>JALIZH010032966.1:0-600000 GCA_030522465.1 Rhipicephalus appendiculatus
AGCGTGGTTCTCGTAGCGTAGCCTTATAATCGATGCAGCAGCCTTCATTTCGCTTTTTGTCCCTTGTTCTTTCACTATAATACATCTGCTATATTTGCTATCAGAATAAGCCAGCATGTGCCGTTGCATCTCACTATCTGTTTAATGGTACATTTTTCTGCGCACTGCTATATTTATCTAGCCAAACGAGAACATGTTTTCGACCCCATTTATTTGCACCAGTGTTTGATCATTGATTCACAGGTTATTGCTTTCGATGAACTCATTATTCGGTGTGTCACGAGTGTTAAAATTGTACATCTGAACGGATGTCTCTGCACTGCTCTCTAGCAAAAAAAGGTTGTTTAGTGTTTGTTCAGCCTATCTCTTAATTATCATGTGTAGGCTTTCAAAACT
Organism: Rhipicephalus appendiculatus; assembly: GCA_030522465.1. Classification (NCBI taxonomy): domain Eukaryota; kingdom Metazoa; phylum Arthropoda; class Arachnida; order Ixodida; family Ixodidae; genus Rhipicephalus; species Rhipicephalus appendiculatus. The sequence goes on from JALIZH010032966.1 coordinate 397, forward strand.
GAGAGATTTAAGTCAACATATCCACTATTCGCAGGTAATAAAAGGAAAACGCTTAATTCACTGAGGGGCCCGCCTGTGTGCACCACACATTGCATTTACTGGCATCCTGTATCGCCTTAGTAGACGCTCTGTGGTGCTTTGAAAAAGAAATCTAGAAGTCAGTAGAGCTATCTGGATGAAGAGCTCGTTGGAAGACACACAGTTCTTTCGGCTTCATCTCACAAATGGACACAGTCCGACGGACAGCGCTGATGCTTGCGCGGTTGTCTTGCAAGTGGTATATAATGGAATGAGAAGTGTGCAAACAATGATGAAGAACTAAAAAAAAGGAATTTTGAAGGTCGGCAGTAACTCAAACTTCACAAACTGTATTCTAACCTGAATTTTCACGCTTTACCGCACTTTCCACTTTCTCGAATTTGTTTACAGACTGAGTTTCATTCCTGGCCACGACATTCGTGTTTACAAGGGACGAAACGCTATAACAGTTGTGTACATACATTCAGGTGCACGTTAAAGAGAATACCAGGTTGTCAAGAGAGAGAGAGAACAACTTTACTGAAAATAAACGAACCCCAGTCCGGGTCCACTAATAAAAAAGGCAAGGCTTAGCCATCAGACAGGCCTAAAAGTTTCAAATGTCCGAGTAGTGCCTTCATGATGTCTGGGGAGGAGTCCGCCAGCCACTCCTCCAGGGTCGCAGGTCTTAGATTCGTAGGTGTGTGTTTAAGGCTTTCGCCCATGGCTGCACGGCCAGCCGGACAATCCCACAGAACGTGAGCGTTATCCGGGTAGCCACCGCATGCCACGCAGGCAGGAGACCCGTCCTTGCCTTGTATGTAGTGCTGAATGTGGGGTGTCATTAACGAGTGACTTTGGGCGCGCCTCACCAGAGCTGCCTCGAAATTAAGCTGGGGCCCGCTGCAACAATGCGCCTCATAATTATATTGGAACGTACAACGCGAGCATATATTCCTAATGTTACACGTGTGAGCGTGCAAAAACTGCTGCAGCGTCTAAGAACGAAATTCACATACAGCAGTGTCTGAACATGACGCATCTTTCGGCCATTGCGAGGACACCTCCTGCACCTTGCACTTCTTCCTTTCCCCATCCGAATTGTGATAACGTGACAAGTTTCTCATCAAATCACAACATAGTCGTACAATAATGAGGCATTGTTACTCTAGTTCTCAGGATGGACACATCTTTCGAGATACTCGAGTTGTCACCAAAATTTCTGCCGTACTCCCATGAACATTACTGACAGGGCCGTTCTTACGGTAGTTGCAGTAAGAACAGCAACGCAGGTTGTACTACTGGTAGTTGCAGAGCAATGTTATGCGGGGCTTCACTGCTTGCCATTGGCCGGCATTTTGAGTACATCGGATATTACCTTTGTTTCTTTGAAAACACAAACCATCTAGTTTGCTTCGTTCAATACGAAGCGATGCTTTTGCGGATTTCTTTCGTATAGTGATAGGTACTGCCGACATAACAGAAAATAGTATTGTCTTTAGATATTATCCATCGCCACACATTCACAACATACGCGCCTTCGTTATGAATATCCTGCGTGCCGCAGCAACCAGCCCATCCGCCCAAACATGCTTCCCAATATGCCGGGTATAAGCAAGGCCCGACAGTGTGCTATGATTGCGAGTGCTATCGATAGTTTGAGTGAGGCCTCCTTGTCGGCGAAAGTGCCATTATGTCGCCTGGTGTCGTTTGCAGTAGAATGCATTCTGCGCGTGCCTGGAGTGCCGGTGAAAGTGCGCAGAAGTGGCAGCCTCCCGTGCCCTACTGCACCCTCGTGTTCTGCTCGGCTCCTTCGCGTGAGTATCGGCCTCGCGGGGAAGAGCTGCTTTATTGAAGTGCGCTGGCGTGAAGCAGCGACCACCGTATGCGGTGCATTGGCGGTAGATTGCTTTACGAGCACCGCACTTACGCACCGCCCTAATATCGGCCGTTGACGCCGCGCCAGCTGCCATGTCCCGCAGAATGCGTAATCAGAAAAAAAGGAAGCTTGGTGAGAACCGCTCAAAAGTACAATTAACTCTAACGGTGCTCACGAAAACAATGAGAACGGAAGGGTTGCAGCGATGGGGTAGCGGCGCGATCGTGGATGGTTTTGCGCTTGAGTGATGAAGTACACAAGCGAGGCAACTAGCGCTTTATTTTACTTTTTTATTTAGACGTTACCACCATGAGGGCCCTTACGCGCGCTTGTGCACGGTGTTTTCTTGATGGTTTTTGAGCCCTTACGGTGTCCTTTTATGCCATTTTTATTAAATGTGCTCTATTTGGCAGGCGTTTAAAAGGAGCAAGATGAAAGGAGAGAACTCGCAGCTATTTTGATGACAAAGTAGTAGGTTAGTAATGCTCTCATCGTGCACAAAATAATACAAAAGAAGGAAGAATTAAGAGTTCTGGGAGTGTCATTTTCGGAAAGCGCGAAGAAAAGCGCAACACCGATATCCACCAAACAATAATGAAGGAATGAAATTAGTGGATAATGACGCCAAAGTATAAAACAAACCGTGTAGTGACTTTTGAAAAGCTTCACAAGCAGTTTGGAAGGAGGAGCGTAATACTTTATTGGTAAGCGGTGACGAATCCCAGCAAAAGAACGAATAATATGGAACAAAGGCTTTCTTTTGCTAGTGACAGTGTAAAGCTGCTACATTGTAGAAATTTATCGAAATACTATGAGTTATTCTACACATTTGCCTGCCTAACGTGGCCCTAATCTTAACAACGCTTAACTCAAACTCCTAGAATTGCAAAAGACCTAGAATTTTATTCACTTAACTAAAACTACTTATCTATGCGAGAACAAATTTAATCGCATCATCCTCTTGATGTGCGTAAACGACACTTCCGAATCGCTACTTTTTTATGTTGCTCTTTCTAGCTATACCGACGCACGTCGAATCAGCTAACTTCCCTGCATGTAATCTCATCCTTCCTCTCTCTTTCTTTATCTTTAAAACTCCCCCCATCCCTTTCCCCCAGTGTAGGGTAGCATACCGGTCCCTCTAGACTGGTTAACATCCCTGCCTTTCCTTTCTCTCCTGTTCCTTCCTTAAACCTTTTGAACAGCACATTGTTTGTTGAGATTTGCATAATTTTGTTTTTTATATATTTTCCTAATTTGCGTGCCGACGAAAGAGAAAAGATCGAGGGATGCCAACGAAAATTTCCATAGATGCGCCGCCAATAAGTGGAACTTGTTACTGTAAAAGTAACCTCAACATGAAAGACAAAACAACAAACAGGCCAGAAAGTACTTATGCCGAAGAGGCAGAAGTCTACACCCTGAAATAAGGCGGTACGTTTAAGCTATGACACGTCGCAAAGTCTAGCAAATGCAGGAATGAGTGGAACTTCATCGGTGATGTTGGTGGTTTATTGCCACCATTGGTTTAATTTCGGAAGGACCTGAAGAAGAGTCAACAAATGGAATGGTGTCCCCAATACAGCTGTGGAAATGGAGTTCTTCATGTCAGGATTGGGAACTAGACGGCAATTTGTTGCACAGTAGACTGGGCCTTTAAGGTTCCCGACCGTCCCACGACAGAGCTTCGATCGAAAATACTTCTCCTGTCATAAAGGGCCGCTCATATAGCGATTTACCCTGTCATAAAATGACCTTGCCGTAAATTTAATTTGTTTTGCACTCAGTTGAAATCGCCAGATGTGTCATGGTTAAAGCATCGAATGACCGTGATGCCTATACACCATACTGACCTGCGGTAGGAATAGATTTACTTGGAGGCATATTGAGGAATATGAACCTTGAAGGTGAAGCTGAAAGTAGTGAACTTCCATAAGAATAGTAGGAGGACGTCCGTGAGAGAAAAAGAAAAAAAGGAAGTCTCGGCTTTCATGATTCTAAGAGACCTCGGCATATGAGCTGAGATCATCATCTCGTGCTTTATGGCTAGTTCACCGTATAAAAGGCATACTTGACAAATGAACAAAGGCGCAAACCAGAAGGATGCCTTGTACAACACAAAGCCCATAGCCTGAGTAAGAAAAGTAAATAGGTCAGGCGAAGATAGCCGCATATTTCAGACCACTAAGAGCGGCTTGATGTCGCTGTCTGCTTTAGTCCGTTGCTTTTTCGGCAGATGGCTTGCTGAAACTTTGCCGAATAAAAAATACGAATGAAGGTAAGCGAAACAAAATCAGGAATGTGATCAAAAACTTACAGGAATAATTGACACGTGAGGCTGAATGATGCTTGCATCTGATTGATTTGTAGTTGCATATTTAACGGAACAAATTGTACAAAAAAAAATTACACCATCTCCCGCTAAAGGGAACCATGTGTAGATGTGAAGCAGCGGGCGCTAACGCTTACACTGGCGGTGGCGTTGACGCTGGCCCTATCGCAGCGTTGCGCAGGAGAGAAAACTGAGGAGGCGCAAATCACGCAGTGATGGAGCGGTGTTTCCTACTGGAACATGCCAATCGCTGCTAATGGGCAATGAGAGACAGAAGACTCCGACTGGACACAGAGACCCGCACTCCGCTTTTAGTTAACGCGCACGCTGCGAATTTTTATTGTTCAACAACGCACAGGAGAAATCTTCCACCGGCACCACCTTGGAGGTCAAGATCCATTGCCCTATATACGGGATGGCCAGTGAACGGTTGTGCAGCGCGAGCAGTCGGTTTTTTCAACCAAGAAACTCGCTAGCAGACGCTGCCTGCGTCGGCGTCGCGAGGAGAGAGAGGGGGGAAACGGAGGAGAGGAGAGAGAGGGGATGACACGCATGCGCAGTGGGAGTGTGAACGCTATGGGCAGGGATGCGTAGAGGAGAGAGGGGGGGGAGCGTAGGAGAGGAGAGAGAGAGGGGACGCGCATGCGCAGGGGGGAGTTAGACGCCGCGGGCAGGGATGGAGAGAGAGGGGAGTGTAAGAGGCGAGAGAGAAAGGGAGGCGCATGCGCAGTGAGGGTGTGGTTGCCGTGGGGAGGGATGCCTAGAGGAGAGAGAGGGGGGAGAGGAGGTTTTTTATTTTTATTTTTTCTTTAACTGTTTGCGCATGCGCAGTAAGGGTGGGCACGCGGCACACCAGCACCACCACCACCACCACCACCACCGGATTAAGCTTCGCCATAAGATGCTTCACATCTAAAAGAGGCAACCGTTTTGTAAACTGTATTTGGACAAGCTATAGTCAGGCTAGGTCGGTACCTTACGAAGACGAATGATACTACGCTGTTCACACAACTCAAAGCGGCTGCTTCAGCAGCCATCCTGCCACTGTGCCTTACATTGACTTAACCAGTACAAAAACCACCGCAGCGCAACTCAAGTTTCTTTAACGACGACGCGACTTTGCAACCAGCACTGATTGAGCGGCGAATGGTGGTGTATGCAGGGGCATCCATCATTCTACATTCTTTCCGTAGAACTTCTTTTTTCTATTCTGCCTGTGCTCCTTTCATGCGGTGTAGGCTAGGGAGCGAAGTGCTTCCTGGTTAACCATGTTGTCTTTCTTATTCTATATTTTCAACACACGGCGCCGAATATCGCAGCGAAATAACTTATTTCCGTGATGACGCCGCAGCAAGGGCATGCATTCACCTGCTATTGAAAATACACGCAAGCAGAAAGCAGGTTCACAGAAATGCGCGATATTCAACTTATGTAGTTATGGTAGGTGCAGCGAGAAACCCTGGAACCTTTGAAAAAGCAGGTGGTGGCAACCCCTCCGAACAATGGGATGCTTACGTTCATTTTTTTTTCTTTTAACTTTATATATTATTCGTGCTTTACAGGCAAGGATCAATATCAAAGTGAAGAGTGAAACGACAAAAAAAATGTGTTCTCGAGAAAAACAGTGGGGTAATACTAGTCACAATATGCGAACTAAGATAACAAATAAATGAAAATAGCTAATAATTCGTTGTCGCAATACTTGACCAGGTAATTTTCATATAAGTCGCACAAAAGCTCCCAGCATGTATTCGAGTTCTCTTTTTTTTCCTTCGGGCATGACGGCTGTTGCGACTAAATAAAAACTGTGAAAGTGTCAACGCAATAATTGAGCTAACACTTGAATGAGTGAGTTATGCTTACGCTAGGCTGTATTTATATGAGGATAAATCCGAAAGCCTGGTGAATTACAACGTGACGTGACACTGGCTTTTATATCAGCATGCCCAATAAGCGTGCCGGCAGTAGTGTTAACCTCTTGTCACATGAGTGCGATCAAGTCAGGCGACTTTTCTATGAGGATTTTCCTGGTAACCGTTGTAAGTTTGGTGGAGTGCTATTAGGATGTTCCCTTTAATTAGTGAAACATATCTAAGGTGCATTACAAAGTTATGGTCTACCGCACTTGCAGAGGCAGTATTTCATATTCTCTCACCTCTAAGCTTGAACAAGCAGGATCAATCAACTCCCATTTAGTTTTCTTCTTTATCTGCCGTAGAGGCAAAGCCCAAAAAATCTAGTCTTTCTTCCATTGTGCACACCCTTTTCACGGTAATTCATTTTCCAAAAGTTCCAGTGCTACTTGGTAATTCTGTTAGAGTTAAAACAATTTAGTTCGCTCTGTTAAGCACGTCGATTGCTGTTGTTCTGTAAATGTGCATAGGAATCGGCACGCAAAAAAAGTAACACAGTCTGGAAATCAGCAGGCAACTAATATTCTTGCTCCTGCTCGGCATGCCTAAAACAAGTATGGCGTATTCTGAACATTTCACGTATGCATGATTGGCATGGTTGCAAGGTATGTAAATAAGGCTGTTCAGACACATATTCTCTACTTAGCGACCAAGTTGAAATGAACGCCTGCGCAAATAGCAACGACGGTTGACGCATGCCGCTGTCCACAAGAAGCCGACACAAACGGCAGTAATTCATTTCAGGTTGACTACTTTCTCAGCCGCTGTCGCGGACAATACTACCTCGCTATTCGCAGACAGGTACCGTACATGCTTGAGGAAGTTCAGCTGTCCTCACGCCTGATCTTTAAGATGTGAAGCATCTTATGGCGAAGTTCAATCCGGTGGTCGTGGTGGTGGTGTGCGGCGTGACCACCCTGTCTGCGCATGCGCAAACCCTCTCCTACGCTCCCCCTCTCTCTCCTCTAGGCATCCCTGCCGCGGGGTTTACACCCCCACTGCGCATGCGCGTCCCCTCCGCCTCTCTCTCCTTTAGGCATCCCTCTCCACGGCGACCACACCCCCCACTGCGCATGCGCGTCCTCACCCCCCTATCTCTCCTCTCCTACGCTGCCCCCCTCTCTCCTCTAGGCATCCCTCCCGCGGCGTTTACACACGCATTGCGCATGCGCGTCCTCACCTCTATCTCTCCTCTCCTACGCTCCCCCCCCTCTCTCCTCTAGGCATCCCTCCCGCGGCGTTTACATACGCATTGCGCACGCGCGTCCCCTCCTCCTCTCTCCTCTCCTACGCTCCCCCTCTCTCGCCTCGCAGCGCCGACGCAGGCAGCGTCTGCTAGCGAGTTTCTTGATTGAAAAAACCGACTGCTCGCGCTGCACAACCGTTCACTGGCCACCGCGCATATATAGGCGCTGGATCTTGACCTGCAAGGTTGTGCCGGTGGGAGATTTCTCCTGTGCGTTGTCGAACGATAAAAATTCGCAGCGTGCGCCTTAACTAAAAGCGGACTGCGGGTCTCTGTGTCCAATCGGAGTCTTCTGTCTCTCATTGCCCCTTAGCAGTGATTGGCATGTTCCAGTAGGAAACACCGGTCCATCACTGCGTGATTGCGCCTCCCCAGATTTCTCTCCTGGGCAACGCCGCGATGAGCGCCAGCGTCAACGCCACCGGCAGTGTAAGCGTTAGTGCCCGCTGCTTCGCATCTACACATGGTTCCCTTTAGCGGGAAATGGCGTAATTCTTTTTCTTTTCTGTTTAGCTTTTCATTTTATCTTGTGCTTATTTCCCGGGAGCATGAACCCTCCAAGATTTCATTTAAAAAGCGGCAGTCTCCTCTTTCCTTGGCATTGCGGCGGTAGCAAAGCTCCAGTATGGAGAGGAAGAGAAAAAGAAAGAGGCGAGCAAGATTGAAATTTCCGCTACCAAACAAAAACCTGGATATCCATGGAAACTAAGTCAACCTCAGGTGGAGTGTAGAACAATCTGGACGCGGGTGACAAAAAAAAGAAAAAAAAACGAATCATTGAACGACGCTTGTACGAAGCGTAGGAATTCGAAATGCGAGTGGAAACAGAGCACAGGCGTGACGCGAAGTAGAATGGCTCCCCAATTTATTCAGGTGCATCGCACACCTTTTAAGGTACACACATGCACACGCACGGAAGCACGATTACATGTAAAAACAGTCACTTATGTGCAAACATACCATGAACACGCACACACACACACACACACACACACAAAAGAGAAATCAGTGAAGTCGCACTTCTATCGCACTTCCATTTTGCTTTCCTGTTTTTTCTGGCGTGTTTCTGTGCCCATATTAATCTGTGTCCTTCACCCCTTCAGTCATACAAGCCGTACACTTGGCGAGGCAATGCGCCCGCCATCTGTGCAGGCCATCCACGCGAGTGTCTGCGCTCTACGAAAAAAAAATGGGGGACCCTTAAGCTTCGCCTTTAAGAGTTGAACGCGATAGCGATATCCTGTCCGGAGTGCGTACTTCAACCAATTAGTGCATATTTGCTATGCGCCCTCTACATGGTGTTCAGGGAATACACGCAGTAAGGTGTGTGCCTTTTGTAATGGGTGGCCGCCTTTAAGCTACGAAGTCGTTAAGATAGTCAGATGTTCTGACGCCCGATGGAAATGTACGCTTGTACCACGCAACATTACTGGGATATTACATGTTATATTGCAACGCATATATAACAGACGCTTGCGTTTGCGAAGCATGAAAATTATTTTCACTGCATTTCCAAGCAGAGGAAGTTATTTTCACTGTACTTCCGAGCGGAGGCGTGGCTGTGTGGTAGAACACCTGCTTGCCACGCAGACGGCGTGGGTTCGATCCTCACTAAGACCCGAAATTTTCTATTACTTATTTTGTTTGCATCTTTCTCGATTTTTTGGTCACGGACAAGATGATGATTTTTCGCTCACAACCAACGACGCCGACGCCGACGCCGGAATTTCTGCGAAACGAGCTCTTTAACGCTATCGCGTTAAAAACGAGTATGTGTGACTCCTTTCGGGTAGTCCTGATTTGCCACGTGTATGACCCTCTTTAAAGAGACACTTTAGCTCTCTTGTGAGTCACACGACTCTCAGAAGAGAGTACAATAACCCCCAAAGAGAGTTGACGTGTACCTTTAAAGAGAGTCATACGCGTGACAAGCAAGAACTCTCAAAAAAGAGTAAAAGGACTGTTGTTTTTGTTTAGAATGTGGAGAATTGCATGCAATTCTGAAATATTTCAGAATTGCACGCAAAAGTGGGCTAGTTATTAGATGCTCCGTCACGAATCGGCTTCAACTTGATCAAAGTTAAGTCGCGCCAGGACGCGTAACTTCAAAAACTTATTGACGACGGCGTGGCTATGCGCGGATGGCCGAACAGGCTGCATTGCTGACACATTTCTGAGCTTTAATTCAAGCACCGTCGAAACAAAGTATCCTAATTAACGCCGCAGGCCCAACGAACCGAATCGCCTGACAAATGAGTCGCCAGAAGTTCCTACGGTGCTCGAGAAGCTTTGCATCAATAAAATCAATACAATTTAAAAAGCTAAATCTCAGGCAAATGTTATAATGACCCCGGCTTCTAGCCACATCCACACATCTTCTAAAACAAACCTTTCAAGGCACTTCTAAATATTATAAAGAGCACCATTCTTTCACTGTAGTTTGTTACCTCCGATGTTGGAGGTTCCAAAAATGTAAACGTCGTTAAATGTGGTGTAAACCTACTAAGACAGGAAGCTGGAGCTAATTACAAAGCCATTAAGAAAGCTCCCGGTGAAATGACCCTAGACCTCGAAGGCGTGCTTGAAATTGGGGTGGGCCTCACTACCAGTAATTAAAAAAATGAAGGGAAAGCGGGAACCACGGCGCTTGTTAATTGACTGCAAACCACGACCGTTGAATACAACTATCGTGTGCCCACCCTCACCGTGCGTTTATGTTATCACTATGGCATGCAAGCTGAGTGTTTAAGAAATTTGAAGACGAGTATTAGTTGATAATTGCTGGAACTTAAGAAAGTGTATGCATAGGACAATTCAAAAAGTATACCTTAATCCAAAGAATTCAGTGAGATTCATGCTTTTTTTTTCTTTTTCCTACAAACACGTAGCCTAGATACTTTAGAAAGTAGATACTTTAAAAAGTATTCCGAAATACAGATATCGAAATACCTGGGTTGGAAGCCTGATATTCAGATACAGAAATACATTTCCCGTTGACGTAACAAGATATTTCGGAGATTCTTTTGCAAAAAGTCGCGAAAAGTATTCCGGAACACAGATACAGCAATAGAGATACAGGAATACTTTTTCTCGTCGATGCTCATATTCCGCAAATACATTAATTAGTGCAACATAATGTTGCAAAAGAAGTCGCAGAGAATTGAACTTTCCAGTTTATTGTTTGTTTATTACAGTACGCTCACCGCCATTAAGACATAACAGAAAAAGGGGAGGGGGGGGGAGCTTAGAAAGAACATTACAGGTAATAATTACATAATTGCAGGTATCAATTGCAATTAAAAAATGGCTTGCCGCCCAATATAGTGGCTTGCCACTTAAAGGAATGGCTTGCCATGAACTAATGGCTTGCCACAAAAAAAAAAAATTAGGCGCGGTGCACTAGCCTTGAGCGAGAGCGACTTTCAGAGGCCGGGAACACCGCCTTCGCGATTCTGCCGTCAGCGGCGTCGCGCGCTTCATCACATGGTCTATTTTGTGCTTGAGGGGGAAACCATCGCGGCCCTTCTTATGTCGCCAACCAGCGACGGGCCTTTGGTTGTCCTGGCACAAAACAACAACAACAACAACAAAAAAGAACCTTCATCCTCCCTTTGGAAGCACTGAAAACGCGCCTAGACGCAATTCTCACAAAATAAAAATGTACCGAGATGCCCGTGCCCTGCATGGTATCGCGATACAATCGATACATCGTAAAAGTATTTCACTACTGAGATACAAATACATTTTTCAAATGTATCTCGATACAGAAATACAGATACTTAAGAGTATCTCTGAAATACTGTCGAGATACTGCCCAGCCCGGCTTTCATGGTAATTGTGTGTCTCTTCAGGAAGATTGAACGAAAGTTTTGGGCATACGGGTATTAAACATTCAATAAAGAGGAATAATTAATTTAGGCAAAAAAGACTTAATACAGCCGAAAAATTCCGTGACGGATTAATTTTCATTATATGCCAATATAACTGCCTACATCTTTTTTTTTGTTTTTGGATTGCGTCGTTTTATCTTGAACTATTGTATATTGAAGGAAAGAAATGGGCATTATTATCTAGCTCAGCTGGATGTTCTCGTGTGCAATATTACGATATAATTTTCGTCGAGGCGGGCCGCCCTTCTGCGCAGCTCAGACCTGGGCATCCAAACGTCGGCAGTCCAGCAAGCCCGTGAGGCGGCGTTGAGGCAAGGCCTTGACGTGCCCACGTGGGAGACCTAATTCTGGGTTGTGTTAAACCTTGCCGGACGTTCAATAAAGTTGTATTCATCCATCCACAGCTATTCCCCAATGTTATTTGGATAACATTTTTTGGTTCCTTTTCCTGTAAAACGATCGGACATTGGTATATGGGCCATCCCCGTGCGAGTGAAAAGGAGATAGGAAAAAGGAGCCTGGAAAGACAAACGAACCCGTAAAGAATAATGTTTGTGGTTTGAAGAACATTTCATCGACAAACAATTGATGACGCTTACCGGTGCTAATCACTCGATGGTATATATAACAATAATATTTAGTTTCTATGAAGGAGAGAAATTGTTGCGACGATTTAGGTTTAAAGAAATGACAGTATAAACACAGAAAACAGCGGATTTTCATAGATAAATATGTCTGTATTGTCGCACGGGGATCAGCAGTCACAATGTCGCTATAGAAAAATATTACGCAATCGCTAAACTAAATTCGTACGTATTACTGAAGTAGAGCAACGCAAATTTACCTTACTGCGGCTGCAGACGTCAACCCAGTGTCCTCGTGTTTTTTTTTAATAGTATGACATATATCGGAGATATTCCTCTCAGGCTGGAAAATAAAGATAGCTCCTGTGCTTTGTTTTGGGTAGATGTTAAAAAGCCGGAGTGGTGAATATCAAATCGGTTTGTTGTACTAAGCGACGTTCTTCATCAGACGATCCAATTTCAACACGTTAAATCCAATAACTAAGAGAAATTAGAGGTAAATTGGCAGAGTAATCGCAGGTGACAGGAAAGCTCTAAGTCCAGAACGTACAGGCGAAAGTAATTCAGTGCTCCTGTGTAACCCTTTCTAACCTGTTATTCACATTGATTGCGCATGGCATGAAATTAATAGCCGAGTACTCAAGCGCTCCTTACAGCTTTTGTGCGTGCATGCGTTCAAGCGGGCACACACCTGCATGAGTGGGGGAGCACGCAAGTGCGCGTGCGTGTGCGTACGACGTCTATGCTTCTGCACTAAGACATCGTTCCGTATCGGACTGCCTAATGTCCTGCGGGCACCGATAAAACCACTGAACACGCCTACCGCGAGCGGTAAAGTGGTGCATATGAATAGCTCGCCATTAAACCGCTGGCACAAGCATGGCGCGTGACTGGGTTGGCTAGCGCAGCGGGCTGCGGTGCGAGAGGTCGCTGGTGCGAATCGCGATCAGGTGCTTTGGAATTTTTTTCTACTGATTTATTTTTCTTTAATATATCCGGGATATGACAGTGAGAGCGACGGCAAAAATCAGTGGAGAGTGTCCGTATAATTGCTATCGCAATAATAACAGTTCGGGCAAGCCACAAATTCTTGGACAATGGCCGCGTATGCGGCAATGACAGAGAAAGCAAGGAATGCGTTGCTTGTGTGTTTAAAGTCGACACGTCCCTTGCACAACTGACGAGAGCCTTCAACTGAGCGAGGAACTAGTTCTCTTTTTCTTCCCAGCCAGACATCCACAACTGGTATTGTAAATCCACAACTGCCCGGAACGAACAAGGTGGCCACTTACCTACGGGTGTGTACATAGCCTGGTCAATATATGAAGTTTATTCTTTCTCTCCCTGTCTTGAGCAGTTGTAAGCAGGAATTGTAGTGAAGTAAAAGGCCGGAGAAAGAGTAACACGAGGGGGGGGGGGGAGGTGTTGCGATTGTATTACAGTTTACTGCTTCGCTGAAATCCTGAGCATCAACAGCCTCACTGAATAATGACACCCTATACAATGTAAATGTAGCTGAGGAGTATTACAGAGATCTGTACAGAAGCCGTGACATCCAGTACGGTAATGTAATAAGTAGCAGTATCCAAGAGGAATCGGAGATTCCAGCAGTAACGACAGGAGGAGTAAAGAAAGCCTTGGAGGGAATGCGAAGAGGGAAAGCCGTTTGTTAAGATCAGATAACATTGCAATTATTGAAAGACGGTGGACAGATTGTATTAGAAAAATAGTCGCCCTGCATACGAAAGGCCAAATTACGCTGAGGGTACCAGACACAAAAATTCTAAGATATTCTTAATCGATACGAAAGGGGACGTCAAGGACTTCAAAAAAAATTAAAGGCCAATCAGCTCACTTTTCGTTGTCTACAAGCAATTTAAAAAGATAATAACTAATAAAATTAATACCACCTTAGAATTAAATTAACCAAATGACCAAGCAGGATTTCATATAGACTACTCGGACAATAGAACATATTTGCACTATCAATAAGGTGATAGAGAAATGCGCGAAATGTAACCAAACCCTTACGCATAGCATTCATAGATTACGAGAAGGCATTTGATTCGGTGGTCGACATGCGAGCAGTCATGCAGGCTCTGCGGAATCAGAGCGTCGACGAACCATACATAAAAATACTGGAAGAAATATACAGCGGCTCCACAGACCTCAATGCTCTCCATGAAGCAAGCACATAAATTACAATAAAGAAGGGTGTACCTCTGTAACCTGCGATTCGCTTATGACATTGCATTGATTAATAAATCAGGGGTCTACTTGCAACTCTTAATTACTGAATTAGACAAGGAAAACCTAACCACTGGTGTGGATACAAATCACCGGCAACAGTCTCGGAATTGAACAGCGCCTTGCGATAGGTAGCAAGGTACTGGAAGTGGTAAATGAATACGTCTACTTAGGGACATGTAGCGAACACAGAGACGAACCACGATATTAATGTAACTAGACAAATAAGAATGGGATCGGAGCACATTCCGTCAGGCATTCTCAAATCATGAAGGTAGTTTGACACTATTCCCGAAGAGGAAGGTATATAACAGCTGCATCTTACCGGTACTTACCTACGGATCAGAAACGTGGAGGCTTACGAAGAGGTTTCAATTTAAACTCATGATGATACAGGCGAGCAATGGAAATAAAAATGACAGGCGTAACCTTCAGGGACAAGAATAGAGCAGATTGGGCCAGGAAAAAAAGTGGTGTTAATGACATTTTAGTCGAAATCAAGAAGAAGAAATGGACATGAGCAGGGCATGTAGCGTGTAGACAGGATAACCTCTGGTCATTAATTGTAATTGACTGGATTTCAAGAGAAGGCAAACGCGCGAGTGGGAGGCAGGAAAGTTGGGTGGGCAAATGAGATTAAGAAGTTTGTGGGTATAACGTGGCCGCCGCAAGCACAGGACCGGTTGGATTGGCGGTACATGGGAGAGGCCTTTGCCCGCAGTGGGCGCAGTTAGAATGATGATGATGATGATGATGATGATGATGATGATGATGATGATGATGATGATGATACAATGGCCGCCGAGGTGGTGCAGTGGTCACAGTGCTCCGCTGCTGACCTGAAGGACGCGGGTTAAATGCCAGCCACGGCGTCGAATTTCGATGGAGCCAAAATACTAGACGCCCGCGTACTGTCGATGTCAGTGCATGTTTACGAACACAAGGTGGTCGAAATTTACGGAGCTTGACACTGCGGTAAGCTTCATAATCAAAGCACGCTTGTTGTGGGAAGAACCCCAATTGTGATTGTTATTATTATACATAAAAGTGTATCAAAGTATCTGGCTTACTACGTGCGTACATTGCAGGAAGTGATTATAAACGTTTTTTTTTTTTACATAAAAATTGAATCTCGTAAAACAAGTTGACCAAAGTACCGCTTTGAGAATACGGAGCGCGTGCGGCAGTTTTTCGCATTGCGTGCTACACGAGATCTGCGAGAGAGCCAAATTGGTAGCGCGAAGCGTCATGCCATAAATTATTCTTAATCTGCGGCGCCGTCGTGGAAACGGACAGCGAGGAGTGCGGCGACTGTTATTAGAGTCTGCGCCGGAGGCTCCAATTTGGAGCGCACCGCCTACTCTTCCACGTGGCACCTTCGTAGTTAAGACGCCGGACGGCAATCGAGGGCCGGCGGTGCCCGTAGTAAATCCTTTATAACTCCAGCGCACTACGCGCTTCGTTGGGCATGGATGTCGACGAAGACTTCGCAAGAAATTCATGAATGCCTTTTCAAAAATTTGCAGTGGGCAGAGCAATATTTTAGTGGATATTACGGCAATGTGCTACAGTGGTTCAGTTACCGGAAGTCAACGGTTTGATTAAGAGACACTCATTCGGCCGCGAGTCGTACTTTTCCACAATGGCGATAGAATGTGGAGATGAAATCGGTGTTCTGAGTATAAACTACATAAAGAATAATTATTGCGATAG
The DNA here is from genome assembly GCA_030522465.1 of Rhipicephalus appendiculatus. Lineage (NCBI taxonomy): Eukaryota > Metazoa > Arthropoda > Arachnida > Ixodida > Ixodidae > Rhipicephalus > Rhipicephalus appendiculatus. The sequence goes on from JALIZH010032966.1 coordinate 16,219, forward strand.
CAATTATATGGACACTCGCGGCTGTTTTCCGCCGTCGGCGTCGGCGTCCGCGTCGGCGTCATTTGCCGTATATGTATATGTATATATATAACCGGGCCCGCCCGTCGTTCGTGAGCGTGAAAAGACGCGGGGGGGGGGGGTCCCTCGAGCGACCTTCGATTTTACGAGCGGGGGCGCGCGCGTTATCTCCCCTTCTCGGCGGCCGACAGCGGGCGGGGGGGGGGGGGGGCGACGTTCGATTTTACGAGCGCGGGCGCGGGCGCGCGCTTTATCTCCCCTTCTCATCTCCCCTTCTCGGCGGCGGGGCCGGCGTACCCTTCTACGTGCTGCGCTCTCAACGCGAAGAGAATTCTCTTAAACAAGCGTTTTCTAGAGTTGCGTGAGATCGGATCCAAAAAGAGTTAGCTGCCAGCCTCACTTCGTATAACATTACAATTTTTTGCTATCGCATTCATTGCTTCACCCTTGTGGTGAAACTGACTTTTTTATGCTTTTAAAAACGAAGTGGAAAGTGTTTTCGTTTTATTTTGTAGTGATTCATCAATAAGCAGAGCAGGGGACCATTCGAACATACCCACCCAAAATACATCTGTAGAGGTTCAAAGTGCTGAAGGGAGCTTCCATAAAAAGAAAAACATTCGTCTGACTATACATATATCAGAAAAAATATTGTATGCAGTTTTTTTTAAATGCGAATGCATTTCATAGTCGGGCTATGTCAGGCATCCGGCGTTGGCGTTGTGCGGCGTTGGCATTGTCCGCGGAGGAGGAGGAGGAGGATAGGTTGAGGAGGTGTGCGCCGGCAGGTGTTAGATGTGAAGCATCTTATGGCGAAGCTTAATCCGGTGGTGGTGGTGTGCGGCGTGACCACCCTTACTGCGCATGCGCAAACCCTTTCAAAAAAAATAAAGGTAAAAAACCTCCTCTCTTCCTCCTCTAGGCATCCCTCCCCGCGACAACCACACCCTCACTGCGCATGCGCCTCCCCTCCTCTCTCCCCCTGCTACGCCCCCCCCCTCTCTCCTCTAGGCATCCCTGCCCGCGCCGTCCACACTCCCACTGCGCATGCGCGTCCCACCTCTCTTCTCCTCCCCTACGCTCCCCCCCCTCTCTTCTCTAGGCATCTCTGCCAGCAGCGTCCACACTCCCACTGCGCATGCGCGCCCCCCCTCTCTCTCCTCTCCTGCGCTCCCCCCCCTCTCCTTCTCTCGCCTCGCGACGCCGACACAGGCAGCGTCTGCTAGCGAGTTTCTTGGTTGAAAAAACCGACTGCTCGCGCTGCACAACCGTTCACTGGCCACCCCGTATATATGGCAATGAATCTTGACCTCCAAGGTGGTGCCGGTGGGACATTTCTCCTGTGCGTTGTTGAACAATGAAAATTCGCAGCGTGCGCGTTAACTAAAAGCGGACTGCGGCGGAGCTCGGCGGAGCTATATATGAAAAAAATTTTAAAAAAATAAATAAAAAAAATTAAAAAAAACAAGAAAAAGCAAAAAAGGCGCTGAGCCGTGCTCCCGACCGGGCTGCAGAAATTAGGCGCCTTTTCCTTCATCGAACCACAACCACCATATATAAATGGAGTGAAGCGGGCGAAATGCATTCGCATTTCCTCACGGTTCCCTTCGGGGAGGTGGGGGGCATTTTTTTATTCTGTTCTTAGTGGCTTTTTGCGGACAGCTTGAGGTTTACAGAACTTCGGCTTTTCCATAAGTCCTGCATAGAAATGAAACGGCTACCATAAAACGAAAATGAACGTGTTAATAAAAATAGTGCGCAGACTGCACTAGTGGCGCAAGGCTTGAACCATCAGAAGAGTTAGTGTTCCACCTAGCTAAGTTTTGCTCGTATAGCCAAGCTTTTGCTATAGATATGAGTCTTTGCTAGTATTTCTAAGTATGGTTATAGACTTGGCCGAACGTCTCACGTGACTAGCTGTTACATGATGATGTGGTTTTAGTCGCGTGACTAACGCTACATGATTTTGTCACGTGGCTAGAAATTGCGTGATGTTACGCGATTTTCAGTGACGCGAGTAGTCACGTGATGTTACATGATTGTAATCACGCGACCAGTTACGTGATCTTACGTGATTTGTTGTCACGTATGTAGTTGTTACGTGATGTCACGGGATTTTTAGTCATGCGATAGACTGGCCCATTATATAGTTTTTGTATTCCACGCCTGGACATATTCGCGCACGTGTTGTGGGAGCAAAGGAGATGCTGAAGAGGACGCAGCGAGCGTGTAGCGGTCCATGATGATGGTATAGTTGTTGTTACTGTTTCATTTTTTTTTCACGCTTTGTGTATGACAAACTATTGAACTGTCCAAACTGACTGTAAACCCTTTCCCCCACTGTAATGCCTCTGGCGCTGTGGGTTCCAAACAAATAAATAATAATGATATTTCCTGTTCGCACTAACCAGCGCAACGAAAAGCCTAAAGAAATCCGCTCTTAAAAAAATTAACATACTAAAACTCAGGAAACCGTGCACTCTACTTCCATCGAAGGTTGTGGAGCAATTCCTCTTTGTGTCGTGGGCAGTGTTTACGCGTACGGCAGATGGAGCTGCAAGCCTGACCAACGAATTCGTAGAGCTTGTTCAGTCGTGGATATATCTTTCTTCAATATCATGTTCTATGTTTTATTACAACCACTCCTATACAGGACTCCAACTTCAGCGTGAATTGAAAGTATACACTTTGAAAAGCAACCCGTTGAGATTACATGTGAGCCAGGTAACACAAACTGCGAAGAAAAAATAACAGCCAGTCGATGCTGTTTTTCTTTTTAGTTTCTTGATGTCTTTGGTTCTCGCGTCTTTCCTTACTTCCGGAAGGGAGCATTGCGAGACGACACAGGCGCACAACGTGGCCAGGAAGTAGGGAAACACGGACAAACAAACAGGAGCTCTACTAGACGACAAAGCTCGGGGGAACTGGTTTCGTTCGTCGAGAGATGAAGACTGCTCGTCAAAGGAGCCACAGCGCTGTACCGGCGTACTGTCGTTCCCTATCAGACATAACTTCCGTGTTCGTTTTTTTTTTAATCACGCCGACACTCACTTCATGCTGCAGTGCGGAAATCTCCACTTCCGCATTCCTGGCTCTGTCTCTCATGTCCTTTTTTCTGATTTTATTCTAGCAAGTTTTTGATTGCGAAATATTTTTTTTTCGAAAGTCTGCTGGAAAAGTTCGCGTTCTACTGAGAAACGCCGTCTTCGGAACGATAATTAAGGAAGAAATTATTAGCAAAGAAAACCCTGCGTGAAAACAGGAGCATGAAACCCATCCCCATTCATTACCCTGCCTCTCATTTTATGTGACTTTATAAAAAATTTAATCCGTCCCCGGACAGCCCCTTTGAAGTGCCCGAAGCACATTCTGTGGAGAAGGCCTGTTTAAGTGACTCTCTGCGGTCAATAAAACAGTAGATAGTCTGCGCTCGATTTGCTCGTGTGTCTTCTTTGTGTCGTACCTTTCAAGTTTCGCGCAATTATTTTCCTGCGAAGCACGTCCTTCTCGTTTCATTGGAACACAACGAGGCTTTTGCTGTAGCCAAGTTAATTTAGGAGCTCCGCTCCCAAATCGCTAGTTACTTTTCTTCATTTGAGCTAAACGAAGACGTCCATTACAAGAAAATCGTTTGTAGTTTGTCTTTCTAATGAAATATGTGTTTTTATGGCGCACCAACTCCATTTCTTTTCTCGTGTACTTTCTTCATGACGCGGCTGTTTCGCACACTGCGATTTATTAAACAGCCACTCGAAAGCAAAGGTAGAAAACGCGGATGGTGCCTAATAAACCATGACTGAGAGAGGTCCCTTTCAGAAAGGCACCTATTCAAAATAAAGCCGCACAAAGCTGAAAAGATATATTGATTTAAAGTAAGAAACACGGGCTTCGATTGCATGTAAACTGTAAGCGTACTCTCTTCCCTCAACCACCCAATTTTCATTGCAACACTAAAGAGACCAATAAAAGAGGTACTGCCGCGAAAAATATGACTTGTAGTTTTTATACGTCAAATAGATGGCCAAAATCTCATGAGCATTGAAAATGTACTCTTATGCGTGATTGTGCCCCGCAAAACCAATCATAGAACGTTTTCAAAAGTTAGTTTCAGTTACAACTGTACGCTGACGTCACGACGCGTTATGAGCTTTTCCGCCACGTGCTCGCGCACGATATGATGACGTTTCAACGGCCGCTTTCCACCGTGGATACGGCGGTGGCGCACAAAAGGCAACTTTGCATATTTTCGAACCTGACCTCAACCCAACTTGCCATACAGGTGGGTGAAGTTACCAGAATGTTTCCGAGACATAGTCACCAAAGCGATGTCAAGAACTGAAATAGGAAAGAAGTCGATCTCATATATGCTTACAAATACCTCCATATGAGTGCACGCATGAGGACAACTACTGCAGCGTCGACATAGAGCGTAGAGAAAAAACATGGCTGATTCCTTTACCATAGGAATCGGTACAACACGAAAGTAAAACGTGTCCTTCACACAGGTGGATGAGTTTTTGTTGTGCATTGTTGCGGCACAAGGTCGAATGAACGAATAATATAGCAACACCACTCTAAAAAAACATCGAGTAAAAAGGGTGTCTTTTTGTCCCGCAACAATAATCGTCATCTGGCTTGCTTGCGCTTCCTTTCCTGAAAACTCGGCGCTGGCCACATTACTATCAATAGTGATAGGTCACGGTGATAGCGCGCATGCCAATTGGGACCTCAATGTGCCGGGCGCGCGGCGGTAATGTAAACAAAGGAACACAAGATAAATGACGATTATTGTTGTGGGACAAAAAGACGCCCTTTTTACTCGATATTTTGTTAACGTGAAATCGTAATGTCGCTCGATAAACGTCAAGTAGCTCGAAACTTGCAGCGTGCTCCTCAAGCAGAAAGGACTCACGAAAAGAACATATACAGAACGGGCGCGAACTAACAACTGTCACAGATGGACGCTGAAAGCGCTCTGCTGAAACCCAAAGAAGGACGCACGAAACGAACGCTAAAGTATACACATGACGAGGGCGAACTAGCAACTGTCACAAGTTTTACTTCTTTGTGTGTGAGCAGCGCACTCCTTTCGCAAACGCGGCCATTGCAGCGAGTGAAGTGACCTTCGTGCTCTCTGTAACTGCAGCACCCAAATTGCGGTGAAAGCACAAGATGTACGAACCACCCACACCACAAGGTAAGCGCGCGCACGAGCGACCACGCCCTGTAGAGGCGGGCGCGCATCGCAATGCGTGGGGCAAGGGCCTCTAAAGCGCGCCCTCAGCGCCCTTCGCGCCATCTGGCTAGAGATAACAAGAACACGCTGAAGCCATCGAGCTCTGAGTACCGCCAAAAGTAAATATTTTGAATAAATAACTCGCCGTTAGTCAGCTGATGCACGTACGCTCTGTCGCCGAGTAGAATTGCGGGATCGTAGGTACGACTTCCGGCGACGGAAGTTCTACTTTTTAAATGCGAATGCATTTCATAGTCGGGCTATGTCAGGCATCCGGCGTTGGTGTTGTGCGGCGTTGGCGTTGTCCGCGGAGGAGGAGGAGGAGGATAGGTTGAGGAGGTGTGCGCGCCGGCAGGTGTTAGATGTGAAGCATCTTATGGCGAAGCTTAAGCCGGTGGTGGTGGTGTACGGCGTGACCGCCCTTACTGCGCATGCGCAAATCCTTTCAAAAAAAATAAAGATAAAAAACCTCCTCTCTCCCTCTCTCTCCCCTAGGCATCCCTCCCCGCGGCAACCACACCCTCACTGCGCATGCGCCTCCCCTCCTCTCTCCCCTGCTACGCTCCCCCCCCCCCCTCTCTCCTCTAGGCATCCCTGCCCGCGCCGTCCACACTCCCACTGCGCATGCGCGTCCCACCTCTCTTCTTCTCTCCTACGCTCCCCCTCTCTTCTCTAGGCATCTCTGCCCGCAGCGTCCACACTCGCACTGCGCATGCGCACCCCACCTCTCTCCTCTCCTACGCTCCCCCCCTCTCCCTCTCTCGCCTGGCGACGCCGACACAGGCAGCGTCTGCTAGCGAGTTTCTTGGTTGAAAAAACCGACTGCTCGCGCTGCACAACCGTTCACTGGCCACCCCGTATATATGGCAATGAATCTTGACCTCCAAGGTGGTGCCGGTGGGAGATTTCTCCTGTGCGTTGTTGAACAATAAAAATTCGCAGCGTGCGCGTTAACTAAAAGCGGTCTGCGGCGGAGCTCGGCGGAGCTATATATTAAAAAAAATTAAAAAATAAATAAAAAAATTAAAAAAAACAAGAAAAAGAAAAAAAAAAGAGGCGCTGCGCCGTGCTCCCGACCGGGCTGCAGAAATTAGGCGCCTTTTCCTTCTTCAAACCACAACCACCATATATAAATGGAGTGAAGCGCGCGCGAAATGCATTCGCATTTCCTCACGATTCCCTTCGGGGAGGTGGGGGGCTTTTTTTTTCTTTGCCATCTGTTAGTGTATGTTTTACAAAGTCATATCCGTGACGGAAATGCGTCATTGGAGCTGTGGTGGACCCTGGCATCGAACAGTTTCGTGTTAAAAACTGAGTGTCTATATATAGCAAGAAAGTAATGACAGTGTTGATTAACATATTGGTAAAGGCAACAAAATCTGTAGTTTAACATTACACGTTATTGCATAGTTCAAAAGCGTTGCAAAAAAAAAAAAACATGTGGACTCTCCTGCGTGAGTTGTCCAAACGGTGCGTCAGGACCGACTTTTTATTGTACATGGTATCCTTACCTACGACGTTTCTTTCGAACGGCATTTTCGTGGCGTCTTTCATCTTTTACCTATTGCGAGTCAGTGCCTCGAGCGGCCCGATGACACGAGCATCCCACGACCTCCAAAACGCGTGTTTGACATCAAAATATGCGAAAGTTGCAATGTTCCTGTTGTACAAAATCCTGCATATCGGCTTTAGTACATGTTGCCCTACCATGTGTTTTAGGGGAGAAGCTCCTAAGCGTGTGGGTCTGTCCCTCCTCTGTAGTATGTAGTAGCAGTTGTAGGTAGCCACGTATAGTGGGATGTATCCACTCCACGTGATAAAGATGACGATGACGCCTGATGACCATGAAGAATAAGCGCGTTCCAGTATAGTGGAATGTACCCAGTACACGTGATAACGATCACTATGACGCTGATGACCATGAAGTATAAGCGCGTTCCACACCACACATTCTCTTTCTGCCATGGATGAAAACGATCGTGAACGCGCTCTCGCCCTCGAAAGGCAGAACAGCAACGCCGACAACAAACGTTCCCCTGAGCTTAACGTCATATATGAGGACCCCCTCACGTTTGTGTGTCAGGTCTTTGTATGATGACCGAGTGGGCAAAATTTACGGGGATTGACGGTTTACCAGATTACCTCCGGAGCTTCGCCCACTCATCATCATTCACTTCGTGGATATGGCGCGATTTTTTATTTCTGAAGGCGAAAGCACTAGACACCTCATCAAACATGAGAAGTGACCGTCGGCGTCAGAGTCCACACGAGCGATGCAAAACGTCATCAACGTGTGATGACGCCACCCTATGGCGACATCATCTCGTGATTATGACGCATCATAACGTGACGTCACATGATGCTGTGAACACGTGACATTGTCGCTCGGTCAAAGGTTAGCCGATCCCAGAGGCATGGCAAAGCCACGTTCGGTACAGGAAGCTGTCGGTGAGGCGCTGCAGTACGGTCGACCGAGAAGAAGAAAAAGTTTTCGCCGCAATGCGTTCGCGGCTTAGTTGGTGTGAATGGTTGGTGCTTTTAGCGCAAAATGACAATGCAAAACAAATGACAGGACAAGGCGCTTTGTCCTGTCGTGTGTCTTGTGTTGTCATTTCGTGCTAAAATATCGCTATTCCCAGGTTTCACAGATCAACGCGTCCCCTTGCGGCTCGAGGCGGAAGCATCATCTCGATTATCACCGACCGCGTACGGCATTTCTCACGGGCGGCGGGAGACGCAGGTGCGGCGGGGGTCGGAGCAGACGCATGCTTCGCACGCTCCGTGTTTCGAGAATCGTTGTGCGCGCCAATTTCGGACTGCGACGCCAAAACCAACATCCATCGATTCCGCGAGTGACCAGGAGTCCGTGGACACCAAAACATCCAGGTGGGCCAATTATTTCGGACTTTTATCTGTGAAAAACCTTGGCGAGTGCGCGGGACGCTGCTGGGCCTCGGGCCTAGCAGCAAGTACGAACGCGCGACTGCCGCTCACACCATGTCGACGCAACCCCTGCTGCCCGTTATTCGTGGCTACGACCCGGAAAGTATGCAAGTACAAGAAATCCAGCTGACAGCTCCATCATTGGCCAATTTTCCCCTCATTACGAGGGGGGTACTTCGAGAAATTCGTCGCAACCGCGCCGGCGCTCGCACACCTCCGACGGAAGCAGCGACGCTGACAAGCTGTACTCCAGGGGCTATTTCCACACTTTCTGGTGGTGGTTCCAGCAAGAATATAGGTGCACCGCGCTACTCGCCTCACATGGCTCCCGATGAGAACGTGGTCGTCATCAAACCCAGGGAAACTTGCAACTTAAAACAATACAGAGGCACGGGCAGCATCGGCAACGCCATACGGGCAGCCATCTCCCAACATAGCGGCAACGCAGAAGCAGCCCCGAACCTGGCTCATCAATACAGCCTACACCCGCTGTGGGAACAGAATCTGGTCGTCGTCGGCACCAAGGAAGAGTGTGTGCTGCACATCCTCCTCAGCTTGAAACAGCTGCGGTTGACCGACAAAAAAACCATCAACGTGCAAGCTTATCTCAAAGCTACTGACAACATGGGCAAGGGCGTAATCCGGCTGGCCAACACGTTCACCACAGATTACATTCTGGAGAATACCACCTCGCCTAATAACCCAATCATCGGTGCCCGCAGGCTTGGCTCCACAAATGTAGTGACGCTGACATTTGAACACAGCAATATCCCAAGGCTCGTCTTCTTCCTCAACGAAGCCACCCTAGTGCAACAGTACAGGAAAACCAACGCGGTTTGTGCCATGTGCGGGAAGTCTGGACACCGCACGGACGTGTGCCCCGCGCCCGTGCCGGAGACCCAAAGGTGTGCGCTGTGCGGCAAAACTGGACTGGACGCGTCGCAACCACACGAGTGCCATCCAAGCTGTGCGCTCTGTGGCGGGTCGCACGCTACTGGCTGTCGAGAGTGCCCGGGCAGATATCGCCAACCAGCCCCCCGCCAAGCACCCAGGCCAGCAGGCTGGCCAAACACGCGACTGCAGCCGGACACCATCTGGTGACCGCCAAGGACAGGAAGAAAGCATCAACGCAGCCGGCAACAACACCCCCAAATCTACTTCCCGGTCTCGATCCAAGAAGCGGGCGCCGTCCCGATCCAAATCACAGTCCCGGTCCCGGTCCCGGTCCAGGGGAGCCCAGCCAGTCCAGAGGCCCAACGAACGGAGCCAGACGTCAGCAGCGCCGGCGCCGGCCCTCAAGCTGACGGGTCCTCAGGTGAGCTGGGCATCAAAGGTCGCCTCCCAAGGCCCACAAAATAGCTCTCAAAATACAGAATCCCCGTTAATCGAACAGCTTTTAGGCACTATTGAAAAACAAAATCGAATGCTAACCGAACTGAAGCAGCTCGTCGCGCAGCAGAGACAGGAAATAGCTTGTCTTCGACAGGCCACTACACAGAGAACTCAGTGTCCCCAGACGTCCTCTGTAGCTTCCGCAGACTGCGAGATGTCCCTTCCATCTTCCAGGACGCCAGAAACGGACATTGGTTCTACCCAACGCAGCAGTTCGACCTCGCAGAAACAGGCCTCAATAGCCGATATGGTGGACAAGGCCTTGGATGAGAAATTCAGTGCTTTTACAGCAATCATAACCCAGAAGATCGAGCAATCTATCTTCAGCCACGTCAGCGCACTCGAAGCCAGAAACACGCAGCAATTTCAAGAACTCACTGCGCCGTACATCACTCAGATGGAATCAATCATAGCCAAATACAATCGGCAAGTAACTCAACTCAACGAAGGCAAGCATACCAAGGGCGTCAAGCAGCTGTCTGGGCGACGTGACATGCCAGCTTCAGCCTTACACATCAATCTAGATAGCGACGACGCCTCCACTATGCCACGTGATGGCTAGCCGTGATTCGAAGTTTACAGTAATACAGTGGAATTGTCGCAGCCTGCGCCGTAAAACAGCATCGCTGCATCAATATATTAAATCCTTACATTGAGTACCAGAAGTAATAGCTTTACAAGATGTCGGGCAACACGCAGCCAAACTGTCTACATACACGGCTTACGCTAGTGCCGACGGCATATCAGCAGTTACGTTCGTCAATAACCAATATGCAGCTCTACAGCACGACCTTGACCTCAGGGCCGCTACCTTGCAATATGTATTCATTCAATTTCTGCCGCGTAAGAAGTACCATCATTAAATATACGTTCTGAATATCTACAGTCGCCCAGCGGACCGACACCATACGTTTACCGAGGTGATCCGTAAGGCAAAAGCCATAGCAGCACGGGCTCCCCTGCTAATTCTGGGCGACTTCAACGCCAAACATGCGGATTGGGGCTACTTTATCGAAGATGCCAAAGGGCGCAAGTTGCATAACCTAATGACGATAGAAGGACTCACGCTACTCACGGACGCGGACTATCCCACGCGGATTGGCAACAGCGTATCGCGAGACACCTGCCCAGACCTTACCATGGCTCTTAATGCTCCGCATCCAAAATGGCTAAACTCCCAGGAAGCGCTGGGCAGCGACCATTACCTCATCCATACCACCATAACATATGGTCGTCATAAAGCACCCGATAAATCAGTCCGACTGGTGGATTGGCGCGCCTTCCGCAGGACGGAAAACTTTCCATTTCACCAGCCGCCCAATTCCTATGACGAATGGTCGCAAACACTCATGCAGCTGAGGCGGGAAGTGACTAAAGAAATCAAAACCAACCCGGAAACACCAGCGGTAGATCAGCACCTGCTACACATCTGGTATGCAAGACGCCAACTGACCAGACGATGGAAGCGCCAAAAGCTCAACCGCAAGCTCAAACTTCGCATCTCGGAGGTTACGGCACAAGCAGAGGAGTATGCCATCAAACTTGCGAAAGAAAATTGGTTCGCGAAGTGTGACGCCCTTACGGGCACATTGCACACTATATCAGCCTGGCACTTGCTCAGGTATCTTATAGACCCAGAACAATCACGTGGAGCCGCCCATCGAAACCTTCAACGGGCACCCATTCTAATACAGGGGACACTGCTCAACTCTTTCGAGATCTGGAGGACAAGTACATCAATACCTCCGTGAGCGCTGACCACGTCCCCGATTACAACGGAATCGCGAACCCGGAAATGGACAAAGACTTCACGCCTTCGGAGATTAGAGCGGCAATTAATATGATGCGTCCTGGGACGGCTCCAGGTCCTGACCAAATTACTACCACCCTTATGACCAACTTAAGTGACGACATGCTCAATATATTTACTGATCTGATTAATAGGTATTGGGTCGGTGGTATACTTCCTCAGGAATGGAAATCGGCCGAAGTTACCTTCATTCTCAAACACGGAAAACCAATCAATATCGACAACCTTCGTCCCATCTCCCTGACCTCTTGTGCCGGCAAGGTAATGGAGAAGGCACTCTACATTCGGCTCACTGAATACATGGAAGCTAAGGACCTTTTCCCAAATACTATGTTTGGCTTTAGAGCGCATTTATCGGCACAGGATGTTCTACTTCACCTAAAGCACGACATAATCGATCACCCCAGTGGTGCCACTCAACAGGAGCGTGCCATTCTGGCGATTGACTTTGAAAAAGCATTCGATAATGTCCGGCACTCGACTATCCTGGCCAACCTGACTAAAATAGGAAGCGGTCAACGTACGTATGACTACGTGCGCAACTTCCTGCACAACCGTCACTTGACCATACGAGTAGGCGGTGCTACGTCAGCCCCCATCACAATGGGAGACTCTGGAACACCGCAAGGGGCAGTAATCTCGCCACTACTGTTCAATGTAGCATTGCTGGATCTTCCTAGAGCACTCAACAAGATACCCGGCATCAAGTACGCAATATACGCAAATGACGTTACTATATGGACCAATACCGGCAGCATGGGACAAATGGAAGAAGCACTTCAACGGGCTGCGGATACTGTGGAACGCATCGGTCGAACATGTGGTCTTCGCTGCTCCGTCACAAAATCAGAATTGCTGGTATTTAGACAACGTGGCAACCACATTCCTTTGAATATCAAACTTGAGCAATCCCCGGTCAAGGAAGTGGAAACCATCCGCGTCCTCGGAGCACACATTAATAATCAGGGCAACAACACAGTAGCAATTCAAAAGCTCCGTACTACCTGTACCAATATCTCGCGATTGATATCCAGAATTTCCAATCGCCACCGTGGCATGAAGGAAGCGGACATACTGCGTCTTGTACAGGCCTTTGTGATCAGTCGTGTCACCTGCGCATCCTGAAAAAAGATGAACTGAAATTAGACCGCCTCTTGCGACTTTCATATCGGAAAGCACTCAATCTACCCCCATGGGCCATGAATGACAGGCTGCTAGCGATGGGCATATACAATACAGCGTCAGAGCTCTTCGAAGCTCATCATACGAACCAAGTCATTCGGCTCGCGCGTGCTAAAGCAGGTCGCGCCACGCTAGACGCCCTTGGCATCAATCCGCCAGTGCAGGTCGCCAGTAAACTATCGCTACCACCAGAATGGCAGAAGGAAGTCAATATTCGGCCTTTGCCTCGTAATATGCACCCCGTCCACCACAAACACAGGCGAGCTGCCAGAGCCAAAGTATATAACAAGTATTCAGATTGTGAAGACGCCTTTTTTGTAGATGCCGCCGGACCCCTGCACAGCCGCGCCACGGCAGCCGTGGTAAACAAGGGACAGGTCGTGGACTCTCTCTCGGCTACCGGGATAGACATTACGGCCATGGAAGAGGCCGGTATTGCCTTAGCCATGCGTAATCCAAAAGCCACCTTTGTCCTCACGGATTCCCAGGCGGCATATCGTAATTTCGCCAGAGGTCAAATCGGCCGGTTAGCGCATTCCATACTGCAACAGGCTGCGGCCACTCGTCAAGAGGGTCATTGGATAGAACTGCTATGGGTACCAGGGCACACAGGAGTTCGAGGCAATGAGCTCGCTCACGCCTCCGCCCGCGATCTCTTACACCGGGCCTCCGCTGCTTCATCCACAGCGCAACTTCTCGCTGACCAGGACGACGCCCAGCCTCTCCTCTCTTATGCTGATATCCTGCAACACATTAGGCTGAGTAGACGCACTCTACCCCCACATGCTCCTAAATTAGACAAGGCAACGCAGGTCGCGTGGCGACGATTACAGTCATTAGCCTTTCCGAATCCTTATGTTTTGTCCAAGATAGATCCCTCGGTGTACACTCCGAAATGCAAATTCTGTCCCGAGACGGCCACTTTATTTCACATGGTCTGGGAGTGCCAAAACAATCCCAGTATATCGGCCAACCATAATCTTACAATAGTCGAGTGGGAGGCGACCCTGTCCAGCTCTGACCCAGTGCAGCAACAAGCCCTGGTCGACCGAGCCCGGACGGCGGCAAGAGCCAATGGTCTTCCGGACTAGGAGGCCCACCCACTAGCGACTTATTTGTTCGCAATAAAAAATGTTTTATTCTCTCTCTCACGTGCGGCGTCTTTTGAACATGGTCGTTGTTCTCGTCATTCTGTGGCGCTGTTTCATAATGATGAAGTGGTTTAAATGGGCCTCTAAGTGCCCCGAAATTTCGAATCAGGCATTGAGCTCAGCTTCGTCTTCTTTCAGGTACCGCTTACTGTCGCCGACATAGAAGAAGATAGTCGCGGTAGCTAAGAAGTTTCGCAGTGTCATCCTGTCGCGAAGTGGCAGCTACAGGTTTAAAAAAAGTCACAGTTTCGCCACTAGGGCGAAGCAATGAATGCGATAGCAAGAAATTAGTTTGTCACACGAAGAACGACAAGCAGCTCGATACTTGCAACGCACCGCCGCAGCACAAAGAAGGACGCTCGAAAAGGACGCATATGTATACACAGGACAAGCGTGAACTAACAACTGTCGCAGTTGTTACGTATTTGTATTTGAGCGACGCGCTGCGAGTGTCCACAATGCAGAAGCCGACACTGTTGTTGCTGTTGCCTCTGAGATGGCTCATACCCACTCAGGGGGGATTGGCCAAGGATTGATTATATGATTATATGACTTTTCGACGCTGTTTGATACTTCTTTTTCTTTTACACTGCGGCACGTGGAATGACCCCTCTGCGTCTCCTGCCACGCGCTGGCGTTCGACGCGTGCCCGGTGTTCTTTTGTTTCATTCTACATCATGAGTGGAACAGAAGGAAGCCACGTTTTCGTGCGCATCTAAAGGGCAGTTTTCAATTTCAAAGAAACTGTAAAAGCGTTGCGTGATAGAAAACACGTTCAAGCTGTTCCGAGATCTGCGTACCGCGAGCGGCAAATGGTGCATATGAATAGCTCGCCGTTATATCGCTGGCACGAGCATGACGTGTGGCTGTGTTGGCTAGCAGGCTGTGGAGCGAGGGATCGCTGGATCGAACCCCCGTTAGGTGGTCTGGAATGACGGCGTCGACAGACGGCGACGGCGACGGCGAAAATCAGCCGAGAGTGTCCATATAATAGCTATCGCAATAAAAAAAAAGGAAATGCGTCGTTTGCAGTTCAGCCTACCTTAGAAGCACGGCTCAGCGCGATAATCTATTTATGAGGCACGTTGAAAGATGCGTAGCGCCACCTTTAAGGCCGTGAAACACGCGAATTGCTTTCACCTTTGAATTGTCTTAGGCAACTGCATAAGGGAATGTGTGACTTTCTGCATTACCAAAAAATTCAACGTAGCCTTCATAAAACGTGCTCATCTACATTAGTTTTCAGCGCGCATACAACGCATTGATATGGTTCAGATATATTCACATTTTGCAAGCCTGGGCGCGTAGCGCAGTAGTTAAAGGCACCCGCCTTCAGTTCGTGGGAGTCTGGGTTTACAGTCAGCCCCACCGAGAAAATTCATTTAGCTCCCTTTCTACACTTGGCTGTTACTTTTGGAAGCTAGCAATCAGTAAGGATAAAGCCGGCGTCACGCTCCACTGCCTTGAGCTGTTATGTGCCTAATTAGTTACCTACTGACAAATCTTTTACCCCCTAAATTAAGATACATGTGTTTCAGAAAAGCTATAAAGCAATTAAAAGTTTGCAGACGTGCTGTTGCAGTTTAATCAATTTCAATGCCTTTAAAAGGTGACACATTGCAATTTTGATCTTAAAAAGTGCCTCACTGATGATACGTGCGTAGACACAAGAAAATCATGTGTTTCATGTCAGTGGTTCTTTTTGTCGTAAATAGTATAAATTAAAGCTTGTCCTTTTTACAGACCTGTGCCTGTGCGACGGTATGAATGGTTAGCATTCGGGAAATGAAATATTCAATTTTTATATTCGTTACACATTAAAAATTAGTGTTGAAATTCAATGGGAGATCGCGAGCGCTTAGTCGGATCGCGGAAGGAGCGCGTAGATCTGAGCGAGATCACTCTCGCCAAATCTGCCATTGGACTGGACCAAATCTGCCATGCGCTCGGACAAGAGCATTTGGTACGTGGAAATCTAGCGAGGGCGCGTCAGGCTACTGGGTGAAAAGCATGATCCTAGCATTCCGTTCGTTTTGTTTCTGCAGACTTTGCGGCCACTCCACTGAGATGCTTTACGGGCTAAGTGGTTTTCTTTCTTGTTCTTTATATGTGTGTTTTCTTCAATAAACTTTCAGTTGCTAGTCTGCGCTTGTGCGTGCGTCTTCTTTGTGCAAGTTTGTTTCGCGCAGTTCTTCGTAGCCATGGATTACTAACTCGCCAGCGATGAATTCTTCTAAATTTACGGGCTCGTAGGTGAAGCAGCAAATGCCACAACGATTTGCATGGCTACACGTATCGACAGACGAATGTGCCTACGGAAGTAGAAGAAAACAGCATTTCGGAAATGAAAAAAAAGTTCTTTCCGCCCTAGCACCACCAGAGTCGTACGGTACCTCATCGTCTGAATATCACCGAACGGCTTACTCGGCGAAGTCAATCACTTCAGAACTCTCGGCAGGCACCCGAAAAATCGCGTCTAATGCCAGTTGTCACACAGCAGCCTCACATCCTCTGTGTGAGTCCAAAGATTCATCACTGTACTCGGAACTTGTTGCGTCTGAGTCCGAATTGCTATTCTCTAAGAGCCCCTACACAAACGCACGATGCAAAGCTCGTTTCTTGGCGTCCATGAGGCCCGTGACTGTAAACATCCGACCGTGACGGGAAGAAAGGCGGGGGGCACAAAATACGTCACGTGTACTTCCCGTCAAATCCGCCGATTTTGGCGGAGCAAGAATTCTTGCTCCACGGAGCGATCCGTAATCCGTGGCTGCTCCCAATCTGCCATTGGAACGTGATTGCTCCATACAGTGCCTGGGCGAACGCTCTCCTCGGGCCGTCGAGCGCGCGCTCCGCCTCCGCTCGCCGCTGCCGCGTGGCGGCGCTGCGCGAGTAGACTACGGGAAGCTGGCGCTGAACGGCCGTGCGTACTACGAAGCTCGCGAATGCGTGTTTGCATCGGAGTTTAATTTAATTCGTGCTTCTCGCAAGATTTCATATGAACAGGGGGGAATGGAAAGCAACGCGAGAACAGCGGCGCGCTGCTTTCATCAAGCTCTGATCCTGGTGGCAATAAAAAGATGCTAGATGACGTTTGTTTGTACCGGGGATGACACTATCTTTTTATCAATTATCCAGGATACTGCCGCTCAAGAATACATGCGAAACAGCAAAGAATGTCGATGCCGCATGTTCGCGTTTCTTTCCATGCCCACTGTACGTATTCCGCAGGCAGTCTGTAAGACCGTGCTGTTGGTTGGATACTTGCTTTCGAGTTTGATAGTATTCGCGTTTTATGTCCTATTTCAGGCTATTGCAACCACGTCATTTGCATGCTTCAGTATGTCATGCTGTTGTGTACCCCTCTCCAAATTGAAAGGAAAGAAATCATGATTATGTTTTTCTTATTTCCCTTTATTTATATAAAAAAAAAACTCACAGTGTCCCTTATGCATTCACCTAAGACGACTGAAAGGCGAAAGCCAGCTTTTTTTCTTCCCAGTCATTAGAGTTTTGCAATAGCGTACGCAAAGCTTTGCATTAGCGTTTCGCGCCATTGCGCATGCATGATACGCTAACCTCTCGCAGGCTCTAGTCAAGTGACGCCCTTAACGCTACGTCCGCAACGCCCGCAAGCTTTACGTGCGGTATTCTGAAACTCTCTTATGTATTGAACATCTCCTGCTTCCCTCCGAGATATTTCTATACCTAACGTGGTTTTCTCACTGCCTCAAGCATCGGACGCAGTACAAGATTTCTGCACCCCAGCTGGTTATGTACTGCCTCCGTGATCGGCCCATTTTGACCAAGCGAAGATGTAATATGACAACGTCACGTTATGTGAAATCACAATGTCACAAAATTTTATGATCTGTCACGTCATGTGATGACGTTATCACGTAATGATGCTCGCTTACATCACTTGTGTTGACGCCGCCAACGCTCGACGCCGCTCGACGCCGCCAAAGGTCAATTTTCGCGTTTGATGAGGCATCTAAGGATTTGCAGCGCTCGGCTGTCGTTCCATGAAATTCCCGCTGCTGCTGGTGTTAGGGGAGGTTGCTTGAAGTAATATAAGCGGGATAATTGGTCTCCTAGTACATCTTCAAACTACACCGCAATATGTAGGCGTCATTTACGATCCGAAGTTTTCATAGAATATAAGAAGCCGCGGCTCAAAAGAATGCATTAGCGCCGATCTTTGCAGACTACCCTTCACGTTTGCAGCCGAAGGTAACAACTGAACCAAGCATGACAAGTATCAATAAACCTGACCGTGCTGCGCCCGAACAGTCAACGAGTGAATGTACCCTTAGGATCGCTGCCTTGCGATCGCTGTCATGTGCAGTGCTGACATTAGGTTCCGAAGCTGAAGAATCGGAGCCTATGGACACCACATGCGCTGCCGCCAAAACAACCGGCAATCACATCATCCTGTGCAGTGTCACAATGAATGCGTGCACGAGGCTGAGCAGGCTGCCCCATGCCTAAACAGGCGCCGAAGCTTTCAGAAATTCAGACAGTCGAAAACCAACCCTCAGTCAAGAGAACATAATGGTGACAAAACAATCTTCCTCTCATCCCTGGAACACGCTCTGTGGTAACGGCCTAGCAGACGACGCGCGATCACCTCGATCGAATAGCCGCGAACGACTCACGCCATTGAAATGGGCTGGTTGCCCAGAACGACAAGTGCTTCACGATTCCCGTTTACAAGTTTCTTTATACTTCAAACAGCGCGAATATAACCGAAAACTCAACCCTATGCAGCCACAGCATTCGTTTCCGCGAGCGAAAACGCGACGGTGGGTCTACTCGAGTGGTGGCGCCTGGCGGCTAAAAGCCGCACTAACGCCGACGGCCAGTTCCCATTGCGCTCCGCTCCTTCGCCCAGGCACTGAAAAATAGAGGAGGCGCTGTCCATACAGAGCAGAAAAAAATGCCCCCCACCTCCCCGAAGGGAATCGTGAGGAAATGCGAATGCATTTCGCGCGCGCTTCACTCCATTTATATATGGTGGTTGTGGTTCGAAGAAGGAAAAGGCGCCTAATTTCTGCAGCCCGGTCGGGAGCACGGCGCAGCGCCAGTTTTTTTTTTTTCTTTCTTTCTTTTTTTTTTATCGCGGTAGCTCCGCTGAGCTCCCGCGATGCGAGCGCCCTCACGCGCCAGAGCGCGCTCCTCCTCTCCACTTTGCTAGGGGCGAGGATAAGCACGCGCGCCCGCAGCTGTTGCTATGGGAGAGAGAGTGAGAGTGGAGAGATAACACCTGCCGGCGCGCGGACACCTCCTCAACCTATCCTCCTCCCCGCGGACAACGCCGGACAACGCCGGACAACGCCGCCTGACATAGCCCGACTAAGAAATGCATTCGCATTTAAAACTTGATCTGGATCTGCCACTGGCATTCAGCATATGCGGGCTGTAAGTTCTAAGGTGCGATAATTCTGTTTAAGCTCCACCTCCGGTTGACCCCAGCGTTACTAGATTAGCTTGAGGTTGAAAGCTGTGAGGCGGAGCTTAACACCTGTCCGCCTGTTTTCACGTAGGGGCATTCGGCGCATGGTCAGCCCCATTTTTGGGCTCGTCGAAACACGTTGCTTCGGCCGTTGTTGGTGGTGTAGTGTTTTATTTGACCTTGCTCTTTCAGCTGTCTGACATGCTGTAACAAATATGCCGCGTTACATCATTACCAGCTGCAAAAGTGCATGGTTATGGCTTGTAAGGAGTAATTCCGAGAGGTGGCATTTTTTCCGGGCGCCTGGCAACTGTACACAATTTTTAGTGTGGCAGCCAGGCATTCCGCGACTTGACAAGTGGCTCGCAAGCTTGTTCTTGTGTCGTGTGCGACTTCGATTTCCAGTACAGTGACATGGTGATACAGTTTGTGAACAACATAAACAGCGAAATGGTCATCGTTCCGCGTGACAAATTCCCTCTCAAGGATGACACTGTCCTCCGTTTGTTCCCCAACTGTGATTCATAGCTGTCCAAACCTGCGTGGAAACTCAAGCAACCCGCATGTACGGATGGCGTCTGCCCGTCAAGATGCGCAAAAACAATGTGATCGTGATCATACAAGCGCACAAGCCAGCGTGCGTGATGAGAAATGCAACTGATCTGTTTGGGTGCTATGCCGTCGCAATACATCTAGATTCTTGATATAGCAAATACCGAAGATAGAATTCAAGTTGACGCTAGTCACGTTGTGTACAAACTCAAAGTTCTGCACAATGCTATTCCTAGAGTTGAGAAGGCTATTGCAGTCTCTAGCTCCCTTCATATTTCGGTGAGTGCCAATGGGCGAGTTGTGCCGTAGGCAGTGTACGCTGTCAATGTAACTATTGACTTGCAGTGACAAATAACTGGAGTGCTTACTTGTGTATGAGTAGAAATCAAGTTAAGCTGTTCTGCCAGGTTACATCTGTACCGAAAAGCGTGCTGTCTATACTGATCATGGTAATAAAGGCTAGACATTTGTGCAATGTAATGAGAACGTATGCATATTAAAAGTGCAACAAACTTCGAACCAGAATTTTCAGACGTTATTGTAAAAAAAATTGTCCTGTAGATCACGTTTTTCGCTCTTGACGAAACATGTGACATTGCCTTGAATGTCCCTGAATTTCCTCCCTTGAAGCGCGCACGAACCCTGACCTAAGCACCACGTGCCTTAAGTGCAAGAATCTAAGGAAGCTTTGGGTGAGCGAAAACGCAAGCTCTCGTCTGTTTCGTTCATCCGGACTCGACAGCAGGCAATGAATGCCCGAATTGAACATGAAATCTCGTAGCGTACGCAAACTCGGAAACCGACATCGCTTACTTCGCTTACTGTAAACACCTAAATTCACGGGCAATCTTAGCCGCGAATTTGATTGGGCGCACTGTGAAATCGTTGAGCAGATCCACTGCGTGTCTAACATGCAATTTAAAGCGAATAGCACGCCATTTCTCATACCCTCGTTCAAACCTTCGCTTTAGCGTGGCTTTGTGGTTGAGGTTAATTTATTGGTCATCATAGACCAATATTTCTGTTGCTGGGTACAAAACACGAAGTGACATGTTGTGAAACAAATGCACTGGATATGCGTTCGGAGCAGGCGGCCGCAGAGACAAGCGAGAGCGGTTGTTGAGCCAACAGCTACGGCAGCGCCACATCGCGAGAAGACACGGAAAGGGGACACACTTTCGCGAGCAGCTCGGTCTGAGCTTGCAAACTGCAGCTAATCTAGTAACGTTGGGTTTACCCGCAGTGACTATCTGAAAGGCGGCCTTAACTTTATGTTGAAGTCGCTGAACATTGTGCAAATTTGAGAGACATTGACCTTAAACTCTGTAGGCTTACTAACGTTAATTGCTACATGTAAGAAAAAAATTGTCACCCCAAGATGTCTTCATCTTAACGTGGCTTACTCACTCCAGCAAAAGCTTTCACGTCTTGCATCTCCACGGCATAAAGCCTTTGACAACTCGTCCCTTATACAGACAGGGGTGAAGCACTTCAGTTGTACTCCTCGCTAGAAACATAATGACAAAACGAGTTAGAACTAGTTAACAGTGCACTTCTCCAGTTGTCCTACCGGAAGCTCCGGATACCTTTCTGTATGAAACTTCTCGCGGCGTAGTCATTGGCCCTGTGCCCGTTGTTTCCGGCTGCAGTGAGGAACCCTGACGTCGAGAAAGCCTAGAATAAGTGTACAGCTAAATAATTCACCTCCTATTTGTCCGTGTGCACCCGGAATAAGACCCGCAATTGCGAACTGGCCTTGTCTCCCCGGGCCATTTAGGGAAGGAAGCCTGGCTCCACGCGTGTGTGGCTGACGTGTGTAACAGTCGCCTAAACAACGCTAATTTGTATACGGTTCGTGCCACTTGGATACATTACAAATGCATTGCATGCGAAGGTAGCGCTCAAGTGAAGTGCTCTGTTCACCACTTTACAGCGTTAATACGCTTTTAAAAAGCGTTGTTAATGAATGACAACGGTAAAAAGTGAAATAGTTTGCCATTGCCCAATGAGACAGTGGTGACACGAACTGTAGTGTCGACCTGTCAGCGCTCACAAAACGAGGCAACATTCTCTTCCAATGAATATAATTTCACAAAACTGCCATTGGCCCTTCGAGAAAATATTTTTGTGAGCACAATGTTACGTTGCGAGATTGCGATAATCCACACTTCGAAATAACGTGTGATTACGATTGACCTTGGTAAGATAAGCTTATAAAGGGTGGAAAGAGTGCTTATGTTTGGAACAGGAGAACAGTGCATTCGAAGGACAAGAATAGGAGTTTCTACACGTTTGACAACTGCCGAGCTTCTAGGCGAGCCAATACCTCCTGTAAAGCATGCACCTCCAGAAGATTTCTCGCTGTGTGGCAAAGCAGAGCCAGAAGATTGTACGCAAGAGCACATCTCAATGTATTCCTCATCTCCTCAATATAACCGAACAATAAAACCTGATTTATCAATTGATTGATTTTGATTGGTTGATTGCAAAGTCTAGTGACTATGCTCGTCAGAGCATTTATAGCTGTTCTCTCATTCCGTCACATTTAGCTGATAATTAAAGTAACTACTAGCCGTTTTACAGTTTTTGTCATCACGTTCAGCAATGTATGCATGATTTGTCTTATTTTCCTAAATAAGTGATTCCTCTTAACGAGAATATGTGTCGTTTTCTGAACAGTTTAATTAATTTTAAGAAAAGCCTCCCTCTACATGATCTCCTTCAGAAAAGTCTTCAAAGAGAGGTGCTTTCCCTACGCCGGCAGAATTAAACGGCCACCATAAGCATGGTGAAGGTAATCCCAAGTTCCGCTAAATATTACAAGCTGCAAGCCCAAGTGCTATGCATCAAAAAATTTTTTTAAATGCTCATATGTAAACACGCCCACGAGTTATACTTTGACCTTAATTTCGCGTCTCTCTTTCTCTCTATATTAGTTTGCCTTTCATTCTAGCCTCGCAATATCAATTTTTTTTCAAGACATAATTGGTAATACAACAGAGGCTGCTATACCATGTTCGTTTGCTTGCTTCGCTGCTATAACGCCATTATTTGGCAAGTAGCAACCTAAATGTCTGCAAACGCCTGAAATACAAAGAAGCACTGATGGAGTGAATAGGAACGGCACTTTGTACCCCTCGTTGCAGTTGCGATTCTGTTAGCGAATTTGTGTTATCTTTCCGCTTTAGTAGGGTATATCTAGATCGATATGTCTGGCGCGGGCCATGTCTTCCAAGCTTGTATTCGGCTGGAGTAGGAATGAATATTCTAATGTGCCTTTTTCTGTAGAAATTATTTCGTTATAATTACATTTTCGAGCAGTCGCTGTGCAGCCGTGGCAATACCTTACCACTGTCCTCTACACTGACGCTATTTAAATCAGATGAACAGAACCACCCAGCTATAATAACTGGCAAACAAGAGCACGAAGCACAGAAAACGCATGGCTGATCCCTCTGTCATAGGAATCGGTATAACACGAAAGTGAAACGTGTCTTCACAGAGGTCGTTGAGCTTTTATTCTGCATTGTTTCGCCACAAGGCCGAAGGAATGAATGCTAGGGCAACAAATTGTAATGACACGCGAAGAACGGCAAGCAGCTGGAAACTCGCTGCGCGCACCTCAAGCAGAAAGGACGCACGAAATGAGCATACACAGGACGAAGCGCGGACTGTCACAGCGCGACACCTAAAGCGCGTTGATGTAACACAAAGACGCACGACACGACCGCACAAGTAGACACAGGACAAGCGCGAACAACTGCCACGATTGTTACTTCGTGTGTGAGCAGCGCGCTCCTTTCGTAAACGCGGCCGCTGCGGCGAGGGAAGTGACCTTCGTGCGCTCTTTAACCGCTGTAACTTAATAGCCAACTTGCGGTGGAATAAGAAAACGTACAACGCGCCCCGATGCCCCGATCAGGAGATAAGCGCGCGCGCTCGAGCGACCACGCCCCGTGGAGGCCCGTGCTCATCGCAGCGAGAGGCGCGACGACCTTTATAGCGCGCACTCCGTGCCGCCCTCGCGCCATCTCGCTAGTGATGACGAAAACGCCCTGAAGTCGATGAGCTCTGAGGACCGCCAACGGCGTGTGGTGTATATAAATATCTTGCCGTTAGCAAGCTGAGGCACGTTCGCTCTCGTGGCCGAGTGGTTTCGCGCCGCGCGCGGTGCGGAGCGAGAGGTCTTACGTTCGACGCCCGGCGTCGGAAATTTTTCTTGTTTTTTATTTGATCTAAATGTGTTAGTTTATATTTTACAACGTCATATCCGTGACCGAAATACGTCAGAGGAGCCGTGGTGGACCCCGGCATAAAACACTTTCGTGTTAAAATCTAGAAAGGAACGTCGGAATATATGTGAAACGCTGCAACATTTCTGCAAGAGAACAGCTCTGACGCGCGACGGAACAAATCCTTTCTTACAGTGATCGTTCTGGCACCCACGCAGAGACATATAAGGCAGAAAGATGCCGATAACCTGAAGTGAGAGGACCTATTGGCAAACAAAAATAATAAGAACACAACATTGCAGCCAAAACACTAACTCAGCCTTCAGCGAAGAAGCGAAGACAAATGTAAAGACGGAAATAAAGTCTAATGATGAAACGCAAGCTAAATTGCAGTATGATGGCTGCGACAGAAAGTACATGGCCCCGTCGTCCTGCGCCCACTCTCATTCCCCGAAGCAGCGTCGTATTGCGGAGGGAACAAAGCACCACATGAGGTGTGCAGCAGGGGAGACATCGATAAATATAAATAAGACGAGGCGCATACAATATTTGCCCGACGCGGGGCTCTCAGGCAAGGTTAAGAAGCGGGCCAAGTAAAGCGT
This sequence comes from Rhipicephalus appendiculatus, assembly GCA_030522465.1. Classification (NCBI taxonomy): domain Eukaryota; kingdom Metazoa; phylum Arthropoda; class Arachnida; order Ixodida; family Ixodidae; genus Rhipicephalus; species Rhipicephalus appendiculatus. The sequence goes on from JALIZH010032966.1 coordinate 40,792, forward strand.
ACCAGATTGCTGCTGCCTGTCGCGACGGCGCTCTTGGTCTGTTCTACACTTCCCAAGCACCGTGCCCGGGGCTTTACGGTCTACTTGGACAGTCTCCATTTCCACTTGCCTTGTTTGCTTTTATTTTTTCGCGGCGGCCTTTCGTCTTCCATTGTAGCAATAGTAATAAGATCAGCCACACAACTGTAGCGGGGATGTACGTATCTATAACGCCACGGTGCCGCGGCACCACCTATATAAAGATCGATAAAGTGAGAGAGGTACACGCGCGTCGCCGCATTACGGAGTGTGATATTTTGCTTCGTATCCCTTGGGTGAGGGTCAGGCTACATCTAGACATGAAGCGGTTCAGTTAAAGCATGCATCATATGTCAGCAGACGTGGCGATTAGGGTGCACCATATCCAAGATTGTTTACATTTTTTTTATTTGGAGCAACTGGAAGCAAGTTAGGGTTAACTTGTTACCTTCCTGAAAGTTTACACTTTTCGTTCTAACAGCTGGCTACTTTTTGTGATCATGATTATAATCAATACCGCCTATTGAAGATGTGTACAATATCTTCTTGTGCATTCTTTCCACATTTTCTGACAATGTGTTGTTCAGTCGCAATAATGGCAGCTTCTTTTTCTATTTTTTTGCGAAGTAATGAGAAGCTAGCGTTTGAATCTGTTCTGTGATTTCAATAAATAACCAGTGCTATAACATAAATATAAAATGCTACCACCTTTTCTACGAAGCGTTACAGTCATTCTAGCCAACTACAAGTCAACGTATACTTGGTCAGTAGACCTTAGAAAAGCAAGGAACACTTTTTTTTCCACGGGGATTGAGTTGACGCATGAGAGAATGCGGCCGGCCAGCGAAGAACTCGTTTCCATGCTTTCGCGTGAATGCGAGCGCAATTACCAAGGGCAAAGTACCTGGCAGAAAAAGAAAACGCTCATTACAACACGAAAGCAAACAAGGCTAAATCAAGAACATCGTCAGGAGGCCCTGTGTACTTCCCCGCTGGTTTTCGCCCGCCGTTGCGTGTAGTGGTTTGCATGCGCCATTGCAGAGCAAAGAAATTCCGAGAGACAAGGCGTCTTGCCGCACACGCACCTCACCGGATCCTACACATCCTCATCACCAACCCCTTCTCTCATTGAATGAATAAAGTTTTCTATCTTCTCCCTTGTTCTGCGCTTGCACCACGACACCTGCACATATCGCGGGCGGTTTCGCCGAAGCCGCACGTGCAGCCAGCTTCGCTGCGTTAATTCGAGAGCCGAATTTGCTCAATGGACTCATAACACTTGAAGTTTCATACACATTTAAGGTGGACTTATTTGGACTTATTCGACCGCCTGACGAAGCCTTTCCTCGTGTTAGTTAAGCTAGCGGCCGCTCTCTTCCCAAAGTGAGGAAGTTGTCTTGCTGGAACACGTGATGGCTTGTGTCTGTAAACTTCAGTATTCCCGGGGCCTGCTTGCACACCAGACTGGGTGATCCTCGGGATCCTGCAACTCACATATTGACGTCAATCTTCAATCAAGGTCACGGGGAAGCTACGCGCAATATTATGGTCGCGCGTAACCGTGTGACCATAACTCAGCAGTAAAACCCTACTTCAATTATAAAAGAGTTGTGACTGGCCAACCAGCACGGACGATTTGCCAGGAGTAGTAGCTGAGTTTTACGCCAAGCGAGTGCATAGTTCAAGGGCAAAAACTTTTTTCTCGTTAGCACGTCCCTCTCATTTCCGGAGAGTTACGAGGTAAAGTCGACTGTGATGTCTGTGTTATATGTCTGATTAAACTTTGCCTAGAACAAGCAGGAAGTGGAAGCTGTCACTATAAAGCAGTGGCTCGTCCGGGTAAATGTCATATTAAGTGTACAATATGAAATGTCAGTGGCACTACGGGCATTCACGTGTTTCCCACACAGGGGACAAACGATTTAGGTGAGAAAATTACTAGCGTATGGAAAGTAAGGCAATGCTATTATTTGCAAGTAATCCGGAAACTCCAAGTTCTCTGTCTGCAGCGCTGTGGTTCAAAGAATAGCTTACTCTATGACTGGATTGCTAAGCAGAGTACGGAATTCTAATTTACGACAAAGCGATGTGGCGACGATGCTTAGTAATTGACTTCCTGTTTCTCGTTTACGACTGCAATCAAGCAGTTTTATTAGGCCAGGTACAGTCGGATTATTTTACGGAGTGGTCTAAACCCTGGAAGCCTTCGTTAAATCACTCAAGGAGCGTGACACAAACTCATAAACCATCGTTTGAGAATGACGCGTAATAATTTCCCCGGTCTCAGTAATGTTTTACGTGGCGTGCTTTCATCGGGCCTCTCTAATGAAGTCAGGGCTGAGCACGGCTATAGTGTTAACGCGATAGCGTTTAAGAGCTCGTTTAGCAGAAATTCCGGCGTCGGTGTCGGCGTCGGCGTCGTTGGTTGTGAGCGAAAAATCATCATCTTGTCCGTGACCGAAAAATCAAGAAAGATGCAAATAAAATAAATAAAAATTTCCGTGTCCGAGTGAGGATCGAACCCGGGCCCGTGTGCGTGGCAAGCAGGTGTTCTACCACACAGCCACGCCTCTGCTTGGAAATACAGTGAAAATAACTTCTGCTTGCAAATGCAGTGAAAATAAGTTTCATGCTTCGCAAACGCAAGCGTCCTTTATATAGGCGTCGCAATATAACATGTAATATCCCAGGAATATTGCGTGGTACAAGCGTACATTGCCATCGAGCGTCAGAATATGCGACTATCATAACGAATTCGTAGTTTTAAAGCCGGCCACCCATTACAAACGGCACACACCTTACTGCGCGTCATCCCTTAACACCACATACTGGGTGCATAGCAAGTATGCACTAAGTGGTTGAAGTAGGCACTCGGAACAGGATGTCGCTATCGCGTTCAACTCTTAAAGGCGAAGATTAAGGGTCCCCCAATTTTTTTATGGTAAATCACACCGATACGTGGAAAGGAATAAGCATTTTCGTATACTTCGCTTCGTCGTGGGAAGCAGAATAGCCGAAATTGTACAGCAGTCAGGCCATCAGTATCTTCTTGAATACCTAACAAAAGGACGGAATGATAGGCCAGTTAATAGCGCTACTGCGTGAATTATGAATTCATATTATTTACGTATACATTCACGGCCTTTCCCTTAGGGCCTTCCTTCCGATTACACCATTCCCCTGAGGAGCAGCATGGCGAATGGCTGATGACGATATCTTCCACAAAGGCCTTTTTCATTCTCTTTACCTTGGTTGTCACTACGAAAAAGTACTGGGATTAGGAGTGAGAATATCTTTTCTTGCGTAAATTTTGCACTGTCTCATGGTTATTGACAACTTTACCATTCAAACATTTGCGTATGATGAGTAGCCAGATCCACACCTAGGCGCCAACTTATCCTTTAACCTTAAACACCTTTAACAAAAAAAAATGCGGCATTTTTTTATTTCCGCTTAACAGTCCTTCACATTATTATAAGATGTCCTTAGTTTCTTTGCTATATTAAATTGATGCGGGTTAACTAGGTTCTCTTAATATAGTAATGACTAGTAATAGGGCCTCTCGACAATGTGTTGGCCATGAATACAAATCATCTAACCATATTTATGTTTACGAACAGCTCAAACTACACATGACAGCTGTTTTTCGCTGCATTCCATCTTTGAAAAATATCTAAAATTTTCATTCACAGTTGTCATTACTGCTCCACGACTGCCTGTAAAGGGTGCATTTTCACGCGCTGACGTGTTAAGTGGGAAATAAAATATAAAAAAAAAGGCGCGGCTGGAAACGTGCAGCCCTATGGTTGGGAACCTCGTACCTGCATGAGAGAGATTGCGTGAGTTAAGATACCGTTAATGTACAAAAATAATTTTGCTGCGGGTAGTGAGCAGTGATCTGCTATACTAATTTCCGGCTTTTGAAAATGTTTTTTTTTTTTGCTCTGATTGGACTTTATAATAGAGCGTTCATGTACATTCAGGGTGCACAACAGCGAACGCGGCTGTTAACAGGATCATAGCAAAATAAGTAACACTTTCCAGTTGCTAGCCATTAGATCAAGACACTCATGTCTCCTTCCCTGTACACCCAATTACAGCATTACTACAACTACTACAAATTTAAGCCACTTGGTCAGCATTAAAACCTGTACTGTGTAAGCGACACGCAAAGTTAAGTGCTTCGAAGACAAACCGTTGGAAGTAGAAGAAGATAACGATTGAAAAAAAAATGGTCACGTGTGCCTGCGTTCTTGACAAACGATGTGTTACACAAGTAATAACGCTCAATAGAAACCCTAGCCTGTCCAAGTTACGTGTGGAACTAGGCATGTTCCATCGCCCAGCCATATTGCATGGTTCCGGGATGCGGGGACATATTTCCTATCGGCAACAGGGCGGAAGAACAACACCCTTATTGTTTAAGGCCCTGCGTTTTTTTTTCCGGCAATGAGCCAAGGCCCGCAAATGAAGGATAGACTGCAGAAAGCCGGAAGGAAATAAAAAAAAACTGCGGCAGCGTCAAAACTTTTACTCTATTTTTCTGCTTTGTAAGTTCCCCACGTGTGGCGAGCCGTAAACGGAATGCACTGTAGAAGTAAGGCAGAAGCAGACAAAATAAGAACACCTTAGAACGGGCCTAGAGGCGATAAATTTTCCCTCCCTCGAGCGGAGAGGAAGAACACTCAACGCTTGCGTGCCGTTGGGAGCAATGCGTTTTTCGCGGGCGGTCCGCGCGATTCTGTTGACTATGTGAACCACGACCAAGGGACTCTTCAGCTGGTACCTTGCAAGGCTCTGCCCGAGTTCCCCTTGAATGTTTCGCAGTTGGGAAGGCTCAATGGTGCTTGAGCCTTTCATTGTGCATTGATTATGCTAAAAAAATAATGTTATTGACCAGATCCAGCTGTTCCGTGGTCAAAGGGCCGCGCAAAAAAAGAAAACAAAGTGGAGTAGTGCGATTAAGTGCGAAAAATTGTTGGGTATACAGCTATACGAAGGCAACCTCGTATGACATTTACAAGAATCTTGCAACGTTCGTGAAACTGAACATATGTTGGAAATTTGTTGGCAAAACAACCATTGAAAAATTGTTGACACCGCTTCCTTTTCGGTGTTGACGCAGGACAAACGCACGCCCTTTTCTCGTGTCCAGCAGAAGAACAAGTCAGGCCGTTTTCATTTCATCACAGCGTGACCATGTGCCACCACCAGTGTTTATGTTAGGGGCCTCTGTCCTTTGCAGTCTAGCAAATCTAAAATTACGAAGGTTCAGGAAAACATTATGCTGTGTCAAAAAGAAATAAAAAAATTTCTAGATGCGATGCGAAATGCTATAATGTGTTTCAGTAGTGTTCAAGTGAAAACAGTCCACGTTTTTTTTCTTTTATTTTGACAGGCCATTCTGAGTATTGATGTAATTACAGCATATCTGCGCAGCTCTGTGCTAAGAGTACGACTTTGTTTTTGGTGCTTCATAAGTATACGCCTTGCGGATTGAATAAACTATCGCAAATTTTTGCGTGGTGCATCCGAACTATGGAACATGACAGGTTCATTATTGGAACAATAATAAAGCATGACTCGCTTATGTGAGATCTAATGTATATTCTTCACCGGGGAATTTGTCGTTTCACAAGTGTGCGGAATATGTATTTCATTGCGCTGTTACTTCGTACTTTTATCACATTGTAGAAAATGTCCGTCGCTTCTTTCTTTCTCTCTCCGAGTAGGCATGCCGCTATAGACGGACCTACGCGTTCAAGCAACAATTTTTGAAGAAATTCTTACCGCTCCGCAACATATCGGTTCCTCTCGCCTTGGGGCCGCTAGGCCGTGCCCTGTCTTGGTAACGAGACGATGATCCCAACGTCGAGACTCTCCTGGTGCCCCACGGCCCGGCTTCCTTGGGAATAAAACGGCAGTCTACCACCTGTTCTTAAACTGTAAACACATGAATTTGTTGTTTCCGTGAAATCGAGCTTCCCACAAAGTTAATTTTTATGTGAGCAAGAATTTTTGTTGCGCTACGAAAAAAAAAACAAGGAATGCTTTGTTTTCATGTTAATATTTTTGCCTTTTGAATACGCATCGGAACGAACGTGTATTCACGTTCCTTGTGATCTGATTGCTCTTTATTTACCATGCTTCACACTTGCGTTTAGAACGCGTGTCATCCTGGCAATAAATCCAGTACTGAGTGAACGCTTGTGTGTACGTGTGGGTCATTTCTTTTCTAGGGTGTCCTTTCGCGATGGTACTTCTCTGCTTCATAATGAACCAACTCGCCCAAAAATAAGTAGTGATGACTGAACGTGATGTATAGAAAAGCTTGGTACCGTGAAATATGTCGTGCTGAGAGAGGGCGTATTGTTTAACAGAAAACAAAGCAGAACCTCGTTGACGTCGGAGGGTAATATCTTCATTTGGGGCCGCATTTACTATTAATTCAAAGCAGGTGCCACGGAACGGGTGTTAAGAGCCGGAAGCTCCATTAAGCGCAGCGCATAAACTTTTAGATTCGAAGCAGCTGATGAACGAGGCTTGTTCCCCCCAGCCCCGTATGCCGCCGTAGCCAGATGACGATGACGATGACACTGCCATCACGGCACAGCACATGCAAGGTAACCATTATACGCCATGACGATGACGATGACGCTGATGACGATGAAGAATAAGCGCGTTCCAGACCACACACTCTCTTTCTGCCATCACGGCACAGCACATGGAATGTACCCACCATGGGGATCTCACAAATATCCCCAGCATCAAGAACGAGCAGTCCCGCGCCAACGCCATCGCCGTTCTGCAGCGGGAGTTTGCTGCCGACGATGATCACAGTGAGTACGCCGTTTGCTCTACGTGCAAAGATTCGTTGGTGGCGGGCAAAGTCCCCTCACTGAGCGTGACCTACGGCTACCGCTACCCGCAGGAACCGGATCACCTGCCCGAGCTCAAACCGGTGGAGGAACGGCTGATCGCTGCGTGTTTGCCCTTCATGAGCATCAGGCGGCTAACGCTACTAGCTTTAGAGGAACTTGCATAGATATCGCCTTCTCAAACTTTAAAACTACAACCTTTGCAGCAAGATCCCTTAACTTTATAGTTTATGAACCACAAGGCCGTTTTACTCAAGGGGAAACGTTCTCCGGAGCTTAAAGTCATCTACGATGATGAATAAAGAGCAACTTTACAGAACTCCCATGGCTGCTTTGCATACTACTCAGGGTTCCCTTACAGGGAGATGTGCGCGATTTTTTTTCTAGTGCGCTTAACTGAAGCACTGGAATGAAGCGCCGCAATTAGCAATCATAGCTGATGCAAGATACGTTGAAATACCGGCGGTGATACTTTAACTGACATGAATCACACATCACAACATCCATGCAAAATAGGCCTATATCCACAGAATCAGCACAACTTCGTCTGAAGTTCCCTTGTACACAACATACCATATGAAAACAGAAAATGCCACACACACAAACACACACACACACACACACACACACACACACACACACACACACACACACACACACACGCACGCAGGCACGCACGCACACGCGCGCACACACACACACACTTTGCCACAAAGCACTGACCTGCTCTGCGCTCAGAATCACGGGCGCCTTTTCTGGCAATCCAGCGGCGAAACTATTGTTGTGGACCGAGTGATACAGAGAAGGAAGATAGAGCACGAAGCCGAGCAGATCAAAGGCTGCTGCAAGGCTGCACCATACAAGGAACCACAGGAGAAGCGAAAAAAGCAGTGCGTGAGGGCTGACTCGGGGAGACAATAAAATGATCAGACGAACCGCGACAGGGAGACCGTTCTCCGTGCGGCCAGTCGAGTCCTCAAAGACAGTAGTAAAAAATAAACGCAGGATATGGCAGAGGAGGGTTAACAGGGATTGTCGCTCCTCTACTCTTATCTCTAGACAGACATTCGGCAACGCCGTGGTGTCGGTAGCACGAGCTGTCTCCGTCCTCGTCTGCTTTATCTTATTAAGACGAAAGTTAATGTCTCATGCTCACGTCCGTCCGGCGTCCGTCCGTCCGTCCGACCATCAGTATCCGTCCATTCATCCGTCCGTACGTCCGTGCCCGTCCGTCCGTCCGTCCATCCATCCGCCTGTCTGTCCGTGCCGTCCGTCCGTCCGAGCCCTGGCACGGAGCCAGGTGGCCGCCGAGGTGCGCAAACGGACGCGGGTCGCGTCGGACTCTACAGGGCTCGCACTTTGCTTGCGTAGCGTCGCTGTGCCCAGCGTTTGGAATCATTCTGACCGACGCCGTCTCAATGGACACAGGCGTTCGCGGAATACACTTTGGAATTTACAAAGGGTCCGTCAATGTAAGTGCTGGAACGCGGATGGCGTTTGTACGATGCGCAAAGCGCGAGAAAATACGAAAGCATGCGAACGGAGGAAGACAAGTCTCACGCCTCGGTGCGACTCGCGGTAAAAAATTAAACAAGAAAACACGCACACATTCAGTTTGTGTGTTATCCCACTGAGAGTGTAAAAGAAAAAAGACATGGTAGAGTCAGTCGAATGGCCACACGCTTTCGCCGTACACACTTTGGAATGTACAAAGTGCCCTTCAATTTTTAGAACTTTTTCATATGATGAATATGCAGATTTGTTTTAGTTATGGTTGATGTTTTGATTTCTTTTTTTTCTTTTTCTTTCTACGGGACATGTTTCTTTGAGATCTCAGTGAAGGATCGCAGATGAACGGCGTCTGCGCTTGATATAGTCAGTAGTGGTTGTTGCTAGCTTGCAAACGATGTACACTGTAAACGCAAACTAGCCGAATTGGGCGTTTTAAGGGCTTAATACTACCTTCACTTGGGACCGTACTCCCTTAGGGAGTATTAAGATCGGTGTAATAAAGTTCTGCGTCCTCAATTTTACTTCCTTGAGAAATTATGGGGATAAAAGGTGGAAGAAAGGAGGTAAATTCACGATCTGACGCCATTTTGTCAAATGGAGTTCAAGGACAGAAAACTCCTATTTCACTTTCTCGGGCATATCTTCCATTTATTCTATCCGAAGCCCTAGTGCCTTCAGTGCTGGCGTGCATGTATGCAACTGCGCGGGCGAAAGAAGTGTTTCTCCAAGTGCTTAATAAATTCATGAACGTGCTAATCAACGATTTCTTCGTCTCGTCGACTGATGCACATTGTTGTACGGAATGCACACTACCGCTGGGCTCGGGTTCACGATGCATTTCGACCACAGAATGACTTCGCTTATGTTGTTTTACCATCAAATCGAAGTTAAACTAAAAGTAGGAGCGTGTACACCCTCGATGTGGCCTATCGGCACCGCATGCACAGTCAGTGTACCCTTTTGGATGACGAATTGGGCACAGGCGGTGTGCCTCAACGCACGGAATAAGATCCGGTGTTGAAAGAACCCGGCGAAAAAAAAAAAAGAGAAACGAAAGCAAAACGCGACTCTCCTCAAGCGGCTGCTCTGAAAGGAACGAAGCGCCTTTGACCTTCGAACGGCGGCGATAAGAGTGGAACAACCATCGCACGCACGCGCGCGCGAGGGGAAAAAAGAAAGCAAAAAAGAAAGAAACGCAAGAGAGTCGCGAGAAACGCGAGAAGTTCCGAAATGACAGCGGGTGCTACCGCAGGCTGGCCCCAGCGGCGTGCGTGAGTGATAGCGAAGCGAAGCCGTCATGGGATAACGTCGGTTTTGTGAAGGACGCCTTTCAACTACCCTGCTATGCGTCGATCATGTGTGCACATTTCGTGCCGGCAGCCTTACTGTGTTCTCGTCGCTGGACGTGAAATGTGTGGTTTGACGACAGTGCAACATGCACTGCGTGTGCAATGGTGTGGCAATGGCCAGGTGACTCAAGCGAGCAGCAGCTGAAGGGCGCGCCGCGTTCGCGGCACATTCAGGAACACAAATGGTACGTAATACTTATGTTTCCTCTGTTTGCGCGACCTTGTCGCTTGGGCAGCAGTAGGTGCTCTTCTGCACATTCTGTCGCGTCAAAAGTGCAATGAAAAGCGAAAAAAGAAAGGTCATTAAGCTCACATAACATTACATAGGTCAGCATTTTAAGGGAGTACTCACTCAAACTCACTCACCACAATTTTTTCAGCCTTTGCACTCACTCACGTTCACACTCACCTCCACTCACACTCATGAGTACTCACTCACGTTCACACTCACGTCCACTCACACTAATGAGTACTCACTCATACTCAACTCACCACGTTCAAATGAGTGTGAGTGAGTGTGAGTTGAGTGCACTCATGAGTGAGTGTGCCGAGCTCCATAGGTCGGCACCTTAAGGGAGTACTCACTCAAACTCACTCACCACAATTTTTTCAGCCTTCGCACTCACTCACGTTCACACTCACGTCCACTCACACTCATGAGTACTCACTCACGTTCACACTCACGACCACTCACACGCATGAGTACTCACTCATACTCAACTCACCACGTTCAAATGAGTGTGAGTGAGTGTGAGTTGAGTGCACTCATGAGTGAGTGTGCCGAGCTATGCATAACAACGATGTGTGATACGTGTTTCGAATTGGCTGACCGCTTGGCGTGGCCAGCCAACTCAAGCGAGTGCGCCTTAAAACTGAATGTTTGTACGACATAATTTCCTTGCTTGCGATAAAGCATGAATGAAGCAGTGCTTCCAGGGAGTATACACTTAAGCAACAAAAAAAAAAAGACAGCTGTTATCACGCGGTCATGTGGTAACACATGCATTAAGGCCAGATTTGTTTTATATTTATTCTGTTCTCATGCGCAGATTATGAGCAAGTAAGAATACTTTTTGACGAAAATTTTGCATTGTGCACTTTGTCCGTCTCCAACACAAAAAGTTAAATTGCATATCAAGGCGCATTGACATCATGAGCTTGTATACATTTAGCTAGAAAGAATAAGTCATGTTAATGACAGATTATGATGGCCATATGATGTGTAAGACATGTGCTTAATTACAGTGTGTTTGCTGAAGCACATGCATTTTATGGTATGGTCACTTCATTTGTCACATATCAGCACTAGAGCTTGCCAAGGTTACATGTTCATATTTATGGAATTTAGAAGATGTGTCACTTGTGCAAGGCTAATTTAATCACATTGAAATAAGTCAGTTGAATCTGTTGAACCTCGTTGTTGAATCACCTTGTTCCTTCTCTCTGGTTATTTTGTTTTACTTTTTGTTGCCATAGTGTTTATGATCAGCACACAGTATTCGGACTGTTGACACAATTTCTGACAAGGTAAACAGGCTGGTACTTTGTCCACGTCTTCTATTGTCGTCATTACAAGTGAACTGTTTAATTTTGCCATGAATCAATACCAAGTCGCCCAATCTTCAGTCCTATACAGAACAACAGAACAGCTGTGGTTGATGAAGAAGCTAGTGTTCCATGTGTTGTAAGTGATAATAACTGTTGGTGCGTAACATCCCAAAGCCACCACACGATTATGAGAGGCGCCGTAGTGGAGGGCTTCGGAAAGATAGACCACCTGGGGCTCTTTAACACGCACCTAAAGCTAAGTACCTGGGCCTGAAGCAGTCACGCCTCCATTGAAATCCGTTTAACTCCAAGGTTAATCATACTAAAATTTGCACCCCTTTACACTACAATGCTAACTTCACTGACAGCTAAAACTACTCGAATGATGGTACACAGGACACTTCTGGTGCTCTTTCGCATTTCATTACAGTTGTGTACTTTTTTCCCTCTGTACTTTAAGTGAGAAGTTCACAAGAAACTACTTAGCAGCATCTCACTATTGCAATTGTTTCGTGTTCTGTTTAAAGGTCTGCAATAGTATAGTCAAGTGTGAGTCTTTGCCAAGACATTCATATTTCTGGATATGAAAGCTTAATGGACTTCTTTTCTATTATTTTCAGGAAGACATTTCTGGCAAAGCTGCAAGAGTTGCTCACGCACTTGTTTGTGTACAAGACACTGTATTGTGGGAACACTCCCCTGTGCCTCACTCTACACTAACGAGGACCTGAAGTGTAATGCAAACCACAGAAAGATATACACACTTAGTGCAAAAAATTACAAAAATAAAGAACCATGCACTCACAGAATGAGTATGAACGTGACTAAAAACGCCATACACGTGTTAAATTTCAGTTGCTAGTACTGCGTTGTCCTGTTCCCTTCATTTCTATTTCTATGTGTGTTGCTGTTTTGTTTTCACTGTTTAACTATGAACTCAATTCCTGACTGCTTTACAGGCTCTATAGATTCGTGGTCAAATTCTATTCAACCACATGGCATAGCAAGCCCTAGGATCCAATATGCCAAGCCACCAGCCACTACTTGTAGGAAATTTTTAATTTTAGGCATGTGATTGCCTAATTTCAAGTTGACTTTGCAGCCATGGTAGTGGTATTAACTTTCAATGCGGTAATTATGCGCAAGCCATGAAGTGAGGAATTAAAGATGAAGAACTTTTTAGGTTGCTGATGACAGTGGCTGGCATGGGAATATTGTAAACATAGCTGTAGTAATTATGTATAATAGAAGTATTGGTAGATTGCAGTTGTGTGATAATGGCGACAAATTCCCAAGTATATTTCTGGAAAACTGCATTCATTTTCAGATATTTGTGAGTAAGTATGTGCAGCCAGCCATATATGAATGCAATGTTATCATTTTGCTGGCATGGCTGAACGCCTTTACAAATTGTGGTAAGTGGATCTACAATCAACACCACAGGTCTATTTTGGACTTTTCTGCAGAACACAGAACTGTATGATGATGTGTGACATGTTTTGATGCCATAGGGCAAACTAATTCAATTAAAATCTACAACATGCCTCCCTGCTTGGTTGCATATTTCTTAAAAGTAATGCTAGCCTTAATGTACTAGCTTAGTTGCCTTCATGTGCAGGCTGACACCAAGTTCCTTGTAGATCCCATTCTCTGGATTGTGTTTACATACTAGCACTGTGAAGTGCACATGTCAGTGTGCATTATGATGAGATTTGCCACACTACTTTCATGTTGCTTTACTGTTGTGAATTATATATAGTGCTTGGGCTGTACTGTATACGTTCTTAGTGTTTTGTATTGGGTGTAGGTTCTGTGCAAGAAGATGGAAATGTACATATGCTTACACTGACATGAGAACTGCTACTGTTTTGATTCCAATAAAACATTGCGAACACTGTTTTTCTTATCATTCTTATCACAGCTGTTTCGTTGAAGAAGACGGCAATACTACATTTTTTCATTCTTGCTACATCATCTGTGCAAGAGGAGTGCCGCATACACTTGGACTTTCACAAGGGCAAAGTGCATGTGCATTAACTTTTTTATTTAACGGGAGACCTGTCACCGCTAATTTGGGGTGGTTGTACTTAACATTGGGGCATGCTTACGCATTCGCTTTAATGCATTTGTGTGATGTTAAACAATGAAGGTTAATTAGTAAGATTATAGGTAGTCTCCGAGTGTGAAAGCGACTAAATACTGAATTTGAGTTAGAGAATCACTGTGTGCCCCGCGAAAGTGCGAGTTGCGAATAAGTGCTAATTGTGGATGTAGATTATCGTTCAGCTACTCTGAAGGCGCTGCTGCACCTGCGTTTGGCTCGCGAGAGCACGCGCGCAATAAATGCACGTAGTGTAGGCGCGTTACAATGTCCTTGTAACTCGGGCATCTGCATAGGCGTGCACACGGGGGGGGAGTCTGCCCCCCGTGCATTGACTTAATAGGGAGGGTGGGCGCAGCGACGAGACTTCGTCCCCTCGCCCCCTTCCACCTGAAGAGGCACCCTGCGCACGCTTGTGGGCATCTGCGTGAGTAACTTTTATACGCTATGGGAGTCGTAGCGGTGAGCGCGCCGGTGGATGACGAGAACGATGGACACAGGCACGCTCGCGGCTCGCGCTTAGGGGCCGCTGACAGTCAGTCGCGGCAGAGTTTTGAAATGATAAAGATGTGTTGCTCAGTGTTTCGTCCTCGTCTCTGGGGGCTTCCGTGCGGCGGAAGGCACAGACCCCATCAATGGAAACACAGGCGGTCTCGTACAGCTCAGAACACGCCCCTGCCATGGGACGCGTGCAGCTCGCGGCAGAAACGAAAATAGCTCCACATCATACGCCCATGGAATGCACATATGTTCCGCCATCTGAGGATACCTTTTGTTACGCTGGTATCCACGAATTTCGGGCGAGTGAAACAGCGTCGAAGTACTCAAGAGGGCACACGTTTACAATTTTTCTAGCGGCACGACACGACGAACCGAATAGTTCGAAGCTGAAGGTGTTGACCTTGGCCTTCGTGACGCCCCTGAGTTTATGTACTGGCCTTGCGAAAGCGCGAACACATGCCGATGCTACGAGAACAAATGTTTGAGGTGTCGCAGACAGGTTAGTAGCCGCTTTGTAGATATATACCCCCGTGAAAAAGTACGCAAGCTAGTGGTGGCGCTGTGGTGTAATGGATATGATGTTTGCTTTCAGTGCGTGTGGTCGCGAGTTCGATTCCTGTGTCGTGCGTGCTTGAATACATATGTCATATTTGTGCATGAATACATCAATGTCCATTTTCTAATATGTCCTAGCGATGAATAGTTGCAAGAAATGTCTCTGAAACGCTAGTGTAGTGCCTGAAATACCTTTTTTTTCTCGCCCTCTCTCGGGCCGCGTATAAAGGGGCGTTTTAAAAGCTCTCTAAAGAATCAGAAAAACTTCCAATGATCTCCGTTCAAGCCCCCGAAATGAGTTAAAAAAAACACCAAAGTTACCTCCTAAATTCCCTCTTTTGACTCCGTTTACTTTGTAAACAAACCTTGTTAAGCCTTGTGCACCGCAAATCGACTGTGTATCTCGAAAACGGAGCTGTTTTATCGGCAGTATACGCTTAGCGAAGCCTCATTACTCAAATCTAAATCAAATACCAGCATTATTTGGGGGATGAATGAGTTTAATAATGCAGGCCGACGGCTAGAAAGATTCGAAGTGGACGGCTCTCGCTTCAACAGGCACCGCCATCTTGCCTTGCGTAACCCCCTAAAACCTCCTTTGGTAGGGGGGTTTTGCGTAGTACCTTTAGGATGCAACTTAAGAGCCGGGCCCAAAACTCCCAAAAAGGCTCAAACCCGTTTGCTGTGTAGGGCAGGGGTCGGCAACCTGCGGTCCGCGTGCCAGTATTATGCTGCCCCCGGCGTGACGTGACAACCCCTCCTCTTGTCACTCCCTTTCTGAAGGCCGACAGCGCACTTTTGACCTCAAATGCGGTTTTTGTTTGTAACATATATGTTTGTAAATTGCAAGTCATGTGACATGCGTGCTGAAAATAAACATGAATTCTATTCCCGGTTTTTCCACTATTGTAAATTCGCCGGTTTTTTTTTCTTTGCATTACAAGAACCCGCCCCCCCCCCCTCCTCGATTGTTTGTGCGGCCTCCGTTGCGTCGGTTTTGTGCATCTCGGTTCTCCTCCTCAAAAACGCTGCTGACCTCTGATCTATAGAGAAAATAAAAGCTCACTGGGCGAGCATTTTCTTGCGTTGTCGTCGCGTCTCATGATTACCTCTTTAACTTGGTGTCAACAGGAATTGGTACGGGGGGGGGGGGGGGGTAATAGAGCTTGAGGTATATGGCTGTCTAGTCACGATATCAATAACGTGAAAAGCCTGTCGCGTACTCCGCGAAGCCCGTTCTTCCAGACACGTGTGGCACATACCCGTACACCACGGGCCGCGGTACGCTGGTATGTGCCATGTGCGGCGGATGATTTCCAGTTCATATTTACCCCGGAAAGGCGAGGACCTACATTAGTAACTTAAATGAGAGATCATTTAAGATAAATTGACATCTGCAGCGAAGACCCGACTAATGCAAACATAAAAAAAAAATAAAAAATCTGAATATCAGCCGGAATTGCATCCAAACGTTCTGTGTGTGTGGCAATCGGGTATTCTACCACAGAGACATGGCAGGTCTTGAAACTGCTCAGGAATACAATACCATTTCAGCCTACCACTGCTGGTGCTGGTAGTGCTCATGTTTGCGGTGGCGTCGTTGCGCAAGTATGAACAACCGGTTGTCACATTGGCGTGTTTTCTAGATACAGGAAGCGTTTAAAATTTCTACATATGTTTACTGAGTACTACATCCATCCGCCTCGTAACGTTGTGCTCATTTCAAAAGTGCCAGCAAGCAAACTTCTCGATGCACGCTTCGCATATCATTGATTCCCATGGTACGTGGGATCTGCCGATTTTTTGCTAAAGAAATAGTGCGCCAGCTCAAGAGTGCGGGCCCAAACGAAGAATACGGAAACTCAGCTTGCAAAGTTTCGAATTTATTACGCTCTCGTAGCACTTACTCTTTTTCGTCATATTTGTGATATTCAAATTTTTGTAATATGAGCGCTACACAGCTGAGACCCTATTTCAATATTTCGATTCTCAGATGACGCACGAAACCTTCTAGTCAGCGCAGCGCGAAAGCTATAGAACAGTAAAAAAAAAAGAATTAAGATAAGACGTAAAAAAAAAACGAAACAACAATTTTCTCGGTGCATTCGTTAAATAGTCTCAGCCCAAAGGGCTTTTTTCTCTTTCATTCGCTGGTTTGTCTTACAAACAAAAGAGTTTGACCATGATTTCTACGCAGTCACACGAACTCGAAGCTTAATTATTTCCTCGTAAATTTAAAGAAGGCGTGTCTTGCATGTGGTTGTACTCGTTTTCTGCTATGTAGAGTGTCAGCGTGAAATCGATGTTTCTTTTTGCTTGCCATTTTTTGGCTAGCTCGTATATTGATATTTCGAATTTTCATTCCACAGCAGCACTTTTTGTATTTGCGTCTCGATGTGATTAATGACAAAATTTTAAACATAATTCAAATTACGCCACAGGCACATGGAAACGGTGGCGTTGTCTTAGTACGTTACAACAGAGAGATGACAACGAGAGAGAATCATGATACAATGCTATTATTGAATCTAATTACGCTAATGTAGTCATGACGCGAGCTGCTGATGGTTATGTGAGGCATGAACGTGTAGGCCAGAAGAAGCGCAATCCACTTTAATTGATTACATAGTCGCATATACAGATTACAGCGTACGCCAATGACAATGTCAGCTTGGAAACTATACAAAAACTATGCACAAAGTGGCTCGTTCCACAAAGTAGCAGCTGCTATGAGAATAACGTGCCATTTTGTGTACATTAGACGATCACACAACCTGCTGAGAAGACGTCGATCGTCTGCATGTTTTATCTTTGAAAATTAAATTGCTGCCGGTTGATTGACCATCAAGAATGAGATGAAAAAAAATTCCAGTCCCATGCATACCCTAAAAAAATACCATGCTGCTAAAAAGTGGGCAGACGCCGTATGCCCAGCCCAGCGATTTCAGAAGAACAAAAGAAAACTTTTCCTGTACATTTCAACAGTAATATATGAATTCAGCAGTCAGGACAAACATAGACTGCAGAGAAGGCAAAGCTGAGTATGCCCTATTCAAGATTGGAGGAATCCCGCGATGTCTCCATTTTGCGAGCGAAAGTAAAATAAAGACCAGTATAAACGAAATCGTTTCAGGAATCAGATGAGCCATGTCCTACCTCCACCCTTTATAGCAAACAAAAAAGCATAAAAAGATTAAACGAGTTGCCAAAACGGATAAAGCCCGAAAATATGCGAAGAGAAAAATGATACCCAATGTTAGCTTGAAAGACACATAGAGAATCTATTGAGCCTGCTTTCCACTGCTGTCTTTTTTTTTTTTTTCGTAGATGGCAAAGCCAACTGACGCTGAGTGAGGCGTGGTGGGAGGAGGAGCCAAGAGCCGTGACCGTGATGGATAGCATACGCTGGATTCCCCAAGTGCGCTCGGGAAACAGGCCGGAGTCTTGGAGGCCATATTGTATACCGTACAAACCTTTGGTTTCCGGCAAAATACCGAGCTTATGTTGCGAGTGCAGCCAGTCACCATGCACAGCCCCCGTCACACTTGCTTTGCGTCTTTAATATATATATTTTTTTTGCTTGAGTTGTTTTACCAGAGCGCCGCCTAAGGCTGCCGTTGTGATATAGACTGATACAGAGTTACGAGCGCGATGCGTTTATGTTCTGACGTTCGTTCACCTTGTGGCCATGCGACTGTATACTGGCAGGGTAGCCAGTCGTGTCCACTTGAGCGATGGCGGTGCGGTGTAAAAGAGACGGAACAACCGTTTTGGTTCGGCGAGCAAAGCAGGCAGGGCGCTATACCGAAATAAACCGACATGAAAGGAATGCCCTTTCGGCACATTCTTTTTTTTTTCTCCTCGTATTTGTTGTCGGGAACAAAATAGTTGAAGGCGCCCCAAGTTTTATTATTCTCGCGCCTGTCGCCACCTCTCGCACTGGCTCTGTCGGCATATAAAGCGCACGCAAGCACAGCTAGTTAGGACCATGTTTTGTCCGCACTAGGTAAAGATAACTAAGAACACAAGAAGAAGTGTTTGCCTTTCTGAGCGTGTGTATACTTGATATATTGGGAAGATAAGCGGTAAAACAAAGCATTCTCATTAGATGACTAAATGAACGATTAACTTCGGCGTTTAAGCTTGCGAAACGCGGTTATGGCGCCAGCTTCTAATAACATAAGGCTACACGCCTGAAACTCCGAATAGCAAGCGACGAAGAGAAACACTCTTTTTTTTAGTCTTAGTCTTGATTACGCGCTGATTTAAAAACAAGACCGACGAAGAATACGCAGAGACGAACAGAAGTAGACGAGACAATCAGCAATGTGAACACATTGTGTATCACATAGATTAAAAAAGATAGCGAACAAACATGACGTCCCGGTTTTATTTTCAGCACCACAAAAATTACTAAGTGTTTGTAACAAAGTTAACAATGCAAATGAAACCGGAAAATGCAATAGATGTCGAATAAAACATGCGCAGACATTCGTCGACTATGACGTAGAAGTAGTGTATAGTATTCAGCTTACCTGCGGAAAACAATAAATAGAAAAAACTTCGAGATACATCAACACGAGACTCAGAGAGCATCGGTACAATTGCGAACAGGTCACCCATCCGGGGAATATAGCTACACATTGCAATCGATGCTCGTGCGCGCCTGAATTTGCAAAACCAAAAATTGTAAAATTGTAAACCTGAAAGATGAGAAAGAGACTGGTTTGCGAAGCTGCAATCATGGCTTCTCTGGGTGAGGAATATTGAGTCAGCATGCCGTGCTTACATTTATCTTCTGCAGAAGTGAATCTCGTGGTAAAAACGCAAAGGGTGACGGTCGTGTAGACAAGGATGTTGTGTTTTTTATCGCTCTGGCGTGTGCCTTATACTCGGTATATATTTGAAAAACGCACGAAATGAATCAGTTGAAAGATTTGCACTTTGTCTCGGCTACTTCTGTTCATCTCTGCGTCTTTTTTGTCGGTATTGGTTTTAAAACTGCACATAATCAAGACTTAGACATTAACCAACTAGCCCCAATATTCACCATACTGACTCTTTTTGAGCAAATCGACAATTTCAGATTGCTTGCGACCACCTTGATCCCGCCACCTCTGCCGGTCGCCGATGCGAAGGGCCCCTTGTTATTTTTTTTTTATTTATTACATACTGCAGACCCTTAGGTTCAAGCAGCTGGGCAGTTTCAATAGGACATGATTGATACAGAGTGAACAAGCATTGTTTGGGTTGGTGTAGGATACAGTCACAGCCAAAAAAAAAAAAAAGAAAAACGATATGGAAAAGTATTTCGCAATTATTGGGAATACAAAAATAAATACAAAAGCAACAAACAGCAATCATTTTCATTCTTCAGGGCAAAAAAATAAAAGCCATAATACATATGCATAAAATAAATAAATACACACAATAAAAACAATAAATAAAAACACTGCAATAAAGATCTGAAAACTGAAATAGTGCAACAATGCTGTTTTAATATGGAATATACTAAGAGGATGTCTGAGCAATTTCGTTCCAATCTGAGACCGTGCGGGGAAAATATGAGTACTTATAAGCGTCTGTTCTACAGAAATAAGGTGTTAGGAAATTTGGGTGATAATGCCTTGTGGGCCTGGTTGATGAGGGTGTCAGATACGGAGATGGGTCAATGGCAAGTTTGCGGTTGAGAAGAAGAGAAAGAAGGTCAATTCTAATCTGTTTTCGACGTGCGCTAAGAAGGGAAATGCTATTGGCTTTCATTATTTCAGATGGAGAGTCAACTCGTGAGAATTTGTTAAAAATGAACCGTACTGCTTTCCTCTGTATGGGTCCCATACTGCACTGGCATATTCTAATTTAGGTTTTATTAAGGAATAATAGGAAATTAATTTAACATTGCTTGGGGCGTCGTGAAGTTTATGTTTTAGAAAACAGAGCTTTCTAAATGCAGATGAGCAAATGATATTGACATGTGTATTCCACGATAAGGTAGTTGTTATTGTAACACCTAAGTATTTGTAACTGTCGACTTGCTTAAGTGGCGAAGAACCAAGTCGGTAAGTAAAAGGCATGGGTGTTTTTTTACGCGTTATAGGGAGGAGTACGGTTTTATCGGCGTTGAGAACCATTCCCCATTTTTCGCACCACTGGAATACGTTATTTAAATTGTTGTTTAACTCAACTTGATCATCGGGACGAAAGATTTCTTTGAACAATACGCAGTCATCTGCAAACAATCGGATTCGAACACCAGGGGTTACTACGTTAACTATATCATTGATATAAACTAAGAAAAGCAGGGGGGCCTAGGACACTGCCCTGTGGCACCCCTGAAGTGACTGGCAAACTTTCTGAAAGTTGACCTCCAATGTCAGTATATTGCCTCCTGTTAGTGAGGTAAGCAGAAATCCATCTGATGAAGTGTTCAGGGATGTCAAGAATTCTAAGCTTCATTATTAGTTTATCGTGCGGAACCTTGTCAAAAGCTTTGCTAAAATCAAGAAATCTTATGGCTTTGATAAGTTCTAGAATGTGTGTTCTATCTTCTGTTACCTTATTTAAATAAACCTAAAGGAAGCCGACGCATTCACCTTACAATGCTCAGTGCTGCCACTTGCATTTTATGTCACCAATATTCAACTCAGCTATCAGGCTCACTAGACTCAGGATCACGGGTCGGTATGAGTGATCCTAGGTTGTCTAGGTTGTCCACCTCAACTTAGGTTGTCGACCTTGGTTGCGGACCCTATCATTACTAATCATTGTCACATAATAACAACACTACCAGAACATATTTCAACACACGTCAAGCCACGTCATAGGTAGGAAAATTCTAGCGCGGACACTTCCATACACGTCGAAGCATTGACAGAAGAACGTTTTATTTTTAGGTACAAGGCAAAGAGGCGCAAAAACCTACTGCCGCCAATAAAGGAAGAAATCCGTCGGGAACCACGCGTCGCTTGGCTCTCACTACTCGTAATACGTTTCTACAGCACATCTGTTCTCGTCGAATTTTGCCGTGTGTCGTAGATAGAGAAAACTATCATCATCATGAACCGGCATGTTCCTAATCCCGGCCCAAGCACTCGGCACAGATGGTTAACAAGAGAAGCTAAAACGTGCGGCACCTAATCGGTGTTTGCCACCCCCGTGTGTTCCCTTATTTTTTTCGTGGACCATTGCGGTGAGTAGTGGGATTTCGCCCAATTTTTAGTGGCGCATACGTGCTATAGGAGACAGCAAGCATAGCCATGTATAGAACAGTATAGAAAGGGATGGGAAAGAGACAGGTGAGAAGGCAAAAGCCTTGTCAAGCCAGAACCAACTAGGTGCCCAGCATCATTGCTGTGACCCAGCCTTGCGCGAATATCTGCAAGCTTCGCTGAATTGTTCGGTTCGCCTACAAACAATAAGCAGGTTACTTGAAATATTTACTTCCCCCCGAATAGTTCTTGATGCACGGTTGGATATAATCAAAACACTAAAGCTTACTATGTGAAAAGTATGTTTGAAACTTAATTCACATGAAGGTCGAAGAAACATGACAGTCGACACCCCTCGTCCTCAACACAAACACTGCTCGCAGAGTCGCTGGTTACTAATGCGAAGTGTAGTGGCTTGCCTTAAAAGGCTCAGGATCAGAAAAATGAAGAAAAGTAAGCAGCTATATACACAAAAATCCTTAGGCCGAATTTCAGGCATGTGCTACGCGTTCTGTCATCAATCAAAGGTAACAATAGGTGCCGCTGCAACGCGCCATTCTGGTATAACAACCTGGCGGAATTATAAAGGAATACATTGTCTTTTTGGACGCAACAGCAATTTTCCGTCATCTTTATGTTTATGGACACCCAGGAAACGTGCCTGGGAATGGAAATGCCGAGCCGAACGTGAGCATGTATATAAATTCAGACGGTAATTAAAAGCAGTCTCTAGAACGCACGGGCGCTCTTCAGTATAGGTGTAGACGTGGACAGCATGTAAAATGGGCAATAGGCGTCGGAACTTATTGGGAGCTATCTAAAAAAAAATTGAATGAATGAATGATGTTGTATGTTCAGCAGTTTGTGAGATACATCGAATATTGACACTTTCTATTCTTTATATATTTTTATCCCGGCGTTTGTGGTCCAGGACCTTCTATTGCTGACGTGTATGCGGCGTCACGGAAACTACCATTTTCAGTGTTGTGCTTTTAATCAAGAGTGAGATCCAATGTAAAAGTTGTATTACATCAGCACCAAGTATTTCCCGTTTTTTTTTCTTTTTTCCGCAGTGTACCCACCTGGACGAACGCGTCGCCCGACATCTTTGTCGATGGCGTCAGTTGTACACGACTGGCTGGAGTCTTGACCATGAAAAGAACGATAGGAGACAGATGATGAGGTTAAGAGATGCATTTTACAGAATCATGGCACGTATTTAGAGTACTGAAGTAATTCTACGACACGTCTTATACGAGTCACGCGTTTGTGGTAGAAGTACTATACACATGACATCAAACTACAACGTTTCACGACACATGACACATAAAATCTATACACATGGCATCTAACTTTTACTTTTCGTCAATATTTGTCGGCGCCCTATTTCGACATACAAGGCAATTCAAGCTGTATAAAAAGACACCAATTGGAGTTTCATAACGACGCTAATTTTTTTGAGAAAGTGCACAGAGATTAATCGTATAGGGGAAGCAAGAAACCATTCGGTTCAGCTGTCATAAATACCCGATTGTTTCTGTGTACACAAAGTATAATATTCGATACATTTCCTAGAACAAACTCACCTATGTAGGAGGCGTGCGAGATCCCTCAAGGGGTACTGGAACAAAATTTCGCGCCCGAGATAGCCTGCGGAATCGATTCCTGTGATCATGCGTATATAATCTGCAAAATATCAACAGCGAATACAGCTTGGAAGGTATTTTACATGAATTATGAAATTGGAGCTTTGAAGGTATTGGCACCATCAAAAGTGACCCCATGGTGACCCCCTTACTTCCCTCACGTCCCCACGCTGCAGTCAATAAAACAAATTATGATGACGTCATAGCCGCCATTTTTCTTTTGCCGCGTCTGTTCCAGCAGTCTATACTTCTCGGCGGCAGCTAGCGAGTCCTTGGCCGTGGCGCACGCGTTGAAATTTTTGTGTTTGGCGACACTGCTGTCCCGTTTGCTGTTCGAAAGCACTTCTTGACGCGGACCGTGCGGAAGTGCGTCACAGTTCTGTGCGCTGAAGTGGTCGAGTGCTGCGCACGCTAGGTGGTGACAGTTGCACCCTGCGGCTCGTCGTGTTTGGAGCTCTCTCAAACCAAAACTGAAACTGGTCGGTAATGAGGAGCGTATAATTAATTATCTGTCACGCGCTGCAGCAAAAGATGTGCCTTGTTATGACTAACAGGCCCCCCAGCAACACATTGCAGCGAAAAAAACGCGAGGCCAAAATTTTTGCGCCAGTACCTCTTTAAATGTCAAAAGTTCAATGCCATTACTAAAATTACCATTTATTCGTTTCCTCTACATTTCATATAAGCAAAGGAGGCAGCTAAGGCTTTGGGCAAATGAAGCCAAAATTTAGTATCGCTTAGTCGTCACTTCTTGCACTCTCTTCCTCCTGCGATGATGGAGTAGCGTCTTCGCCAAAAGCGTTGCGACGAAAGGCATAAAAAGACCCTAGAGAATGACAATCGCGACCTTTCTATTTTTGAAGCAACGCAACGAATGTCAGCGATGAGCCACGGACACCCAGCGCGGATAAAATATCTTCCTGTTTTTAAGGTTCTTCCTCTTCCGCGAACTCATAATAGCTTTCTTATTTCTTTTTTGTCCTTTTTCATCATGAATGACCTAAGCGAGTGGTCGATAATTGCAATTTGTTGTCTTGATGAAGTCCGGGCAGAAAGGATCGATTCCCCAGCTCTCAATTCCGGTGGCAACGATTTTCTAGCATCATTATCTGAGCTTGCGGCTATAGTACGTTTTGCTGTTGCGGACTCGAGGGCGCCTCGAAATTATCTCTCCTGTGTCACTTCTTTTTCGGCAACACCGAGACGCCAGAGAGCGCTATCGATTATTAACCTGTTAAGCAGTAGTTTAGAATGACTGAACGCCAGAAATTGTGTTGCTGTGTTAAAAGAAAGCACTCGATTTCAACTTTTCAACTATAAATCCAATATTTTGCCTTGGAAATAAATTATATAAGGGAAAGTCGCTATTACGGATATTATGAATAAATTCTCAGGGAGAGTCTTAAATGATAGCTACGTGCCGTGGTGCAACATTAATATTTTGGCTGTTTCTTTTGTGTGTGTGTGTGTGATTATAGGCTGCACATATTGATAACTGGAAGGTCACAAAAATTTTGCCGTTATCTTAGGTCGGAACGGATATAAACCCGTATAACTCTAGATCAAAATTTCCTAAAAAGTTGAGTGAAGTAGAAAGAAGTAACACATAAAAGAAATGTTCTTACACGTAACCAAAAGCGCGCGAACGGCCTGAAGCGCACTTGGAAGCCATCAGTCTGGAAAATTGCGACCAATCGTCACATGATGATGTCCTCGCATGACATGGTCGCTTGGTCGACGGTGGGCCAATCCAGGAGCCACGACTGAACCACGTGATGTGCGGAAAGCTTACATGGGGAGGGAAGACGTGTCAATACTATCGACTCAGAAAAAAGGGAGAGGGATTTCGTCTCCCAGTCGTCTAATGCAAGTGCGTAAACAATATTGTGAACTTTTATGTGCAATTTCACGTTAAATAAGCGTTGGTAATAGCCAGACCTTTTTCCGCTCGTTCAGTATTTTTATAGTTTAATTTTACTGTATCAAAATGTATTGTGTAATGAGATGTCGCGGTCAAAAGCACATTTTTCTTGCCTGTTAATTTTCATAAATAAATGGATAAATAAATTAATTAATTAATTAATAAATTATAACTGAATTAAGAACGCGCAATACAACACGTTGTAGCAAACGACAAAGTATGAATGTGCACGATTATGAAATAGGTTTATTGTAACTTGCTTCTATGAGCTTTATATAAAACGCCCTTGCTTTTTTTTTCGAAAAGCTTTGTTCCGGACACCGTTAGAAAAGAAACGGTTCTTCTATATTTCTTTCTTTTAGAACTTATTTTGATCATTTTCTCTGCATTTAGGAAAATATATCACTATAGCTTAACCAAGCATCATGAGCTTAAAATCTTCGTTCAGTTAGAAGCTTCTTGTGCTTTTCAGTATAAGCAACCATAAACTAAACGCGCGGACTTTGCTGTTTTGTTCATTTCCTGAAATCTGAAAACATTGTTCAAAAGTACGCTTAAAAAAGTAGAGTTGGTTCGTAAATAAACATGTAATGACTGAAATGCTTCCTAGATCGTCCCCTGCCCTTCTGATTCCATCGACTTGTGCTTTGTACGGACGTAGCTGATTGTGCCGGTACAGAGGCGGCTTCAAGAGAGCCTTGTATGCGTACGCTGCGCAGGAGAAGGAGCGCGCGAATAGGAAATAACGTAAAACAATTTTAGCGAATTCAAGGACTAGATAAACTCTTCGTTTCAGCTGCAGGCACTTTCTTTCAGTGATGGCCTTATCAACAAGTTGTTGGGAACGCGCGAAGAATAGCGCTGTGCATTGTTTAGGTACTGCGCAGACAGCACGTGCCACCCACTAGATGGCCCCTTTGCTTAAAAAAGGCGAAAGTTCGCTCAGCTTTTTCGGCAGCGTACGCACGCTATGGTACCCAAAGCATTACACCATTGCCAACGGTGTGTCTCTCTTTGTGGTATTGTAGAGTTATTTTTAATTATTTGTAAGTCTTTGAGCTTAACCATTTTTAAGAGATAAATTATCACTGCGTTGAGGCGTTGCAGTAGCGAAACGAATGATGGAAGAGCTTGAATGTTAAAAAAAAGCGTTGCTGAAAACTTGGTAAAGAAAACCTCTTCAGCACAATTGAGCAGAGAACTCACACTACTGTTTGTACTTCACGCACTTCTCAACGAAGTGCCGTTAAAGTTGCCCATTTAGTTTCATTATCCCCTTTAGCGGCTTCCAGGCGTTGTTACATCCTCACGTATAGACGTCCGTAAGTTAGCCACGTCACTTGCTTTGCGATTATCATGAAAAAAAATTTCGCTGAGAACAAAAGTACATTACTCTTCTTCCCTAAGAACTGTGTCCGTTCGGGGGGAGCAACCGGAGTCTCTGGAGCAGTGGACGGAGATGGTGCTGCAGGATGTTAGGGGCGGTTACCAAGACTATTGAGACAGAGGTAGAGACAGAAAAAATGGATAGCAGGCTTGCGCATTTAATGGAGGCAAAGCAGTCGCTATTGGCTAGATGGAAGGGTCAGCGGCTTAATCGGAAGCTTAGGAAAAGGATCGCGGAGATAAATACGAAAATTGAAGAACATTGCCAAACCTTGTCGCGGCAGCAATGGGATGAAATTTGTAACTCCGTCGAGGGACAAATGCGAACAAGAGGTAAATGGAATCTTTTAAAACATCTGCTGGATGAGTCGGGCACTAAATCTAACCAAAGGGGGGGTCCTCGTTAAAATACTTCATCTTGCTCAAAAGTCCTCCTCTGGAGCGCAGATATTGGAGCAGCTTGCTAAGAAGTATCTACTGCTAGCACCCGATTCCAACATGCAAGCCTATCTGGGGTACACGGGGACGCCGTGTCCCCATTTGGATGAACCCTTCGGAATAAGCGATGTGCGACGAGCCCTGCACGAACTAAATGGCAGGTCGGCACCAGGCCCGGATAATATAACCAACAAAGCGCTTCGGAACCTGGAAGACGACTCTGTTGAATTTCTTACTGATGAACTGAACAGGATTTGGAAGGGAGGTGATATTCCGGAGCAATGGAAGCTGGCCAAGGTGATACTCATACCTAAGCCCGGTAAAGCACCAAGTTTGGATAATCTTCGCCCCATATCTCTCACGTCATGCGTGGGCAAGGTGGCGGAGCACGTTATCCAGAACAGAATTGCGGATTACATAGAACACAATGATCTCTTTCCTCATTACTTAATTGGCTTTAGGCCGGGTCTCTCCAACCCGGATGCTATGAAAATCATTAAGGCACAAATTTTAGATAATCATACTAGGGATACCAGGGCAATCCTAGGCTTGGATCTAAGGAAAGCATTTGATAATATCCGTCATGATTTTATTTTAGGTGCTATCTCTAGTCTCAACCTAGGTTCCTCGTTTCACGCGTTTGTCAGATCCTTCCTGAGTGGTCGAAGAGCCATCCTTAAAGTTGGGGATCTGGAATCGGATGTGCAAGTCCTGGGCGATAGGGGAACCCCGCAGGGATCTGTTATTTCACCCCTACTTTTTAACATTGCCATGGCTGGACTCTCGAGGCACCTTAGTGGAATTCCAGATATTAGACACACAATTTATGCAGATGATATCACCATTTGGTGTAGAGGAGGTAGTAATGGTGCTGTAGAGTCTGCCCTGCAAGAGGCGATCGACACTACCGAGAGTTTTCTGGAGGGCACAGGTCTTTCCTGCTCTCCGGAAAAGTCTGAGCTTCTTCTATAACCCGGTCAGGAAGGGCCCCCGACCGAGAGGCTGGGTGCCGCCGCTAGAGACGGACATCCACCTACGTACCAAGAGTGGAGGGTTAATCCCTAAAGTAGCTTCCATTCGGATCTTAGGTATGACGCTATAAGCGACGGGCACCGATAACATTACGATTCAAAGGTTAGCGAAAAAGACAGATAGTGTTATTAGGCTAATTAGGTGGGTGGCTAATCGAAGGGCAGGACTATCTGAGGAAAACTTGGTCAGGCTTATACATGCCTTTCTGTTGTGCCACTTTGCATATGTGGCGGCAATGCACGTTTGGAAGAGAGCTGAAAGGGACAAGCTTAATGCGATGATTAGGAGGGCAGTAAAGAGTGCCCTGGGGCTCCCCAACTATACCCACACGGATCGTCTCCTGCAGTTGGGTATTCATAATACATTAGAAGAAATCGCTGAAGCGCAAGAAAGAGCACAGGTAATTAGGCTTTCTGGCTCAAAAGCGGGGAGGAGGATTCTCGCGGATATGGGTACCCAACCAGCTCAGATTGATGCTCTGTACCAAGGGTTGACGAGGGATCAGAAGGAGAATATTATCATCTCACCTGCCCCGCGGAACATGCATCCCCAGCGAAATGTAGGAAGGCGGAGAGCGCGAGCTCAGGCCCTTCTCCGACAAGTTGCGGATCTCGACGGGGGGTGCCTGTTTCGTAGACGCGGCACAATACGAAGACAATAGGGACCGGTTTGCGGTAGTGGCAATTAACCAAAAGGGGGTTACAATTAATGCGGCGTCGGTATGCGCTCGAAGTGCTAATGCCGCCGAGCAGGTTGCCATTGCCTTAGCTCTCTTAGATCAAAATCATGCAAATATATTTAGTGATTCTAGGGCGGCCATTCTGGCTTTCAGTGTTGGCGCTGTGTGCAAAGAGGTCAAAGAAATACTCGGTGAGAAGACACTTACAACACACAACCTTACATGGTTCCCGGCTCACATGGGAAACATTGGAGAAGGAACTATCAATCTCAATGAGTTGGCCCACTCCAAGGCGCGAGGGTTAGCTGTCCGCGGCCATGGAGGACCTCTGGGTCAACCGGGAGACTTGGTAAATAGAGATCCACCAACTACTTACAATGAAGTTACCCAGCACTTCGCTATGGATAGGAGAGTTTTTCCACCTCCACATAGGAAGTTAAATAGAGCGCAGGCACTGACATTGAGATTACTTCAAACGGAAACGTATCCCAACCCTGCCTTTCTCCACAAGCTTTATCCTGATGTTTATTTAACTAACTCATGTTCGAAATGTGGCGGTTTAGCCACCTTACACCACATGCTCTGGGAGTGCCCTTCGGTAAGCGGCACTGATACAGCATCGGCCAGCAAGTGGGGCTCCGCTCTGAGGAGTCCGGACATCTAATCACAACTTTGGGCTGTCCAGAGGGTCCACGATGCGGCAGTAGGTCTCGGCCTTACTGTCCCGTCGTGGGAGCGGCCCGCCGTGTGCTAGGACACACGCCTTCGGACATTTATTAATAAAGTTTTTCCATACCATACCATAGTACCACTAGCCTAGTTCTTGAAGAAGAACGCTCGCACTGCATTGCAGACTGCGTTGCTAGTATCAAGGGACCTAATATGCAACTTAAGAGTCCTGATCCTATCCGGCCTTTGGTTAACTATTGAAGTGAAGTGTATTAATAAGCTTGGTGATATATCCTTTTTTTGCATGGTGTTTAAGCGATCGGACGTTCGAAAGTAAGAACTGCAAGGGGGATCTCCTATTCAAAAGTAAGCAGCGGATGAGTACATCGGTCAGCAAACAGTGGCGAACCAGCAGTAAAATATACAAAAAACTGTACTTAAAAAGTAGGGCCACATAAGGAGTAATGACAGACAAGCATTCAAAAGAACACATAAAAGTGACTGATGATCTAACAAATCAGTTTAAAGACGTGCTCAAAATGAGTGACTTGTGCATGACTTTATATCAAGTGGTAGCATGCTGTGAGAAAAAACAACTCAGGCCCGTGATTTCATATAAGAAAGGGTATTTTGTAATTATACGGGACAGTATGTTCTCAGAAAAAGTGTAAACAGTCACAGAAAAGTATTTTAGGATAGGTAAAACCTAAACCATCGGCAGTTAGAGGTATAGCTTGTAATACCAAGAAGGCTAAATCGGTTACTTTGGATTTTTTTTTCAGCCACCAGATATTATGAACGACATTCCATTTCCAGCAATTGCTTCAAAGAAAGGCATCTGGCAATTCGCTTTATCTAGTTAGTTGCACAACTGATTACCTTCACTGAGGTTTTCAGACCCTTTCTGTTCGGTAATTCTCGTGCGCTATTTCAGTTTCTTGCAGAGAAGAACCCCTGCTGTTGTAAAGCTGTTAGTGTGTGTATTGGAGACTTTATTACTCCTTAGCGCATGAAGGGTTGTAAAATGTGCTAATGGCTGTGTTAAGAAACACGTGCAGGAAACGATTTACGCCGATGCATATGGTGTTTGACGAGCCATTTCGTGAGAGCGACCTGTCCAACCCCATTTCTGACCACTCGCGGTTTACGGGTTTCTCGCCCACGATGCCGCCGCCCCTCAAATGTGTAACTAAAAAAACCGTCGCCTAAAAAAACAATAAGTGGTGGCATTAAAGCGAATGTGAGAAAGTGCAGTAGCATTATATTGCATTCATTTGGGTGGAAAGGACAACACTGGCTACTGCTACAGTGCATTGGGGGCCATAATACGGACAAGCACCGAGGCATTCACACTTTCTCATGTACTTCTTTTTCGTTTGACCTTTACACTCCTTATCCTCATGCAAAAATACGGCCGTGCGACATCACTGCATTAAACAACATCGTTCTGCTATGATACATCATCAAAAGGTCCAATAGAGGAAGTTCACGCACAGAAAACCTGTGTACTGACGACAAAAAAAAAAAAACACCGTCCTTTACCAGCTTACGTGGTGTTGTTTACGAGCAAAAATACACCTGGCCCATAGGAAATAAGGTGTACAATCAGATAATACAGGCTGTAATCTCGCTGTCATTGCAAGGACGGCTATATAGTTTGAGAGTAGTCGCAGAGGTATTGCACATCGATGAAACCGCTCAACCGTGATTGATGTTCTGTATATGGCGCAAGATATTGACATACGTGCTCCTTTTCTTTCATTTTCATGTTACGACCCCTTTTACAATGTAACTGCTGCCTTGCGGAAAGCAAGCCCGGATGATTGGGAACAACCTAGATATTCTTAGAACCTTCCGATGAGATTACGTGCTCAAGGCTTTGCTCACCGCTATAATTGTACAGTGTGTTTTAAAAGTAGTCTGACTTTCCGTTTCCCGGTCACAAGTTCGCCCAAATAAATAGTTTCATCGTAAACATGCCGCCTGCTGCGTTTGTCACCGTAACAACCACGTGAAATCTGGTGAAGTTGCTGCTTTTTTCATGTCCTTGACGCCCCCCGTCAAGCCGTGAACCCCGCTCAAGTCGCAAAGTCGCATCGACGCCAACTCCAAGCAGTGAGCAAACCGCAGGCAACAAGGCCTATCGCCAGAGTTTGGGCCTCTACCTGAAAAGACCCGGCAGACCAAGACCCTGACCTCGACCGCAGCAACGATGACAGCCCCTGTGCCGTCTGCACCCATCCTGCTCCAAGAACCCAGGGAGCCGCCAATCTTCGGCGGTTCATCACTCGAACACCCGGAAACCTGGCTTAAAACGTAAGACCATGTCGCCGCCTTTAACAACTGGAGCAATGAAGATAAGCTACGGCATGTGTACTTCACCTTGGAAGACGCAGCTAGGACATGGTTTGAAAACCAAGAGCGAATACTGACAACATGGGACGTTTTTTGTACCAGGTTCCTGGCCACATTCACGAGCGTCGTCCGCAAGGAGAGGGCCGAGGCTCTGCTCGAAACCCCCATCTAGCTCCCAAACGAAAACGTTGCACTATTCACGGAACAAATGACCAAACTTCCGCCAAGCAGATCCAGCCATGCCCGAAGAAAAGGGAAGTGCGCTTCCTCGTGCGAGCAGTGCAGCAGGAGCTCTTTGCGGGATTGATGAGGAATCCACCAAACAGTGTCGAAGAATTCGTCTCGGAACTGACGACGATTGAGAAGACGCTAGAAATGCACACCCGACAGTACAATCGTCGCCTGACTCATGAGAGCGCAGCTGTTCAAGGCCTTGGCTCCGAAGACCTGCGCTAAACCATCCGAGCCATCGTGCGAGAGGAGCTCCCCGGAAGCTCTCTCAGCCACAGCCAGAGGTGACGTCGGATTGCTGAAGCAGTACGCGAGGAGATCCAGCAGTCACTTGGTGTTCCTCAGCCATCACAGCCGCAGCCGCAGGCTATCAGCTACGCTGCTGCTGCCCGGCGTCACACTCTTCCACCGCACCCACGTGAAGACGTCGCACCGCCGTTCCGCCACCAGACACCGACGCTATACCGTTCACTCGCCGGCTAGCGCTACGCTTCGAGGAACACCAATGTTTGGCGCGCCCCTGACCACCGCCCACTGTGCTTCCACTGCGGAAAAGCTCGTTTTCCTTGCTATCTCCTAGTTATTCCAACAACTCACTTTTGGATCCGCGTAAAAGACCGACATCGCTAGCACGTCATGCGGTAATGTTGAGAAATAGAGTGTATCAATTTGTTTAGGTAAAGCTTTTCTTCATCCCTATGACGCATCAGGTGCACTTTGTGCTAATAATGCTACATTTATCTTATCAATATATTTTGAATACACCTTTGTTTTTCATGAATAATTGTAACCCCAGTGTCACTTCTTCTCAGTTGAGTCATATTGCTACCATCTCAAGCGTTGGTCGTTGCGAGGAAAAAAAATATTGCGACATGTTATACACAGGTACTGGCATCGTTGTCCATTGCCTCCACCAAAACGTGTTTCGCATAAACACGTGAAAACGAGGCTATATGCAGTTACACTTTGCAGGCATAGCGTATCCTTGCACGGAGATATTTGCATTACAGAGCATTTACACTATGATCGAAAAATCTAATTGTACACTCACGCACTCATGAGTCGACTCACTCAGACTAAATTGAGCCGTGAGTCTGAGTCTGAGCGAGTCTGGCTGAGTAATATGTGAGTGAGTTTGAGTCCGAGTGAGTCTGGTTGAGGAAAATTTTGGTGAGTCTGAGTCCCAGTAAGCCCTCAGAGCAAAAATACATTACCCGAGTGAGTCTTAGTGACCTCCAATTTTGTTGCCGACCTATGGTAGCAATACTGTAAAGAATTTAGTTCATATCAACATGTGTGCTTTTGGAATGTGGGGCTAGTTATCCCCTTGGTATTTGATCGTTGTAGTTGTAATGCTTCACCGATCTCATTTCTCTTAAGATTTTTTTTTGGGGCCTGATAGAAGCTGTTTTTGGAACTGCACATGCTTTCTATTGTTATTACATGTAACCAATAAAGAAAAAAATATTAGAATTGTATCGATGTTTCTAAGATTCTTTTGAATATAGTGTCTTGAACCAAGGAATCAGTCTTTGCTATGGGCGCGCTTACTACCGGCGTAGAACTATTATTTTGATTTACACATAAAATTGCGAAATAAAGCGAGGAAATTGGGTTTTCAATAAGAACCTGCTTAATAAAGCCAAAAAAACATTGTGTACTAAAATGTAAGCCACCTACAACGGGGTTTATAACATTTATATTCGGACAGATACCGCTGAATAAAATAATTGTAGCAAGCTTTCTTCAGTTAAAACATAGCAGCAAAAGCCAAGCCAAAATTGAAAAAAAAAAGAATGGTTATTAACTGAAAGAATTGTAACAGCGAAGCCATGTTTTCGAAAACGGCGGGGGATGCTTCCCATTCGCTTATGGTAAAATTTTCAAATGTTCTACGCTTTTAAGTTTATTTTTATATCTATCACTAAAGTCACTTTTATTGTTACGTATATTGCTTCTGTATATCTTTATTCCTTTTAATATTTTGTTCCCAACCTGCGCAGTGCGGTCGCTTGCCTCGAAGAGAGCTGCCACATTCTCGTTTAAGCCAGCATAACCTAAATAACAGAACCCGCTTCGCAAATGTGTCTCTTAGGGTGAGCAAACAAGCATCCGACGCGGGCCACGTCGCCGGCTTCTCTAAGAGTGGCTTCACCTCGAGGCTTAGGAGCGAGAGAGCAGGCGGGGACGTGGAAATGGCAAGCGGCAACGTGGGAGCCCTTAAGCTTGGTTCGTTAAAACGGGCGGTTGGAAGCTGGCGTGAGTAAACAGTCGAGAGAACCTGTGCCTTGCGGAGCGTCATCTCGCGTCGCGTTGCGGCGGTGTTGAGGCTGTTGATGTTTCGGGAGGCTTTCCTGCGCGTAGCAACAGTTCACCCCTATAACACGAGGTCGTAGGTGCAACGCCTTCGTAAGAAAAACAATGCGCGCGTTCGCGGGCATTAATGGCGTGGGCAAATTTTATGGCGCCTTTTTAACATCTGTGGCACGGGCACCAAGCGGTGCTCTTGTTTCTGTTCCAAGCCCTTCCGGCCCAGCGCTGACTTCCGGTTTGCCGAATGCTCATGAAATGTCTACTAAAACAGAAATTGATAGTTCTTGTTCAAGTTGGATACAAATTTTATACATGTAATATCAGAGCCTAACTTTTTTTAAGGGCCAATTAACTCTGATGCTAATAATGCAACTAACTTGATTGAGTTAATTAAAAGATTCTGAGCCACTCGGATTGTGGCGGCACTAGGCGGAGCAGATCTCAACCACGAGCTTCCATCTATGTTGCCTCTGAGATCCAGAGCACGAAACACGAAGTTAACCTAAAGGAATACGCCAGGCCACGCGAACGCCGTGGCGTTCGAGCGCCACTACTAGGCAAACTATTAAGGTTCAACTCCAGAATTTTAAGAGTCATTGAAAAGAGTATCGCGGAGAGCGAGTGAAATTTCTTCGTAGTAAGGTAGTTTGGGTAGTGGAGAGACCGAAATAGGCGTTTAATTCGCAGGACGAAATTGCAGATTGCGTTCCTTTGGTCAGCAATACTGAAAATGAGGGCCTCGGTGAGCTGTTATAGTAAAAATCATGAGTTGATCAGTAAAATACCAGTGAGTAGATGAATTTTCTGCTCAGTAAACATCAAATATAACACGTGATAAAGTATTCGCCAAAAACTCAGGAACAAAAGTGCTTTAATGTGTCATAAATACACTGACAGACTTACACTATGTAGTTTTGAGTCAGATCAAAATAAAAACGTAGGCAATATATTGACAATAAACTGGAAAGTGCGAAGGACGAAAACAAAAATGGCAGAAAGCATGGAGCTTGACCAAACACATGCTTGGTTGGGTACTCTGCGCTAAGGAATGGGAAAGGGGTATAGATCAATGAAAGAAACAGAATGGAAGCGAAAGAACGAAATAAGTACTAAATGTGTTGATAATCAATACAACAGTCAGAGGTGTGCACATAGGTCGTTGCGGAATATCAAGAAGACAGTGCTCCTTTACAGTGCCTCGTTTGCGAGGCCACGCAATTACGCAAACTCCTTTCATTTGCCTCGCGCGATCATCTCGTTACAATTCCGCAGCTACAGCTTCCACACGTATAGGCTGTCGAGTATCCCACTCCCATGCAACTGCTCTGAATTTCCATTCGGAGACTCATTTCGCCAAATATCAGCTTAACAAATAAAATATATGCGAGGTAAGGAAAGGAATAATGAGACACTGACAGGGAGCGCGTTTTTTAGTTAAATATGTGCGCTGTCCGGGAAAATCCATTGAGTAATAGCAGCGGGAGGTACTATAACTACCACCTGCGCGACTAATCTTGCCGTCAATTTCTGTTCGCTTTGGGGCTCTGATTGCGACGCGAATCTGCCGTCTCTTATTTCTAAACGCATAAATAGCGCCTCGGAAGTACAACCAGTAGCAACAGCTGCAGTGCCGGAAATGTTTAGCGAGTCATTGCTCCTATTCTAATGCTTCGTTCCGACGATTGAGGCATAAGCGCCAGTAAGGAGCCATTACATTCTCTCATTAACGTTTCTGTCTTGAATATACGCTCAACGTAAGCGTCGGCGCTGCTAGGATAACTCAACGCATAACGGCTCCATTGGTTGGAAACACAAGAACCTTCGGTACTAATCATCAAACGACTAGTGCGCGAACCAAAGATAGTTAGTTAAGGCGACAGCGTGCATACGGCTTACGCTAATTGTCTTGTGCAATTCCGGGCTGTGCTTTTGTGGATGTCTTAGGGCGCAGCGAATGAGTACAATCCCTTTCGTTTCTCTCCAGAAGAACGGAGACCGCGGCAAAGCACAGGACTGTTTTATGTGCTAATTTTACAAAATGAAGTTCTACTTCGGCGCCCATGCAGTAGTCACAATGAGGTTCGTTTTAACGTCAGCTGTCACACTGTATTTTTAAAGACGATAGTCTTTCTTGGGATACCTAAACGGAGAAATTTTGGTCTGTTTCTCTGTTTGTCGTCACGTCGCACGATTCAGCTAGCTGGCCAAAGTTTAAGCCCCTGCCTTACGACCTCCAATCTTTACCGAGGAACATGTGTTCATACGGGTGAGCGTGGGCAATTAAAAATCAAATATTAAGCATATCTGAGGCACATCATCAATACCTTAGTACTATTCACAGTGTTCCTTTAAAACAAAATCTATAGATACGTAATTATAAAGATCCTAGTGTTTCTATTACGCGGCGCTGAAAATGCGCCGCTGTGTATAAAACAAGTCTCCGCCCAGTGATTTAACTTCGACGTGTAGTGTGCCACCTGGCAGCAGCATAGTTCAACACGCCGATGTTCCCCGATAGCGCTGCAGATGGCGTCCTCTTCTGTTTTATCAATGCCAGCCAGATGCGGCTGATTGAACGTAGAAATGCGCTGTCTCAGGCAAGGCAAAACATATATGGCCGCTTGATGAAATACGATCCACTCAACAAGACATGATCAGAGAACGCATAGAAAAGACCGACGACCAAATTTCAGCGGAGAAGCGCCGGCGTACGTCTCAAGCGTGCCCGGGAACCGTCCGAAAAAAGAGCCCGGCGGCTAGCCCAGGTATTAAATTGTGGTACTCATGCAGTACGGTTGGCACAAGACTATCGTCTTGTGCACAAGACTATCGTCTGCGAAGCACGCAGATACGCGGCCAATTTTTTATTGCTTGTTTTCACATAATTCTATACTTGCGTCTGTTTGCCTAGACGTATTATTATGCCCGACTTGTACACCAGAGTGTCTACAGACAGCGTTATACAGATAAATGAGAACGCTTTCTCGAGAGTCGACAGCAGTTGGATTTGTCGTTAGAGATAACCTGTCTAAGCTTAATTACCGCAGAAATTACCGCAACTCCTCCGGAGATGGTTGCGTTTGTTTAATGACAACTTTCGACAATATAAACGCGGTTATCATTTATATCCAAGTGTCAATAATAAATCACTCGGCACCGGAGACACGCACGTGTTTACAATAACACAGGGCGTTTAGGGTTACTCTATATCTTACAGCGTACAGGTAATCACAAAAGATTTTTTTAATTGTTTATTACACCTACTTTCTTTTCTTTAGCAGTGTTTTCTATTCAACTGTGAGGCATTATCTGTTCTTTTTTTTTCAAGCCCGGGTTGACCAGGGAATAAAATGACAGTGAAAATTCCCAATCTCTCTTGTGTGCCTGCTTGCAGCATGATGTCGCGGCTCTCAGTTCTGAGCGCACAACGGGCATGTAAAACATTTCTCGGATAATATAAAATTTAAATGATTAAAGAAGGGTGATTGGGTTGGGGCCATATCGGCCTCCTACCCTCACAGTACAGGGTGGAGCCCCTATTCCGGGGCTCCATTTGCAATCAACGCCGCCCGCGTCCATCGAACTAGGGCTTTTTGGGCCTTCAGGTCCTGACAGCCGAGCAAGGCCACCTCACAGTCCTCTATTGTGGGTTCGGGGAGACAGATGGGTTTCATTGGCACGCCCAGCTATGTGGAAGGTGTCAGCCACCTCTCCACAGAACAGGCACGCGCCATCAAAGGATAGATTGAAATGTTTTAGCACCACCACGCATAGTAAAGTGTCAGTGAAAAGTTTTAGCAGGAGGCGAAAAGTTTTAGGAGGAGGTGCAATCCAGTCCCTTGCAAGAGTCCTGATAGCGCCGGTGCTCCTGCTTTCAGTAATCGGTGATGTCTTTGAATGAAAGGAACCAAATTGTCTGTTCGGGAGTAGACTTCCAAAGACAGGGCTATATCCCTGGAAGAGAGTGCGTGGGCGGCCTGATCGGCCTGCTCATTTCCCTGGAGTCCCTGGTGACCGGGGGCCCAAATCAGATTACGTGGAGTTGGATCGTGAAGTAAAGTACGTGCTGTTATTCGATTTCTGCATGCTGAAGGGTATGGTTACTGTGTTATAGACAGAAATGGTGTTCTCTTTGTCGAATTCATGGAACCTGGTACGACCATCACTGCAGCCTCGTTCAGCGCAATACCTGAAAGTCAACGAAGAGCTGCAACAAAGAAGCTCTAGCACAATTTTTTTGAGGGAAGTGTTCGATCGCGCGCAACACAGAACGCACATAGCTCACTCTCATTAACATTTAATTGCTCAGGTGAAACGTTGGCTAGGAGAAGAAGAGTTTGGCAAAGACAGTGGGCTGCACACCGACGTACAGAGCTGGCTGAAAGCACAGACGGCTATCTTTTATTGGAGGATATAGGAAAGTTGCTGACAAGCTACAACAAATGTCTCAATTGAAAGGAGCACTATATAGGGAAGCAGCTGGTATCGTAATGAAATATTTCAAATGAAGCAGTTTCATTTTCATTCCGCTTTTAAATGCGAAGTATTTCTTAGCGAGCTTCGGTGACGTTGAGCATATCTATCTATCTATCTATCTATCTATCTATCTATCTATCTATCTATCTATCTATCTATCTATCTATCTATCTATCTATCTATCTATCTATCTATCTATCTATCTATCTATCTATCTATCTATCTATCTATCTATCTATCTATCTATCCGCCTACGACTTTGTGCTCTCCAGGCAGTATCGTTAATGGGATTTATACGAAAATTGGTATGGCGTAACATGGCTGTATGACGAACATGAATGACTGGTCATATCATGAAAATCATGAATAACTCGTCACGAACGGTATGATTTACACGCCATGGCCCTGGTGCTCCTGCGGCCGTTTCCTTAATTTGATATATACAAAAATTGGTATGATGAGACACTTCTACATGACCAACATAAATGACAGGTGGTAATACAAAAATCACGAAGTGCATGTCATGTAAAACATGATTTACATTCCACGCTCATGGTGTGCTAACAGCCGCTTCACTAGCTTGATATATGGCAAATTTGATAATAGGTGACGTGACTGTATGACGAACATAAGTGGCGGGAGGTAATACGGAAATCATGATATGTCATGAGCAACATGACTTGCATGCGACGCTCATGGCACGCTCGCGGCCGTTTCGCTAGATTAATATACACCAAGTTTGATATTGCGTGACGTGACTGTATGATGAATATCAATGACAAGTGGAAATATGGAAATCATGACATGTCATGTGCAGCATGACTTCCATGCGACGCTCACGGCACGCTCTTGGCCGTTTCGCTAGCTTGATATACACCACATTTGGTATTGCGTGACGTGATTCTATGACGAACATAAATGACAGATCGGAAAATGAAAGTCATGAAATCCATCTCATGTACAACATGACTTGCATGCCATGCTCATGGTGCGCTCATAGCCGTTTCGCTAGCTCGATATACACCAAATCCGGTATTGCGTGACGTGACTGTATGACGAACATAAATGACAGGTCCTAACATCTAAATCATGACATGCACGTTATGTATACAGCATGATTTGCTCCTGTCTGGCTGGTTCGGATTACATCGACTCCCACAATGCGTGGGATCTGCGGGTATTTTTTTTTATTTCATGACCGAACAGACCTTGAAAAAAGAAATGCCTTTCATACTTTTATTTTAACATATTAAATCTTTCAGCAGAAAAACCTTGTTTTCGCAGTGAACCTAATAATAACTGGGCTTTCACGTGCCAAAACTACGATGTGATCATGAGACACGCCGTAGCGGAGGGCTCCGGAAATTTCCACAATCTGGTGTTTTTTAGGTGCACTGACATTGCACTGTACACTGGAATCTAGCAGTTCGACTGCATCGAAATGCCGCCGCGCCCGGGTTTACGTTGAGTGGCGTCACCGTCATCGGCGTAACGACTACAGAGAAACGAGGACGAAAGAGAGCGAACGCGGAGCGCCGCGAGCTTGCTGTGACTCCAAATTTTAATTTGGAGGCATATATATATATATATATATATATATATATATATATATATATATATATATATATATATATATATATATATTATCCAACAATACACCTACTGAGTCGCTATCAAAATTTCTGAAACATCATTTATCTGATATACCATGTACCCTATAGGGACGGTATACCGTCCTGTGTTCAAGATACACCTCACTTCCTTCGAATTATAGATTCCAGTAATGAAACATAAACACTGTCGCATCAGGTCATTCTGGTAACATTAGATGTATTCTCCTTGTATACCGATATACCTATAAGTGAAGGGATTGAAGCGGTCTCAAAGTCACTCATAGAGAGCAAGCAAACTTATAATCCTGAAGCTCACATGCCGTTACTGAAATTGATCCTGGCACATGATTATTTTGAATTTTGATTCATCCTACTACCGACAAACTTTCGGCACTAGTATGTGAACCCATTTTGCGCCAACGTACGCCAACATTTTAAAGGGGACAGTTAGAATCAGCGCTGTTAAAATCATCTCCCGTAAAGCCTTACGCCGAACTTCGCTGCATAGATGACATATTTATTATATAGAGACAGAGCGTAAGAGCACTAAACACATTCATTGACCACTGTTACAAGTTTCACTCTAGTATTAAACTTACTATGCACCATTCTTCCAATGAAATTAAGTTCTTATAGACAAGACGGTATCTATATATAGAGAAAAAACCGGCAGATCCCACGCACCGTGGGAATCGATGTGATGCGAAGCAGCCAGCAAGGAGCAAATCATGCTGTACATAATATGCAGGTCATTATTTACATGATAGGACCTGTCATTTGTGTTCGTCAAACAGTCACGTCGCGAAATACAAATTTTGGTGTATATCAATCTAGCGAACTGGACGCAAGCGCACC
This sequence comes from Rhipicephalus appendiculatus, assembly GCA_030522465.1. Taxonomy (NCBI): domain Eukaryota; kingdom Metazoa; phylum Arthropoda; class Arachnida; order Ixodida; family Ixodidae; genus Rhipicephalus; species Rhipicephalus appendiculatus. The sequence continues at coordinate 82,076 of JALIZH010032966.1, forward strand.
ATGAGCGTGGCATGTAAATGGCATTGTAGATGACATGCATTCCACGATTTTCATGTTACCACCTGCCACTTATGTTCGCTATATCGTCACATCCCGCAATACCAATTTTGGTGTATATTAAGCTAGCGAATCGGACGCAAGCGCACCACGAGCGTGGCATGTAAGTGGCATTGTAGACGCCATGCATGCCAAGATTTACTTGTTACCACCTGCCACTTATGTTCGCTTAATTTTTTACCTCATATCACAGCGAGACGCGAGACCAATCTGCCTCCATTTCTCATGCGTTCGTATTCTCGCGCTGTGCGCATCGTGCAGACGCCATCCGCGTTCCAGCGTTTAAATTGACGGACAATTTGTCAATTCCAAAGTGTGTTCCTCGAACGCCTGTGCCCACTGAGACGGGGTCGGTCAGAATGAAACGTGATGCGCGCGTCTCCCTCCGCGCATGTTTAGAGACGCTGGGCAATGCGACGTTACGCAAGCAAAGCGCGAGCGCTGTAGAGTCCAACGCGACCGGCGTCCGTTTGCGCGCCCCGGCGCCCACCTGGCACTGTGCCAGGGCACGGCTGGAGGGACGGATGTACAGACGGGCGGACGTGAGCATGAGACATTAAAGGCTTTCATCTTAAAATTTGGTGTATATCAAGCTGGCGAAACGGCCACAAGAGTGTCATGAGCGTGGCATGCAAGTCATGTTGCACATGACATGTCATGATTTGCATATAACCACTTGTCATTTATCCTTGTCATAAAATCACGTCGCTGAATACCATATTTGGTGTATATCAAGCTAGCGAAACGGCCACGGGAGTACCATGAGTGTGGCATGCAAGTCATGTTGCGCATGACATGTCATGGTTTCCATATTAAAACGTCATTTGTGCCCGTCATACAGTCACGTCCCTAAATACGAAGTTTGTTGCATATCAAGCTAGCAAAACGGCCACGAGTGTGTCATGAGCGTGCTATGCAAGTCATGTTGCACATGACATGTCACGATTTCCGTATTACCACTTGGCAGTTATGTTCGTCATAAAGTCATGTCAGTCAATACCAAATTTGGTGTATATCAAGCTAGCGAAACGTCCGTCAGCGCGCCATGAGCGTGGCATGTAAATCATGTTGTATATGACATGCAGGTCATGATTTTCATATTACCACCTGTCATTTATGCTAGTCATACAGTCACGTACCTCAATACCAAACTTGGTGTATATCAAGCTAGCGAAACGGCCACGAGAGTGTCATGAGCGTGGCATGCAAGTCATGTTGCACATGACATGTCATGATTTCCATATTACCACTTGGCATTTATGTTCGTCATACAGTCACATCACGCAATACCAAATTTGGTGTATATCAAGCTAGCGAAACGGCCGTCAGCGCGCCATGAGCGTGGCATGTAAATCATGTTGTACATGACATGCAAGTCATTATTTGCATATTACCACCTGTCATTTATGTTCGTCATACAGTCACGTCGCTCAATCCCAAATTTGGTGTATATCAAGCTAACGAAACGGCCGCGAGCGCGCCATGAGCGTGGCATGTAAATCATACTTTTCATGACAAGTTATTCATGATTTTCATGATATGACCAGTCATTTATGTTCGTCATACAGTCATGATATGCCATACCAAATTTGGTATAAATCCCATTAACGATACGGCCAGGAGAGCACAACGTCGTAGGCGGCTAGATAGATAGATAGATAGATAGATACGCTCAAAGTCGCCGAAGTTCGCTAAGAAATGCTTCGCATTTAAAATTAAAGACAACGCTGTATAGGAAACCAACAGGCATGCCAACAATACCCTAGATTGCACTAGTTATCACCAGCGCCACTGCAAACAATGTATATTTCTCGGGCAGGAGAGGCGTGGAAGAAGAATCAGTAGCGACGACTGCGTTCATCACTTAGGCAACCTAAAGGAAACATTAGCTGAAAGAAATTACCCGCACGACGCCCTTTACAAGGTCTACCACGAAGCACAATCCTTATACAGGAAATCAACGCTAGCTGAAAGGGCCCCGGTAGCACAGCCCAACCAGCCGCTAGCACTTATAACCAAATACTCAATGCTGTTCCGAAAGATAAATAATATCAAATGTTACTAACGAAGTAAGGGATGGGTACGAGAAGAAGAAGCACGAGACAAGGCTAGCGTTGTCCCGTGTTTCTTCGTCTCGTCCCCGTCCCTTTTTCGCTAGTACCATGTCATGTTATTCACGATACAAACTAGCCCAACTTTCCCGCCATAAATAACATCATCCGCCATAATAACACATCTCGAGCTAGTTGGTTGTGCATACCGAGGCGAAAACAGCGCGCACTTGACGAGGACGGACCGAGGAAAGACAAGACACAGGGCTCCGCCAGTGTTGTGTAATATTAAAAAGTAACGAACGCCATAGAAAAGCGTTTTCTTGAAGCGCCAAAGGCCGTGTATCGCCAAAATATGAATTTTAATGACATGTTAGTGCACGCAAATGTAAACCATCATTCTACCGCTCACATTACACCGTGTTCTCGTCCAAGATGTAAGAACTGCAAACACCTCCAAGATTACGTTATAGTTAAAGACGCTGGAAGTGATTCTGCACATCATATAAAATATAGCTTTCCCGGTACTAGTTCAAACGTTGTCTACATGATCGAATGTTCATATTGTAACAAACGGTACACTGGCGAAACGGGACATCCTGTTAATGTTAGAATAAACGGGCATCGCGCGGACACGGCAATGAAATTACCAAAAGCAGTGGCACAACATTTTAATGTAGCAGATCACAACTTCGACGACCTCAAATTTTACACCCTTCAGTCAAGTTCCGGTCCCCAAGAGACCGAAAATATACAAAGCTGCCCCAAAACGCATTAAAAATTACTGAGCTTCTGAGGCTTTAAAGTAGCGTAGTTTGCCGAGTAAACAATATATTTTCTATTTTGTAAATAACTCGTGGGTCCAGTGGTAAAATGGCTAAAACAAAAGAAAACACACTTCAATAACTAATAATGAGCTACTACTGTACACATGTAGAACAAAAGGCGTCCAGAGTGAGACTGGCTTTGATTCACGCCCTTCCAACATACACTGCCTTGCAACCGATAGATGCATAAGGTTTAAAAAGCTCCTGAAATGCTTTTTATAAAGAAAATATGTAATAAATATTGAGGCATAATAAATCTTTGAAATATTACAAATATAATACAAATATAGTTTACAGTAACCGAGCCTCGTTGATAAGATTTACTTGCCTGCAACGTGAGAACTGCCGATTCCCGAGAATACTCTTGAAGTGAGGTGTGTGCTCTATCTTTCCTGCTTAGCTGCTGCTTTTCCGTGGCCTGTCTGTCATTTCCAGCATACCACTCCTCTTCTCGGCTGTGATAGCTGAGCGATAAACATGCCCTAACAAAACAGAGGCAAAAAGCTGAAGTTACAAGAAGTTCTTTAAGTGTGCTATATTGCTTACCCGTTTAATTTCTTCCATATAAGCGCAGACGTGTTGCACGGCTTACAACTTCCTACATCATATCTGGACATTTTTCAGCAATTCACCGAGAATGTGTTGCTGGTAGGGAATACTTTGTTTTGCAGCTAGAAATGAATAATGATAATAATAATAATAATAATAATAATAATAATAATAATAATAATAATAATAATAATAAGAAGAAGAAGAAGAAGAAGAAGAAAAAGAAGAAGAAGAAGAAGAAGAAGAAGAATTAGTTCCAGCCTCAAGAAGTACAGGTACAGGGGAGACGCTAAAAAAGCTGTCATGAACAGTTTGACTGAGCCGTAGCCCCTAGATACAATGCATCAGCGACGTTCAATACAAATACATGAGATACAATTACGGCTTCATGTTTCATAAGAGAGAAAAAAGCACATCACAGCAAAACTGACAAGAGAAAAACAGCCCTATCCACACTCATGTGCAGGCAGCACAAATCGCTACCAAAGGATAAACACACTTGTGCACATTTAAGGTCATTAAGTGGCAAATAAGAGCGTAAATGATAAAAGAATACAGAAAAATGTTGAAGGGCTGCAGAATCACATCAGCACGGGCACCGAATTATTCATGTTCACTAAACACCGCAACAGCGCCGCACTTACTCTTTTTCAAAAACAAAACCTAAAAATCTGAACCGCACACAAATAGATATGCTCATTCAAAGCCGCCCAGGCTGGCCATAAGCCATGGCTACAAAAACATGCAGACAAAGAAGAGCATGCGGCGCTCAGGAATCTGAAAGAGATACAATCGACGCTGAAGGATATGGCATTGTCTCTCGAAGCGGGAGCAATGACATGGGGCCCGATATAAAACATTGCGCCCGCTAGGCTATTGACAATGCAGCGCCTGCGCACCTTTGCGCAAATGCTCAGTAATTGGGTTTGCACATTGTCCGAGCAGCGAGGTTCGTTACAAACGAGAAGCACGTACGGCAGAGTATACAACCGAGGGACAAAAGGGCCGTGGCACTACAAAGGACGATTGTGGCACAGCTACGAGTAAGCGCCGTTGGAAATACTCGGGGCGTCCTGTCATCATGTGAGGCATGTCTCTGCACAAAAGAGAGAAACGTGGCCGAAAAAGGCGAGTTATGAACAACGGAGGGAAACTCGCAACAATGAAGAAATATACGTTAGGAAAATTCAAGGAAGTAACCATTAACCAGCGGAATCCCATGAGGCAGAATTTCAGAAAATGAAGAAAATTGTGGGTGATTTTATGAGACAAGGACAATAAAAAAAGTGTGGGAGACGTAAGTCTCCATCCTCAACCCACCAGCATAACTAGCGATCACAGAGCCTCTGTCTTCACGGCAGCATGGATATCTTGAAAACATTATTAATTCTCGACTTCAACTAAGCGTTGCTGTATACAACATGACAAGGACGTTTCTTGGATCAAAACTTCGTGTTCAAGTACTTTCGATGTCTCCTACTGACATGGCGCTACCGAATATTAAGATTCACAACAAAATGCCTTAAAAAGACGTGAGAATCCCGCATACTCTGTCCTGGCGTCGTTTGACGATTCAACCTCAAAGGTGTTTTACAGTCCACAATAAAATATAAATTTGCAACAACACTAGAGGTTACGAAATCAAACATCCAATGAACACTCACTAGTAATGCATATCCGACATGCTGTGTAAAATATACGTAGTACTCTATATCCCACCGTAAAACAGGTTGAAATGAAGGAAGTCTGAAAGCGCAAATATGACGATTGCATGGTGTGGGTTCCTGGTATTCTTGTCATTATGTCTTGTTTCACATAGGCAGATCGAGATTGGTTTCGCGGGAACAAAGGCCGAACTCTACGGGCTTTTGCGTCCACTGTGAACGTCGAGATAAGTCGCGACACAGTTGCGCTTTTAAGAAAATTGTAGACTTTCTTCGGCCACCGCCGTGATATTGTCGCAGAATCAGAATAAATGCTTTTGGAGCAATGACCTGAAAATGAAAAAAAAAAAGAAAAAAGGAAACAAGCAAGAGGGTTTACTTGTGACCAGGTTTCGGGCTGGGAGGCAAGGAGAAATAGGTGTTTCACCGGTGTCGTTTAAACACTGAACCGAATCTATAGAAACAAGCAGTAAGGTTACAGTTTGGAGAGCGTTCAAGCTCACGGAACCTTCACGTCTTGTGTCGGGAACGGATGAAGTTTAGAGGCAGCCTGGGACAAATTTCGCTCAATTGGCACAGGATTTGCTCGGGAGAACGCTAAAGCAGAAGAAGTGCGCATGAGTGCAGCGATGCTCTTCTTGAGAAGGTTTATGGCCAAGGATTGACTGCTGACGTCTTTATTTTAATTTTGTTGTTGTTGTTGTTTGCCATTTGTAGAAAAAAAAAACACGCTTTAGCTCATGTCTTCATCGCTTTAGTCTTGATTTGACAATTATGGTTATTATTTGAGGGGGGCTTAACGTCCCAAAACCGAAAACAATGGTTGTAATTTCGTCCTAGCGGCGCAAATCTGCCTCTTTAATCGCGATGACTCACAGCATCGTGTGGTTTTTTTATGATTGAGTCGATTTACTTACCCACAATCGTCCTTTATATTAGACTCACAGAAAATTCTATCGACTACCATTAGTATCTAATGACGTAAAGTAAGATATGCAGGGTCATTTAGGAGTGAGCACCAGAGTTGCCAGGTCCGCTTATATTAAGCGTATTTGGGCTTCTTTTTTCGCCCAGTCGCTTGTAGAGTTTTCTAGCCGCTTGTCGCGCTTTTTTTTTGTTGGTTTGTTTATTTGCATTTTCCCATCAAATATAAGTATTTTAGTGATCATCACATTCACAAAAAGCGTGTTTGTCGTTTACTAATAGGGAATTTGTAGATGACTTGGAGTAGTTCAGTGTAGAAGTCAAACATACCGATCAATGGGTCAGTTTTATTGCGTATTATACATGTAATGGCTGGTTATTCATATACCCCATAGCCAATTTAAGGGCGGTTCCAGGGGTCCGTTTTTTGACAGGAGTAGTTACTACTGAGGTACCGAGCAAATAGGTACATATAAGTGAAAAGAAATACAAGAAATGGATACAATAGATACATATAAACAGAATATATACGTATAAATAAGAACAAATCGGATTGATATTTATAAATACAAACACTGCTCTCGTATGTTTTAGGTGTTCTAGAACAAACCTATGTAAATGAAATGATGTGGGGTAATCATACGTTGAGGGAATCAAGAAATGACGTTGATCATGCACTGGCAAAAGTGCTTTCGTGTGAATGGAGACAACACTGGAGACAATGCTAGAGAAAATATGTGTTTTCGTTCATAGTTGCGCACATTTTCGCAGTGTGAGGTAATTAAAGTGACTTTTTCAACTGCCGTTCGTGTTTGAGTGATATTAAAATTATAATTAACATTATTTTGAAGAATGAGTGACTTCATTAAATGTCCGCTTCTTTTGGGCTTCTTTTGTTCAGATTATTTGCTTCGTAACTCGGTAGCGTCTGACAACCCTGGTGCTCACAATCCACCTTCTGTCTTTCGCATAAGAGCATTTTGCGCTGTGGCGTCGTCGTTTCACAGTCAGGGTGTTGCGAGACTGAAGCCCGATAAAAAGGTTCACTCTCAAGCTGCCCAGGCTAACTACTCCGCCATTTCCTCACTCAAATACTTGCAATGTTAGTTATCTGAAACGTGGATGTACATGTTCTCCTATACAGCGTTGCTGCTTAAGATGTGCTGTGGACTCTGTGTAATGAATTTGTTGGGTAATAAAGATTAATATTGCTTCGATATAATGACCTTAATACGCATCCTGGTTACTAGTGGAACCGAGAAGTGTTTCTGAGCGGTCAAAAATAAGACATCGTAAATACAGTGCCTTCTAAGCTCTTTGTTTGCGTTACTATTTAAGGGCCGCGCTTGATAACAGTGACTACTGCGGAAGACCTGAAGGCGTAATAGTGATTGAGGAAAAGAGAAACATACCACATTAGCGTGAGTTTAGAGCCATCAACCGGTCGATAACATGGCTTACTACTCCATATTCCGCTTAATCACTACGATGGACACGGAGCTACATAACATAAAGCAATAAATAGCACACAGGCTCAATATGCACACATTCGAAACATGGTTTAGCGGCATCGCTATTCGAGACTTGTAGTAAACGCATAGCATTTTATAGCAAACTGCAGGCACTTTCAGCGCATCTATCTATCTATCTATCTATCTATCTATCTATCTATCTATCTATCTATCTATCTATCTATCTATCTATCTATCTATCTATCTATCTATCTATCTATCTATCTATCTATCTATCTATCTATCTATCTATCTATCTATCTATCTATCTATCTATCTATCTATCTATCTTAGTATGGGAGGGAAACATGGTTTGACGAATATGTCTGGCTGGTCATGACATGAAGAACGTGAAAATCCCACCGCGTACGTCGTTAAAACCTTTCCTCCAGACACGTGAGGCACATACCCGTATCCACGGGGCCGTAATATGAGGGTATGCGCAACAGGTGATTGACAGTTTATTTTTACCCAGGAGCGGCGAGAAGAGACATTCGTAGGTAAATGAGGGAGCCTTAAGAAAAACTTACATCGGCAGCGTTGACCCGACGAATGCAAACAATAAATATCAGGGCTGTATCAGGGCTCGTGCTATAGGCAACCGTCAATGCAGTTTACGAGGTGCGATGGTAGCGCCAGAACACACATCCTAGCGAGTAGACGCAGCGAAATCGGACCCACCAGGGCACACCTGCACCTTTTTCAGGTGGGGGTAGGGGGGGGTTGCGGGTGATTATGGACACACCCAGGAGGCGTTAATTGAAATGGCGCCCAAAGGGGAGGCACTTGAGCGCGTCGGTGTGGTCAGCGAGCGTTTCATTTTCTTGGTATCCCTGGCGGTCGGAACCGTGAATGCTGAGGCGGCACACAAGAGCTCCATTGCGCCCTCTTGTCAGTGACGGGTGCCTATACTGGACATGAAAATAACCAGTGACCTCCAAATGTTGTGACTCAAAACAAGCTGCTTTCAGAAAAACTGAGCTTAGAGGTGAAGGCGTTGCCCTGCTAAACACAAATACCCAGGTGTGGTTGCTGGGGACGGCGATCGCATTTCCTCTCAGCTGAAGCGCGTACACATCCACGCAGTAAGATTGAGTAGCTAGTTCGAGAACCCCTAGTGGCCATAATTAACCCGGAGTCTCTCTCAATGACGCGCCTCGTAATCATGCTGTGGTTTGGTGCATAGAAACCCACGATATAGACTTCTTTATAAACTGATTTATGGAAGCACCTTTGACTGCATGGTGCTGTGCGTGCAAGAGATCCTGCAGACTATGTTCTCCTTCCGCTCCTTTCTGGATGCCTTTCTCTTTTTTCATATAGGGTTGGAAACCGGCGCCTTTTCTGGTCAACACCCCAGACTTCCTCATTTTCTTTCTATCTTGTAGGGCACGACAACCCAAGAAGATCCGGAACACGCAGCAGCAAGAACAAGAATGGGAAAACGGTTGTAAGGAAAGTGTCCTTCATATGATAGTCACAGAGGAAGGAGGTGGACGTCCTCAAGAAAAAAGACAAAAAACATAGATCCTTTTTTTCACGGGAGTAAGATGAAGTGACTGAGGTGGCTGGACGTAAAGAAAATGCCGTTTCACAGCACTGAAAAGAAAGCGATTATCAGGCTGCGAATTCGCTCGCAGTGGAAAAACGGTCGATCGCTCTCGCCACAGCGGTCAGTGGCGAGACGCTAACATGTATGAAATTTTTCGCTTTGTTCGCACAGCGGTGGAGTGATTTTTTGGTCGGGTCCCGTCGAAATTGCGCCAAGCCGGCCGAGCCTCCAAAATTACGCCAACTCGCGTGGATGCTTCGAAACAGACGTGTTCTTTTAGTTATGGCCGCTGTCGCGCACTTTAAAATGAACCTAGATTCGAAAGCCTTTTTATATGACAAAAGACGCTTGATCTTCGGTACCGTTCATGAAGACTTAGCAATATTATAAGAAGCACACGTTTTTATTACATTTGAAAAAAATATGCAGTGTCTGCCACAAAGAACGTCAACAAGCATCCTTGCTCACCGTGGCAGTCGCAGATCGAAAATCGCAGACCAGTCGCAGCCCATGTGAAACAAAAGCGCCATTAGCGGCGGTTGCGTACAGAGCGAATAGAGCCAATGGAAATGTTTTTTGGCGGCAATGGCAGCAAATGAAACATCCTTAATCCAATGTCTCCCCTTTGCGACGGCTAACGTTGACGACCAGCAGCAACCCCTTGTGGTTGCTGAATTGATGTACCTAACACTTAGGCGCAGCGAAGGGTGGATGTCACTGCCAAAGGCGATTAGAAAGAATACTATCGAAGTCAAAAACGTTCTCCGTAAGTCGCTTTGCGAAGTCGCGGTGCGGTACCGCGAAGGGCCCACAATTTAGGGATCAGCCGTTGTCGTGCGGCTCCGCTTGGTCCTCGGAATCTCGTTGGCATCTCAAAGGCGTCGGCATTTTGGCCTGGCACGAAAGTGGCTAGATCATTGCGGACGCTCAGTGTACACGAAGGTGTTGGACTGTACGCCGCCGTGTCTCTCAGTGGTATACCACGCAGTCGATTTTCATAACATTCGTTCATCTTCGTTGCTGGCTTTGTGCGGCCTTCAGTTAACACAGTGCTATTGTAATTTTACGTCAATTGAAGTAGAAATTAAGTAGATTTCACCCACACCCGGCAGTTCGAGAGCTGTGTACAGGAACTATACGTGAAATGACAATGATCGCTGGTCATTAAGCTCAAAGAGTGCTTTCAATTAGAAGTCATTAATCATAGGAAATGAGAGCCTTTAAGAAACAACCATGGGCCTAAAAAAGGTTAACTCAAAGTTGCTTGAGCTTAAGTTTGAACCTTTGAAGCTAGTTCATGAATGTAACATATAAATAGAAAATAAAATATTAACTGTTATTAATCTGACTTTTATTGTAATGATGCCTCGTAATAATGTTGCTGCCGCAATGTTTGAAACCAAGCAAATGTACCTGAATATATTCGTACTTCTCTTCTTTAATAATCTGGCAACATCAGTTGTTGCAATTAATCCCTCAACACGCGTCCTAGCGGGTACCCTTCGCTTCGCTTTTATTTTTTTAGAGGTTCTTGTCAAACTTATTTCGCAGCCATTCGTATAACTGTAGTCCACGCTTTCCACTGACTAATACACAGGCGAATCATTCGTGCAGAATGGGATTTATTTGTTTGAAGCACGAGGCCAGATGGGGGCTTTAAATAAATGCATTTGCTTTGTTTCCCACAAGTTTCTCCTAGGAGAAACTAGTTTTTGCACGTTTTGCTGAGTTTCTTTTTTTTTTGTATAGTGGTTCAGAAGTATTGCAGGAAGCAGTGCATGCTTCTTCCTTCTTAATGTGCGAAATCTGGGCTAATTACTGCGGCGCTGAAATAACTCCGCGTGAAGAGATGACCTCCGCAAAGGAGGCGAGCCCGATATTGAGAACAGCATCAGAGGGGAAGAGCGCTAGAATGAGTGCGTTTGCTTCACCGACTTCGCGTTCGCACAATATTTTTTGTCGTGTCTTCTATTGTGTTCTCCGTTTGTAGTTTTCTGTCTTTTATTTAAAACACAACGCCGCGCCGAGAAAAACTGCGTGACAGTGCTGGCGACGAAGGGTGCAATCTCTCTTCTTTCCGCTTTAAACTATATATAGTAATTGAAAGATAATTCTGGCGAAGACTCGGAACACATTTCAGTAAACTTATAGCGAGAGAAAAGAAAAGACCGAGCATCAGCGCTCACTGATTAATTTGCTCTCTGGTCCAGAAGAACATTAAAGCAAATTTTTGCCATAGGAGAACGGCGATGTGAGAACAGTATGGTGACAAAAAAAAAAAAAAAGGAAGGAAGGCACGTGGAAGCACTTACGACGAGAGCCAGCTCATTATGGGTTCAAGCGACTTCTGGAGTGAAGCGTACGGGGCAGGCACCAACACTGTAATGGGGTCTGAGCGGAGCTAGGCGCGAGGAAGGCCAAGCCGACATTATCGTGATGCAAAAAAAGAAAAAAAAAGTGAACAGAGGCGCATCTGCGCCCGCTCCGCTATTGGCATTTTCTATCAAACGCACGTAACCTGGCTGGTAATACAGAGACACTAAAATGTTTCTGTATTACCGCCTGGGTAAAAACTGTAGTAGTAATACGTAGCGTAATGTATTAGAGTAGTTTATTAAGTCTAGCGTAATTATTATAATTAGTACAACAGTACAACTAGAGTTCGTAACACCACATTCTGTTGCCATGTTTGTATCACCAATAATACTTAGAAACTGTAGTGCATTTGTATATCATCCATGATACATCGAAGGACACCCCTGGAGTTTTGCTTTTTTTTATTGCCAGCAAGGTGAGATGACCATGAAAAGAAATGCGAACATTCAAGCACTGACGCGCCCTGCTAACGCGTCACGTCAGCAACCCACACGTAATGTTTGAAGCGTCGCGCAAATTGCCTAGAATGTGCAAAATATACACAGGAATCACCGACCTAGAAAAAGAAACGAAAAATGGGAAGTAGAAAATATCGACAGGAGGACTTGTTTTCTGTTTTAATGTAATCCGTTATTTCGTTCACATCGCAAGCAACGACATCGTCTTGGGCTGAATTCTTCCCCTCAAATTGAATGCAGTGCTACTATAGCTGTTGACCTTACTGCGATTGCGATTATGGGGACACCACAAGCGGAAATACACCATAGCTGCCTCCGTCGCCATAATGTTCCATATAAACTCAAAATGGGATATGACGAAATCAGACCCGCCATATTGGTCTAGTGGTTATGGTGCTCGATTGTTGACCCGCAGTTTGCGGGATCGGATTCCGGCCGCTGAGGCCGCTTTGTTGATGGAGGCCGAAATATTTGAGGTCCAGTGTACTGAGGTTTAGGCGCTCGTTAAAGAACCCCACGAGGTCGAAATTTCCGGAGCCTTTCACTAGGGTGTCATATGGTGGTTCTTGGACGTTAAACCCCAGCAATTATTATATTATTACGGTGAGATCAGGCCTAGCACGATACGTTCACTATGAAACCAATGGAAGGCTTAGAAGAGCGGACTGTTGGGCGAGTTGGTGATACATTACGAGGAAACTGCGCGAAAATGCGCTTGTGCTGTTGTTTCTTCCTTTGTCCACGTTTTTTTTCGCGCAGTTTCCTCGCAATGGAAGGCTTGAAAGCATGCCTTTTGTATATGCGTGCGCGGGCAATGTGGAAGAGAATGGTGTGGTGAATTGCGCGCGTGGCTATATCCTCTTGTGCAGTATATGAGCGTGTTAACTGGAACGCTTCAACACTGGGAGTGTCATCATTGACGCTTCTTCTCTTTCATTCTTTTATGCCCCCCTTTACCCTTAACCGACAAAAGATGTCCTCTGGCTATCCCATTTGCATATTGTTTACCTTTCTTTCTCTCTCTATCTCACAAAGCAGGACCACCCTGGCTTCTTTCTTTATGGAGTCGTACCTCTCTACAATGTCCTCAGTGAAAAACGATGCATGTAAAGAAAAAGGCTCATGTTGCGCGCTTGGGAAGTCGATCCTGTGTTTTCCAACTTAACATATTTCCGAGCAAACTATACAAACCATTCCAACTGTACTATACCGTTTCGGCCGGTCATATAACGTACCCACATTAGTTTGTGCCGACTGTGATTTTAAGCAACCGTTTATTCAGAAATATTTGTGTCGATGTTCAATATGAATGGTGTACATGTGAAATATGAATGTTAAATATAAACGGAAGCGACTGCGATAAGTTTATTTGTAGCGGTCACCACTAAGCGCGAAGTTCGCCGGCACAACATACATGGAATCTCGGACAAGGAAACACGTTCGAGTCAACGTACTGCATTCACTCTTTACTGAGCCATATGGACTATGCGTCACGTAAACAAGGGCGACGTTGCGCTGGGCTAGCTCACTGCCTTTGTTGTGGGTACCTCCATGGTGCAAAAGGGAAGCGAAGCGCATGATATGCATAAAGCGCTGTGCCCCGCAGCTCATGTCGTGAAGACGTAATTCAGGAACCAAACACGGGAAAAATGTTTCTACAAAAGGGAACTGCTTGCATACCACGGCAGTCTGTGACAAAGCGTAAAGGAGCACATGAAATCAGACAAGCTGAACAATATAATAACGCACAAAAGCAGCCGGCAATTACTGGACGGAATTCCTCTTCGTGGCGAAAGGAGATGTCTGGATAGCTTGTACTGCTCTCTTTTCCTTGGTAGGCAGTGTTCCGTCAGCCCAAGACTAAATTACATGGGCGCAGATGGCACGGGAAACTTCAATTCTCTTGGGCTCATCTAGGCGTTTGAGTACGAAGCTGCTAACATATGGAGTATAAAAGTGAAGAATATTATAAGGAATGGAAAACTGAAACTTAAAACTTACTTATGTATGCTTTTGTGCTTTCTGTCGACAGGCGTATTCATAGACGCAATTTCGCCAGCTTTTTCCGTCGCAATCAAGTTGGAAAGGGGGATGCTTTCTTCGTGCCCTTGTGAATTGATTTTTTTTTCTTCCCACTGACAAAATACACCTTTAAGAAGCTTACCATATGGCACTCGTAAAAACAGTTGGCGAACATTGCAGTTGTAAGTGTCGGCTCTTAGGTACAATGCAGTATTACTTTTGACTATTAAGCCCACATTTTGTGCGATCCTGCGGCTTTTTTCCTTGATAAGTACTAGAAATATATTTAACTCAATGCACAATGATGCCTCCTTTCAAGGGACGACGTGCTCATTCATGGTCGCGCTGGAGCGCTTCGATAGCTTTCCAGCGCGGCTGCGGCCCATTCCACCCGAACACTCGTCCCTAACACGGTTTAAAGACACGTTCACACAGGAACGCGGAGGCACGCAAGCAGGCAAGCAGGCAAGCGTAATTTCAAAGCGCAGAGGCACCTAGGGCGCGCGGCTGTTCAGACCCACCACGTTGACTTCTGCACACTCCGCCGTGGGGCCGGAGCAGTTCAGCAATCCAAGATAGACATGTCGCCATCTTGCGGCACTACGTGGGCTTATGGCGCGCGCGCGTCTCGGACACTGATTGACAGCGGCCAAAGCGGCCAACATTTCCGCGCGCGGAGAAAATCAGTCCGGCCACGATCCAAGAAAGCGGCTGCGGTTTTTCCACTTTCGCGGATAAACCACGTCCACTTTCCGGATCCACCTCTCCGCTTTCCGGATCCGCGCTAGGTGGGAACGCGCATTTACTATCAGGGCTGCGTTGAAGCGCAAGCAGCGTTGCAGGAGCAGTTGCTGTGCATGGCATGCCCGCGTGGCCAAGGAAGTTTGGCGAGGCGTTGTTGCATTAACATCCTCTCACCGCCCGTGCGAGTGTACACAACACCCTCAGAAAAGGCGCTGCGCCGTGCTCCCGACCGGGCTGCAGAAATTAGGCGCCTTTTCCTTCTTCGAACCACAACCACCACCCTCAGAAAAGCTAGAGGGTGTTCCTGTACAACAACGCTCCTAAGTCCCCCCCCCCCCCCCCCCGCCCCCTTAACAGCAAGCCTCTCTCTCGCTACTCTGGGCGGGGCGCAGCCCTTAATACCCTTTCATACCGAGCCTCACTGCTCACAAACACGGATGACCGCACCAGAATCAACGTCAAGGCTGCTCAGATGGCACGCGAGCATGATTGATACGTGAGCAAGCCTTCCTTGTCCCTCTCCGAGCAGATATTAAGGATTCCGGAAAGCATCAGCGGCCGCGCCAAATGAAAGTTTTTCGTTGTTTTTTTTTTCTCGTTTGGTTTCTTTTTTCGGTATGTTTTTGTGGCTTGAATTTATAGGCTTTGTTCATCTTCTCTGTATTGCTTATCTTTTGTCACGTGATTTTGTCGCCTATATCTTTTCGTGTTCTGTACAATAAACCTAGTTGTAAGTTTGCGCTCGTCTTTGTGTGCCTTATGTCTTTGTCCCGAGTTCGCGCCATATCCATCATCATCGCTACAGTACTGCTGCAACATAAAATGCGAGACAACATGCTTTTGGGCTGCTTGGTTTGTTACGTTCAATGAAGCCCTAGCGCTGATAAGGCAAGGACCAAAGAAAGAGGACAGGGCGTGCGCTCAAATGCGGCCATTTACATACGTCCGAACGCTTTCTTTTGCCGACCTGTGACGCAAAGGGTCATTTTGGAAAAGAAATAGCACAGAAACACTCAGTACGACGCTGGAGTTATAAATCGTTAGTAAATGAGTATTTTTTTAACTGCAATGGCGTAGTTTATCATATACGGTATACTATATTCAGCAGACTCACTAGTTAGGTATTCAGAGCTGCAGAAGGGCACACATAGGTGCTTATGTTGTATATAAATGGGAACTTACTGGGGCGCATTCGCTGAAATGAACTCAGCAGGCTGTTTCAACATATAGATGCCCATATCTATTGAGGCACTCTTTCTGTAGAAACAAAAGAAAGCGAACCCGTTGAAATGCAGATAACTATGCCAAGTCAGAATATATCTCCAGAAGAGAGGGGTGCTAAAAAAACCGCCAGGCCTGCGCGGAACGCGCAGCTCAGCTACAGCGAAAGCTGGGAGAGCGGCCTTTTTAGAGCCTTTTTAAAACACTCTTGGGGCAACTACAAGCGCACTTGCATGGTACCCACTGCGCCATAAATCTTCATAATTTTTGTGTAGTGGGGAACCGTCTACTATGCCATTATTCGTCATCCTTCAGAAAAGCGCGGTACCCACTACACTCTTGTAACGCATTACGTGCACTTTGTTGAGGCTGTGGCTGACGACGGTGAAGAATTTTGCCTGAGGCTTTTGTAATGGGTTGGAGCATTGAACGCCCCACTCGTTACGCAATTCGCATTGTGTGACGCCTGGTTCTTACTTTACTGTTCTAAAACGCTTTACAACACACGTTAACGCGATTCCTTACCTGACATGAAGCCTGCATAAGGTCAGTTTGCACCGCAGTTTCAAGCAGCGGCGTAGCTCAGTGGTAGAGTGCTGGGCTGCCACGCAGAAGACCCGGGTTCGATTCCCATTCGGTCATAAGTGTTTTTTTATTTATTTAGTTTTTTATTCGTATTTCGTGCGATATTGGTCACGGACACCGGCGGCGGCGGACAACTACGGCGCAGGAACGACCCTTGTTGTGATCTCATAACAGCTTTCACTGTAAAATAAAATAAGTTAGAGCCGCTGATAGCTGCGCAGCTGCTCACATTCTGCAGAAAACACAAGCTGTTGTCAGGTGGTACCAACGTGGTAGTAAACATATCAACTTAAGAAACTGCGTAGAAACAACCCGCGTCGTGGTGCACGCTATCGTTTCCTGTACTGTTTGTTGTTTGCTCGCTGGCTAAATCACCACTTACAGTTGCAAATCGCGTCTAACAATTCCACGTAAGGGATAGTAAAGCTTCCGGGTCAAGTTTACGTTTCTCTCCTGGCGCTGTGCAAAGGTGCTTTTGGATGCAGCAAGTCGCCCGGCCCCTTGAAGTAGTTTAGCTAGCAAAGACGGAAATTTGGACATCAGGAACCAGAATAGCGAAAGTTTCTTGAGTACGCGAGCTGGTCCACTTCTAATATAGAGCGAATCTACCTTATTGCCAATTGTCGTTTCAATTTACGTGATCATGGTGGCCATTAAGGCAAAACTTCTTGAACCTTTTTTGTGTTTTCCCTTTGTCACTTCATTTTTGTTGGCAATCTGAGTTCTTATGCATTGAGCTTGTCTCTGAGGAAACGTAATGAAAACCACGAAAACATTGATACAGTCATGCGCTGAATGCTTCTCTACGATTGAATTCTGCGTGTTTGTCCAACTGAAGACGAACACCCAGCGCGGAATCTTCATTGACAGCCCCGCGCGAGGCACGAGTTCACCCTGCCTAACCAGTGTTTGCCACGAAGCTCTCTACATCCGTCCAGCTCTTGCCGCTACGGTTGTGACGTTGCAAGCACTACAACCGATTCTTTGCTTTATATTTTTGGTGTAGCCTACTGCGACATTCCGCGAACAGGGAATTACGCAGGCGACCTTTACGGTCCCTGCATAATTGACGCCAGCTGGACAACCCCGCCAACTTCACCAATTTTTGTATGTGCTGGTGCCTAGAGTCAGCAAGCACCCAATATATTCAGTGGCACAGATGAAAAATACGCTTAAGATTGACTGTAGTCTTACGAAAGAGCGAGGGCTACCAATAAGTTCCTCTCCGAAGCCGTAGAAGCGCTTCTTCGTGAATGCAATGTTTTGATTGGACAACCAGCGCGTACCATCTGCAAACCAACGGAATGACAGAGCGCTTTAACCGCACTCTGGGTGACATGCTGTCCATGTACGTGTCCGCTGACCACACCAACTGGGACCGCATACTACCCTTTCTTACGCTTAGAATAGCGCCACTCAGTCTACGACAGGATTCTCTCCATTCTTCCTGCTCTCGGGCGCGAACCTTCATCATTCATGGTCATGGATACCATCCTTTTGTATCGCCCGGACGCTTCAGAATCCACAACTCTATCTGAAGTCGCGACTTATGCCGAGGAATGCAGGCAACTCGCACGTTCCTTAACCGCGCAACATCAAGCGCGCCAGAAGGACCGTCACGACGAAAACCTGCCTCCCCAGTCATATTCGCCTGGAACGTTGGTATGGCTTCGCGTTCCCTCATCTGCTCCTGGCCTTTCCACAAAGCTACTGCCGAAGTACGAAGGCCCCTACCGAAGGCCCCTACCTAACAATTGGATTCTTCGGCGCGTGGGACTCCAGGGTGATCACTTGGTTTTTTAGGGGTTCCTTCTTGCCGTTTAGTTTTGTTTGGTTTTTGTGTTCTTGGATAAGCATGTGGTCTTATCTTTGTCTGTAGCCTATATATGTTTGTGAGGCGTTGTAATAAAATCAGTTGGAAGTCTGCGCTGGTCCTCGTCTTTTCTATATGTACCGTGTCTAATTTTTTGCGCGGAGCAGTTTAATAAATATTTCCGACGCGTCCCTGATGAAACAAAATAAATGGGCGCGAAACTTGACGAGCTATAACTCTAAATCATAAGTTCAAGAGATAATTGCACAATTCAATATGTGATCACTAAAAAGATTGCCTACAGAGATACCAAGCTGGGTAGCGGACACGACGTCTTTGACTAGAACTAAGGTACTCCTTTTCGAAAGTTACGTCGAACTTTGGCTGGCTTACGTGGCGCCCTGCTTGTAATGTTCGCGAGCTTCCTCGAGAACTGAGCTCTATGAAGAAAATCAAACTGTGTGTCCTTCCAAAGTGGACTTGCATTCACGATGCTAGAAGTGCAACGCTTAATTAAAGCATAGAACATATCTTAAAAGGCTACGATGCCCTGAAATTTGGGCGTTAAAACACCCGCATATTTAGTCTATGCTCATTTTATTTTATTTCATTGTATTGTTTTATATCTCAAGGGAACACATTACACGTTAAGGGAAGCTGTGTCTAAAGGCAGAATAGACTGCCTGACAATCGCATTATCACCAATGGACAGCAGAGTAGTTTCATGCGCATTCATCAGGAAATTATGCAGAGAAAAGAAGATACATTGCAGGAGAGGAAGAAATAACTTGTTGCAGCACAACGGGTGATAGTTTATAACATATACAAAAATAAATTGAAACAAGCAATTTTTTCTTATAAACATAGCAAACCGCATGTTAATTGAGACCTTGCTTATGTTATGCAGGTATACAAGACAACGAATATAACTCAGCAACAATTTTCAAAGGCGACGTCGTCATGGGTTCATTCATATTAACTAGAACATGAGGATGTTCTTCAGACAAATCGTCATTAGGATATTCAAACTGCTTAAGTTCTTATTTGGTTCTAGGAAGTGGTACTTTAAAGTGGCTATATCGTAGACTATATTGCTTGCGATTAGTCAAGTATTTGTTCACAAACACATATTCATTTTTTCTGCATTTGGCCTTTAATGATTGCAATATGGTAGGCAGGCGCTTAAAGACACTCCACAAACCGAAAATCAAGTCTTACTTGCCAGCATGCATGCACCGCCTTTTCTTTGCATTTCTTAAACAACGTCATTTTTCAGCGTTGTTTACTAATCATCATGCTGCTTCACCAACCTGCAAAACTCACGGAATGTGACACAAGACAAACCACATTTTCTAGCGCTTAGGGGCTGTCGCAGTGAAGAACGCTGCAGAATACGCTTTTATAGATATCCGATCGGGTATGAGACTGTCTAGACAAAAGAAAATTACGCTTCTTTTATTTCATCCTGGGATGAAACAACGTAAGCGCAAAGAGAAATCACAACATAAAGGGAATGACGCAATTTCAGCCGTCTGGAGTTGTCCTTTCTTGTCGTGCTACTAGATGAAAAGCGACAAACCGAAGTATAAAAGAGCGGCTGAGATTTACTGCCACTGGCATTCGCGACTTGACGGCGATTCGACCGTCAGACAAGGTTGCGTTCAAGCGTCAGGAACAAGATACGATCGCTGTTTTTGAAGTTGAAAAAATGCCTTGATCTTGCTCCATCTCGACTGAGACCCATTTGTCTCGGCAGATTGCGACTCCAAGCGACAGAAACGGCGGCACATTCAACTTTATTATTTTGTTAGTACACCTAACAAACAGTGGTATGAGTTGAGCTTGGCGTAGAGTTCTCTCAGGCTTGAACAATAACTTCGTACAGTATTACCAGTTCAAGTAATAAAATTTGAAGTTTGGATGGAGCTTTTCCGTTGTACGATTCGAAGCTAGCTCTAAGTGTAGTATTGCGATGCTAACCGCTTCTACAAAGAAGCATTTTGCTTGAGGATTGTGGAAAATTTGAAGGAATGCGAATGGGCCTGACGTCATACCATTGCTGTCGGGTCAAGGAACAGCGCAGTTTACCATACCACTGGTTTTTTAGCGCAGAGTTCGAATAGCGAATATGACGCTTAGGGAAGGTGGTCAACAATAAAACAAACAAAAATTAACTGCATACTACATACGCCCATAGCTCGGCACACTCACTCATGAGTGCACTCAACTCACACTCACTCACACTCATTTGAACGTGGTGAGTTGAGTATGAGTGAGTACTCATGCGTGTGAGTGGACGTGAGTGTGAACGTGAGTGAGTACTCATGAGTGTGAGTGGACGTGAGTGTGAACGTGAGTGAGTGCGAAGGCTGAAAAAAATGTGGTGAGTGAGTTTGAGTGAGTACTCCCTTAAAGTGCCTACGCCTAGTATACGCCCGCATATTTAGTGTCATGAAATGACACTAAATATGAGGGCTGCAGAGAGATACAGAAAAAAAAGAAGATGAAGCGAAGACAGGGAGGTTAACCAGCTGAAGTGTCCGGTTTGCTGCTTTGTACTTAGAAGGACACAGAAGGTGTAAAATAATTGAAGAGAAGAATAAGAGTCTGTGAATACATAAGGGCACAGAAGAACAACATGACACTAAACGACACACAAACCATTCCGACTCTTTTTTTTCTTTCTGTCGTGAACGCGATGTTCTGTGAGCGGGCTGCGACAGCGTCGCGTTTAGCAATTGAGTATGTAAAAACAGTTACGACAAGAAATTGGGGAGACTGCTATTAAGAGTCCTGAGAAAGGCGGCGAGGAGAAAGGGCAACGGTTGCGACTTCGAATTTCATGGCATTTGCACGAGTGCCATTCAGGCAAACCCGTAATATAAGCATGTCTCCCTACATGCATCTTCTATTTCCGTCGAGGAAAAGGTTCGTGTTACACGCATTTGTTGTACTCCTTTTCTTATGGAGTGGAACTTCGTAAGCCCTAACGCGTTACTCTGAACACCGCCTAGGATAAGTAAGCGAAAATACAAGCAGATTGCAAAAACACAGTGTCGAGCAGACAAACCTGGAAGGACGTAATGTTTACGTTCTCCCAAGAAATCGTCAAATGACAACTGAGCAAGCGGCATTCTATAGACAAGCATCGGAAAAGGCAGAGGGGATATAAATTCCGACAAGAGCTTTTGTGTTCTTATGCTTTTGTGGAATAGAACGATTCGTCGTTCAACATCAAGCGAGGTCTTGCGCATGGCCGTAATGCGACGCTCTCTTACGTCAGTTCTTTCGACGTCTGCTTGTAGACATACATGATGATCGAGGAGACGTACCCACGGAGTCAAGCAACCATTATTCCCAGGTTTGATGGAGTCCTTTTTCGTCGACTGTTATTGGGAGAGGAAAATAACGAGCTTCCACGCCACCGATCACATGCCGTCACGCGGTCTTACCTCACTTTCACTTGACGTCATTACTAATCTAACAGATACTGCCTGGCATTATGGATAACACCATCTACGACAGTAGATGGTGTTATCGTTGATTAGACAAATTAACGTTGATTAGAAAAAAAATATTTTATCTCCTATGCTACACTTGGGTATAAAAGGGAACTACATTGGCCAAGAAGGAGATGTAGGGATTGACACAAACAGAGCGCATGCACACTATCAGTGCTGTTGGACACACCGGGTGGAAAGGCATTGTTACATCAACCTGGACATTACCACCCACCATATTCAAGATAAATATCCGCATATTCAGTATGTCATTTGTATGTTTTTCAAGAAAAAACCACTTCCTTCTAGGTAACACTCTGATCACACAAACTACGACAGAGCTATCCGTTAAATGTCTCGGTCTCCTTAGACCGTCCTGACAGCGCCACCTTGAAGACACTTTCCCTGGTTGCCTGTTTGACGTTCATACTGAATACTTAACTTGTCTTCATTCTATCTCGAATTCTCTTTTCCTTGCGCCTAGAAAGGTGATCCAGTTGTGCACCCTTTGGCAAACACCTGTCTGAGGAACTTGCAACTCCGCAGGTTGCGTTTCCTGTTTCTTCAAGGGTTATTGTTCTATGGATGTTGCGAGGGGCGTCAGCCAGTGTGACGAAATTTCTTGACGAGACACGCAATAGTCCCGAGGCGTCGAGGAGAGCTTTCGTTTCTCTTGTCGACGTCATTTACCGTTGGCCTGGCCGTATTGAACGTTGCTGAAATGGCTCGGCTAGAGCGATACAGTTTAGTTTTACTTTTAACAGTTTAGTTTTACAGCTTAGTTAACTCGGTAGATTGGTAGACCTTGCCACTTTCCGAGCAACATTAGTGGAAAGGTTCCATTAGAAAGCCCTTTCAGTACTTCCATTGCCTCATGAACTTTCAGACTCCGTGGCGAGCCCTGCATAGGGTCTTGCGATTGCACATACCAGCAGACAAAGTGAACCCTTGAGACTTTACCGCAGAGAAAACCGTGCGTCCGGTTTTGCGCAATGGATCATCGCTATTATATTGCGATAAGAGCGATGATACATTACGCAAGTGCCAGGCGTTCTACCCACTGCGCCACCAATGTAAATACACGAGGCTTAACAAGCGTGCCTTCTATCTAAGCGGGAAGCGAAACGCTTCAAGCATTCATGGCTCAAGCTACGCACTCGGCCTCTTGCTTGCTTGGAACGCTGTATGGTGTGAGCGTGAGCACAGGTGTATATTGCCGTAACTGAATGGGAAGTAGGCGAAAAAAATCATATCTCACGAAAAAAGCTTGTTATTAAAAACGACTCCCGGTTCTACAAAGCAGAGACTTAATTAAACATTCTGTCAAAATTACAGTGTCGCACTACAAACTGCGTGGCTTCCCAGAGTGTTTAATATTTAACAATGGCGCCCCATGTATTTCCAATGGGGGGCTGTTCAATTGTCTTGGGAAGCCACAGGTTTTGTAGTGCGATACTGAAATTTTGCCAAAGTGTTCCAGTAAGTCTCTGCTGTATAGATCCCGGAGTCGTTTTTGATAACTAGCTTATTTCAAAAGATATGATTTTTTTCGCCTATTTCCCATTCAGTTATGGCAGGACGTGGTTGCTGCCGCCGAGAGATGGCGCCACGTACGAATGTCTCCAAATCCTGGGAATCTGAGAGTGTCACGGGCAGGTCTATATTAGACTAGCGATTCTGTTCTTCCTTAAAACAACGTCATTCAATTTTCTTATCAACTATCTTCGTCTACTGCTTCGGTACTACCTACTGATCTCATAAATGTGCAGTAGCACACAATTCGACTACATACAATAATGACCTGCGCTAGGAAGTCCGGAATCCTAAATGGCCAGGCGACTTCAGCCCAGAGAGCTGAGTGGTATCTTTAAAAGATGGGTGGCAACCGCATTTCTTACAATGAAAAGTTATTTGTCTATCTATAGCTTACTTTTGAACCTAGTTTGAATTATGGCGTGTGCGGTCATTTGTTCCTTCCTCTGGATCAGATAGAATTCATGTCCCATTGATCGCCTCATTGCCTTTCCGCAGGCTGTGTCGTCAATTTTCTGTTGTTTCATTATCATAGTGATGGAGTATATATATGGTTACTGAAGAAATAAACACATTTGGTTAGTAGTCAGCGCCGTGGTCTCGTGTTATTTTTTGTCCTGCCCTTTGGCGCTGTCTTTTTTTAAGTCGTGAGAAAAAAAAAAGAACGCTCGATGTTTTTACGCTGCTGTTATTCGACAACGTACTCGAAGCATCGTTGCCATCCTGCTGTGATATGCACTTAGTACTATATGTATTTACTGCAGTTCCTGTACCTGTAAATTAATAAGCAAATATACACCATATGAGTAAGATGCAGGTTGGCCCACAGGTGCTAAAGACTATGAGGACGTGGATGTGCCGTATTGATATAAATGATCCTTAAATGAGCGTATGTCACGCATTACGTCGCTGTGAATGGATGCTGGAACGCCCGGGTGACATCACTTCGCAGCGCTCTCTAGCAATGATTAACGATGCGATCCATAGCAGAGACCGTGGGCATGAAAAATAGCGCGTCCCTTGGCACTCACCAGAACCAGGCTTTCTTCGGCGTGGCTGTAAGTTCGAAGCACTCCTGTGGCCCGGGCTCTCGTCTCATGCCACGCGATGTGATAACATGTTGTAGCTTGGTGTCACGCGGGCAACACACAAGCTTTACATAAACCGGTCAATCATTGCACAGGCATGTATAGTATAGAATAGAAAGGGGGGGAGGGCAGGGAAGCAAGGGGAGGAGGATGTAAAGGTGAAAGGGAGAGGGTGCCTTCCACCTTTCACAATAAAGGTTTCCTCTCCCGCCATAGACCCCGAGCAGCCTGCATGTTTGGAACACCAAAAACCGCGTGTCAGTGAACGCCATTGATGTCGGGGGGTGTATCTGAATGAGTGGTTTGCTGACCAAACTAAGGCTATTAAATGCGAAGCATTTCTTTGCGTACTGTAAGCACTTTCGCGTTTCTATCTACGTATCTATCTATCTATCCAGCCGCCTACATCTGGGTGCTCTCGTGACGGCCTCCTTAACTTGGGGTAGACCAAAATTTGTATGGCAGGGTAAGCGGTATTGACGAATATGTCTGGCTGGTCATGACATGAATAACGTGAAAATCCCCGTCGCGTACGTCGTCAAACTCATTTCTCTGGACACGTGTGGCTCATACCCGTATACCACGGGCCGCGGAATGCGGGTATGCGCCACAGGACTTTGACAATTTATATCTACTCAGGAAAGGCGAGAACAGGCATTGGTAATTTAAACGCGACAGCATTAATAAAGACGGACATAGGCGGCGCTGACGCCAGGAATACAAAGAATAGAAATCAGAGTCCCAGGAGGAATCGAACCCAAGCATTCTGCGTGGCAATCAAGCATTCTACCACAGAGCCACGTCAGGTCTCGAAACTGCTTTGGCAGAACACCCTATACAGGCGTAATGTTGGTGAAACGTATATTGTGGTTGCAGTGCTGGCTATCTCATTTTATAAAGATTACATACGTACTCCTATGACGAATGAGTCATGTCGGGTTAACGTCAGTTGTATACTTAAGCGCCATCCACTGTAGTTGGTTTACGTAGCACTATCCAGGGCTACCATCCTTGCAAACACAAGCTCTACATATCACCTTTCGGCTTCTGGTGTTGGCAATACCCATGTTTCTGTTGGCATCGTTACACAACTTTAAACAAATGGTTATATGAAACATATGCGACTGTTCCAACATGTCTGTGCGTGCTACATTTGTTCATATCTTTAGAGTCATTTCATAACGTTTCGCTCAATAAAAAAAAATACAACCCAGTCACCTTACCTCCGGATGCTTCGCATAACATCGATTCCCATGGTACTTGGGATCTGCCTAATTTTTTTTGTTATCTTGTCTTTAAATCCATGAACAAACTCTTTGCGATACAAGAAATTTTGGAGCACATAAATGCTCCTTAAAGCGGTGCACTTTTACTGGCCATAATCTTAAGATGACGTTATATTTTGACAGGTTTGGCCTAGCATTTTAACAAGAAGGCATATGCGTATGAAACTTCGGAACACTACTAGCCTCTTTCTCTAATAAAATATGAATTATTTAAATTTTCTATTGTGACACATGTTGGATTCACCTGATATTGCTTTATATGTTTAAATCTTCATAATAGAAATTGAGATTTGGACACACCTTAGTTTTACAGAATTGGAACAGCAAAGATAGCACCACACAAAAAAGTGATTTTACTATCTTTTTAAGCGCGAGTGAACTGGCAATGTCGAGGATCTATGAGTTACTCAAAAGAATGCCATAAAAATATAAGCACGTTTTTCTCTTTCTACCCATGCAAAAATATTTATTGGCATGTACGCGAGATTTGCTTGATAATTAATTAAAGCTGTGTTTCATTTGAAAACATTCATGACAATCTCACAGGAGCCCTTATGCATTCGTCCAAGACGATCTCCAAGATGAAAGCCATATTTTTCTTCTCAGCAAATTCTTGCCCCCCCCCCCCCCCCCTCACCCTCCACCCAACCGAAAGCTTTCTGCACCTTACATAAGTTTTGAAGTGTCTCGGCGATCGGCGGCGTTTGGAAGCTTTCTGCACACAACGTGATTGTGCAGTGCCTCCGGGACCAGCCCAACTTTGACCAATCAACAATATCAAGTGACGTCACTCCATGAAATGTCACAGTGACGTCATAATGACTTCACAAAAGTTGGCGACTTGTGACGATGGGACGAAGTCATAGTGCAACGACATCACATGGCTTTTTGCATCTCTTGAATTGACGTCGACACCGAAGGCCACTTTTCGCTTTTGATGAGTGTTTGGGATGCCGTGTCGACGGAAGGACGCATCCCAACATAAAAACGTAAGCGAGCATTTATTCAACTACAGAAGCAGCTTTGGGAGAGCATTCTGACGCTACGCTCGGCAGAGGTAGTGGAACAAAATGATCGCTTCCAAGCTTGGCAGCCTGGTTTTGTAGCCACCGCTGGTGACGTAAGCTTTGGGTGACGCTGCGGTGGCGCTGCGGCTTATCCGATTCCAGTGCAGCGTGTGGTCGTGTCACGCCGGGCTGCCTGATAGCAAGGTGGATGTTGCGTGGAATTCTGCGCTGATTGTGTCGCCACATCACCCCCCCCCCCCCCCGCGGAGTAGAGAGCCATCACGGCTTGTAGAAGTCTGTCGGTCGCACGCGACGTCCAGAGCGTGTAGTGACCGTAGCAGCAGGCTGCGATGCCAATGTTTGGAAATGGGCGCCTGTAGGTGTACTGGTGTTGCCTGGTTCGTCAGGACCGATGAACGCTGGCTTCAGCCGGTCGATCGAAACACGAACTTCGTTCCCGTTGATGCGCAGGGTGAAGTTTTTGTCGTCGCGATGAACGACCAGGTAGGGTCCACTGTACGGTGGCTGGAAGGGCCTGCGGACGGTGTCGTCGCGGAGGAAGGCATGCGTGCACGTTGAAAGCTCCTTGAAGACGAAAAGTGCGGGCTTACAGTGGTGAGCTGCAGGTGACGGGCGAAGGGCGGCGATGGTGCGTCGTAGACGGGTGACGAAGTCGGTGGGGTCTGGCGTTGCGTTGTTGGAAGGCAGCGCAGTGAGAAATTCACGTGGTAGGCGGAGCGGTCCTCCGTAGACGAGCTCTGCTGGTGTAGCGTGGATATCCTGCTTGAAGGTGGCGCGAAGACCGAGGATGACGGCTGGGATGGCCTCGAGCCAGGTTGATTCCGAGTGGCACATAATGGCTGCTTTGAATTGTCGGTGGAAACGCTCGATCATTCCGTTGGCGCAGGGGTGGTAACTGGTGGTCCTCAAGCGTTCAAAACCGATGGTCAGCCCGAGGAGCCTGAAAAGGTGCGACACGAACTGTCGTCCTTGGTCGGTGGTTACGCGGCGGGGGGGCGCCGAAACGAGAAATCCAGCCGGTGAAGAAGGCCGAGGCGACGTATTCCGCGGTGATTCCCTCGAGGGGCCATGCCTCGGGCCATCGAGTGTACCGGTGGATGGTGGTGAGGCAGTAGCGATAGGGTCCAGCCGCGGGAAAGGGTCCTATGATGTCGAGGTGGACGTGCTCAAACTGACCAGAGGGCTGAGGGCATGTTCCGAGTGGTGACGTGACGTGCCTGGTGACTTTAGCACGTTGACATTGAATGCAGGAGCACGCCCAGTTGCGGCAATCCCGCTGCATGGAGGGCCAGACGTAGCGGTCAGCCACGAGACGTGTAGAGGCGCGTATGCCGGGATGGCTGAGGTTGTGAAGCTGGTCAAAAAGGCCATGGCGGTGGGCCAGGGGCACGAAGGGCCTGCTTCCTCCTGTGGACATGTCGCAGTGGATAGTGGTTGTCGACCCAGGTATGGGGATTTGTTGCAGCTGTAGTGAGGACCCGCCCTTGAGAAGTTCCTGCAGTTCAGCTTCTGTAGTTTGAGCCTCGGCGAGGATGTCGGCTGTTATCTGCGAAGAACTGATAGCTGCCACACGTGAAAGTGCGTCGGCGACCACATTGTCTTTCCCGCTAACGTGTTCGATGTCGGTGTTAAACTGGGCAATGAACGAGAGCTGGTTCTGTTGAACCGGCGGGAGTTTGTCACGACGTTGAGAGAAGGAGTAGGTAAGGGGCTTGTGGTCGGTATAAATAGAGCAGTGCTGCGCTTCGAGAACTTGGCGGAAGTATTGAACTCCTTCGTATATGGCCACAAGTTCTCTGTAGTAAGCTGACGAACTCGTCGGGGCAGCGGTCGTGGTTTCGTCGGTGGAACTGGCCTTTGAAGGGGTCGTCTTCCGAGCTGAGAGTTTCCTGGAAAAGAATGCCAAGGGGTGCCAGGCGTTGTCCACTCATTGCATGAGGACGGCGCCGACGGCGAAACCAGAGGCGTCCGTGTAGAGTCCCAAGGGAGCGTCAGGCGCGGGTTGGGAGAGAAGCATGGCGGTGCAGAGAGCAGCCTTGCATTCCTCGAAAATTTGCACCAAAATCGGTTTCCACGTGACGGGTTGGTTTGCTCGTAGACCAGCCAAGGCATCATGAAGGGGCGCTTGGTAGTCGGCGGCGTGCGGTAAGAAACGTCTATAAAAGTTCAGCATACCGAGGCAACGGCGAAGGTCTTTAGCGGTGGTGGGCTGAGGGTACTTCTGCAAGTCAGAGATGCGTTCAGGCAAAGGTCAAGTTCCCTCTGACGAAACTTCATGGCCGAGGAAATGGACGGTGGAAGCGCCGAGCGTGCTCTTCTGGACGTTGACGAGTAGGCCGTGGTCGTCGAGGCGTTGGAGCAACAGACGAAGGTGCCCATGGTGTTCTTCGGCGTCACGTGAAAAGACCAATATGTCGTCAAGATAGACGAAGCACAAGTCGAGGCCGCGGACGAATTCATCGATGAAGTGCTGAAAGGTTTGCCCTGCGTTCCTTAGGCCAAAGTTCATAAAGGGAAACTCGAACAAGCCAAACGGGGTAATTATTGCAGTTTTCGGGACGTCGTCCGGATTGACGGGTATCTGCGTGTAAGCCTTCACCAAGTCTAGCACGGAGAAGACGTGGCAGCCGTGAATGCGATGGGCGAAGTCCTGTGTGTGGTGAACGGGTACCTGTCCGGGGCGGTGCGCACGTTGAGGGCGCGGTAGTCCCCACATGGTCGCCAGCGATCGGTCTTCTTCGGGACAAGGTGAAGTGGCGAGGCCCATGGGCCGTTGGAGCAACGGGCGATGCCTTCTCGGTGCATGGCTTCGAACTCTGCCTCGGCTATGCGCATGCGGTCTGGGGCAAGGCGACGGGCGCGGCAGAAAACCGGGGGGGGCCTGGAGTGGTCTGGATGTAGTGCACGGTGGTGTACTGCACTTTGCGTGGTAGCCCGCTGGGATGCGTCAAACCGGGAAATTCGGTGAGGATGGCGTGGTACGGCGAATGGTTTTCGACACTGTGCACTTTGATGCTTGGTCGGTGGGTGGTCGTTCGCTGGCCTGGCGAAAAATGTCCCGTTGTCGTGTCGATGAGACGATCGCGGCGGCAGTCCGGCAGGAGGTTATAATGTGCCAAAAAGTCCGAGCCGATTATTGGTTCAGTGACGTCGGCGATGACGAAATTCCAATGAAGGTCGTGGCGTAGGTTCCTGAGCTGAATGTGCAGGCGCAGCGAGCCGTACGTCTTGATTGTGGACTGGTTTGCCGCACTGAGCTCGAAAGATGTTGGCGGGCGAGGACCTTGAAGATGGTATCGTGGGTAGCAGCAAATGTCGGAACCGCTATCGACAGGGAACCGCTGCTTTGTGACTTGGTCGGTGACGAAGATGCGACGGCCTCCAGGTTGGCAGCTCACAGCAATGCCTACGAGCTGCCGTTGGCGTTTCCCCTCATGCAGGGCACAGCAGGGTGGCCGACATTGTCGGGCTCTGTCCCCGAAGCGTCGGTGGTAGTAACACCGGTCGTGAGCACCAGGTTGTTGTGGCGAGGTGGTGTTACGGTAACGGCTTGGAGGGTGGGAGCGTGGGCGCGTCTTTGGGTGTTGATCGAGGTGTCGTTGAATGGAGCTGAGCCGTCTCTCGATGTCATCAATGTGGTGCGCGAGCTCCGTGGTGTTAAGTGGTGCAGCGACAGCCTGGATGGTGGGCGATGACTGCGGCAGAGACATCGATTACGCGATCAGCGATCTCGGCAAGATGGTCAAGGGGTAGCTTTACTTGAGCCTGCAGGATCGCCTGGACGTGTGGTGGAAGTCGCTGGAGCCAAAGCATTCGCAGGAACGAATCGTGCGCTTCCATGTTGCCTGCGAGGGCACGCATGTGGCGGAGGAGCTGCGATAGGTTTGCGTTCGGCTAGTTCTGCGGACTGAAGTTCTCGCGCCTTCCGGTCTTCCGAGGGTGACAGACGGCGGATGAGTTCAGTCTTGAGGTATTCATAAAGGTTGGCCTTTGGTGGATGGGCAAGGATGTCCCGGTCCTCGTTAGCGTAGCGGGCGTCCAGGTGGGCGACTACGTAGTCGTAGCGGGTCCGGTCTTGCGTGATGTGCGCAAGAGAGAACTGGGCCTCGATTTGGGCGAACCATACCTCGGGCGAGTCCACCCGAAACGGCGTAAGTTTGGCAGGTACCCTCCAGGCGTCCAGGTCGGCAAAGGTCGCGGTAGCAGCGGGGCCAGCGTTGACAGGGACCGCCGGAACGGAGCTTTGAGGGACGTGGCCCGAGCGGGGTGGTGGCGCGGAGTCATCGAGGGAATGCGGTTTAGTGGGCACGCGCTGCTGCTGGAGCACCTGTTGCCGGGCCTGCAGTTGCTGTTCAAGTTGTTGTACTTGCTGGTGCAGAGCGGCAAGAGCTTCCGAGTCGGCAATGGCGGTGCGATTAGTTCGGTTTCCGGGTCACCAGATGTGGGACGCCGTGTCGACGGAAGGACGCATCCCTACATAAAAACGTAACGAGCATTTATTCAACTACAGTAGCAGCTTCGGGAGAACATTCTGACGCTACGCTCGGCAGAGGTAGTGGAACAAAATGATCGCTTCCAAGCTTGGCAGCCTGGTTTTGTAGCCACCGCTGGTGACGTAAGCTTTGGGTGACGCTGCGGTGGCGCTGCGGCTTATCCGATTGCAGTGCAGCGTGTGGTCGTGTCACGCCGGGCTTCCTGATAGCAAGGTGGATGCTGCGCGGAATTTTGCGCAGATTGTGTCGCCACAAGTGCCTAGTTCTTTTGACATAATATATCAAAACGCTTACTTGGTGTTGGCTACGCAGAAGGAGCTAGTATGAAAACAAACGTTTCTGCTTAACTGTACTTCAAATGGCTACGTGGGGCTATGCTTTCACTGGTTAATCAGAAAAGAATCAACGGACACCAAAGATTTCTTAAAGGAGGTAATCACGCTACGTTGCGAAGAAAACAGTCTGTGCTTCGGTGTCCTTGAACGGCATGCATTTCTTTTTTCGAGGAAGTTCCACGACATGGATATTTGCCCATTCATCTTCAAGTTCGCCATTGTAAAAGCCAAGTCGTGCTCCTTGATGAAACCTATTCTGCTGTTTCGATTAACCAGAAAGAAAAATTGTTCCAACAGGCATTTACCCCATCCCAAAACTTACAGTGCCGCTTGGGGAGAAAGCAGCCGAACTGGCAAAAGGACGTCAGATGTCGGCTATAGCTATTCGTCGCAGTAAAGTGATGGTGCCCCTTTTATAACGGGCATGTCGCTTTCCACCATACATCACGAGTGTCATCTTTCAGACTTTTCACAGAGGTGATAAGCAGAGGAGAGCCTAAGTGGAAGGTGGAAGGAAATAAAAGGACGGTTCCTGCACACTACAGGACACCGCTGTCGGTTAAACGATAGGTCGTGCAGTGTACACAGCTTTGGCTGACCATCTGTCTAATAGGTTCCGGAGGCTACACTGGTTTTCTGTTGATTTCGCGTCCCTCGTAACAGAAGTGAAATTAGCAGATTTTCAATACTCTTTGGTGATCCAATTTCGAGAGAGAAAACTTGATATTAGGAAGCCTCATTCATCACATTTCACATTGCCTCCCTTTTATATTTTAATAAGGAAATATTAATAAGAGAGAGAGAATGAATATAGGAAAGGTATAGGGAGGTTAACTAGGACTACGTCCAGTTTGCTACCCTGCACGTGGGGAGAGGGGAATAAGGAAGTAAAAGAGAGAGAGAGAAGGAGATGCGGAGATGCACATTGCACACGACACACACAGTGCAGGGTTTCACTGGCGGTCGCTCAGCGATGTTGCGTTCAAGAATTGTAGAAGGGCTCGTGTGGACTTCTGGGCTGATGTACTTGTAGACCATGCACCCAAGATCTTTTCCCAGAGTAAAGGGACGATCATCCAGTCTTCTCAAGGCACACTGGAGAGTCCGGCGGTCTTGTTCAAAGCCGGGACAGTGGCACAAGACGTGGTCAAGAGTTTCTACACAGTTGCAGCTATCACACTTGGATGAGTCAGCCATACCAATGCGATGGCTGAACGAGTTTGTAAATGCTACGCCGACCCACAACCTGACATAGCATTGTAGCGTCACGTCGCGATGTCTTTGATGGTAGGTGTAATTGGAGTACCGATTCGAGGTTCTGTGAGCGACGAGTGGAGTTCAGTGGAGCATTCCAATGCGTAAGCGTGGCATTACGCGCGACGTGACGAAGTTCTCTAGCAGCGTGGACTCTTGACAGGGGTATGAGCAGTGTGGGCGCTGCTTCGTGGGCACATCGGGCAGCGTTGTCGGCGAGGTGGTTACCACTGATCCCACAGTGACCCGGCAGCCATTGGAAAGACTATGTCGTGTCCTTGATTAGTGGCGCGATGACTAATTTCATTGATTTGAGACACCAACTGATGGTAGCTTGGACGTCGTACACTTCGCGCACATTGAAGGGCTGCCTTGGAGTCGCAGAATATGGCCCACTTACCACGGGATTCTTGCATAATAAATTTCATTGCGGCTAGAAGGGCGGCAAGCTCGGAGCCCGTAGATTGGCGTAATATTAATATTACGACATCTAGATAATAATAAAAGCTATATCTACGCGGCATACCAAAGTATATCGAATTTTTTTTCATGCATATTATTTTTTTGTCAGATTCTTGGGTGCATTAAAAGTGGAATGACAATATTCTTTCTTTGACAGCTGCAGGGTAGCCAACCGGATGTGACCGTGACTTGTTATCTCGTCTACTATTTTCCTTTCATCTTCTGTATGGTATTTTATACTTATAGCTGATTTTTTGGCTGATATTTACAGCTAATTTGGCACGCTCGATAACACGGTGTATTTGTCATCGTTACTCATATGCTAATGATTGTGTTTTTATTACAGTCTTTGTTCAACTTAATGGAGCAACTCAACAATAGCTAATTAAACAACGGCAAGCGATTGAAATAAGGCGGACGCTGAAATCTTCTCCATTGTTTTCCTTCTGCTATTATTTCAAAACTTACTAATTCGCCAAATGACACATGTTGCTGTTCTGATACAAAAACAAGTAGCTCCCAACATAACTAGAAGCGCAAGCACTTAGTCACAAGGCATTGAAGCAAAATTTACAGCTTGGCGTAAACAGAATGCGGTTCGAAACAACTTGTATTAGTGTATTCCATTACTGGCAGAAAAGTTTTCCCATCTTACATCCAAGTGTGGGTCGGGCTTGTTGCCTGATAGGAATAAGCAGGCGCCCAATTTGAAACCTCTAAGGGGCCGTGGCTCTGTTCGCTCATAAAACACGTGTCCACCCTTAGGGAATACTAAGTGGACTCACTCCCTAATTACCGTCTTGGACTGTGAAGTGCAAAAAGCTGGCGGAGGCGACGAGGTAATGTGGCTATAGTAGCGTATTTCCATGACTTTTATTCGAGCGCCAAAAGAAAAAAAAATTCGACAGCTCCCAAGTACCATGGGAACCCATGTTATGCGAAGCATGCGGAGGTGAGGTGACTGTGTTGTAATTTTTTTTATTAAGCGAAATGTTATGAAATGATGCTCAAGATATGTATAAATGTTGTACGCACAGACATATGTTGAATAGTCGCATAGGTTTATATAACCAGCTGTTTACAGTTGCGTAACGATGCCAACAGCAACATGGCTATCACCAACACCAGCAGCGGTAAGCTGATATGTAGCGCTTGTGCTTGCGAGAATGGTAGCCCTGGATAGTGCTAGGCAGACTAACTACAGTGGATGGCGCTTAAGTATACGATTGACGTTAACCCGACATGTCTCCTTCATCACAGGAGTGCATATGTAATGTTTTGAATATTAGATAGCCAGCACTGCAAACACAATTGACGTTTCACCAACTTTACGCCTACATAGGGTCTTTTTGCAAAGAAGTTTCGAGACCTGACGTGGCTCTGTGGCAGAATACTTGATCCCCACGCAGATTGCTTGGGTTCGATTCCTGCTGGGACTCTGATTTCTATTCTTTGCATTCGTCAGGTCAACGCTGTCATTGACAGTTTTTCTTAGCGCTCTCGCATTTAAATTACCAATGTATCTCCTCGCCGTTCCTGGGTAGATATAAATTGTCAAACACTTGTGGCGCATACCCGCATACTGCGGCCTGTGGTATACGGGTATGAGCCACACGTGTCTGGAGAAATAAGTTGGACGACGTACGCGACGGGATTTTTACGTTATTCAAGTCACGACCAGCCAGACATATTCCTCAAATCCTCTTACCCTCCCATACTAACTTTGGTCGACCTGAAGTGAAGGAGGCGATCACGAGAGCACCCAGACGTAGGCGGCTAGATAGATAGATAGATAGATAGATAGATAGATAGATAGATAGATAGATAGATAGATAGATAGATAGATAGATAGATAGATAGATAGATAGATAGATAGATAGAAGCGCCAAAGTGCTTGCAGTAGGCAAAGAAATGCTTCGTATTTAAAACAAGGACCTGTGTCATGCACATATAACCAGAGGAATTGCGCCCGCGTCCATGTTATGCGGGCCTTCATAATATTAGCTTTGTGAGCACATTGCGAAATTTTTTAGCGAATTGTCGCTGCAGTACTGCTCTTTTGTTATGTTCTCTTTGCCTTATCTTGACCTCTAATCAGCTGAGGATACTGGTGCAATTAGAAGCATAACGGAGCCATTAATATTTCAGCATATCATTACTTTAAAATACTAATATGTTTCGAGAATGCGATGCATTTTTCGGCTAATTTCCTGGTTGTTTCCGGTTCACTTCGCCTTCAAGAGTAGATCGCGATAGCGTAATTGGGCCTCGTGCGCATGGTCTTCTGAACTGCTAGCCTGCTTCGGTTCTCGGTGCATGCCTCAACCGTGCCATAAGGAAACGAACGACTATGCGCGTAACATTGGCCGTTTCAAAGTATCATTGAATGCCTATTGCAAGCGCAATTGTTAAGTGCACACTACGCCATAATTCTTCCTTTTGTGAATCAGCGAAGGGTCCACTACGCATCCGTAGGGCAACACACGAACCAACGCAGCTGTTCACCTTGTTGATGGTTCTGCTGCTGATGATGATTAAATACGTCTGAGTGCTTTGTAATCGGAAGGCCTTTAAAACACCCACTCCTTGCTTAATTCACATCTTTTGACGCCTGGCGCGACTCTACGGTTCTGCCACGCGATATATGATGCGTTAAGGAGACTCCTTCCACTACATGACATTCATATAATGTTTTAGGGGCGGAGCTCCTTAGGGCATAGACTAGTCCCACGTCGTCGTCGTCGTCGTAGCCACCTCTAGTTCCCATCGTGTGCACCGAGGAAGCAGAGCGTCCCGCGGGCGGTGTGGCCATCTTTGTCAAGCAGAACACTGTAGTACAAAAATAAATTTACACCATCTTCCCAAAGGGAACCCTGATGGGATGCGAAGCAGGAGCGTTGCGCATGGGAGCGGTCGGAGAGGGTGAAGCGAGAGAGAGGTGACACGTACAGACATGTTTCAACGCGTACGTTAGGCGCGCGTCAGGCGGCAGCTGCGGGCGCTCCGGCGAGCGCGCGGCAGGCGGGAGAGAGTGACGTCAGCGCGCACTGCGAGGGGAGCGTGACGTCAAGCGCGCAGCTGCGGCGTGACCTCCTTGGCACCGCTCCAACATCTGCGGCGAGGGGAGCGCGTTGCGGCACGTTCGTACGCACGGAGGGAGGGACAGCGTTACCCAGCCTAGTCAAATAGCTGCTTCGCATCTAGTAAGGTAAGGCCGTCAACCACCACTACAGTCACTAGAGTCATGGCCGAGAGCATAGAGGGGCAGCTTAGCAATGGCTAGGCAGGTGGTGTCTGTCGCCCAGGTTGACTCCATTCCTTGATCTTGCTTGGATGTGCTTGCAGGGGCTTAGTCCATCCCTCCTTCCCGCGTCCCACATCCCCACAGCGCATGCGCGTCCTCTCCTCTTCTCTCTCCTCTCCTACGCTGACCCCCTCTCTCCCCTCTAGGAATCCTCTACGGAGCCATATAAGAACCCCTATCCCTCCACTTCACCGACCATAAAGCCGTTATAATGAAGGGGGACCGGAAGCCACGTCTAGCTACCATTTACGAATAAATAAAATTTCTTGTATATATACACACAGTGTTTGTCACTTCTTTGATGATGTACTGGACGAAAATTCACGGTTTACCGATGAACCTCCGGAGCTTCGCCCACTCATCATCATTCACTCCGTAGATATGCTGTGATTTTTTTTTCCCAAAGCAGTTTTAACAAATACTGTGGCTCGTTGGTAGAACACCTGCTTGCCACTCAGATGGCCTGGGATCGATCCTCACTCGGACCCCGGAAATTTTTATTATTTATTTTATTTGCATCTTCCTCGATTTTTCGGTCATGGACAAGATGATCAATTTTTGCTCACAATCAACGACGCCGACGCCTACACCAACGCCGACGCCGGTATTTGTGCGAAACGAGCTCTTTAACGCTATCCCGCGTTAATATACCTTCGAAAACATACCCGTCTTCAATTTCTCCTTCATTTCTGTGATTTCCTCTGAATTTTGTATTCAGATTTTTGCGGTATATTATATGGAGGACAAATTCTCAGGCCCCATTAGAATTTTCCGACGCTGCTTATTTTTAACATAATCATATCTTTTGCATTATCGGTGGAGCCTTCTAAACTTTCGAAAGATTACAATTTCCCTTATTTCTATACTTATGCAAAGTGCCTTGACTTGTATTAGCATGTTATCTATGTATAGTCAGTGCTGCACTGTCGAACTGTAACACAGGGGCCCGGGCTTAGTCAAGCTGCAGTAAGGCAGCTTTTTCCTAACCCCCTTTCTCCTTGCTGAGATGAAATAAAGTTTGATTTGATTTGATTTGATTAAGCTTACATTATTATATATAATATAAGCAGCAGTGAAACATTATTCTAGTTGGCACAGCACACGAATTTAATTCGGACCACGTGTTCCCAAATTTTTTTTATGGTAATGAAGGCCATGTCGTTGAGCTGAGAAAACATGCTCACATCCTTCTCGGTTGAAGAAAACGTAAGCTCGCCAACTAAAAAAGAACACAAAAGTTTTAGTTGGCGAGTGTACGTTTTCTTCAACCACGATCTTTCCTCGCCAGACGAGTTTTCGCCATTCCCTAGACTTCACATCCTTCTCCTTGGACTTCAGAAAAAAACAAACAAACAATAAAAATGTTAGCTTTAGAGTGCTACTTTCCCAATGAACGTGGGCTTGCATATTAAACGAGTTCACTTACTCTCGAGAGAGTCTCAACTCTCTAACACAAACTCACCGAACCAATCGTAGACGCACACGCATTAAGCCTGCCGGATTTCGTGCCGAAATGGAAACTAAACGGTGAAAAAAAAATGCATGCAAATACGAATGAAAGAAGGTATTTGCCACGGAGTGAGATCACATTCGTTGTGTTAACAAGAGACGGGCGCCATCGTTAGTCTAACAATGGATGCCTCGGAAATTGAACGCTTTTTCGTCGTCGGGGCAAATGGCTCCCGTGAACCGAGCTTCCGACGAATGTACAAAGCGAGGAGAACAGAAAGATGTGGCGGCTCGAAGAAGGAAGTGCGCGCGACTTGCAAGGAAGTTCATCGAACTATTCGAAGCGCATATATGTCTGTAAAGGAAAGTATACAGCGGTCTTCCTTTTGTAGTGATTGTAATGTATCATTTCGTCCGCATTAGATAGATAAAATAAAGTTATGAGGTAAAAACATACACGTTCGAGCTATGTGAAGTGTATCTTGAAAGGAAAGCGTTGAGGAGTGCGAAACTCTGTTGTGCATGAAAAGTAGTCAGTTGGTATAGATGCCTGCGC
This sequence comes from Rhipicephalus appendiculatus, assembly GCA_030522465.1. Taxonomy (NCBI): domain Eukaryota; kingdom Metazoa; phylum Arthropoda; class Arachnida; order Ixodida; family Ixodidae; genus Rhipicephalus; species Rhipicephalus appendiculatus. The sequence goes on from JALIZH010032966.1 coordinate 120,718, forward strand.
TATCCATTCGTGCGTCACTCCAAATGCTATTCGCGTGAGGTGTTCGCCGATGCGAGTTTCCCAGTCGGTTCGGAACCGTTTGATCAAAATACGCAAACGCACGTCGTTGATATTCCGCTTCAAATGCTGCGAAGTGCAGTTGCTCGTGCCTTGAATGCTTTTGACGCTCACATGTCGTTCGCGCTGACGTGGCGGTTTTTACTCGTCCGCGCACTCCGCGAGACAAACGTGGCTTCATATTTTACGTGTTCACCTTTCGGTGCACTTTGCTGGGTGTCAACGTTCTGTAAATGTCCTCTCGACCCAGGGTCTACACTGCGCTTGTCTTTTACTATAGCCAAAGTGTTGTCATAACGACGGCAGCGAACTACGCGCGCAGATGAAACCTCGGTTATCTTGTTTATTTGTGCCTGAACGTCTAAAACTTATGTCGCGTTTACCCGGCAGAAAGCACTCACATTGCGTTATCTCGGGAAATCTTTGAAAAATGAACGTGGTGTTAACATGGCAGCTGAGTTGTAAACTAGGGTGAATGATTAAAGAGGACAAAATAGAATGTCTTCCTCCGGGATCAGTTCACCCTTGAACAAGTGACAATTTTGTGTTATGACGTCATCATATGCACCTATGTAGAATCATAGTGACTCCATGATGTTGCCCACATTCTGGCGATTTTTGACGTCATGATGGGGAGTCATATGATTATGTCACTGATGTATTTCACGTGATAGTGAGGTAATGTGACTTTTGGTAAACCGAAGCCACAGATACATTCGACTGCATATGTTGAGACTTTTGACAAATTTTATTACTGAGTTTATTTTTGCCATTCGTCAACTCTCTCAAAGTGTCCGCAAATCTTGCTAAATCACGAAAACCTCTCGACTAAGGAAGCAAATAAAACTTCCGCATTAATAATTTACGGTTAACAGTTAGTTTCAGCATACCCGTAGCCTTGACTCTTCGCACTTACGTGGCCAATTGGTCATTAATAAAATTATGTTTGCTCACTGACTGTGTGACTCGCATCAAAAAGCTGTAATTGAGAAGTGCCCAGAAAAATTATACAGCCAAGTTTGTGAGAGCCTTTTCGTGGAAGAGGTTTGAACCATGAGTGGATAATGGCGATAAATTTCGACTTGGAGACATACCGCACCCAACAATGCCAGAGCAGCTAAGGAAAATGTAATGAGAGTGAGGAGGAAGAAATACGAAGGGTGTGATTGTCAATAAGTTCTGCTGATAATGAAACAGAATTAAAGGAAAAAATATTTTCTCGAATATATATATATATATATATATATATATATATATATATATATATATATATATATATATATATATATATATATATATATATCGTGGAAACTGCACCGCGCTACTATATCCTGTCCTGGTTGTCCCGCACGAAAGAAAGAAATGATCTCCGGAGAAGAAAAAAAAACATGAGCGAAGAACGACTGCTCCAAATTCCCGCCGGACTCTAGTTGTCATGTAAGTGTAAGCAGCACGGAAGAATTATTCTGCTCGTTCCGATTTGTCGTACAGCTGTAGCATACTAATGAAAACACCAGGGCCGCATTTAACATAGCAGGGTCTCTGAGTGGCCGGGAACAATTGATTACCTCATTGCCGAGACAGGACCACTGGGCAATCAGCGACACTTTCAGAATCGTAAGTAGGTATAGGTTTTGTGTAATATAGAATGCTTGGTCAGCTTGTTCGCAAAAGGCTTACACGAAAGTCTTTTGTTCTATTTCTAAATTTGTACAAATGCTCCTTGACTTTTTCCACGGAATGACCTGTTAGCCGTTTGTCCCGCGGTGACTAATGTAGTGTATTAAATTTGTATTCACTGGCTTTTGTGACATTACCTCGGACCTGACTATTGTGATAATTGTTTTATTACGTTATTATATTAAGTACAAAGTTATATTAAGTATTAAGTTATTAAGTATAGATGTTAAGTTATATTAACATCTATTCTGTGTTCGGCATTCTATTTTCTGGAAGATATCTAAAAACTCCAGCACTTTTAGCCCTGTGAGCAAATATGAAGGCCGTTGTTTATTATATGAAGCGTATACAATCTGCCTTCGAGATGGCACAGTAAATCTTTTGTTCAGCGCAGAAACTCGTGACTGTAGTATGACGGTAAAACGTGCAAGGCAACAAATTTGAAATACCTGCGAGCATCCGTCTCTACTGGAGCGTCGCATGGCGAAACCACGGTACCGTGGTTACGCCAATTAACCACCGTCTCTTCACTTGTTCTTCTTGAAGCACGTGAGTCCCACGTGTCGCATTTTTAAATGGCACGTTTTTCGAAAGCTCTCGCCACTGTGAGGAGGGATGACTCTACTTCGTTCGGGTTTTAATGTTACGTATCTCGTTGTTACGTGTTACGTGTTACGAGGACACGGCCGCTGTCGTCTTCAAGGCGAGTTACTCGATGGACCCCAGATATTTTTATAAAAATAAAAGTATTATCGGTCCTTATTAAATTCAGAGCGTAAGATATCACCTTCTATAAATAGCTTATATTGAGCAATCTATAGAAGCGAAGTGTTGCACTCCTTCAGTGCGTCATTTAGGGTGACCACCATAGACCTTCGAAGGGTCTTAGAAGGCAGTTAACACATCATTTTTATTGGATGTTCAGACGGGGAGTTTTGGAAAATACTTTTACGAACCCTCAGGAATGAGTTGAATGTGTGCTACGTGCGATTTCCTTTCCTGCTGCGGGGAATCAAGGACCATTTACCGGCGTTCCCCCGAAACTGACCGGTAGGCCTTTACCCCATGGTGGTCACCTGAGGAGACCACTATGCTGTAACGGTCTACTGAAACATTTTGAAATGATATTTTTTTTAAATTAGATACCTTATATTAAGGTGACTGTATATTTCGAATTAAAAGTGAGGATTTTTTTCCTCAGTTAAACTCTGTTCGCCGCCAAAAGTGTAGTGTTGTCATTAAATATTTAACCCAATTCCATTATTTCAGGATGCAGTGACAAATAATTTATTGGCACTGTTTTTCAAAATTCTCCTGGCAGCTGCAGCTGCTCAACTGAAACGCACACCACTGGCGTTTGCGACAGAGCGCGTACAGTCAGAGTAAGCCAAATAAATGTTGGTTCGCGCACTTCGTCGAAAATTAATTCTATCTGTTGTATTTGTGTGATATAAAAATTAATTCCGCCTAAGCAACACATTTAGAAAACCTTGAAAGATCAAATAGTGCTAGGTAGCCTAGTTATTGATAGCACTAGTCGTTCAGTGTCCATGCACTGCCTCTGCATCTCAGGTTTGTGAAACAGAACTTTATCGGTAATCTGATGATAAAAGGCCCAGAGTCCGATCCAGCATGTATGCGCCAAAATCAGAGGATTTAGGCGACAAACGGAAAGTTAAAACAACTGCGTTAATCATCCACTTTATAGAGCTTAAGAAGAACATTTATTGGCAGCACAATCTACCAAAAAATTTTGGGCGAGAAGATCTGCCTATAGATACGCAACAACTATCGATTTCACTCCTGTGTTTTCGATATGCATCATGCCGCAACGCAGTCTGAATTCTGCATGACTAGTACGAAGGACATCGCCACTTGAAGGGTTCATGCCGTTGACGTTCATACACGGCGCTTTCGAGCAGAGCGTCTCACGTTGCAAGCATTCAATTAGGAGTACTAAAACGAATGAATCCGCAAACCTACATACACATTCCAAAGAATAACGGAAACCAGTTAGCTGCCTTTCGCCTGTGTTTCTCTGTCATCGCTACTTTCGGACATTTCGTAAGTAGAGCGTTCGCCTCGCCTTTCCTGCGAATGAGCACTGCCATTTTCCTGCACGTGCAAGCTTCTACACGCGCACGCGCTTGCGTACAAAGTACCTCATTACACAGCTCGAATTTGCGGCGCAAAATCTTATATAGCCTGTCGAAACAAACGTTAGTGTAAGGACCTCGCTGCTTTAGTTGGCTGAGCATAGCCGGAATGTGCGCCGATCGCAGAGCCGCGATGGTGTACAAAACAACTGGTGCACTTAAGCTGCCTGGCTAATGGTTTGATTTGCTTTGCACAATTTCAATGGAATGGGCGACTTATAGCAATATTCAGTTCCAACTTCACCCTGCCGCTGCTTTCTTACATTGGGTTGTACACAAGACACGCTTCAACGTGGCAAAAAGCTTTGCTGCTGGGTATTATGAGCTGCAGGTATCTGCTATATGCCCTAAATTCACTGAATCCACTGTTCACTGTATGCTTAAAATCTGACATTTTGTAGAAACAGTGTTCGTATATCCGAAAAAAAAAGAAAACTGACCCCTCTAGTGACTGTTTCCTCTTGACCTACTGCCACCGTTGGGGCAACCAATATCGAATGAAATAAAAGAATCATAATAAATAAACCCTGGCTATTGGCGGTGTAACTTTAGAGCTTTCCCAAATGCCTCCAGAATTTTGTAATTGTAGCATTCAACAAATATTTTGCGCGAGTTTATTGACACGCTTGCGAATTTCTCTTGTAGTCGAATTTATCAACGACACTCGAAGCATTGTTTAGCTTTTTTTTACGATAAGGAATGTCGTTTCGACACTGGTGAAAAATAAGGAAAAATATTCTGGTTCTCCGTCAGGTTAATTTACTGAAATTAAACTGAAGTATGCGTGTGTGCCAGAAAACAGAGGTGAAAATAAATAGAAGTCACTACATCTTTTTTGTCGTCACTAAGCCAGGGAGAGATGATTTAGTGGCCACTACACACCAGCGTATAATTCACTGCTTCTTAATGTAGTACTAACGTGTATATCTTAGAAATAATTGTCTTTCTTAGCGTTTTGCGCCACTGAATAAAGGGGCAATATTAAAACAAAACACACGTACACACTTGCAACATTTTCCCAACCTTATACAGGTATTTAAGAAGAACTTCTTGCTGGGCGAGTTGGTGCATGTCTGTGGTGGGAATCTTTGCGCATTCCATCGGACGGACACAGGAAGGAAAAGACAGTCGATAGTTTGCGCTCTTTTCGTTTACTCTGTCTTTTCCGTCCTGTGTTCATCCGATGGAATGCGCAACGATTCCCACCACAGACTTATACAGGTACAGTTTGCATGGCGTATTCGATAGCTAAAATTTTGCAGGACCGCTATTGTTTTGCGAGCTAAATGTCATAAAAACATTTCGATTACAATAACTCGCTTAAGATGGGATTCTATATTATACAAGACGTTTATTTAACACTATTTGCAACAGCGTGAGAGAACCAAGAATCTATCGTCGTTCGTTTTTGAAAGGTCAGTGTCAGTGTTTTTTTTTTTTCGGCCACCGAGTCACTCCGCGCTGACCACTCTCTTCTCCTCTATTGTTAGCCGCGCCGTCCGGTCTTGCAAGGGGCAATGTCCTGTCAATCATCCCGCTCCCCGAACAGGCGCAGGTGTCCCGATCACCCAACCTTTTCCCTGGGAAAGCAAGTGTCGGTCTGAGAACCCGCGACGGTTCGGGGAAAGACAGTATCTTTAACACTAAACAGCGAGTAACATGCCACAACGAACCGCTGCTTTGCGAAGCCGCAGTGGCAATTTACATAATCCGAGGGTTCGACAATGAGCGAATGAAGTGATGCGTCAAGGCAGCTTCGACCGTCGTGACTCAGTACTACTGAGAATTAGCGACTTGGTGTAAGTTCATTATTTCAAAATATTCACTCGGCAATATTCCATTCATATTCATGATCGGGCACTTTTTTTTTATTTCCACACTCCTAAAAAAAATTTGTGCAGCTTGCACTAAGACGCGTAAGGCAGGGTCACAGCAGAGGGCACCTAGCTGGTACCGGCTTGGCTAGGCCTTTTTCCCTCTCAACCTCTCTCTTTCCCACACTTCGCTATACATGATGGCTATGCATTTTCAACGTCTCAGCGCGGCTGCACAGAACTGCGTTGATTGCGGCGCGGTAGAAACAGTTTCACATCTCCTCTGTGGGTGTCCAGCCCTTGTCAACGCTCGGAAGTGGCTCACAACTCAGTACTGCCGCCACGGTCTGCCCTGTGTGTCCCTACAGGACTTCCTGTTCCCCACCGGCTGCGACGATCGCCGCCGCACCGCTCTTGCGGCCCTCATCTCCTTCCTGCAAGACGCGAACCTGAAAAGCCGCTCGACACGGTAAACCAAGCGCTTCTCTCCTCATTCCGCTCCAAACACTACCTTTTCCTTATCCTCTTCTCTCTTCCTACCTCCTTCATTCCCCACCCCCCGCTAGTGTTTTGGTTGAGGTGTCCTGTACAGAGACAGTTATCGAGCACTCTTCCCCCATTTTCCCTCCATTTCCTCTTTCGTCCCTCTTAAGAACCACTAACTCTGCATTTTTAACCTATATTTTTTGTGTCTCTTTCTTTGTATATCTTTCTCTCTCTCTATTTATTTCGGTGTCTTCATCTCCTTTTATCTCATTCTTGGTTTGCTTTCTCCCTTTTTTATCTTTCCCTTTTCTTTCGGTCTCATTCGCTCACTTTCACACATACTGTACACATTCTACCCTGCATTAACTGCTCCCTCCTCCCTGCCATCTCCGAAATTTTTTCTGCACCAGACGTCGCTGCCTGGCTCCATGATCGGATCACCTTTGACGAAGCGACGATGTCATATGATGACACTAAAAATATTGGTGTTACGTGCCATCACGAAGACGTCTTATTCTACCGTCATCGCGGAATGATGAATTTTACTATCACTTGCGTTGACGCTACGGACGCCGACGATCTAATTAGTGCTTGATGAAGCATCTAAGGCTTTTTCCTTAATCAGCAACACAGATCACACTATAGTGAATGGATTCCGTACCCTCAGATTCCGTACTAGAAGCAACACTATAGTGTTGCTTCTCGTACACAATCCGGATTATTTAGCTGTATTTGCCGAGACAAAAAATGCTTAGCTTGTCCTCACGGATGAATCTCGACTTGAGGAATGGTGCGCGCCAGGCTCCGGTAGACGAGCCCCTGTTTGCCCTATACTTGTATGAGTCGTAGCTAAACTTTGCTGCCATTCATTATTTCAACACTGCACAAATGATGCAGTGTGAAGCATAGCTACCAACACCGATGGTTCATTCCCGGCTACGGTAAAAAGTACTTAAAGACGAATTAATAGTTGTTCGGGTTTAACATCCCAAAGCCGCGATATGATTATGAGGGACGCTAAAGGCTAATTCTTAAAGTCAAGGGGAGTCGCCACGTTTCCAAGCGACGAGTAAATAAAGCGCCCATGTGTGGTGTAGAGTGACGTAGACAAGCCCAAAATATCACAACTGCGCACAGAATTTTCCCAATGCTACTGCAGCCTATATTTTTGTCCTCGGTGTCTAAGTGGTGCACGACGCAGTTTCATTCACACAACAAATTGCATACCGTTAGGCATGGGACACGCTTCAATAGCGTGCAGCAATGATTTGAACACTCCCACAGAGTTTTCACGATTGAAAAATGGATTGGAAGTGCGAAGGGTGCGAATAATGATATCGACTAAAAGATCAGATCTGCAGTGTTTCATAAGCTGTCGTTCGAAGCGGATTCATTCTACGTCCCGCAAGAGCGCTATACCTAGCCTCCTAGTTCTACATATGCTATGTAAACCTATTCAGAACCATTTTCATTTCTCTCAACGAACGATGCACGCGTCCAATTTTAAGCTCTCAAGAACAAGTCACAGAAATACTCGGCGCCCTTCTGCGATATTTCGATTACGTATTCGCGCTTCTGCCTAAATTTCGCGTCCACTTTAGAAACGGTGCTATGTGCTTCCTATTGCACTGATTGCAATTCTAGAGCACCCGATCTCATTTCCGGCATTCAAATGTTCTCTTCTCCCTATTGACCACTACCGTGTTTAAGAAGTTCCCGCTTTAGCGGCGATAACAGCTACCGCACTTAAGCAGCGCAGCGAAAATGTGTGTCTGAGACATTAACTGAACGACTTGCCGTTTGCTTCCAATGTACCCCCCATCGTCAGCCGAATTGGTGACTATTAGGTGAAATCTCCTGATATCGCCGCGTTGAGGCAGCAACGGCACAATCGGCACAGTCTTCGTGAGTTTAAGTATGCGGAAGTGCGTGGCTGCTGGCGGGCGCAGTTACTTGTTTAACGTTCATTCTCATTCTGAAGGGAATTAGAAAAACGCTATTGCCTTCGCATATAGGCATCCCATGTCGCGTCTGCGCATTCCTCACCCGCTATCCTTTTTTTTCTTTTTTAGCTTGGACGTGAACTTGGAAGACGTCTGGCATTTATTTCGCATGTAAGCGCATGCGACGTCCAGGTACTTCACTGAACTGTTTAGCAAGTTTGTAATTCTTAGAAGCGATATCGTATCCTCAGATAACCTTTCAAAATGGCGAAAATAACATCATAAGTGCAAGCTACACCGTGAAATGTTGAGCTTTAGTTCGGGTAACCTCAGCGTAAAGGGTGGCGGCAGTATTTATTTAATCTATTTCCATGCATTGTTCAATAAAGAACCAGGCCGTCTTTGTGTGGTCAACATGAAGATCTATGCCGTAGTGAACAATGAGTTTTTGAAGGACAGATATCATTGAAGCTTATTCCTAATTCGACTGCTTTTCCACGAAGTGGTATTGAAGCACATGAACTCGACAAAAATGGATAGCCATTTGCTGCAATAATTAGCCTTTTAGTTCTGAGAAATATAGATCCTACTGCCGTCTCTTGATCCGTGGATGCTCCATTTCGGTTTATAGCAACGGAACGTATTCAACAGATGTAATTTCCTGTTTTACTGCTTTATGTTCAGATAAGGAAAACAGATAGCTATGGTAGAAGCAGCAGTCTACAGCAGGCCGATATGCGATATGAGTGCATCCGCGATTACCGTCGAATATAATGAAAATGCTCGCAATTTTCGCCACATAATGAGCTGCGCAGGAGCGAATGAAAACATCTTCGTGCACTATTGAAGAAGCGGGAGAAACACACGTGGGCTTATGTTGGAAGAATCAATACCTGCTACGCCTACTTTCAAAGTGGCACTGCGTTGTAGTATGCGCTGGATATTGTGATCTTGTATATGGGCATTGTCAGGCATGGACAACAACTCTTTCTGTTGACAACGGCGCATTGAGGTCAGAGCGTATAATACGTGATATTGCAAAGACCTTTCTCGGATGCAGTCGTCTTGAACGTTTGACTAATTATAGAATTGTATACTTCACCATATAATCGTGTGTATAGTCACAGAAGCATTGACTTCATCAGTTATGTATACGTTGTGGGTATATATAGGACATCCTCAGAAAATTTAAACTTAGGGTAGACGCTTTGTTTCTCTTTTGTGTAAGTCAGTGGTTCTCAAACATGTTGGTCCCTGGTAACCCTGCGAAGCTCCATTAAGTGCCAAGGAACTCCCCCCCCTCTACCCCACCCCTTTCGCGGGCTTTCATGCAAGCATTTTTCGTTCGGTTCAAGCAATATTCACGTGCAATAAGTTGAAAAATCAAGGCTATATAAAAAAATCACGCCATATCCACGAAGTGAATGATGATGAGTGGGCGAAGCTCGATCGTTTTCATCCATGGCAGAAAGAGAATGTGTGGTCTGGAACGCGCTTATACTTCATGGTCATCAGCGTCATCGTCATCGTTATCATGTGTAGTGGGTACATTACACTATACAGGAACGCGCTTATACTTCATCGTTATCACGTGTAGTGGGTACATTCCACTATACTGCGTCATCGTCATCGTTATCACGTGTAGTGGGTACATTCCACTATACTGCGTCATCATCATCTTTAACACGTGGAGTGGGTACATTCCACTACACGTGGCTACCTACTTACCTACTACTACTCCTACTACTACTACTACTACTACTACTACTACTACTACTACTACTACAGAGGAGGAACAGTGACTCGGTGGAACAGTGGCTACGGTGCTCAGCTGCTGACCCGAAGGTCGCGGGTTCGATCCCGGCCGCGGCGGTCGCATTTCGATGGAGGCGAAATGGTAGAGGCCCGTGTGCTGTGCGATGTCAGCGCACGTTAAAGAACACCAGATGGTCAAAATTTCCGGAGCCCTCCACTACGGCGTCTCTCATAATCATATCGTGGTTTTGGGACGTAAAACCCCAGATATTATATTAGAGGAGGGACAGACCCACACCCTAAGGAGCTTCGCCCCTAAAATCACGCCATATTCCACGAAGTGAATGATGTCATCGTCATCGTTATCACGTGTTGTGGGTACATTCCACTATACTGCGTCACCGTCATCTTTATCACGTGGAGTGGGTACATTCCACTATACGTGGCTATCTACCTGCCTGCTACGACAACTACAGAGGAGGGACAGACCGACACCCTTAGGAGCTTCGCCCCTAAAATTTATTTGCTGACGTGCAACTGAAATCACTTTCCTTGATTCAACAAATGGGCGTGAGTAATAGATGTTCCTTATATTGATCGCATATCGGGTACGCCATCTAATTGACTTGGCGTGTGCGGTACCAGGAGACCTTGATCAGTGCCTTGCGAAACCTCGGGCAGGGGCCTGTAGAACCCACTTTGAGAAACCATGGTCTAAGTGAAGAATTATGTGTCTTGCTTGCAGATCTTTACGTTTGGCATATTAAGTCCACTGCTAATGACAGCATCTGAGAACTAGGACCTCATTGACTTACTTCATGAAATTTAACTGCTGTGCCGAACAGCGATATAAAAATCGCATTGTAAACATAAGTATGCGCACAGGAAGGAAGAAGGTAGTGTGAAAGGGAGGGTGGTGGCCTCCCTTCATAATATTATAAAGGATGGGCCAAGTCTGCCCAATACCTTCACTCAGTGGTACCTGCACGGCCATTGTTTTAAGTGCAGAGTTATGGCCACGCTGGTCTCTGACGATAATGCTGTCCGAGAACCTCTGCTGGATTCCAAGAACTGTTCTTCTTACCTCTACCTCCGGAGAGCCAGGTACTAAAGGCAGATATTTGTGAGACGCACGCTTCAATTTTATTCAGGTGAGATGTTTAATCAAACGCGAAAATACTAGGTCGACATCCTGGTGGCGTCGGCGTCAAAGCGAGTGAAGCAAAAAATAATCCTGGTATGACGTCACCAAAATCGGTAAAATTTGTGATGTAGTCATTACGGGTATCTTGAAGGGCCAGTTCGTTCGTGTTACTGCGGTGAAAGGAGGATGAAAACGGGACGCTTCCCGTTTAATGCGGTAAAAGCAGGGCGAGAACGAAGGTTTCTTAACATTCATTGCATTTTCGCACCGCTTTTATCCCAGTAATTATGCAGAGAACTTTTTCAACGACTTCAAAAGATGCCGCTTTCAAAATCTCCATTACTGAGAGCTACGAGCTTCCCTCGCATGTTTTCCTTTCCTTTTTTTCTTTTGTTTAAGACACTCTGAAACTCCCACTCGATTTTACTTTCGCTCCACTATATTTTTTTCCTTCCCTATATTTTTTTTCCACTGCTCCACGGTTCCTTTACTTTCAGTGTATGAGTGGTATAACGCCTACAAAGCGAAAATTCGCCTTCTGTCTTTATCCGCGCGGTTTTCTCAGTCTAAAGCACACATGTGAACTGAAGACGACGTGACCCACCCTTCTTGAAATGGCATGCGGTAATGGCGTAATGGACCGTTTTTTTGTGGTTTCTTCGATATACTAGTTTGGAAACTCCATACTTAAGGATCACGACCGTGTAGATGTTTGAGTCAGGCTTGCTAAATTCCTCTTCTCATTCCGCACAAACATCGTGCCGGGCACTTTTGTTCTGCACAGAACGTGTTCCTCCACTGCGTCGTCTTGGCAATGGAGGAGCACTTTCTGAGCATGATCAAAGTGCACTCTTAGTACATTAAACCGCGGTACTGCGAGTGTACCTCTGTTGTTTCTCTGTACCAGAGTGCACTGTACAGGCAGATACTTGCTGCTACGCGTAGGCTATGCCTAATGGGCGAATGATTTCTTCGGGCGTGCCAAATCAGGCTTTATTCATGCAAAAACGCCGTGCGGTATTGTGGAATTGTAACCAAATGCGTAGCCTTCTGTGCAGCTTCTGACCTGGCTTCTACTATAATGTCCGTAATGTGCAAAAAACTAACTTGTTATTCGAAAAGTGATCTTAAACGATAGTTTACGGTTTGTGTACGGCTACGACGTATAGCTTACCCATTAACAAGAACGCTTAGAAAAGCTGAAGTAGGAGTAATAAAAATCACGAGGAACAGCGCAATTTTTCTGCATTGCAGGTACGAACAGAAAGAGGGTTTATTAGACGGTGCCTACACGCTGCCCTGACTTTGTATGCTCAGACGGATTACTATGCTCCGCGGAAACAAGAAAGACACAGGAAGAAAAAAATAATGAAATATGATGATGACGGGAAGCAATTGATACTAATGCACCTTCCATTTATCTGTAATTGCCCGTGTGAATCAACCATATCTGTAACTGCAATTTTCTTACTTTCATTACAACTCATCCTTTTGCTTCTTCAGCTGTGTCGCTCCTTCTTCAGCGCAATCTACGCAACTCAGAGATATATCTGGTAGTACTACACAGGCAATGCGCTGCCTAACTAGACCAACTTATTATTTTATTTTATTCCTAAATACAACCTCTGTTTGTTCTCTCCCACAGCTCTGTTCCTGTTCCCTAGCATTATGTTTAACGCATTTCGTTCCATCTGTTATTGAGTTGTCGTGACTTCTCTTGCTATATACGATGCAGTCATGGGAGTGGGTAACAGCTGGATAGCTATTTACTGCTCTTACCGTGATTGCAGCCTATACAAACGTCAACGCCGCGTTGGGGAGATATACACAAAGGCTATGTCGCACGAGCCTCAAGCTCAGTACCATATTCGTACCCAATATTTTTTTCTTCCCTCATGACCACGGAAGCAGATCCCATCCACTATGTTGTAGTTCTAGATTGTATAGCACCAACAGTACTGCAATCATTCGAAGATAAATAAGAAACATTTGGCTCCTTCGCACTGTTTGCGACTTCAATTCAGCACTCACTTTAGAGGTGGGTAAACAGAGAATCGGTGGACCCGTCGAGTTCGGAGTTCGGGGCGCGGCTATGGCCTATGTCGCAACACAACGTGTGTGTGCGGGGGGGGGGGGGGGAGTATTCAGACTACTGGAACAGAAACTGAATTTTCTCGAAAGGCGGCCGCGTGGCAACAACTTCCTTGAAAGGTGCTCAGAGCCAACTCGTTCCGGCAGCTCTGTGTATAGAGAAGTGCGACCAATGAATCAACGCGCGATCCTTTTGGGTAAGGCTAACCACACATTCCGTTGGAGAACGCGAAATTAGCAAGTTCTGAGCGAAAGTTTATGCTTTAGAGTTTTACCAGAGTTTTATAGTTATAAATCATGCCTACATGGGCCAGCCGGTGTAGGATTACAACTGTAATATAAAGTTGCTTTTTTTATGTATGTAAAATGCATAGCATTTGCGTAAACGGAGGTTGTTCATTGAACAGTGCATTGTGACATTGTTGCTTGTTTCATCACGCGTCCAGCAATCATCACGATCCGGCACGTGCCCAAAAGGCACCATTTCATTTCAGTTATGGCTACAGATATTGTAAGTGCATGCTGTAAACGAGGACTTACGGGAATGCGTGGGAGTTCTCGTTCACGCAACTATAAGCTCATTTTTAAGACTCAAAAATCCCATTCATAATTTAAAGATAACGACGGGCTTACAGAAAAAAGTGAGAATACCTTATATGCATCGTGTTGACGTGTTTTCAACAATCGATAAATGGTATGGTTTGTCTGAAGGAATAAAATCAAAATTAGATATTGTAATGCGCTGGAAGCAGGGACTATGCGAAAATGAACAATACTGGGTCGTTCAACAATTGCGAATGCTAATGTAGCAATTGAAAAGAAGGTTACTAAACAACAACACCAAAGCGGAGGCTAATAGGTAATGAAAGGCATTGTCTTCAGGACCAACCAAAATTGCAGTCAACTTCACGAAGGTTTCAAAAGCAAGTGTAACAGCTATACCAAACATAATAGGATACCACAGAGGGCATAAAAACAGCAGCGTACTAATTTACAACCGGGTTGGTCTCGCCTGTGCGTAGAAATTCAATTCTAAAGTGCTACGTTATAAAAGAGATTGTTGTCAAGATGTTCACAAAAAACATGCTATCAACACCAAAATTACCGTACTTCGCAGGAATTCAAAGACTACAAGTCATCCGTAGCTGTTTGGTTTAGTAAACAAACATTCTTTTTCTAGAAACTTGATGTGCAAACATAGTGCATAGGAAGAGCATTTTGGCGCCACTATGCAATTTCACTTGTTTTTACAACTTCATTGAAAATTATGTAAATTGCTTGTTGGCATACAGTGGTCACACAAGCCTGACTTCTTTAGGATGGATAGCCTTAGACTGTTAATGCGCATTCACAGATAGGCCCCACATATATATAAAAATAACGATTCAAATATTTGGGCCCCTAGCGGAAGTAAACATCACAACGCTATGTTGCTGGCCTGTAAACTCTATTCTAAAATGACACGCGAAAAGATCGAACTTCGAAGAAACAGCGTCCTATGCGTTCCACTTTATCGCTTGCAGATTGGCGAAGTGCCTTGGCGGGCGAGGGTTGAGGCTTGGGCGAGTTGGTTCATACTTGGAAGAGGGAAGATTTGCAAATCGGAACTGCTGCCTCTGATGCCGAAGAACACATTATTTCTAAAGAAAAGAAATATGGGAAAGGCTGAAGTGTAGTGAAAATCTAGTCGGTAGCGGACAGGCATCACTCTTTTTTTAGTGATCGAATAAAGCGCCCTGTAACACCGAGGAGTGCGTAGCCCTTTCCCAGTGGGTGTGAGCATTTCACCTACACAATGAGGAGCCAACAATTCTTATGCGTGGCGTCAATTCGACCGAAGCATAACCTGAGCATAGTGCTTAGAGAGCATAATGTCTGACGTAGATGGTAAAGTGGCTTAAAAACTTCAGTAGAATGCATAGTTGACTTATCAGCTACAGTTGCGAATAGCTGACGCCTGTGTCATGAGACGACACGAAAAAGACGGGACAGGTCGGACGCTGTTTGTCACGGGAGGAAGTTTATAAACTTCGATTTCTCTGTCAGTGAACATGTAATGACCCACATAAAAGCAAGCTACTTGCTCTCCTTTTAGAGCTGTAATTATCCATATTTCTTGAAATAGCAAGCCACAACTAGCAGTTCTCTTCCTCGCTACGTGTTTTAGTAAGTGCGCAGCATTTTTTTTAGTTAGTCGCCTGGAGAATCTAGTGTCGCTTTCCGGATTCTACACTCTCATCATCTTTTTTTTTGCCGGTGTCAGCATGATCGTGCTTCTCGAAACAGCGAAAAAGTGAAGAACCCACACATTGCTATCATCGTGTGCAACCTATGTAACGTTCGTATTTGCCGGTGACATGGCCGAATGACAAAGCTCCGGGAACGCCGAATGCCAGCGTTGACGTGGTAATGAACAATGCTCCGCAGGATCATTGGTGCTTGTATTAAGATTGGTGAAAAGGTGGCATATCTGAACTTCTGCTGTACATATTACTTCTTCAACTTTATTAAAACTATTACCAATTAGTATGGAGTAACGCAGTAGAGTCGAAATTGGGCTTCTCGGTTTATTATCGTTCAAGAAAATAGCGCTGGTTGAACAAGGACACAAGATGACACACGAACCAGGCGCTTAATTCCAACTGAAGGTTTATTTCCACATTCGCACACATACGTAGCCAGAAGTAAAACATCACTCGACATAGCATCAGCACCTAGATTAATTTCCAGAGAACAACATTTTACGATCGCATAGCATGGTAGGCGGGGTACTAACACAACTGACGCATATTGGCGCACCCTTCCTTGACGATACAGAAAGTCACCAGACAAACCCGTACTCCTTGAATCTCTCCCCTCGCCCTCTCTCTCATGCACACATCGCAATCGAGAACTTTCGCTTGTGTGGACGACATCATGGAGATCACCTCAACGAGGGCTATCCTTCATCCCTAAAACTTGAGACAGTTTTCTGTTGGTGACGCCTTTTCTTGAATAAAGGAACCCCACTCAGGTTTATGATTGCGCTTGGGCCGCCTTGGAATACGTAGGAGAAATGCTGGCGTGTGAATGTTAGTAAATAGCTACATATTTGATAGGTCTGTCATAAAACGTTGTGCTGTAATCATACGAAATGCAACGAGCGATGGTATGCTGTAAAATGTGGACAGTAGCAAGTCTGAGAGGGCTGAATATATGAATGTAAACAGTTTTAATGGGCGGGCCGAACAACCAGGCGGTAACTTGAAAACGTACGCAGGCAGTAAATGATGGTGGTGTTCGAAGGCCGATATCATGCCTTCCCCTCGTGATGATGACCACTGAGCACGCAATTCCGATGGATGCGAAAGTGCTTGAAGTCCATGTGCTTAGACTTAGGTGCACATCAAGGAACACCGGGTGGTCGGAACTTCCGGAGCTCTCTACTACGGCGTGCCTGATAATCATACCGTGGTTTTGGGACAAAAAACCCCAACAATGAAATAAAATTCAATTGATGAACGTTGAGCTCGTGATGTCAGTCTCCCTTTCTGCATGAAAAATAAGTTTTGTTTGAGATCACGCCTGAATTAAATGCTCTGTGCATTTGTTTTTGGGGGGGGAGGTGGGGGAGGAATAGGTAAGGGCCTATGGAATTGTTCAGGCGCGAAGAAAAAAATATTGCAGTCCATTGAAGGTCGCTTTTTATAAAATTCTAGAAATGATTAAATCCAGGATGACACTGCAAATACTTCTAGCTCTCATCTTGCACTAGATGTTTTTAAATGCTGCTGTTGACCTGTTTTTTTCCTGCGGTTTCAACGATACATTGCGAACAGCACGCTCGTTTCAAAACAGTGCCGAACAGCTCTGCGGGTCATGCACCTCCGCAAAGTTGAATGACTCCTCAATTTTTCACTTAGTAGCAAGAAAACACTCATTCATTGCTTACTCACATTTTACTCTTAATAAAGTAAAAGTTGGGGTCAAATATGGCAGTGACATTTTTTGATGGCTCGTTGCTGCCATCAAATATGGCAGCAACGAGCTACGCCAAGTAATGAAAACAACGCACACTGAGGGCAAGGAAGGTGTAGGGGACAATACATGTATGTTTAACTGTAGTATAATAATTATGAAATAAGTCGCAAAAAGTGGATAAAAAATTAACTGGCCGCCGATATAGGGACTGAACCTACAACCTTCGAATAACGCGTCCGATGCTCTATGAATTGAGCTACAGAGGCGGTCGCTCCTTACGCACACGATGGAGCTGGCTAACTTTCCCAGGATTACCTACAAAAACATAAATAGCCAACAAAGTAGATGAGAAAGCGACCACCGCTGTATGCTCAATCGATAGACCATCGGACTCGTTATCCGAAAGTTATAGGTTCGCTCTCTTCCTGTGGTAATTCATTTCCATTTATGCCATAATTACTACACTACAGTTCAACATACAAGTATGTCCCCTATACCTTCGATAGCTTCATTGTATGTTGGTTTCACTTGGTTGTGCCTATAACATTATAGATTATTCCTTGCTCAATTCCCCTTCTATCATAAACCTAATAAGAAATTTTTGGCACCCGCACCAGCCGTGCAACATAAACGAATATTGCATGTTCCACTTGGGAACAATACTGTAGTTTGCTAGGTGTCACGCAAATGATGCCGTGCTCAGCGTATCTTGTGTGGAACGTCGATCATCTAGCAAAGAAGGTGGTCCTCGTTCACAGCCTGAAAACAACGTATGCTTGCGGAGAGAGTTATCAGCATCACGGGAACGTTACATGCGTGTTTTTGTACTTGTCCTCATAGTCAGTCTTATAAAATAGAAGCACTTACGGGCTATTCTTGGTTACTGCATAATAGGTGGGGGAAATACTGTAGGTCGACGACTGCAGAATTGTAATCTCGCTACACCACTGCATTTCACATCTGGCAATGAGTTGAAAGAATTTTCTAAAGAAAAAAATCGAATGGACTGCCCGCTATTTTTAAGCAGAACCAGATATAACAAAGTTAGCAGATAATAAATTCAAGCGTGTTTCCTACAGCATCAATAGCAAACAATAAAAAACAAACACGGCTTTGCTTAAAACTGCAGTTTATAGAAAGTAAACAGGTAATATCCCACATAGCAACACTTACGCAACATAATATACGTAGTGTTCACAACGTAGCAAAGATGTGCGTGCAGGAAATCAGGGTACTCTGATGAGGACAAGGACACGGCAAGGACGCTTCCTAACGACGTTCAAAAGAAAATCCCTGTCTTGCGTTCACTTTGCCCAGTTTTGCTATCTTTTGTGTATATATCCTGCTTACCTTCAAAATATGCTCGGCTGAAAGTAGCATCGGGAATCTTTCAATCATCCATGGTCGATTCTATTCTTGAATACATTTATCTAGTTTAAACAGAAGGGTTACCTTTAAACAAAGCAATATTGTACCATTCTCTTGTCAAACGCAGTGGTGGTAAAACGTTTAGGCTGCATAGAAGCACTGTGGTATCCGTAAAATAGGTTTTGTGTAAATTAGCGAAAATTCGGCGCACCCATGAGCTGAGATTTCTCTCAATACTTGGCTGTGACGAGTCCTTTTGTCTTGAAAATTGGATATTTCCTGAAATGTGCTATGTGCTAAGGATTTTGCCGTCGTGCTCCGCATATTTTGTAGTATTACTGCATACGAAAAATTTCCATGTTTGGAAACGAAGAATGCGTGTGCATGAAAGTCCATCAAAATGTACTGACTGTTCATTTGTTTTAATTAGTCTAAAAGATGCTTTAGACGCCTTCAAGACAAACGTGCCATGTTAGAAGCTCTAATAACAGCGCTAACACATCGATGAACATAACAAAAAGAAAGCCTAAAAGAAAAAAAAAGAGTTCTAGAGATTACACGAACCGTGAGTATCGGGGCAAAAGAAGCATTAGGGGGGACCATCACGGTCAATAATTACCAGCAGTTCTCGGCGATGCATGCGTCTCACAGCCGTCCACGGGAAGTCCTGAAAACTGCATGAATATACCTCCAGCGCGATCACTGACCAGAGCATTTAGCCTTCGCATGACTCCAGCAAAGCCTCACACAAGCAAAGACATATCAAGTGTCTTTTGCGTATCATATCTAAACGAGAATGTCTGGACCACCGTCATGGCTACAGTGTAGCTAGGTAAAGCCGATGCTGCTTACTTACACCATCGGCTTACTGTCACCCTTCTGTATTCCTTGGGTTTTGCTCAATCGACGCGACATCAACAAACATACCACCACCTGAAGCGAGTGCTTTTCCGTGTCGTCCGATGTAGGGCAATCTTAGAGCCTTCCACCTTTCGCGATCGAGTTTTTCATCCGCTGGCTTGTTACGACTGCCAGGTGATGCAGAAGCCACTCAGGCACATCACCGTGTAGCACAACCCCTGTGTGTGCTTAGTGTTTTTGCTCAGCCGGCAATGATGTCACAACCTAAACCGAAAGCTATTCGTGCGTGTTGCCTGCAGCCTCCGCTGCGATATTCAAGTCGTAATATCCGAGCCACGGCCTGGACAACAAGCTCTTGCTCCTCTCCTGCTTACACGTAAGACCAGCCGTGCGCATGAAGCAATACAGCGCGCCCACTTACGCCACCCCTCTGGACATGCTGGGTTTCACATAGCTCTCATGATAAGCGACCTATGCGACGTTCATATCTGCCGGTTATATGGACGAATGACAGAGCCACGGTAACGCCGATTGGAAGCGTTACCATGTTAATGAGCATTGCTCCGCAGAATGAGCAGCGCTTGAATTAAAAGTGGTCAAAAGACTGTTTATGTGAACCTTTGTTGTACAGGTCACTTCTTCAACCCCATTTAAACTATTGCCGAACAGTATGAAGTAACGCAGCACAGTTGAAACTGGGGCTTTGCGGCTCATTGTCGTCCAAGAAAATAGTGCTAGTTGAATAAGGACACGTGAAGAGAAATGACACAGGCGCTTATTTTCCAACTTAAGGTTCAATTCTACATTAGCCCATATATATAACCAGAAGCAAACCATCACGTAGCATAACATGAGAACATAAATTAATTTTGTTGGAACATCAGCCTTTTATCACTTAGGATGATAGACGGGGTACTCACACAACTGACGCACAGTCACGCACTCCTCCTTGACTAAACAGTCAGAAAGTCATCGGACAAACCCGTACTCCTCTCTCTCTCTCTCTCTCTCTCTCTCTCTCTCTATATATATATATATATATATATATATATATATATATATATATATATATATATATATATATATATATATATATATATATATATATATATATATATATATATATATATATATATATATATATATATAAAACGAGAGAGAAATCAACAGGCCTGCGCAGAACACGCAGCACACTCACAGCGAAAGCTGAAGAAGCGGCTTTTCTAGAGCCTGTTGTAGACTCTAATACACGTACACAGAGGTACCCACTACGCCATAAATCATCGTAACTTTCATGAAGTAGAGAAGCCCCAACAATCTCATTATTCATCATTCTGCGCAGAACTGTGCTACTCGCTACAAATCTGTAAGGCATCATGTGCACAATGTTTGTGCTGTAGCTGCGAGGAAGAATAATGCCTGAGCCAGCTGTAATGAGTTAGAAGGAATCAACGACCCACTGATTGCGCAATTCGTATTGTGTGACGTCCGGTTGTTATTTTACTCTTCTACGACGGTATATTGCATATACTAACACGATTGCTTGCCCAACATGACGCCTGTATCGGACATTTTTGCTAATGAGTAGCCCCGAAGCGGACAGCAACGGCACCATAATCGGCTTTTGTTGTGATCTCAAAACAGCTTTCACTATAATATAAATAACGGACCCAAAACGCCATCACGCTACCAGAGCCATGGCCGAGAGCACAGAGTGGCTGCTCACCAATTCTTTGGTAGGTGGTGGGTGGAAGCAATGAATAACACGCACCACCGGTGGTATCTGTCGCCCAGGTTGACGCCTTCGCTTCATCTTGAACAGCGAGGTTGAGGGCATGGAACCTTACCGCCTGTTAGAGGTGCTCATGCTTGGTTGATGATGACAGGCAGTAAGAGTGGCCGACGTTTCAAGAAATTTCTTTCTGGTTTAATTTTTATGGGTGAAGCTCCTTAGGGTGTGGGTCGTTCCCTCCTCTGTAATAGTATTGTCACGTGGGTGTGACGTCGACGAAGGCAGCAGGCGACGTGTCCAAGATGAAACTGCTTATTAGGCCGAACTTGTGGCCGGTAAACGGAAAGTAAGATTACAGCAATGCACGCTGGCACTGATAGCGGCGAACAGAGCGCCGGACTTCGATCAACTGACGAGCGATGACTCGCGCCGGCATTTATAAGTGTGGCATCGAATATTCCAGCCTTATCGCTGGTTGTCGCGCAAGCCCTGGAATAAGCTCGACTGTTCGCGTTTTGCGCGCAGTCTTAACGAAATGATCTACAACAATCGCGAAGCTTCTCGAACAAAGAGGCGCGGTTTGCAATGAGCGTTGCTCACAGTCTTTGTGGGCGAAAACCGAATACAGCAACTGTGAAAATTAGAGACGCGCGTGGCAGCTGTTGTAGCAGCCACTTCTAGTTAGTTTTAGGAATCGCTCACTAGATGGCGTTATGTGTATATGTCCTTGGAAATAGTATCACTAGATGGCGTTAGTGGTTTTCTTATAGTTGAAAATTTAAGAGGATAGATGGCGCTGTTATAATTCGGATCGTCGGTCCGACGCGGTACTCGGAATCGAGCACCGGAGGTGGACTCCATCGTGATCAACGGTTAGGTGAACTTCACCAGAGAGGAGGTAGTCAGCTCGTAGTATCATGTCAGCGGGCAGGTCCTCGAATACGGGAACGCCGATAAGGAACATGCTTCCGGCTTCGGTTTGGAGACGCACGTCGAGCTTACCGACAGACAATGCACAACCACCGAGGACACGCAGGGGTGTCTCGGGCCAAGGTTGGAGATTGGCTGGGGCGTGGTGTCGATGTAGCGCAGTGCGTTGAGCGCGGAGCATGCGGCGGCTCCGGTGCTCAAGACGGCACAACCCATAGCCAAGGACGCGTGGACGGCGTCCGTTGGAGGCCGATGGGATGATAGAGTCCACTTCAGGGGAACCGCGCCGATGGGAGCGTTAACCACATTCCCAGACGAGAGGAGCCCGTGTGGTGCCGTAGCGTGAACTGGTATCGTGGCGCCGATGAATGAAAGTTGAGCCGCGAATGAGGCCTGGACGCCGTCTCCGGTAGGCTTTCGCAGAGCCGGAAGGTTACGGGGTGACGAGGAGACGAGGAGGCATAGACGCTGTCCCCGAACGGTGGTTGGTGCGGTGGCAGGTGGGTGGGTTCCATGGCCGAGGAAGCGTGGACGGCTTTCCTGGGAGGGCCTGTTCGGAATGCCGAGGACGCACGAGCACAGGTGGCGTCTGCCTTGAAGCTTAGACGATACACGGAATATTCACGGTTTTACCGATGATTCCTTCCGGAGCTTCGCCCCACTCATCATCATTCACCTCGTGGATATGCTGTGAATTTTAGATGCGAAGCATCTTATGCTCGGGGCTGTGTCCGTCCCTCCCGCGTCCCCCCGTCCCGCGTCCCGCGTCCAGCGTCCGGTCACATTCATGAAGTAGGGAAGCAGCCACTATGCGAACCAGACACTGTAGTACAATAAGGACGTCAACCACAATCACAGTCGGGAGAATCATGGCAGAGAGCACAGAGTGGCTGCTTAGATGGCGCATTGCGCGTCGCGCAAACGCCATCCGCGTTCCAGCGCTTAAATTGACGGACCCTTTTAGATGCGAAGCATCTTATGCTCGGGGCTTTGTCCGTTCCTCCCGCGTCCCGCGTCCCCCGTCCCCCCGTCCCGCGTCCGGCCACACTTTCATGAAGTAAGGAAGCACCCATTATGCGAACCAGACCACTGTAGTAATATGAAGGCCGTCAACCACTACTACAGTCATCAGAGTCATGGCCGAGAGCACAGAGAGGCTGCTTAGCAATGGCTAGGCAGGCGGTGTCTGTCGCCCAGGTTGACCCCATTTCTTGATCATGCTTGCATGTGTTTGGAGGGGGCTTAGTCCGTCCCTCCTTCCCGCGTCCCACACCACCACAGCGCATGCGCGTCCCCTCCCCCCTCTCTCTCCTACGATTGTGGTTACAGTTCGACGTTCTCACAACGGGGAAGCTCGCTCGACTTCGCTCCAACCACGCAATCAGCGAGGCTAAACGCTTGGGCTGTGATGTTCACATGTCGTGGATAGCCATAGAGCCGCGCCACGTCACGTTGACGATCTACCGCAACAGCGGTATCGCATGCAAACGCACACAATTCCCCGTGGTCCAAGCGAGCGCCATAACCGTACATAAATCCCAGGGAGGAGTCTACACTTCCATTGTATACGAATACTCGAAGACGCACCCACAGACACTCGTCTACGTTGCATTAAGCAGGTGCACCAACATTCACAACCTCTACCTCACTAACGCTGCCGGTGACCATCGCTTCCACCACAATAACATGATCGACGAATTCAAACGCCTCGACAACCATCGTCTCGCAGCGGCAAGTTACCACCAGTGGTGGTAACTTGCCGCTGCACTGCAAGTCTTGTGGGTGTAAGCCCCTTTTCGATAAGGTCACGATTTTAGAAAAGGCTAAGACGCAGCGTGAACGGGAGATTATTGAGGCATTTCATATCTGGAAACTGGGTCCTGACAAATGTGTTAGCGCAGCCTCAGCCTATCTCAACAGGAAAGAATGTTTGTTTTTAGCACAAAGGTGATTTACTCTGTTTAGCTGCCGGGTGTATCTTCTGGTTCCTTTTTGGTTTGTTTGGTTTGTTATCTGCGCATGCGTTGTACGGACTTGGGAGGAAGATTGTTTCCGAAATAAACTTCAGTTGTTAGTGCCATGTCTCTGCTCTCTGTATCTGTTTCTACTGCTCCGTTTTATCCGATTTCGTCGATTACGACGTTTTGTGTGGCTTTTGTATTTTACTCAGTATGTACCAACTTGCCCAACAAGCAACTCTTCTACCGTAGTGCCCCCCAGCGGAGTATGCAGCTGTCGCTCCACCTGTCGCGCGCCGCTCCGTAGAGGATTCCTAGAGGAGAGAACGGGGGGAACCGTAGGAGAGGAGAGAGAGAGGGGGGACGCGCATGCGTTGTCGGGGTGTGGGACGCGCGAGCCGCTCCGTAGAGTAGAGGATTCCTAGAGTAGAGAAACCGGGTGAGCGTAGGAGAGAGGGGGGAGAGGACGCGGATGTGCTGTGGGACGCCGCTCCGTAGAGTAGACGATTCCTAGAGTAGAGAAAGTGGGTGAGCGTAGGAGAGGAGAGATAGTGGGAGGGGACGCGCATCCGCTGTCGGGGTGTGGGACGCGGGGGGCCGCTCCGCAGAGTAGAGGATTCCTAGAAGAGAGAAAGGGGGTGAGCTTAGGAGAGGAGAGAGAGGGGGAGGAGACGCGCATGCACTGTGGTGGTGTGGGACGCGGGAAGGAGGGACGCGTCCCACACGTGCTTTGCGCCTCCCCACTTTACTCTCCTGCGCAACGCTGCGATGAGCGCCAGCGTCAGCGCCGCCGCCAGTGTAAGCGTTAGTGCCCGCTGCTTAGCATCTACACATGGTTCCCTTTAGCGGAAGATCGTGTAATTTTTATTGGATAGAAATAGAATAAAACTATCATATACTTAACGAGAAGGCTTAGTCCTTGTAAGGTTCACATTTTCCGTAATACTGCCATTTTTGGTCTTCCCACTTATTGAACTGTTTCCTAGCCAAGACTATCGTACCGTATAAAATATTGATGTCGCAGAACGCTTAAGATGTACCTATGTCATCGCGTTACCCTAGCACGTCAAAATTGTGTTGGCCGAACAACAAAACAGTCATGTCCCAGTTTATGCTACGAAGTTGCAAGAAAAGGCTACATTAAGTTAACCTAAATAAGGCATCCCAGCATACAAAACATTCCTCCTCCTCAGGAACTCGCAACAAGACACCAACGCCTTACAGACGCGATCACGCTACTACCTGAAATAACCAGATCACGGTGGTATGGCGTATAATTTCATTACTAGAAGTGTGGGGACATCTGTACATACATTGCAAAGAACATTTCGATTAGGAGGTGCAATTCCCCCCGTTAATACAAATATGTGCGGATTTTTCCCCCCAGCTATAATAAAATAATGCAGCTGCTCCGCATGACAGTGCAGTACACTAAGTGTTAAAATGTGTTATACACACTTTCAATTCGTATGGTATATGTTGTTAAAAGTCTACCGCATGGACTTTTTGGGATCACTCTGGGAGAAAATTTTCGCAATCGCTTTAGATAAAGCTCTTCTTTATCTTGGTTACATTGAAGCGTCATAGGTGAGCAAGCGGGCTTGTGAAGTGCATAGGGGAAGTAGAAGAAAGAAACGGTCCATGAAGATATCACACCCAATTCCGCTTGTAAAATGCTTTCGTGGTTTGCTTAGATGCTTTTTCAAATGCCTGTAAGATTACGCAGACTTGGAACGCAATCGTTCGGCTTGCCTTGTGTGCACTTTTCGTAGTGACTCTGGCTATCAGACGGGTCAATGTCTGATAACGAGTATACCGGCCCCAGGCGAAAAAATGCAATATAATCTGCCTTGTTGAAAAATCGCCTGTTACGCTTCTATGCAACGCAACCACTTTTGATATGAGATCGGCTTTTGTTACATATACACTAACCGTGTTCTCTGCGGCACTGCAGCGACATTTTTTTCTTATTTTTTTCTTACAAAACTTCGTGTAAGAAGAATCCACCTGAATACCAGGTGATTTCCCATGGCACACTGCAATATTGATGTGCCTTCGCTAGGAAGAATGAGCATCAAGAAGCGGCTTCTTCCTCTGAACCATCAAAGATCGCTCAGGAAGAACACTTCGTTTATCACTTTCAAGCCTCCCAGATCCTAGGACGCTCCAACTGAAGGGCAATCCATAATACAGACTTCCAGGTTTTTCCAACAGCTCAACCGCCGGATAATGTATGCCACCATATGTCTATCTCTCTACAGAGCGTCGTTTTTATCTATTACCGAAATATTTGTTTTCGTAAGAGGGACTCCCTAAATACAAAATAGGAGCCCACCCTGGCACCAAGATGGCAATGACTAAGTTTTCCTGTTGTCCTTGTAGTGTTTACAGAAGCTTCATATAAAGGGCAAACCAAAGCACCATCGAAGAAAACACACATATAAACGCACAAAAAAGAACATTTTTTTTTCTCAGAACTCGTTGGCTTCAACTTGAGAAGAAACGGTCTTTTAAATAAGGATAGTGTTTTAGAGATGTGTAATGCGTAGATTACTATGACGCCTACTGTAACCTCTTAAGTAGAGGGCACAGATACCAACACGCATATGGCTAGGTTCGTGCGGATCGTGTTATGAGAACGATATGAGAACGGCACGATATGGGACCCCCCCCCCCCCCTCCTCTCTTCGCATGCTACTTCCTATTTGAATGCTCACATGGCAGCTTTTACCTCTAGTGGGATTTTCGCTTGCAACCTATGTTTGTAAACTGCAACCTTATGACATGCGTACAGAAAATAAATATTCTTGTTATTGCAATTTTGCACATTATTGTAAATTCGCTGAATTTTTTCTCCTTGCCTGCAAAGCCCCACCCACCCCTCCCCGATTTGCCATTGAGCACCCGCTATGTAGGCTTAAGTCAAACTTGGCCCACCACCTCGAAACGTTGCCGACCCCTGTTGTAGAGTATAACCGGTAAAGGAAAGATCAAATTTAAGCACGTCTTTTGGCTAAAGTCAAATCAACAAATTTGCGCGCATGCTGGCGAACGAGTGGCTAGCATGCTGTTCACGCTGCCCGCCAGTGATGCTGACGCTGCAGGAATGCTCAAACACCACGCGCTTTGCCGTGTGAACTTGACAAAAACAGATATCCGCAACAGAATGAAGCTGAATTGGTCGTCTTCAACCAGATATCACGCACAACTGGAAGGTGCGGTGTCATTATGGTAACCACTAATCATTTCCGGCCCTTCATTTCAAGCAGGACCTGCAGCTACGAATTATGTTCAAGAGTTCGATGAAAGTCAAGAGTTCGATGAAAACTCGTCTGGTCGGGAATAATCATGCTCAAAAGGTAAAAAGGAGACCCCGATAAGAAAATCACTGTTAAGTAACACACGTTTCGGCTCCCGTACGAGGGCCTTGATAATAATGACTCTTGTTCCTATTGATTGGTTGCGCAAATGTCCCAATCTTACTTTATTTCTTGCAGTTACTCTATTCATTCTACATATTGACTATATGCAGGCGCATGAAACTTATAAGTAGTTCATTTATTTGCGATTTGCTTTGGCTTGGAAACCAAGGAAGAGGAGAAAAATGATGTGATCTTACGTCTATATCATCGCTGATTCATAATGATATTGTTCGTTGTTCAATAATAATGAAATCTTGTTTCATGGTATCGCTACAAATGTGGCGGCCAGAGTAAAAGGCATGGCTACTTTGGCTACTTTTAGCTTGAGTTGAGACATGAGACATTAAAGGCTTTCGCCTTAAAATTACACCTTCTCCCGCTAAAGGGAACCATGTGTAGATGCGAAGCAGCGGGCGCTAATGCTTACACTGGCGGCGGCGCTGACTTTGGCGCTCATCGCGGCGTTGCGCAGGAAATAGATCTAGGGAGGCGCAATCAAGCAGTGATAGACCGGTGTTTCCTACTGGAACATGCCAATCGCTGCTAATGGGCAATGAGAGACAGAAGACTCGGACTGGACACAGAGACCCGCAGTCCGCTTTTAGTTAACGCGCACGCTGCGAATTTTTATCGTTCGACAACGCACAGGAGAAATCTCCCACCGGCACTACCTTGCAGGTCAAGATCCAGTGCCTTTATATACGGGGTGGTCAGTGAACGGTTGTGCAGCGCGAGTAGTCGGTTTTTTCAATCAAGAAACTCCCTAGCAGACGCTGCCTGCGTTGGCGTTGCGAGGCGAGAGAGGGGGGAGCGTAGGAGAGGAGAGAGAGGGGGGGAGGGGACGCGCATGCGCTTTGGGGGGTCTAAACGCAGCTGGAGGGATTCCTAGAGGAGAGAGGGGGGAGGGGACGAGCATGCGCAGTAGGGGTGTGGTTACCGCTGGGAGGGATGCCTAGAGGAGAGAGATGGGGGGAGGGGACGCGCATGCACAGTGAGCTAGTGGACGCCGCGGGGAGAGATGCCTAGAGGAGATGGAGAGAGGGGGGAGAGTAGGAGAGAGAGGGAAAGGGGACGCGCTTGCACAATGCGTGTGTAAACGCCGCGGGCGGGAGGGATACCTAGAGGAGACAGAGGGGAGCGTAGGAGAGGAGGTGTGTGGGTAGGGTTTGCGCATGCGCAGTAAGGTTGGTCAGGACGCACACCACCACCACCGGACGGACACTGGACGGACGGACACCGGACGGACGTGAGCATGAGACATTAAAGGCTTTAGCCTTAATACCGTGAAAATCCCGCCGCGTACGTCGTCAACCTCTTTGCTCCAGACACGTGTAGCACATACCCGTATACCACGGGCCACGGAATGCGGGCATGCGCCATAGGTGACTGACAGTTTATACCTACCCAGGAAGAGCGAGAAGAGACATTTGTAATTTAAATGCCACGGCGTCGAGAAAAACATATCTGCAGTTTCTACCCGGCGAATGCAAAGAATGTCTGGGTCCCAGCAGGTATCAGACGCAAGCATTCTTCGAGCCAATCAAGTATTCTACCACAGAGCCACGCCATGTATCGAAACACAGTCACCTTGCCGCGTGGATTTAGAACGGCACAACAACGCAGACGAAAAGACAAATCATCACACGAACACAAGCGCCGTCTCACAACTAAAGTTTATTCAGTAGCACAGAGCAGATATAGACATGCATCCATACATCCGTACCAACTCGCCCAGTTGTCAGTGCTACTCACCTTGGCTCCGCATGCTTCGCATAACATCGGTTCCCGTGGCACGTGGCATCTGTCGAATTCATTTTCCTAGTTACTGGAGCCCGCAGCAGTTTTCCACGAGGAAGAGATATGTACTGATGACGTCTTAGCCTTGTAGAGTGGCTGCAATCAGTGGCTAGAAAGAAACGCACTAACTGTTCTTCATGCGCTGGCGGATACAAGCTTCCCCGCACAACGCGAACTTTCGGCTCAGTTGGCTCAACCGGGGTAGACGTACATGTGTAGCACGCATTCGCCGGGAGGCTATTTCGTCGTCGACACTAAACAAGTTAGGATCTTGCTTGCCCTGAGACTGCACTGCAAGTGCAGTCTGCCATGGTGGCGGCATCCACATCATCTATGCTTTTCAGGAAAAAGTCTTATTCGAGCGAAGCAACGTTGTCTTCTCTTATAACTAGCGCTTCTGTAGCGATTGTTCCGTGAGCTTCTGCTATAACCGAATAATGCCAGTTTCTATTCTTTTCGCGAGGTTTTAGAGCATCGCGTAGATCAGTTTTTTTTTCGAATAGCGACAACCTTCATACGTAAACTAAATATAAGAGGTATGTTTGAACATTACGCCAGTGCAATAACAAAATACGATTACAAAGAAATAAATATAGTAAACCAGACAAAAAGCGATAAATCTGAAGCCAACTTGAAGCACGAAGTACCCACGCGCTCAATGTTATGGGGTGTCGCAGTGTCAGTGATATACCGTAGTTCCATTTTTTAAGGAGTAAGACGCAACACCATCGCGCCTGTGTGGGTTCAGGTATTTGCAGATGTTTTTCTCTTCCGTTCGTCGATGTGCATGAATCAACTTAGTATGGTCTATTGCGGCCGGCGCAGAACCTATTTAGAAGTGTATGATCGTTCACCTGCTCTTGAACTCAGCAAGGGGCGGTTGCTTTATCAAGCTGCAGTTCGCGTAATTTTTTTCCGGCTGCCCCATATTTCGCATGCAGAAACAAAATTTCCTTTGAGAGCTCAGTTCATTCATTGAAAAGGGCGGTTAGGTTTAAACAGGTCTTAACGAGATCTCACTGAGTGATGGGCACTATTTTGTTTCTTATAACCGTACGGTATAAAGAACGGCGCAGGTATTATGAAAAAGATTACACTACAAGAGTTTTTAACAGAAACTTTTCTCAAGTACTGGTCCTGTATATATCCATTAGTGAATGCGGCCTGCCACAGTCAAGGAATACTTACGAAGAAAACGTTTTGAGAATTGAGCCCGTAATGCGAGAATTAGGACACTTGGAGTGCCAGCTAGTGACCTGATTGGCATAGGTCTTCCTCAAATGTGCTATAACATACGAGTATATGTCAGCCCAGAGACTCAACACTTGGCAATGATAGCTTTCATATAGCGATATTATACAACCTTGATGTAGCCATTTTATACCATATTGTTTTAATTTAGTAACTTCTGCAAAGGCGGAATTGTTCATGATAACTTTCAATAAAATAAAATATGACGCCTTTGATTTGTGTCAATCTAGAAATAAAGGAGGGAAGAGGACCTTGAGAGGTTTCTACAGAATGTATCGATGGACGCTTGTAGTTTACGATGTGTCAGAAATGAAACCAAACAAAACGGTGGACAGACTCGCAAAAACATGCGTGGAGAACGTTCCCCAGCATCATACCAGAAACCTTATCAAATGCGTTTTATGAGGGCAGTGGCAAGAATGGGCGCAGTGGCCATTTTCATTGCTAGCCGCTTTTATACATACCGCCGTGTTTGCTCATGCTCCGTTTTATGTCTGGCCGATCGTGAAAAGCGTCTCTGGTTCACGAGACACGTAGCAAACGGCATTCATAAACACCGGTGAGTTGCGTGATTTTATGTTATCTGCTTCTCGCACTGCGTCGTTCCTTTACTGAGGACCCGTCGGTGGAATCTCTTTACATGTAGCGACACATTCTTACTCATCTCTCTACCACGTGTACGATAGAGAACGCATTCTTCTATGAGATAGAAATACTCCATCCTCGAGTAGAAATGTCAGGTCATCAATGTTTACAATCAGGTTCCTGTTGTGGTTATAATGCATAGCAGTTTTTTTTTCTCTTATTGCAACACTGAGCGTCAGCTTATGCCACTCAATCGACCCGCATCTCAGAACAAGAGTCCCATCCAGAATTCCTCGACATCTGGAAACCCTATACCATCGTCTTTGTCTAAACACCGCCTATGGAAACAGCTTACGGTACCGCTTCGGTCAAGCAGCGAGTCCGTGTTGCAACAACTGTGGCTCCATCGAAACTGTGGAACATATTTTATTTGAGTGTCGTGCGTATGCCGATGAGCGTGTGCTCTATGAACATTGCATGCGTTCGATAACCCAAAGAACTTTCTCATTTGACTGTGTATTGGGCCCTTTAGCCTGCCTCGCGCTACAAAGGCGTGCGATGAAACTTTTATTCACGTATTTGGACAGTATCGGTCAGCTCGAGAAACTTTAGCTCTACCTTGAAACCACGCAATGAGACTCTCCCTTATGAAAATGACTCTTGATTTTCCATTGCCGGATTGTGATCGAATTATTGACTTCATTGATTATCCATGGTTCCGCAATACTCATTGACTTGCTTCAATACTTCGTCCACAAAATTTCTGTTGAGCAGTTCGCATTAAAAGTTTCATTGACTCATTTCAATAGAAATACCATTGAGGGAATATTTCCTCAACAATATTTCTGTTGAGAACTTTGCAATAAAAATTTCATTGACTCATTTCTATCAAAATACCATTGAGGAAATACTTCGTCAACAACATTTCTGTTGAGCACTTTGCAATAAAAATTTCATTGACTCATTTCTATGGAAATACCATTGAGGAAATATTTCGTCCACAATATTTCTGTTGAGCATTTTGCAACAAAAATTTCATTGATTCATTTCTATCGAAATGCCATTGAGGAACTATTTCGTCAGCAACATTTCTGTTGAGTAGTTTGCAATAAAAATGCCATTGACGCAGTTATGTCGAAATACCATCCAGGAATTATTGACTGCCCATGCAACTATCGTGCGACTTAATGTAGTTCCCGCGCCATTAACCTCTGGTAAGCCCCATTTATTTCACTCAGTGCCATCTCACAATTAATTTCGATACTGTAGGTCCGTCCAGGATACACACACGCACACGCATGCAAGCACGAACAAACACACACACACACACACATGCACACGCAGGCACGCACGCACGCATGCACTCGCGCATTGGTTGAACAATTCGGTGGTGGTCCAGCATTCGTGAAAGTTCTGGTACTGACGAAGGCCGTGCCGCGGCCAAAATGGTCACAAACTAGTATAATACAGGCAATTTTTGTAAGGGCGCCCTTTCATTCCTCGAACTATATGTGCACCGGACCTGCAGAACTTCCTCCCACAATTACCTTTGAAACTCCACGTTTCTTTCACAAACATTCTTCGTGGTTCTCTCTTCTCGACCGACCCTTTCTTGTGAAACCTGTACCTCGCGCTACGACTGATAAATGAAGAGAGGTTGGGCGTGCAGGCGTGGTTTGCACATTCTCAAATTCTATATGGCGTGCGTCAGGGACGTAAGCTTTTTTTTTTTTTTTTTTGGAGGGGGGGGGGGGGGGGGGGCTTGTCATGCGTGTGTATATGTACGGATGCAACGGTAAATAATTCTGGGGGGGTGTTGAACAGCCCCTCCCCCCCCCCCCTCCTCCCTCTTCGGTCACGTACGCCGATGGTGTGCGTGTCGTTCTCTTTCATCGTTATTTACCACTCCGAGAACAGTTTTTGTGTATGCGCGGGTTCTTTGACTCTGACTTCTCTGGGAGCAAAGATGCTACAAAAACCCATCGGAAACTTGTAAATATTGTCTTGTATTTATAGATCGGATACTTAACGAGCACAGCAACTCGCAAAAGAGAATAAAATCCTTGCAAGCACTGTGTGCCCGTTCCGCCTTTGTTTCTTCAATGCCAAGCAGTGGCGTAGCCAGGGCGTGGCACACCGGGCAGGTGCCCCCTCCGAAATTTTTTTTCGCCATGGCATGCAGAGCGAAAAATGACCATTTCAGGCAGGTGCCCCCCTCCGAAATCAAGGAGGTGCCTCCCCCCCCCCCCCCCCCCCCGAAAAAAATTTCTGGCTACGCCCCTGGTGCCAAGGGCAACGTATTTCGTGGAAAACTGCAAAGCGTAACTTCGAAGCGGAACAACAATCACATTGAACACAGCACAACAGTTTTTTTTGTTCAAGACATAAGTAGAAGAATTCAGTATTTTTATTGCGGTTACTATTCAGTATATTGGCTTTCTATTCAAATGTAAACGAACTTGCCCAGAAACGAAGTTTGTTAAACCATATTTTTTCGATTAGCTGTTGCCCTTCTATAAAAGTTTTCTCCTGCTTTTATTACGACGACATGCGGTGTACTTTTAAATAATGTTTCAGTGGGAGATTTGAAATTCATAGTATGTATACGAACTTCCTTACGTGTGCCACTTGAAATATATCAATTAAGGCTAACAAAGTACATCAATACGAAAGAAGTTGCAGCTGAATCATCATCAATGCGTCACGCTTAGGGCGACTAAGGGCGAGGAATTGATGGTGAAATTTATTCGTTGCTCAATACGAAGAGGTATTAACTGGTACTGCGAACACTTGTTGTCAAAAGGTGCGGATTTTCTACGTGCCTTTGTTTTACACACGCATGGACGCACACTTTTAGCCAGCCGTAAGGACAACAGTTGTTACTGCTAGCAGTAATTAAGACGCACCCCTCGTGTACAGATTCTGCATATGTTTAAACAACAAAAGCGCAGTAGTAGTATTAAGAACCGAGCTGACGCGGTTGCTGACGCCCGATCGTACAAAAGGTGCGCGTACGAGAAAGAAGTGGGGAACAAGGCATGGCCTCCGAGATTGCACGTCGGCGCGATCTAAGAGGCCGTGAATAGACTCTAGCATGGTCGACAGCTGGGTCGTTGGTATGGTTCCATACTATTTAAAGCAGCCCAAAGGACAGGACGAAGTGGACACAACGCTTACTCGCAACTAGAAGGTTTATTAGAAGAAGCATAAAAAGAAAACAAAATGAAGTGACCCAAACGAACTGCGCCATCGCCACCACGTGCGAATCTTGCCAACATGCGCGAAGGCAAGAAGAAACGATAAAAAAAAAAGAAAAAAAAAACAGCGATCGGTAAACAGTTTTAACGTCTTAACACTAGATAGGCAGCAACAAAGTATAACAAAAAACAAAAGCCAAAGAGCATCTGTCATGGCATCTGTCTACCCCGCCTCCAAAAAACTCATTTCGGTTTGCGATAACGCCACTGTAGGAGAGCTGTACTCTAGCCATAACAGAAAGGTGTAGCCGAAGGACGGAGGAGAGCGCTGCCAGGCTAAGCCAGGCCAACGCAGTTCAAATCGCGCGCCCGCTGAGCGAGAGCCAATCAGTTCAAACAGGAGAGCGCGCAAGCGCAGTCGGCGCGGTGACGAGGCTTGCCCGGACTCGAACGCTCTCGCTGCGAACAAAGTTTGCTTCGCGTACGTACTTTTACCGTGTTTATCAACATTACGCGTGGTTATCGTCGTTGAATGGACACGTAGTACTGCTTACATTGCGTGTCGGTGCGTACGGGTGGTTCGGGTTGTTGTTTGACACGGAATCTACGGCGGCGATGCGTCGTCGTGGGCCCAAACAACGGACGTGCAGCGGGCGCAGCTTTGTCTGAACGGGATCGCAAGCGCGCCTTTTGACGAGACTCACAGGACTCACACCAGCGGATACCACACTTCGGTGAGTTCAAGAATGTTGTCAAATCGGGTAACTGAGTTACATTAGTGCGTGACGACTTTTATGCAGAGAAGAGTGCTCGGGCGGCGAGTTACCCCGCTGTGCAAGATAAAGGGCCTGATACGGAAGTATGCATTGCGCTGACATCTTTGCTTGGCCGTGTGTGTTGCCGTATGCGTTGATTGCAGCTGTAAACAAGCCGACGAATGCACTTTCCATTAGCGATTCTGTGCTCTTGTCATGCAAGCCTTGTGTTGCTGAGCCGTTATTCCTTGGTTGTGTACAGTGCGAGATCGTCGCCTGAAGCGGCTTGTACAATGCCTTGTCGCCGTAAAAGTGGGTCTGCTTCTAAACGTACTAGTTCCACATGCACTTGACGTTATAGTTCAATAAGCATGGGTATAATGAACTAACGTGCAAAGGTGGACGGGGACGCAGATAGAATAACACAATAGGGAGTTTTCGAATAGCGTACGCAAAGCTTTGCGTTTGCGTTTGCCGCAACTGCGCATGCGTCGTACGCTAACCGCTTACGGGCCCCCGTTAAGTGACGGAAATAGCGGGCGACCGCAAAGACCGCAAAGCTTTGCGTACGCTATTCGAAAACTCCCTAATGCTGTCATGCATACGCTACGCTGCTCAGAGCATGCCTCAGGTTGCATTGCCGTCTTCCGTGCTGCGTCGCTTTTGCAAATAATTAGCACGATTGTGCATTGGATAATATAATAATCTGGCTGCGCAAGGTCGCTGCTCGTAGCACTTAGATGTGTACAAGAAGTCCACTGGAAGCCGTGCATTTGTGTGAATCGCGCTGTAGATACAAGTAGTAACAGGAAGTACCACACATACAGTGGCGTAGCCAGGGGGTGGCACACCGGGCCCGTGCCCCCCATCGAAATTTTTTTTCGCCATGACTTACAGAGTGAAAACTTACCATTTCAAGGAGCCCCCCCCGCCCCCCCCCCTCCCCCCCCGAAAAAAAAATTTCTGGCTACGCCCCTGCACACAGACAACTGTAAACTGATTTAATGGGAAGTCGCACAGCGTGCATGTAGCGTGTTTTCTTTTTGGACATGACAGATTTTTTATAAACGTTGTATGACAGTCAGGCTCCTGTAATTTTCGCACAAGAACTCTTAAGTCGAGGCGTAAATTCTTTGCCGCAAGCAAAGTTACATTGACGCAGCTAATCGTTTCTCCACTTTTTAATTAATGACATGGGGGGATGTGGTTGATGTTAGACCGATATAGTGCGTGCCAGGTTATGGCATGCCAACCTTTTTTTTTTCTTTGAAATCACGAACGTTGCATGTAATCCGAGATGTTCAACTTCAAATTTTATGGGTGATGTCAGAGCTAGGAGCGCCCGGCGTGCCGGCAACGTGGCGCCTCTGAACGACGAGGACGTGACGACATTTGAAAAAAAACTTGGTATAGTTGCACTCAAGTCATTAATTAAAAGTAGTTAACAAGTTATTGATGGTTAGTGTCAGTTGAAGTTACGCTTATTAAGCAAGTGCATGCTCTGCTTGTTGCTGTATTTGAAAAAAAAAATTGGGCCAGACATTTATCTTGTCATTTCATATTTTCTTTCTGTTCAAACACAAATTCTTGTAACAGTGAAGTAGCACTGTTGCAACAGCTTCTTATCCCAAATGGTTTAGGCTGTGCTGGTGCATTGAAACACTACTTGATTGTGTTGTACTGTACAGTTTTTGTTTTCCTTGGTGCTTTGATAAAGGAGGAATTTAAATGGGGCTGTTATTTGCACGATTCAGTACTAAGGTGTAGGATTCCATGAAACTGGCAACAATGCTGCTTTTGTTTATCTAGTTATCAGAGAACGCGGTGTGCGATTTGTGCTCTGGCGTGCTTAAAGCACTGAGAAATTGAACAAACAAATGAAAGGGAATAAATCAAGGGCTTATTTTCTTTGTTAGACACAACCTGATGAAGCCAAGGGAGGCATAGGGGAGATCATTCGTAGTTTTTAAATGTAGTGTTGTAATTATGACATAAATTAAGAGGAATTAATGTGGACAAAAACACAACATACTGCTGCCAGGGCCTGAACCTACAACAAAGTATTGCATCTGATACTCCCTCGCTTTAGCTACCACAAAGTCGCTCTCTCATCCACCCAGTGGGCACCTCTGTGTGTGTAATCCCGGCAGTGCCACACCAGCATTCACAGCCACGCTGGTACCGCGTAGCCCGGGATCTCTTTGCGAACTGGTAGCTGACCAATACACGCTCAAATGCTACCTGAGGGCATCAAGCTTGCTGGCTCGAGGCCCTCGCTATGAAAGAACAAAAGGGGGTTGAATCAAGGGCTCATTAAATTGAACAGAAATTGCACATTTATCATAGATGTATTCATTTGTTAAGGGTGCTGCTGAAGTTTTCTTGTGTTCAATTGACCTATATGGCAAGCTGTATATTTCATCCTTTTTTGTTACACAAAGGCAGGAAAGTTCAACACCTAATGCATTATTACAATTGTTTGCAGTGAGCACTTACTCCTCTAATACTTGTTCTTAATGCATACTGGGCCCATTTTCGAGGACAATATTGGTATATAAACATATGCTTATGTCAAGCCATCGTGTTTAATATTTACTACTTGTGTACTGTGAGGCCTCTTTTGTGCGCAAATTAATGGAACTTTTTGTGGTATCTGTTATGCATGTTCCCAGCACAGACAGCTGTTCAAGGGACTGAAGTGGTGGACAACTTGATGTAAAAGAGGGGAGCATTCTTCCTGCAAGTCTGGACAAGGCCATA
The DNA here is from genome assembly GCA_030522465.1 of Rhipicephalus appendiculatus. Classification (NCBI taxonomy): domain Eukaryota; kingdom Metazoa; phylum Arthropoda; class Arachnida; order Ixodida; family Ixodidae; genus Rhipicephalus; species Rhipicephalus appendiculatus. Next base: position 158,420 of record JALIZH010032966.1, read on the forward strand.
TTAAATGGTACGCATTTGTTTCCATCACTGCAAATAGACAGATAAGATTTTTTCAAATGATAAACTTATTCCACCCATATTGTGAGCAACTCCAAGACAGGAAACACGTAATAGCAAGTGCACGTCATATACATGTTCCACTTGGCCTTGTAGTACATGTTTGTGGTACAATGTACTGGATGCTTTGAGTTGAAAAGATTATAGAAGAGACACCTTAGATCAAGACTAATATTCAGAAATGAAGTGTCAACCACCTGCACTGCGCCATAGCAAGATGTCTGACTGAGCAAACGTCTATGCACGGCAGAATTAAAGTGATTTTCAGAGTTACACGATGAAGTAAAGCCTTGGTAAAAGTTGTAAGGTATGCATGCTTGTGCAGTGGAGTGGTGCCGTCTTGGGCATTGTATTTGCCCTAACCAAGTAGCACAAATGAACTGGCAGCGGACTATGGCATCCAAGTATTATTCTTTACCTTTATGTGTGAAACAGCACAAAAAATTAATGAAGAGCAAGACTGGTAGAGCACGGACAGAGTGCTGACTACCGATTGGAGGTTATTAGTAAAACCCTGCCACATATTCCAGTTTCAAAAAGTAATTTTCACAGAGGAAAGGAAACAAGGGACACATCAAGTGTCTTATCGTTGAGTAATGATACTCTTGCTGCCATGTCTATTGATGACATGCTGACTATCTTCTCGCCAGACTTGCATACAGTGTGCCTCTAGATCTTCACCATACTTCATTTCTGCATTTATTGTGAATCTGTCTTTATGAAGCAAATCTTTGCATGCACGCTCATTGCACTGTAATGCCCAGTAACTTCCATATTCATTTTTACATTGTTCTGCTAATCTTTAGTTTGGTGGTTAACATTGTCCTGTCTGCCATTAAAACCTTCACTGCGATAATACTATATTGTATGCTAGATGAGTTATTCAGTGTCCACTTGTGTGATTGGTGGTGCCCTTATATTTACATTTGATGTTTGGTGCTTGTTTGCCGCTAAGCACCTTGACCATTTATAAAACACCATCAATCACCTTCGCTACTTAGTTAATGAAAACATGTATAACATTTTTCAACATGCTGACTAAATCAAACAGCTCTGAGTTGGCGTTTGGTGTCTGCTATCTTTTGCTTCTTACAAACCGTGACATGTATCTTAGAATCCCACTGTGAAACTGTTCAACTCTTTTGTGATTTATTACTTTAAAGGAGCATTTGGCTGTTGTAGACTGCTTGTTAGTAAGTGTGGGTTTATAGTTAAAAATAAAGATTAATATTCTCGCAAATATATCCCACAGTGGATATGCCATTTTTAAGACATAACATTCCTGATAGCTGTTGTGTTTATTTTGCAGGATTTATTGTAACCAGCTTGCACAACTGCACTAAAACCAAAGTAAAATGATGTCCTAAGCTTGAAAACACACTTTGCTGTCAGCAGTGGTATTAGATTTTTTTTGTAGAGAAGCTTATGAACAGTAATTATGACATGCAAAATGCACTTACCAGCATTTTAGTGTTTACAATACAAATAAAATGAAGCTACCCTTAATTCTTGTGACGTGGTGGAATTTCATTTAGGAGCAATAAAAATATGCTGCACAATACGAATTTTCTACTGCTATTCGCATCTCACTTGGGTAAAGTGACAAAATTATTTAAAATGCCTTGAAGTCTTCAAGAAGTGTAAATTTTTAAGGGTTTGCTTTTGTTTGTTAGACACAACATTAATGAGAACTAACAGACAATAATGCCAAGGAAAGTATAGGGGATGTTATTAGTAGTAAATGTAATGTTAATGTCAAGAAAGAAAAGTGGATGAAAGCATAACTTGCCGCGGGCAGGGACTGAACCTGCAACCTTTGAATAATGCGTCTGATGCTCTGCCAACTGAGCTACTGTGGCGGCCATCCGCCGTCCACTTTATGGGCTATATATGTGCATTAAACAGGGGAGCGTCAGTCAGTGACGCTATTAGCCATGACGGCGAGCGTGGAACACTCTTTTTCTGCCTGTTGACGTCACATAGCACGTGACCAACAAAATGCCTTGTAGTTTTTGTAACTTTTCTTACTAAACATATTGTTACTCAGTAGGCAAAGTTAAATAATAGTTGGGCTAGTTTGCTGAACAGAAATGGGAAGAGTGAAGGGCAGAGGCAGCTCAGTCTTTTTGGTAGCTCAACTGCCAGAGAGCACTAGGATTCAGCTGACGAAATTTAAACAATGACATGTGCAAGGAAGCCACTGTATGTGCAAGTAAAAGCATCGAGCAATGCATCCTATTGGTGGACTGTTAAAATTAAAAAATGTAACCCATGTTTTAACTGGACATGTGGGCTCTGACTGCTCACTTGACAGATTGGCAAGAAGATTGCTGCAGTTTCATGGCTGGTTCAAAAATGTAATTGTATCATTTGTGAACCCGCAGTGTGAGAAGTGGCATATTTTACTAAGACCCTTACCGACTGACTTCTGTCGTCAGTGAAAGCTTTTGCTGACCTGCTTGCATGTTCATTTCTAGCACACTTGTTGGAGCATTTGTTAGCCCATAGGGGATAACTTGCATTTGTGAATGAATTTCACCGGTTGAAGGCAAGAGCTCTGCCCTGTCTCTTTTGATTTCTGTTATATGTATAGCTGGAAAATATGTTGCAGCTAAAATGGCAAAGTATGGTTCACACCTTTGGCTTTGAAGGTGTTCATAAAGTTCTTGCACAGCGTACTTTTTGTTCTTGCCCTCTTTTGCATTCTTTACTGAGGAATGCATAATGCTGGTGATGCACTGCAGTTATTTTGAAAGCAGTGAGTGCGTGAAGACAAGGAGAGTGAAAAAATGACGCACAGAGCACTACTTCCATCTAATATTTATGGCAATACATATGTGCAATTTCTTCGCTCATGTCGTGGTAACATGCCTGCTCAAGAACACAGCTGTCGCTAAAGATTAAAGGCATCAACTGCGCACAGAAACGGCAACGAATCTTTAGCGAAGAAACAATGTGAGTCTTGTTCTTGAGCATGCGTGGTACCACGAGATGAGCAAAGAAACTGCATATATATGGCGTGCTTGTGTTGCAATAAATGTTCTAATAACACTCGTTGTTGGGCTAGTTGGTGCATTGCATGAAGGAAATATAATTCGCCAAAAAATTAACGAACATAGGAAACGGCGAAGAAGACAGGAAAACGGCTTGACTACGTTTGATTGTCTAGCTGCTTTCCTCTCTCCTGTGTTTCCTGTGTTTGTTCATTTTTTGGCTGGATATATTTCTTTGTTGCAATCAATATTAGTTGGAAGTAGTGCTCTGTGTGTCATTTTTTTCTCTGTCCTTGTCTTCGTGTGGTCACTGCTTTCAAAATATCACGATACCAACAAGCTCGGTCCCAGCCTTTACTGCAGCTACACCCACACAGAACTAATGAAAGAATTTCATTATGACCTGTGCATACTATATTATATTTTTCTTGTGGAAGTTTTAGTTATAAGTGCCCTGTCCTTCTTTCGCAGGCTTCATCTGTCGTAAATCGCCCGGGACGAATGTAAAGAACACCCTGGCACCTCTTCTGTCGAGGGAACCGAAGTCGCCCGAACAGCCGAAGATGGATGGTGCAACTAACAGTGAATGACTGTGGTTTTATAATGTGCAAGTAAATGAAGGATCACATTATGCTAATTTAACACCAATTGCATTCACTAGTCAAGGGTTGCAATATTGTAATGTTTATGCACAGTTACATTAAGTGAGCTCCTGATAAAGCTTAGGCAATCATGTATTTTGGTGGTATTCATAGCGCACACATTCCACATTAAATTGTGATCTGCTCCTTACTGAGTGTGCATGCAGGTCCTCTAAACGATTGAAAACCCTTGAAATTGGAGAGTACATTTTCAGGGCCCTTGAGAAACCTGGAATTGGTTTCTTTCCTTAAAAAACCTTTGGACTTTCTTGGCATGTGGTATCTAATATTGACTATACTACTTGCTTTCTATGGTCGGTAAACATTCGTCCAGCAAACTGAGGGAACATGTCGTGCTCAGTGATGTCTTTGCCACTGTGTTTCCCCTGCTTGCATTATCGGTTGACCTATCGCTCATTTCAATTCCGCCGCTGCTGGTTCGCCTTCTCCCCCCCTTTCTCTCGACTTGGCTTCTTAGGACTCGACTTCACTTCCAGCGCTTGTGCTGATTTCTCCCATTCTATGGCTAGGTCTCGGTCGTGTGATAGATCTTCTAGCTCAACAAACATCCACTGTCCTATGCAGGCAAACTTGAAAAAAAAAAGAGCTTATGCTCTGTGCTAGAAAGCAAGTACTTCAGACTAAAGCTGCAGGCATTGCTGCACATGCTTAGTGATTGGCTACCATGTAATGCTTTCTATTTCTATTTTGTGTATATGAAGACCTTGACTTTCATCCACTTGAATTCCTTTCCATTCGTGTCATACTCACTGCTCTACAGTCGAAACCTACAAATAATGTCCCCTATACCTTCCTTGGCTTCACTGCCGCTAGGATTTTATTGGTTGAATCGAAGTTTCGTACTTTGAATGCATAAAGCTGCCCATATTGTTTTGGAAACTTTGTTAGAGCAGAAAATTGGTATTTGGGATGCTTCTTTGTGTCCTCCAAAAATCTTCAATAGGAATCCTTGAAAATTCTTCAATTTGGACTTCAAAACCAGTATGAATCCTGTTCACTCCTGTACATTTCATCCCATAGTGGCGTGCCCCGCCTGCAGCGTTATGCAATTTTTAGTTTCTGGCACGTCTAGTCACCTAAGATTTTATTTTTATTTATTCAAATGGTGCTTTCTATAGTGTTCAAATTATTTTGTCATATTGGATGCGGTTTGCACAGTAGCGAGAAGTACTCTGCTATATCAAACTGCAAATATTTAAAAATTTGAACAAAAATTGCTTGCTAAAAAATAAATATTTTACTTAGAAAATTGTGTTTTCTTGTATTTTTTGCCAAGTTTCACCGAAACTCGGCTAGTATACATTAAAACATGCTAGTCGAGTAGAATACAAGTTCATGGCGATGTTCATGTGTTGCTGCTTTGCCTGTGCATTGGTGTTGTAACCTCGAGTGTGTCGTTAACTCACAGGTGCTTGCACAATCCATTCACTACCTCAATGGGTAGAGGGAGGCATGTACAGTGCTAAATTATGTTCTGTATGTATATCTGTTTGTAGAGGAGACTGGTGTTAGTATTGGCTTCGATGGACTTTGAAGATATAATACAAAGAGTTCAGTAATCTTTTAACATAATCTTTTCTGCACCTTACGCTGTGTGAAAACAAGCAGTGTAACCATTAATTATGTTGAAAGGTTTTAGTCCCGCTGGCACGAATCTGAAGCTATGTTGCCTAATTGAGATTATTGTTGCTTTGAAAGAATGGGCAAATGTAAATGTGGGCACTTCTGTACTGCAGGCCCAAGGTTATTGAGTTAGGCTTGCTGTACACATGTGCTTGCATTTATGTTTGGCCATTCTCCCGAAGCAAGAATAATATCAGTTAGGCTCGTAGTTTGAGCCATGTTTCAATAACCCTTCACTGTTGAAAGTGAAAACATCTCAACAATACGTCAATTTGGCATTCACCATTTTTTAAACGAAAACTCAATATTGATTTGCTTGATGGCTTTTCAATTGAAAGTCGCGGGCCAATTTTCAATATTGGTCAACAACTGCCTCAACGGTATTTTCATTTATCCGCAATGTATTCGCAATTGTCAGTTCATTTCCTCTCAACGATAAATCAATATAGATTATATTGATTGGCTTTATGGTCTTTCAATTGAAAGTCGCGGGCCAATTTTCAATACTGGTCAACAACTGCCTCCTCAACGGTATTTTCATTGATTCGCAATGTATGCGCAATTGTCAGTTCATTTCCTCTTCAACGATAAATCAATATTGATTATATTGATTTGATTTATGGTTTTTCAATTGAAAGTCGCGGGCCAATTTTCAACGGTGGTCAACAACTTCCTCAACGGTTTTTCTATTGATCCGTTATGTTTTTTCAATGTCATCTGTTGACATTGCTCAATAACTTCTCTATGTTTTTTCAATAAGAATTTTTGTAAGGGCTATCAACGCACGCTCCCGCCTAATAGACAAAAGAACGAGCCTGTTCTTTTTTTTTATTTTTTATTCTATTTAACATCTTATATCCTTTACCCTCCTCTCTCTCTCTCCCTACTTTCAGTCCCCCATCCCCTTCCCCACGCAGAGTAGCAAGTCAGCGAATTGCATATGCCGGCTAAATTCTCTGCTTTTCAATAAAGAGTTCTCTCTCTCTGTCTCTCACTACAGGAGCTTATTACCTCACGAATTCACCGCCGTAAAAAGTTTTAGAATCCGCCCTGTACGAGCAGAGTTACAAAAATTTGTTGCACGCTGCAACTGCATTCTCTCTTCTCTCGTCCCGACGAAAGCGCTGGAAGCTAAGCAGGGAGGGATGGCACGGGGAAAGAAAAAACGTCACGCGCGCCTCGTGACCTTGAGCACTTTTCCTCTTTTTTTTTCTTCGAATACGCGGCTTTTCATTGCGATAGCGCGCGCACGCGTGGACAAGTCGCGGCCTCCCGCGGCGGCCCCAGTAACGACCGAGCACGCCATGCTCAAATCAGCCAATGGCTGAAACAATGACTGTGACGAGGGATATACGAGCTTGTAGCGTCATTTGTGGAGAGAAGAGAAAGCAATTTTTAGGTGACTTTGAGAATTTATTGTGAATTCCAGGCCGCGTGCTGCGCTATAATATTTGGCTCGCGTGTTCTCGGGAGCCTCGACTACCGATAGGCAGCGTTTTCTGACCATGCTCAAAAAGTGTTGCAGGGCCCCTTTAAGCAGGCAGATTGCCTGCTTAAGCCTAACAACCCGCTTAACAACGCTATCTTGAAGAGTGTGCCGGTGCGACTTTTTAATGGCTTGCTGCACGTAATGAATGCTCACGCCTCTTTTGAATAGGCTTGAGTCACCTGAGTAAAACCTAGAAGTTCCTTCCTTCCCCTCGGAAAGGTACCCTCTTGCTCAAGTTCGAGTGGGCAAAGGCGAACGCTAGCGGTCATTCCTTACGTTCACCATTCCTCCCACAGGATCAAGAAAATTGCGGCTAAACTCGTTGTAGATGTTGTCTTCTCGGCACCCCCTGATGTTGAAGGGACTTTGATAAAAGGTTAACGCACCTGAAAGTGAAGGGAATGGTAGCGTTTGCCGTCTCAAGCGGAGGAATAGGGTTGTGGATTGCACAGAAGGTGTTGTGTACTGTATTCCACTGTCTTGCAAAAAAAAAAAAAATACATCACCCAGACAGGTCGGTGTTGTAATTCACGGTTTAAAGAACATAACTACGCATGTTCTCATCCTGGTAACTCATTCTACGCGTGTCAACTCATCCTGGTAAATTGAGCACTTGGTCATTATGGGCTTTATTTTTGCTGAAGACTTTATTTCTACTGTAAGAACACTTGTTTTGAAGGTATTTAGAGAACCGCCCAGGAGGGCTTCCGCGCGGTGCTTTTGTAGAGCTCCGACAGCCAATAGTATGATATGCACGCCGACGTTACCCTACGTAGCACGGAAGCGAGATTCGTCCGAGAGAGGGCGACTCGGCAATACCTCGCCCCCCAATGCATGTCTTTCCGAATAGTTAATTGACATTTTCCTTTATGCCTAAGTAGCATGTAGTATTTATATATTCGTTGTTTTGTTTAGTGTTTTTTGTCACCGTTCACTGGAGCTATGCCAAATACGCTTTGCTAAATAGTTAGAGTACATGCACAATACAAATCACAAACATACTAAACAGAATGCCATGTATGAAGAACTCTGACGCTTTTCCACCGTCACCGGCAGTACACTTCTCACCTCGGAAATGAATAAAATGATGCCCCTTAATAAAATTGCAGAAATACGGATGTAACTATGAGTATAGCTCGAGCACTTAAGGAACCGAATGTCTGTACCACCTTTCTGATTATCAACAGTCCTGGTGTAGGATGCCATTGCGTGTGATTTGTTCATGCATATATGCTGCACGTGTTGTGATGAAGTTTTAATTTTAAAAGTGAGTCCGTCAAATCTCTCGCGTATCTGTTGCATGTCTCTTCGGAATCCTCATGCGTTCTTGGGAATGTCTTTTGTGGGTCTGCTTGTTCCCGGATCGTTTTTGCCTTCGCGCAACTGCGCTTCGTGTTATAGAAGTACGACCGGGGATGACGGAGGCCGTAAGAAGAATCGTTGCAAGTGAGAATAACTAAAGAATAACAATGAATTGAAGTGCCAAATGTCCAGGCCTGCATCCAAAAGAAACAAATGGGAGGAATCTAGGAGGCTTCCAGTGTCAGACTCAATCATCGTGGGAGACAGTGAGGCATATCCTTGATTCCTCTCGTTGTCAGGACTGGATTATACCACGCCACAGGAAGATATAGGGCATCCCCTTTCAGAAACCGCATACCCTTGCTCATTGTCCCGCCTTCTTTTCGCATGCAACACGTATTGCTCCTGCAACACACAAAAGAAGGAAATTCTCCGTTACCATCGATAATCGTCCTTACTTTGTTCGAGCGTCGTGAGGCGGGTCTCTCTGTCTATATCGTTGCCAACGTCTTAGTGCAAAGATCTTTTTGCTCGTTTGCTGTTTCGTTCACTTTGCATTCTTGCACGTTACAGTTTCAGCCAACCGCAAGTAAAATGTGCGGTCCGATTTGAAGTTTGGTGAGCAAGGCTGAATTATAGTAGTCGACGATGTGCGCATCCGTTCTCGCCTACAAGTTCGTGCATCTATGCGAGACCTCTTGTAAACGTACGGATTGTTGCTAGGCGCTGGCAGCGCATATAAATGTACGACCATTCGTTCGACGCTGTTACCACTGCAGTAGGTGGTCCTATGGGGAGGATTTTCTTAAAAGAGATCGCTCGCGAAAGCATAACCAGCGTGATTCACTGTGACGCACGTTGGCATCGCATTTCGCTACGCTGCTTGGAGATTTTGGTATGTTGCTTAGCTTTCTTTCGGGTGGTGCTGAGAGAAAAATAGGCGATTACAGTTAATATGTTCACGTTTGTATGCGTGTGTGATGTCGGCTTTCATCAACAGTCCCACGCCATATCCAGGAGTCCTTGATACGTCTTCCTCATTATGCCCAGGTATATTTTATACACCTGTTGGGATCGATCCCGCGTCTTTCGGGTAAGCAGCCAGGTACCGTAACCACTAGACCACCCAGGCGACCTATGCAAAATACCTCACAGTGTATGGTTCGCGGCACAGCATACAAATAATCGCTTTTTACATGAGCTTTAAGTAGGAATACAATTAAGGCGAAGCGTTCTGTACCTGAAGCAGTTCGCAAAAAACAGCGGTAAAGTTGTTGGAAGCGGTACGGAAACTTTCGCCTTAAATTTAATCATTTATAAAGCTCATGTTAAAAGCGATTATTTGTATGCTGCGCAACGGACCACACTCTGTGAGGCATTTTGCATAGGTCGCCTGGGTGGTATAATGGCTACGGTACCAGGCTGCTTACCCGAAAGACGCAAGAATCAATCCCAACCATGGCGGTCGCATGCCAGATATGACATTGTGCAAGAAGCATGCGTAAAAAAAAAAAAACCATAGGTGGTCGAAATATTAGGAGCCATGCATTACGGCGGGCCTGATAATGGGATTATGAATCAGGCACACACATTCACACATGTAGATAATTATAGGAGTTTCGAATTAGGGCGATTGCAGGCTTAAGAGGCATGACTACAAATCGCGCAGGCTCCGCAGTGAATAACGAACGGGTTAGACGGTTTAGTAAAGATGTTTCACACTCACCTGAGCTAGCGGGCCGCCGTCTTGATATTACGTTCCGTGAACGCCAGATCGGCGAAGAAGGTTGACGGGGTGGTTTAGAAATGTCTCAAAATGTCAGATTTAGCAATGTCCCGGCACTTAAGTTACAAGGTCATAAACAATATCACGAAGGGAGTAATATTCGAAGAAGGCCGTTAGCGAAAGGTAAGCGGGCTGCATGCGTCCCACCGTGTGTTAAGACCCCTGGTCTACGTATGTGGCCTCGCGCATCACACTACCGTGTATCTCAGTATGACCACGCACCGGTGCATTCTTGTAAGGCTTCGTACGTAGCGTGCCTGTGCTGTATTAGAACCTAACAGATAGTGACAGGCTAGTTAGTGTGTCATGGTACTGACACACTAACTGCCGAATGAAGCAGCGCACAAATTATATGGTCAACCATATTTTAGATGCGAAGCATCTTATGTTCGGGGCTATGTCCGTCCCTCCCGCGTCCCGCGTCCGGCGTCCCGCGTCCGGCAACTTTCATGAAGTAGGGAAGCACCCATTATGCGAACCAGAACACTGAAGTAATATGAAGGCCGTCAACCACTACCACAGTCATCAGAGTCATGGCCGAGAACACAGAGAGGCTGCTTAGCAATGGCTAGGCAGGTGGTGTCTGTCGCCCAGGTTGACCCCATTCCTTGATCTTGCTTGCATGTGTTTGGAGGGGGGCTTAGTCTGTCCCTCCTTCCCGCATCCCGCGCCCCACACCACCACAGCGCATGCGCGTCCCCTCCCCCCTCTCTCCTCTCCTACGCTCACTCCCTTTCTCTCCTCTAGGAATCCTCTACGCTACGGAGCGGCTTCCGCGTCCCACACCTCCCACAGCGCATACGCGTCCCCTCCCCCCTATCCTCTCCTACGCTCACCCCTTTCTCTACTCTAGGAATCATCTACTCTACGGAGCGGCGCCCGCGTCCCACATCCCCACAGCACATGCGCGTCCTCTCCCCCCTCTCTCCTCTAGGAATCCTCTACTCTACGGAGCGGCTCCGGCGTCCGACATGCCCACAGCGCATGCACGTCTCCTCCCCCCTCTCTCTCCTCTCCTACGGTCCCCCCCCGTCCTCTCCTCTAGGAATCCTCTACGGAGCGACGCGCACGACAGGTGGTGCGACAGCTGCATACTTAGCTGGGGGGCGCCACTGTAGTTCCGCGGTATGAAAATGACGGAGCGCGCGCGCCTCATTCTCTCTCCTGTGCAGCGCCGCGATGACCGTCCGGACCAATGCCGTGAAACGAGAGCGGCGACGTTCCTCCCGCTCAAGCTAATTATCTCCTGGCTGCTTCGCATCCACACATGGTTCCCTTTAGCGGGAGATGGGGAAGTTCTTTTATTTATCAAAAATATGGTTCACCCCTCCCTCATAGAAATCGGTATAGCATGAAAGTATAGCGTGTCTTCACAGGAATAGCTCACTGTTTATTGCACATTGATGCATGAGAGCTTGCACAATGTGTATGGTCTTTGGCAGCTATAGCACCCCTCGACGTAGAATCACTCATTTTGAAACCTATACTCCATCTCACAATTACCTTGCAGCACAGCCGAAGCTACGAGGAGTAAACAGGCAGTGTCCTTGCGCAGCACATAATATAGTCCCGGGCTTAACTCTCATTATCAACGAGGTGCAAGTGCTTTAGCTGTGCTCCTCGCATGACGCGTTACGGCGCTACGTGGCAGGTTAGGCCCTTCACGCATGCACTTCGAAATTTCTGAAATAATAAAGAGATTACCGGCTGGTAGCCGTAATAACCACCCTAACCTCGGTGACGTACAGTAACATGGCAGCCCCCCATACACCCCAGACCACCCGCTTCCATCCGAATTCGTGCTTTTTACTGGCTCTCTGTCCGGACAGCAAGAAATAAGTTGCATAATCTGTCATCGCTTAGTCTAATCTAACGCTGAGGGCAAATAATCAGGTATCTTCTTTCGCTATTATTTATATCGCTCGTTTGTTTTGGTGCTGCTAGGACTACTGAGGCGATGCCAAGCCGTAAAAGTGGTTTGATGTTAACTGAGCAGATGTCGCCACAACATTAGCGTCGGTGATGCGTTGACGATGCGAAACACCCTGAATGTCTATATTGTTTTCTGTGCCAATCATTTGCTGTTCCACTCAAGAACGGTACGCGATAGCTGCTGAAAGGGCGTCGACCGCGCTGACAAAAAAAGAACTCGGTGAAAACGCCAATATGAACGCTGTTATGAAAAGAACTGCGTTCCTCACAAACGCCAGCGAACACGCCCTGCACAAGTGGGTTTCTGAACACAAAGAAACAACGAGGTGGCGTTTCCGCAGAGGTTTTTGCGTTTTGTACTAATTGGAGGGAGAAGTATCGACAAGGTAGGCGAGCCGACGCCAAAGAGACGACGAGCAGACGACGCGATGCGGATGAACACGTCTCGAGGGGGGCTTTCGCCTTTCCTATTGGCTAGCAAGCCCTGTAGCTTCCACAGTGCTGCAAGGAACTTCTGAGATGGAGTGTAGTGGCACTTCTTCATCCGGGCAACTAACGTGCCGGACACAACACAGTCAATCGCGCGCGAAAATGGCATCAGCAAGCCCGTAATGAGCGATTCTACTCGATTCGCACCGATGTAAAGCGTCTTCATCTGACAAAGAAACGAACCCTCAAAATTCCCTTCCTTAATTCACTTATAGCGAGGGTCTCATTTCGGCAGACTGCCGTCAGCTGTCGGCTCGTTAAAGGTTCATGTGCTACGTGACTCCATCTGGCAAAAAAGGAAAGAATGTTCCACACTCGCCGTAATTGGCTAGGAGCGGTGCGGAGCAGCACTTCCTGATTCGCATGCACATACATACCCGATTAATGGACGAGAGGGTGACCGCCGCCGTTGCTCAAATAGTAACAGCATCGGGTGCGTAATCAGAAGGTTGCAGGTTCGATTCCTATCGGCGGCAAGTTGTCCTTTTTGTTCTTTTTCTTCACATCTATATCACCATTATTACACTCGAAAAAAGAACTATTAGTAACGCACCTTTACCTTTCTTGGCTTCATTATCTGCTGGTTTTCTGTAACCTTTAAACAGTGGGTAATGTTTCTGTGGTTCTACAGTTTCTTTTTCTCTTTTATTTATTCGAGCTCGCGACACGTAGAGCCTGCTCCAGAGCGAGCCAAATGTCAAAGGTAGCCGTTGACGGCAAGACACAACATGACGCCTTTATAGCCTTTAGGCATGCATGACGTCGTACGGAAGCATCTATTTTTAGCTTGGCGCTGGACCTTGGCCGTTTCAGCATTGTGGTTGTGGATAATAATGGCTATAAATTGCACATTGGTATAGCTAACGTTGCAGGTCTCTATTATAATGATGGTTATTTCCGAAAGCAATAATACCTTGCATTAGACATTTTGATATTTGAGGAAGAACAATTAGGCCCGCCATATACATGAATCCTTTTATTTCAGCATGGATTTGGAGACCGCCAGGATGAAACATAAGCAACCTTTTCAGATTTTTGTTTATTGCAAGGATGCTTCACATACTAGTATGCCCCGACACGCAGTCTGCCTCTGCGTGCTTATGAATTCTGTACGATGATTTCGTCTTAGCGAATGAGCTTGGAAGTTCCCAATGTCAGTGACCTTCCTTCATTATTTCCCTGCAGCTTTCCCCTGCGCCTTTGCTGGGCGACTGTATTCCGGCCTACTACATTGCCACGAATAGGATGCACTGCCATCGAGAGGCGGCTCATAGTGGCCGAATTTCTCAGAATCGTGGATCTGCTGGTAACTGCCAGAAGGGTTTCGAGCTCCAGTGGGATCTTGCAATGGCGTAAAATGGTGCATTTGGCGAAACGTCGCAAAGCCTCATTGTCAACTAAAGACGTACTCTGTCGAGGCTGTGAGCCTCAGCATATGAAAAAAAATAATAATAATAAACAAGAAGAGGCGAATAGAGAACGTTGTAAAAAAAACTCATCTACCCGAAGAGTGAGTCAATAGAGCTGAATTTAGATGACGTACTATATCGCAGGAGGTTATGATCGTTTTTAGGGGCGAAGCTCCTTAGGGTGTGGGTCTGTCCCTCCTCTGTAGTAGTAGTAGTAGTAGTAGGTAGGTAGCCACGTGTAGTGGAATGTACCCACTCCACGTGATAAAGATGACAATGACGCAGTATAGTGGAATGTACCCACTACAAGTGATAACTATGAAGTATAAGCGCGTTCCAGTATAGTGGAATGTACCCACTACACGTGATAAAGATGAAGATGACGCAGTATAGTGGAATGTACCCACTACACGTGATAACGATGAAGATGACGCTGATGACCATGAAGAATAAGCGCGTTCTAGACCACACATTCTATTTCTGCCATGGATGAAAACGATCGAGTTTCGCCCACTCATCATCATTCACTTCGTGGATATGGCGTGATTTTTTCTCGTTATATGTCCGTTTTGGAGTGCGCTGCTTAAATGGAAAGGGTGCCCAGTCTGCAGTGCGATAGCCATCATCTTGCGGGTTGCGCATTCAACCATAAATGACGTGCACATGTGTTCTGGCGGTTAAGCAACGTCGTGTACTTCTCCGTACGGGGTGCCAAGCTACACCTGTCTCATCATACGGCAGTATTACAAAACTCGCTGGGGTCCGTAGCCAGTATACGACAAGTACAGTATACGACATTACCGACGTAGCCAGTATACGACATTACCGGCTCTAGCTTCGCCGGTAATGTTTTTTCAACAACGAACTACAATTGTTTTGTCATAAGAATTAATAAGATACATTTACACTACTATAGCTCTCAACAGTTGAAAATGCGTACAATTAAGGGAAGATGCATGATTTGAATTTTGCCACTCGGGTCGATTCCAGAACATGTAACAACAGGTCACTCGTGTGTGCTTCATCATCAATGCATACACACCCAACTTCATTATCAATGCACACTTTTTTGCCTCCTCGGGTAATATGTTTATGCCCGATCAAATCTAGAGTAAGCCCCATGGTCTTTAACACAGATTTCATGCAATATAATGTGCATACCAAAATACTGAATGCAAAGTGAACTCTGCCACCTGCAGTGTTAGTTTTGGGAGATAAGGAGTTGTGCTGCTCCTTTTATCATGCGGGTTCTATGCTTAGCAACGATTACTACAACATGATCAGCAAAGATTCAAGAACACCAATATAGTTATGCTTAGGTGCAAGTTGGAGAACCACGGTGAAGAAATGACCTGGTGTCGCCTCCTAGACCTTGCCATATAATCAGTTCTTGCCTTCAGCACCTGAAACCATAAAACCTTGATTAAAATAATTAATGTCACATGCATAAAACATAACCTTATATATAAGAAGTGGCTCACTCCATTTAGAGTGATTTATCACTTTCTGCGCGCATGCATCTGCCTCAACAATTTGGTATCCTTTATAGCCTACAGTATGCACTGAATTCGCAGACCTCACGCGGCGCGTGCGTATTGCAGAACGATAATTGCCGAACGACTGCGACCGTTCCAAAGACATTAATCCACGAAACCATCCGCAAGAATTTGTGCGGGTTTTGACATATCTCTCTGGCACTTTTTACGGCGCGCAGGGTATTTCACGGCAATTATTGAAAATTCTATCACCAACTGTGTTGCCACTATTCGTACTGCTTACCAGCATAACGATTGGCTAGAAAGAGCCACAAACCACTGCAATAACCATGAAAAGCTGCTCATGACGAACGACCCATTAGAGCTAAGAACCCTTGGTAGGGAATAATTTTTCATTTTTGTTGTAATTAAAGAAAAAAAAATTAAAAGCGACACGTGAGCGAAAATCAATACAAAATGGCGCAGAATAAAACATTAATTAAGAAAACAAGTCCAGAAATCATACTATCAGTATAGACACGGGAGTTAATTATGTTAGCAGCCTCCGCAAAAGAGATTTTATTCGTTTAAAAGACGAGCTTGACTTCGTTTAGCTTTACCCTTAGGGCCGAAGTTTTACAGAGGGGCATGTTTCCTAGGAAACGAACAAATATTTCAATGAAAAATTTGATAATACAAAAATGTTTTTCTAAATAAAGTAGTGATAGCAGAAGTGCTAAATGTTGATGTAGAACAGTTGGATAAGACGAATAAATTGCGATATTCTTGCTTGTAATATTCTGTTTTCATTTTGGCTTATGTTGAGTGAACACTGGGTGACAGTACAGAGACTATACTCAGCGGGCTTACAAATATCTAAGAATTTGGTGAAAAACCTGAGCACTGTTACTCCATTTTCCAATTTGTGTTAATTTCTGTCTTATCTGTAAAACCATTGGCCGATGTTGCGTTTTATTATTACGAAATTGCTGCTTTACTGAAGGCTCGCAAACGAAAAGGCTCATCAGTGAAGTGCGTTTTCAAAACGTAATACCGGAGGCTCTTTCAATACTCGCTTCAAGCAACGTGTTGCAGAATATATGACTGCAAAGCAATGCAGCACAACTGTGGTTCATTAATGAACTGTATACAACATGTGCTCTAAAAAGAACATCCCTAACACACCTCTTAGTTTCAAACTCAAATGTTCAAACACACGGAAAAGTGTTCAATGAATATAATCGGCGAATAAATCCAAGTTCATAGACGAAGTTTATGAATACAGCTGCTCTGAGGAAACATTTCCACTGAATATGTTACCAATACAGCTGGGCCTGTCAACACAGTAGATGTCGCTGTACTCGATTTCCAAAATAAATGACAGTTTTTCGTGCTTCAGTTAACAGCAACAGAGGAGCACCCAACAGCGACAGTGATGATGTCAACACGTATTCTCTGCTTCCAGAAATGAAGCTTGCTTTTGTGTAAAGACGACATACACGCAGCCGGCGGAAAAAAAATCATTATACAGTCGGAATCACGCTTGTCTAGAGCTCCCAGCCGGCCGCTGCAGCTGCTGCTTTCTGCGGCAATATGCAAAGACCGACGCCGTAATGAGACCAAACATGGTCCTATCGCATGCTAGGCCTTTGTGCTATAATTCAAGTATGAACGGAAGCTTGTAGCTAACGCGAGGTAGAAGCTGCGGCCAACAACAGAGTCGACAGCCACGCGCTCCGCTGCTCTAGACAAGTGTGATTCTATCCGTACACTGTATCCACACGTGAATGAAGTTTGATAAGTTCTAGCTCAACGACGGTGATAACCTGCCACGAATTCTCGAATGGATAGCACGAAACCGCCTCGCTGCGATGAGTTCGTTTTTATGAATGTATTTAACCGAAACCCTGGAAACGGCTTGCATGGCAAAAAAATCCACGCATCTGCCTGCCCGGGCCCCACTTCATATCAAAGTGGTGCCCACCTCCACCCGAAAAACTTGTCTGCCGACGCCCCTGCCCCCTTACACTCTCTCAGCAATCACATGTTGGCACGCCGGCGAGCGCGGCAACGCTCCTTCGTCAGACGTCTCGTTGCAGCAGTCGAGTTAGTCGGGTGGCTTCCACGCTCACGCATCTCCCCTGTAGCCTAAAGTCCCTAAAAAAACTAAAGTAGCGCCAACCGCGCCCCTTCGCCTCTGCCTCCTCTCCCAGCAGCTGCAGCAGCGCCTCTATGGTGTCCGCCAGGAAACTGCCGAAAGCACGGCCGGCCGTGCATACCCTCTCCCGGCGCACGGGAGAGGATATGCGCAGCGCCGGGAAAGGGTATGCACAGAGGACAGACAAGATGGCGCGCTTGCACTACCAAGCGCTGGGGAGAGGAGGAGCCTGCACGCCGACACGTATGGCGCTACTTTAGTTATTCTAGGGACTTTACTGTAGCCCGGTCACAATCCGCCCACTCATGCAAGGAGTGTATCGGGTTCCATTCTGACCGACCCCGTCTCAATGGGCACAGGCTTTTGACGAACACGCTTTAGAATTTACAAAGTGTCCTTGAAATTTTTATAGTAATATCTCCGAACAAGGTCGTCTCAGAATACGGCGACTCAAGTGAATTACAACAGAAAAGCAAGTGTAAGCAGTGTTATTAAAAAAAATTACACCATCTCCCGCTAAAGGGAACTATGTGTAGATGTGAAGCAGCGGGCGCTAACGCTTACACTGGCGGCGGCGTTGACGCTGGCGCTCATCGCAGCGTTGCGCAGGAGAGAAAACTGGGGAGGCGCAAAACACGCAGTGATGGAGCGGTGTTTTCTACTGGAACATGCCAATCGCTGCTTATGGGCAATGAGAGACAGAAGACTCCGACTGGACACAGAGACCCGCAGTCCGCTTTTAGTTAACACGCACGCTGCGAATTTTTATTGTTCAACAACGCACAGGAGAAATCTCCCACCGGCACCACCTTGCAGGTCAAGATCCATTGCCATATATACGGGGTGGCCAGTAAACGGTTGTGCAGCGCGAGCAGTCGGTTTTTTCAACCATGAAACTCGCTAGCAGACACTGCCTGCGTCGGTGTCGCGAGGCAAGAGAGGTGGGAGCGTAGTAAAGGAGATAGAGGGGGGACGCGCATGCGCAGTGGGGAGTGTGGACGCCGCTGGCAGGGATGCCTAGAGGAGACAGGGGGGAGCGTAGGAGGGGAGAGAGAAGGGCAGGCGCACGCGCAGTGAGGGTGTGGTTGCCGCGGGGAGGGATGCCTCGAGGAGAGAGGGGGGAGCGTAGGAGGGGAGAGAGGAGAGGAGGCGCATGCGCAGTGAGGGTGTGGTTGCCGCGGGGAGGGCTGCCTAGAGGAGAGATAGGGGGAGAGGAGGTTTTTATTTTTATTTTTTTTGAAAGGGTTTGCGCATGCGCAGTAAGGGTGGTCACGCGGCACACCACCACCACCACCACCGCCGGATTAAGCTTCGCCATAAGATGCTTCACATATAAAAAATCCACACATCTCCACGAAGTGAATGATGACGTCCTAAGGTCCATAATATCTACGTTGAAGTCGCCGACTAATATAAAGGGTTTGTGCTTGTGGGTGTTTTATAATGTTCCTTCACAATTCTTATTGTTGTTCGTCTATTGTAAACCGTTTTTCATTCACATACACAGATTTTTCGACTATAACGATGGTTTTCCAACCGCCATGGCAGCGGACAGTGAGCTTCGACGAAAAAGATACGTCCTAAGGTGCGTAACGTGTACGTTAAGTCGCCGAATAGTATAAAGGGTTTGTGCTTCTGGGGGTTTTACATTGTTCTGTCATGGTTGATATTAGTCTATTGTTATTTAACCTTTTTTTGTGTCTCACATCCACGAATATCCCCGTGAAGGACACGTAGGACGACAAGGCTAGGCCCTAAGGAGCTTCGCCCCTAAAACAATTGTACTACTTAGAATAAATATAATATGTACCCGTAAATTACTCGTTTCATAGCAGCGGTATGCTCATAAAGAACGATTGTTTTCGAAGCTTGTACTGGGATCACACTTGCATCTCACTCGTATTTGTAGGACTTATGGTCAACACCAAGCCGGTCTATTTCAGGTAATAAATATTAACAGCGTCGAAACTTCACATGTATTAAGAATTAGTCAAAGTTTTGAGGTGACTTGCGATAAATGGACGGTTTTTCCAGAGCAACCACAATGCAAAAAATGGTTTGGTAGCTGTAAAACATCGAACAAAAAAATGTGGAAACTGTACCTTTAGTAACACAAGAAATCTATGCAGTTTAGCTGCAAGCTTCAACCAAACAACCTGGAAAAAAGTGGATCGTCACGAAGTAAGGCGCAACATTATCTTGCGTGTCATTCATTCAGGGCGTTTGAATGTGATATTGTGCATGTGCTGAGATGTCTGTTTATATTGATTTTTCTGCAATACGAAAGCAGAACAATATTCACATTTGATCTTGTTTTTTTAGCTCACTTCAGATTTCAGTACGTTAAACTCGGTTTTTATCCCCTCGTATAAATTATTCTGTTGCACGAGTCGGTAGAGTTTTTTCTTGCAATAAATTAGCGCATTTGTGTATGAAAATTCACCTGTGAATAGACGCTGCCTACGTTCAGGGCTGGGCAAAGATACTTTGAATTTGTATCGCGATACGATACAAGATACTCGGACAAGAAGTATTGGAGATACAGATTCAAGATACTTGGGGAATGAATCTATCCGATACGATACTCACCAATTGTATCTTAAGATACTTCGATACATTTGTAATTTTGCTAATATAGAATAATATAAGGACGCTGCAAATACCTATGTACAGAAACGTTTCCTTGAAAATGTCTTTTAACTGCGACCAACTTTGTTTGTTTTAATGAAATATCTGTTTGAATCCCGAATGTTATGTTCTTTTTGCTTAATTTATATTAGTCTCCTTCCGAAACAAGTTATTGGCCGTTGTTTACTTGATACTTTCGTATTTCATGGGTGTCGCTGCTCTGCTTGACGAGCAGCTAGCGGATTACCGTCTAATTTCAAAAACTTCAATAAGATGCCTCCGCAAGATGGCACTAATACCGGTGCAGAGTCCTCCCTTGTCCGTAAGCGTATTACCGTTTTCGTATTTAGTACCGCATCAGCCTATAGGTATAGAACAGCAAAAACGCTCGTAGATATTATTAACGCGATAGCGTTAAAGAGCTCGTTTCGCAGAAATTCCGGCGTCGGCGTCGGCGTCGGTGTCGGCGTCGTTGGTTGTGAGCGAAAAATCATCATCTTGTCCGTGACCGAAAAATCGAGAAAGATGCAAATAAAATAAATAATAACATTTTTCGGGTCCGAGTGAGGATCCAACCCGGGTCGTCTGCGTGGCAAGCAGGTGTTCTACCACACAGCCATGCATCTGGTTGGAAATACTGTGAAAATAACTTCCTCTGCTTGGAAATGCAGTGAAAATAACTTCCATGCTTCGCAAACGCAAGCGTCCTTTATATAGGCGTCGCAATATAACATGTAATATCCCAGGAATATTGCGTGGTACAAGCGTACATTGCCATCGGGCGTCAGAATATGTGACTATCATAACGATTTCATAGTTTAAAGCCAGCCACCCATTACAAACGGCACACACCTTATTGCGCGTATTCCCTTAACACCACGTAGTGGGTGCATTGCAAGTTCGAAAACATTTCCCACATTTGCCGCGCATAATTGCTCCTGGTTTAAAGCATACTACCCATTACATAGTATGCACTAAGTGATTGAAGTAGGCACTAGGGACGGGATATCGCTATTGCGTCCAACTCTTAAAGGCGAAGCTTAGGGGTCCCCCAATTTTTTGTGAAGCATGTGAACCCCGTTCTTGCATTTTTGAGACTTTTCAACGAAGCACCACGCAAGACAAACTTCAATAAAGACACTGTAGCCGCATCCGAATTTGAGCGTAGACGCCGCACGTATTGGAGTACGCAGCACAGTACCGTGGCTACAAGCAAGGTTCATGGCACCGACACAGCTGAAAAGAAAGAAAACATCGAGAAACAAAAGGCCGGCTGCACGTAGACGTTCGCGCGCTTGTTTTTGTCGAGATGACTCAAGCGCCATCACGTAACGCTGCTCCACCAATAGAGACGCGTATACACCTTATTTCTTATGCTCAATGGAGCACTGTGGCGGAAAGACAAAGGAAGATCACTGTCGTTAGCTTTATTGAGGTGGCTTGTGGCAGCAGTATCCGCTTGAGAAGTAAAGTTCAGCCGGTCGTTTGTTGTTTCGCAGGGTGGCGTTTCTATAGCAGTATCTTGTATCTTAAGATACACGATACATTATTGAATATATCGGAAATACAAATACAGATACTCGTTTTGCGTGACGTATCGCGATACAGATACAAGATACCCAAAGAGTATCTAAGATAGTATGTAAGATACATGTATCTTCGATACTGCCCAGCCCTGCCTACGTTTGTTTCTATCGCTATGTTTGCCTTTTTTCCACTGAAATCAAAAGTTGGAGCAGAAATCATGTTGCTATTCACTGGCACTATTTGTTTTTATGAAAACCTTGCGATCGTCCCAGAAAGCTTTTTTTAATGTGAACTTTCAGACTACCTAATTTATTGAGCAGCAAGTAGATTCGCTGCTTCCCGTAATCACACAAGCTAAAACGAATTGCTTATGAACGGTTAAGTTGTGAATCTGCCACCACAACCTCTAATAAGTAGACGTTGGGCTTCCTGCTAACACTAATCCTCAGAATTATTCCCTCTCGCCATTGGAGAAAAGCAACACTGCGTGAAGTCCAATGATTATGCCCGTTGCTTTCTTTTTGAGGCACACAACGTACGTACGTCACCGAGATGTAGGCTAGCTATTTCAATTGAGTTACGAGGGCAGAGTGTGTTAAAAGCGAGCCGCCATTTGGCACTGAAGTATTTCGCCTTGAGGTACCTGGGCGCGTACTCACAAAAATATTTTGTTGCAAACATATAGGTCACCGCTCTACCCTCTCTGCCTCATTCTTTCTTTCCTATTTGCTCAGTATGTCGGAAGCTCCTCCAGTCCTCACGGCGAACGCAAAGCCGACCCGGTTGGAGATCAGCAAAAGAAACGCTTACAAACATGCACCGTTAGTGATTTGCGTCCTTCACTAACGCATCATCAGTTACCCTAATACCGTAATCATGAATATTTTTTTCTTTCTCAATGAAGCTTTTAGAAGTCATTCTTACTCCTCGAATATTGCATCTTTATGCTTTTTTATGCTTTTGTTTCCGGGAAATGTCAACGCCCTGCTTTGCAGAGTGGTAAGCCATGTCCACATGGACGCACATGTAAACTCATTTGCTCTATAATCTGCATAATTTTAAATCTTATTCCAGACATGTATATATCTGCCTACATGCAAAAAAAAAAAAACTTTTCTTATGCTTTCCTGATAACGCGGAAAAATATGATAAGGTGGCTGGAAGCGCCAGTTTTACTGTAATAATCTTTACACTAACAAGCTTCAAATTGTGCAGAAACGAAATCAAAGCCTTATGAACGACTGATCTCTTTGAAGCGGCGTGGAAATACTTTGCAATTCAAATGACTTGCATGCAAAGAGTGCTTGCTCATATGCTTCGCTCGGGAATGCTTAGCGCACCTAAAGGAGTCCATTTCGCAGAGTAGCTTCATTAGGCCGCCGATGAGTTTAGGAAGTCTGAAAAAGAGTTTAATGATTTCAGAACACTCGACAGCATTCTGTGGAGGTAACGCGAATATATGCGTTGAAGTCGGGAGGGGAGGATTAATTCCCTTTTGGAATATATTTGGGCTGACTCGGGAGCCTAATGCATTAAACTCTATTATAGCGACGGACATGTTTTCATCCTTCGATTATGAAAAATTGCCCACGCTTCGCTAACTTCCTGTCTACGTTGCTTTGTATTAATGAAGATACCTGCAGTGCTCAGCATTCATTAAGGGCATGTAAGAGTTCCGTTTAGTATGTCTTTAAAGTTACGCGTGACTCAAAAGTACCCAACTGAAAGCGGCAAAGAAAAATAATGATAGAATGGGTCAACGCGATGTGTAAGCGCTACTACACATGTGCGCACGAAGGAATAGACAAAAAAATCACAGCATATCCACTGAGTGAATGCTGATGAGTGGGCGAAGCTGCGGAGGTTTATCGGTAAACCGTGAATCTTCCGCGAATTCTGTGCAGTACATCATCGACGACGTGAGATCGGGCGCGTTTATACTAAAAGGTCGATGAGAGTCATGGCGACTTGCAGCTCACTTTAATTTTACATGTACGCTGTGAATTTTTTTTATTGTTTAATCACGCACAGGAGACATCTCACACAGGCACTACCTTGGAGGTCGAAATCCAGTGCCTATATATACGCGGTGGTCAGTGAACGGTTGTGCAGCGCAAGCAGTCGGTTTTTTCAAACAAGACGCTGCCGCGACGCTGCCTGGCGACGCTGTCTGCGTCGGCGCCGCGAGGCAAGATAGAGGGGGGGGGGGACCGTAGGAGAGGAGAAAGAGGGGGGAAGCGTAGGAGAGGAGAGGGCGGTACATATCACGTACTGTCACAGCGCATTGTCATATTATAATAGCGCCATCTATCATCTTTAATCATCAACGTATACGAAAAACCACTGACGCCATCTAGTATATCGTCACCCAACTGCAGTTTGCATGCATCTCTATGGGACAGTGCCATCTATTGCATCTTTAATCTTTGAGTGAATGTTTTTCAATGGCATATATTTTGCTTTGTTCCGGTGACATTGAAACTAACTCTGGACCCAACACCCGTACCGCAGTGCAACAAGAATTTGACGACTTACCCGAAAATCCTGCCGAACAAATGAACGTATTATTCCGCATGTTGAAGGATGTGCACTCGCGCTCTTTACAAAGCACGAAGTGTCAGTCTGAGCTTGCTAGCGATGTCAAAGCAATTAAAACCGGACAAAAAAGCATTCACGCAAAAATTACTGGCATCCGGAAGCGACTTGACGAATTGGAGGAAAAATCTAAAAAACTCGATGATATGACGGAAGAACTAAGAAGTATGCAAAAAACCGTGGAAGAACTAACGGACGAGAATTACCATGTGCAATCTAGACTAACCGAGCTAGAGGACAGGTCGAGAAGGGACAATTTAATCTTTCACGGTGTTCCAGACTCCAAAGAAAGCTGGCAAGAAACCGAAGCAAAATTGACGAATTCTATTTCTGCTGTTCTTGACAATTTTCCCAGCGAGTCATTTCAAAGGGTGCACCGTTTGGGCAACCACTCACCTACTAAGTGCCGCCCCATTGTCGCCAAGTTCACTAACTTCAAAACAAAAGAGAAAGTACTGTCACTGCGCAATCAACTAAAGGATAAGAACATCTCAGTCAGCGAAGATTTTTCTGTTGCAACTCGGCAGGCCCGTAAAAAACTTATTGAATTTGGGAAAGCTGAGCCCGGTTCATCGCCACTTAAACTGCGTTACAACAAGTTACTACTAAATAACAAATGTTACATGTACTTTCCAGAGTGCGACAAAGTTCTAGAGGTAAACAAACGCATCAATCATGTCAGTACTACACGTGCTTCTTCGAAGAATACGTCTACGTAGGGATGCGCGAGGGGAGGTGACCGCAAATCACATCCTCAGGTATCGGTTCTTTTTTCTAACGTTAGAAGTGTACTAAACAAATATAACTCGTTATCATCAGCTATTGACACATGTAGCGCAAAAATAGTTGCTTTGACAGAAACATGGCTCCACGCGCATGTCCGTGATCAAGAAATCTTTGATGACGCAAACAACTTTCACATTTACCGTTGTGATCGGACAATGCGCAGGGGAGGCGGTGTTCTTCTTGCGGTTTCAAAGGACATTCCTTCTTCTTGTATCCACATCAACAGTGAACTAGAGCTAATTTGGGCCATAGTGACCATCGGCCACCACAAGATCATATTAGCAACATGCTATCGCTCTCCCTCTTCACCGTCAACATTTGTAGATGAACTACACGACGCAATTAATATAGTTTGTACACGATTTCCCTCGCATCCTCTGTTTTTGTTCGGAGACTTTAACTTTCCTAGTATAATATGGAACGCAAGCGCGCCTTACTCATTACCGTCTTCGCCACAGCCGAGTGAATTTATTAACCTATGTTCAGTATTTTCTCTAACACAACTAGTAACGTCGCCAACCAGGACATCAACCAGCAGTGCTAGTATTCTCGATCTAGTATTAACAAATCGACCAGACTTTGTTACCGCTTTAACCTATACACCAGGCATCAGTGATCATTCATTACTGTCGTTTTCATTTAATGCGCCCAGTCCTAAAGCAGACAAAAAAAAAGAAAACAATACGGGACTATAAGAAAGCAAACTTTAACATGATTAACAGTGAACTAGCAAAATTCTTAGACATATTTTTAAGTAGTTTTGATACCCGTTCAGTGCAGTCTAACTGGGATATGTTTGCAGCTGAAGTAGATCGACTAACAAATAAATATATTCCCTGTCGCATCGTCACATCTAACGCGCGTGCGCCATGGCACAATGCTGACATCAAACGTTTATCTAACCGAAAGAAACGTTTTTATCGTGCCGCAAAATGTTTACCTACTAACCACCCGCGCTGGGCTGCTTACAAATCTGCATCGTCCATCTACATATCTGCACTGAAGTCCGCTAAAGATAACTTTCTTACTAACGTTTTACCGTCTATGTTACAAACTAACGCAAAAAAATTTTGGCGAGTCATTAATCCTCTGTCCGACAACCATATATCTTTCATGGACTCATCCGGTAACCAAATTAGTGAAGCGCATTGTGCTGCTGTTCTTAATGAATCTTTCATCAAAAACTTTTCCGTAGATAGCTGTAATGAATTACCTAGCGCGACTTTACACAATTACTCACCCATGTCATCAGTAATCATTGAACCTCTTGGAGTTGTACGCCTCATTGAATCACTTAAGAATGATTCGTCTCCCGGTTATGATGGTATTAACACAAAGTTTTTGAAAAGTACTAGCGCTTACAGTTCCATTATACTAACTAAAATTTTTCAACAATCAGTGGATACTTCTGCTATTCCTAGTCAATGGAAAATTGGGAAAGTCGTTCCACTCCATAAATCTGGTAATAAAAACTGTTCAACAAATTATCGTCCTATTTCTTTAACTAGTATTTGTTGTAAACTACTCGAGCATATAATATTTACAAACATAGTCAATTTTTAAGAATCAAATTCATTTTTCACGTCAGCACAACATGGCTTCCGCAAAACATATTCATGTGAAACGCAGTTAATATCCTTCACTCATCACTTGCATCAGATTCTTGATAAAACATAGCATGCCGACTGCATTTTTCTAGATTTTTCAAAAGCATTTGACAAGGTTTGCCATAGACTGCTACTTCACAAACTACGCCAACTAAATCTTGACAAAAACCTATTAATGTGGATTGAATGTTTTCTCAC
Organism: Rhipicephalus appendiculatus; assembly: GCA_030522465.1. Taxonomy (NCBI): domain Eukaryota; kingdom Metazoa; phylum Arthropoda; class Arachnida; order Ixodida; family Ixodidae; genus Rhipicephalus; species Rhipicephalus appendiculatus. Next base: position 185,136 of record JALIZH010032966.1, read on the forward strand.
TAACAGATCACAATTCGTTACGGCAAATGGTTACAATTCTTCTTTTCGCAAAGTTCATTCCGGCATTCCGCAAGGCTCTTTCTTAGGCCCTCTGTTGTTTCTCATTTATATTAATGACCTCTCATCAGTTATATCGTCTAACATTCATCTGTTTGCTGACGACTGTGTTATTTATCGAGAAATTACTAACGATAATGAGATTAACATATTGCAGTCTGACCTTAACGCTATATCTAACTGGTGTGAAAAATGGCTAATGGACCTAAACATTAAAAAATTTAAAATCATGCGTGTATCGAGAACCTCCACTACCTCTCCTCTTTACTTTCTTAATAACATTCCTCTGGATTCTGTTAACTCTTATAAGTATCTTGGAGTTCACATAACGACTAATCTCAACTGGTCACCTCATATTGAATACATTATTAACAATGCTAACCGCATGCTTGGCTATTTACGACGTAAGTTTTTTAATGCTCCATCTGACTTAAAACTGCAACTTTATAAGACACTAATACGTTATAAACTAGAATATGCTACAGCCGTGTGGGATCCCACCTATGATAACCTAGTAACTTCCCTTGAACTTGTTCAGAATAACTCCGTTCGTTTTATATTCTCTAATTATAACAGAACCGCGAGCATTTCAACTATGAAAACTTCCCTTGCACTCCCTTCTTTAACATCTCGTAGAAAAATTTCCCGTTTAACACTATTTCACAAGATGTATCACCATCCTTTCCTGCATGACCAACTACTTCTTCGCCCACAGCACATATCCCGCCGCATTGATCACCATCACAAAGTAGGCATCCCTTCATGCAACACAAAAACTTTCTTCAATTCATTTGTGCCTCTTACATCAAAGGAGTGGAACAGACTTCCCGGTGACATTGTTAGTATTAGTGATAACACATTGTTCCGTAATGCGTTAGCTAATATTGTATAATTAGGATTTTTTGTTGCATTAGCTAACATTGTATAATTAGGCTCTGTGATGTATTAGCTAACATGTACTAATATATAAATGTTTTAGCTAACATTGTATTATAAGAGATTTATTTGTACGATCTAACCGTATACACTGCATTTTGTTCAATTACCTTTTTTGGAATAACCCACCCCCCTCTGTAATGCCATTTGGCCCTGAGGGTATAATAAATAAATAAATAAATAAATAAATAAATAAATATATAAATAAATAAATAAATAAATATTGTATGCTAAGGGAGACACTACTGGCTACTCACGATGCATCGACAACCAAGAACCGCCCAGGTGATGCCATAAGGAGCTTCGCCCCTAAAAGAGAGCACTCTACATGTAACTTACCATGCTTTGTCAAACAAGACCACCAAAGCGTGAAAAGAATACTGCTGGTGCTTAAGCAACAATTTGGGGGAGCTAACCTTATGCGCAGACATGATTAGGCTAACCGCTTATTTCCGCTTATTGTACAAAGACACGCCATTCCATTTTCTAGGCTCCATTTTATATCTATCAGCATATTGCAGAAAAGTGAAGTTGCGGGAGAAACATGCATGCTGCTATATTTAGTTAGGTGTATTCGTAACACTCATAAAATAGATGAGGAGACTACAGACGTGTGTAAATAAACCAGACCGAAAATAAAGAAATGGTAGAGACTGATAGGATCCTTCAGGTAGATCCTGGACAACAGTTGTAGCGTAAATCCGGTTGAACGCGGGTAGAATAAAACACTGAATAGCCATAGCCAAAAGGAATATCTTGCGTTCGCAACAGCCACGAACAATAATATTTTATTCGTTCGTGCCGCACATTACACCGTCTAATTTCTTTGTTGGTGAACAAGTGAACCTAGTCGGAGGCTATAACTTTCTTTACCTTCTCCTTTTCTCTGTTCGGTCCTATTTTATATTGCATTAGACGTGTCATTCTCACTCCAACACTCACGTGTAGGAGGGCCGCCGAATGCGGATGACCCGATTGGATTGACACGCTACATGGCAACGTAGCGATGTGGGGAGTACTAGCATAGCGTGCCACTCGTCTCGAACTCTATTTTTTTACAGGAGGGCCACTTATGTAGAAGTCCTCAGCAAGTCGTTTGCTTAAGTTACACTCGTGCCAGCTTCTTCGCGCGTGCTGTGTGGTGGTCTCCGAGTCGACGTAGCGTATACGTTTCGCGATTTGTTCCTGCATCAAACGGATCCATCCGAGATCTGACCTAATGGTTTCGTTTCTATTTGCTGCTATGCGCAGTTCGCGCGTCATCGCCGCTAGGGGACCGTTCTTTTCTCAGCGCCTGCATCTTGACAATGAACATTGGCTTCTTACGCGATTATCATGCTCATTCAGGCAAAGATATGTCAATGGATGGACAAGCTCTCTTCGCAGTGTGTCTTCTTGTATATCATGGGCACCGGGTATGTGTACTACTGTTGACTTTGGGTTAGGATACCACAAGCTATGAGGGCGGGAAGCCATCAGCTCCGCCTTGAACTAGCACAAGCGTATCGAGGTGAAAACAGCGCGCACTTGACGAGGACGGACCGATGAACAACAAGCCACAGTGTCTCTTGTACTTCCATCGGTCCGTCCTTGTCAAGGGTGCGCTGTTTACGCCTCGGTATGCACAACCAACTAGTTCGAGATGTGTTGTTCTAGGACAAGCAGACTGCGGTCTTCGGTAGTCCCTGAATTCAACGACCAAATCCTGGCCCTCCAGAGTGCTCGCAATCTGGTCGTCAAGCTCGACTTGATAGTCCCTACGTGAGACTAGCCGGGTTGTGCGGAATCCACCCTGCGTCTTCTATGCATCGATGTAATGTTCTTTCACCCACTCGATTACTCAATGGCGATATTGCTAAATGAAGTGGGGAAGAGAAAAAAAACCGCCAGGCTTGCGCGGAACGCGCAGCACAGTCACAGCGAAAGCTGGAAGAGCGGCCTTTCTAGAGCCTTTTTTAAACACTCTTGGGACAACAACTACAAGCGCACTTACATGGTACCCACTACGCCATAAATCATCATAATTTTTGTGAAGTGAGGAAGCGTCTACTATGCCAGTATTCTTCATTCTTCGGAAAAGCGCGGTACCCGCTACACACTTGTAACGCATTATGTGCACTTTATTGGTTCTGTGGCTGACGACGATGAAGAATTATGTCATTTTGTAATGGGTTGGAGCATTGAACAACCCACTCGTTACGCAATTCGTATTGCGTGACGCCTATTTGTTGCTTTACTGTTCTAAAACGCTTTACAACACACGTTAACGCGATTTCTTACCCGACATGAGGCCTGCATAGGATCAGTTTGCACCGCAGTTTCAAGCAGTGGCGTAGCTCAGTCGTAGAGTGCCGGGCTGCCACGCAGAGGCCCCGGGTTCGATTCCCGTTCTGTCTCATATGTTTATCTATTTAGTTTTTCTCTTACTTCGTGCGATATTGGTTATTGACACCGGCGGCGGCGGCGGACAACTACGGCGCAAAAACGACCCTTGTTGTGATCTCATAACAGCTTTCGCTGTAAAACCTCAAGTTAGTTCGGATTTGCGTCTTCCGGTGTTACTCATAGCCGGTCGTTCGACACGATTTACATATTTCACGTAAAGAATTACACTAGCATAACTGCTTTTCAAGCAATTGCATTTCCAGTTCAATTACAATTGGTAGATGAGTTTTCGACGTTAATCCACGCTGTAACTCAACTTCTTTCATTAACATTTAAACATGCGTAAGCAAACTACAGAACAACCAGTAGCGGGGGCTACTCTAGAAGCGTAGCGATGTAGGCTGCTTGTTTCATCTTGAAAAGTCAGTATCTTGGCGATGTTGAAGACGAGCGCAACAAGGAAGAGACAAAACAAGTAAGAGTGCCCATGTGTCCAGTGTCTCTTCCTTGTTGTCCTCGTCTTCAACAGCGCTAAGAAACTGCCGCTTGAAAAGCGATACTTGTATGGTCAGGAGGATTTTGCGGAAGCTTTAGGAATATTCCCTATATGTGCATCAAATCAAGTAAGTAATTGTAAAAAATAAAAATATTTTTCCTTGGCTACAATCACTCGGTCAAAATCACAAGTGCCATTCTGACTAATCAACCGAGCAATACAAATGGTTTGGCTTCTTCCGTGAGATAGCACCCCAGGGTGCTCAGCAGTCGCTTGTTTTAGAGCGGAAGCTCTACTACTTGGTGTATCCTAATGTACAACGCATCGGAATGACCTTGAGACGCCAGAACGCCACTGCTGTATATAGGCGTGACGTCACGCCCTGCGATACCCTAAGGAGAGACGTCGAAGCTGTGCTCGCTCGCCGCCTCGCCAATGCAGTACAACGTGACGTGGCGAAGGCGCAAAAGGTCCCTAAACTACCCTTCGGTCAAAATTTATTTGCTGCGATCCACTCGCGTACGAGTCTAAAGCGAAATTGAGCAGACTTACATGCGTGTGATGATCGAAGCAGCAGACCTTCCTCGTTTTAACCTTTTCTTCAGTGCGCTTCGTTCGTCGGCTCAACTCTCCACTCCTCCGAGTGCTCCTCCTCACCGTTCGAGGGGAAAGAACGAGCAGACGCACAAATGCTAGCGAACAAAAAGGTCCTCGCCCGCCCACTCGACAGCGCCTGTGCTGCGAAATCCCAAACAAAGTCAAGTTGTCGGCTTGCACACCGTAGCAAATGCAGTCCAGATCACCACGTATTAAAGAAGCTTACCAAGAGCGGAAGCGTGCCTAGATGGAAGCTACTGCAGCCACTGCCATCGCTAGGCAAGACGAAGGACAACAGAGAGAAGAACATGCCTGGGTAACTTTAATTAAACGCACCATTCACAATATTTGCAAAACGTACCTTTCGCTCGTGATAACTCGGCTTAGAGGAGTTAAACGTCAGGCAAAATTTTTTTTCAATGAAACCTTACACGATTGGTGTGTATATCACCGTGCTGCTGATGTTCTATTCCCCAAGACACTCATTTTTTCCAGAGCGAATCTACTTTCTCTGTATTTCCTCAAACTTGGGCACTGATTAATCTTATTCGATGCGCGGTGTGTTCGGCAAAAGCTCGGAAGGTGTATTTTCTTGTTTTGTTCTTCTCCACATTGTATACGTGTCCTATAACATAACTTAGGAAACCCTACAGATTGTGAATTTGATGCTTCTAACAACGGGACCTTGAACATTACGCCAAATTATTGGCGCTATCTATTCTTTTAAGAACTATATATGCGTTGAGGCGTAGTGCACACCATTCCTTTGCACAAGCAGAGCATCGCGGTACGTTAAAAATCGAATAGTTCGTCTGGAGGAGAAGGAAAATGTAGGCAGTGTTTCACTAATAAATGCAGCACAGGCTGTCAGCCGGCACTTACCAGGGAAATTTTTTTCTTATCCTAGAAATTTTGCGTTGTTGGATGCCTGCCATTCTAGATTCATAAGCTGTCACTGGTCAGGCTAATATGAGCAGGACAGCACCGCATCCCACTGTTCTTGGTGAGGTGGGCTCGCGTTCTTCTGGTGCGCAGTCATTCCGAGTTAAATTGGTACAGTTATGCTTAACTGTATACAGTGTGCCTGTTTATGGGAACAACTTTACGTGCTCATAGCGTGGTAAGAAGAAAGGTGTCGGAGTGAAAAAAAATTGGCCGCGTATCTGCTTGCTTCGCTGCAAATGTCGTCGAAAGACGATAGCCTTGTGCCGGCCGTACTACTATGTCTTGCCTTGCCTCAGACAGCGCCTACTCTACGTTGAATTGGCCGCACCTGGCTGGCATTGATAAAATAGAGGAGGCGCTGCGCGAGATATGGACGCCATTGAAAAAAAATCACACTATCTCCCGCTAAAGAGAACCATGTGTAGATGTGAAGCAGCGGGCGCTAACGCTTACACTGGCGGCGGCGTTCACGCTAGCGCTCATCGCAGCGTTGCGCAGGAGAAAAAACTGGGGAGGCGCAAAGCACGCAGTGATGGAGCGGTGTTTCCCTATTTTGTGAGACACGAGGCAGATCGTTAGAAATGCATTCTATAGAGTGTAAATATAAAGTAATAGCTGCATTTTCATTCTTGCGTGTAGATCACGAAACCACCGGAGCGCAGTAAACATGGTAAATTGAGTTGAAGGAGGAACTACATAGTAACTTTACTGCACGCAGTCGTGGCGGGAAAGACTGTCGCGCTTTTTAAGCCCACTCTGTGCACACAGAGCGCAATCGTTCATATGCCGTTGTTGATTCTCGATGGTGGCTCACGTGCTTACAGTTTTGCTCTGCTGAACGCAAGATTCCGTACTTGAGATTAAGCTTCGCCGGCCACCGCGCGAGGACTGCAACGCAAACGCGCTAGTGTGTCGTGCGCTAAGTTCGAGTCTATAAATCTGTGTTGTAATGCAATATAGTCGGTGAGGTGTTGTGGCCAAAACCACAATACGACTATCAATCATGTCGTATCTGAGGTCTCCAAAATCATGTCGTACCTGAGGTCACCGACCTTAACACATTACTGAATAATGTAAAAAAGCACGAACCAAAATCGAAATCATGATCACGAGCCTACTATGTGCTACCAGTTTGCGCAAACATAATCGATAAGTATTGTACACAACGATAGCAAAGAGCTGGCTCGTGGTCATCTTCGTTGAGCTGTATGGCTGAAAAGCTCGCTAAGCTGACTCAGGGAAGTCTGATTTCCTGACGCTATTTAGGATGATGTTGCTTACCTGTGCGACACATCAGTACACATACGCAACATCCCCCCTCCCCCGTGATCAATTGCGCAATGCCAAACCGTGTTAGCTGCAGAATTCTTTTCAAGGGTGCAATAATCGACTGAGAAGAAATAGAGGGTGATTCAGTTGTGGGTATTGGGCTTGACATTTGTGGGTAATGGGCTTGTTTCGTACCGTTCGTATTCAAAAAGGCTGTAGATGGAGGCCTCACAAACAAGGGAACAACAACTTTTTTAACCCTGACCAGCCATTCACTCACTCACGCCGAAGGGCCGCGACAGCGGAACATGACGGCAAGACAGCAGCGGACCAGCCAGACGACCAGCAACAATCATGCCAGCAGGAGCGGCAGCGTGCCAGATTTCAGGGCAGCCAAAATTAAAGTGTACCAGTCAGCGCGCAGGCTGCGCGCTGACCGGGGCACTTTAAGCGAACAAGTTGGGCCACACGCATCGCCACTGCGCATTGCGTGCCACTGTCTCCATGTACACGGCGCGCGCCGCTCCCACACATCAAAGTCAGTCCGAAAGTCACTCTCAAAACCCGTAGTCTTCTGTTAGGTGCGCTTTGCCTTCGCATACTACTTACAATAGAATGCAAATTACATTTACATCCGAGCGATGTCTCTTCGTCTGACGGTGAAAGCTGGACGCGTGGTGCTCAGTGAAGTTCCTGCCAGGCGAGTGTGCGCTCGCGTTTACTTAGCATGGACGGCAGTGGCAAAACACCGCAGTAGGGTCGCAGCGACCCCACCGCGATGCGGCGGGAGGTTAAAACACCCGTATTGCGAAGGCCATAAGCAGGAACGCCCGCGAGCTACTCAGTCCGGCCGTGGTTACCCTAAATAATGGGATATAATTCAAGATTCTGAGAAGTTTACCTCTAGGTATGCTATGCGAATCAAATTGCCGTGCATGAAAAGCGCGTGTAGGCAAGATATTTTCGACTACATACCGATTCGCAGACATTTCGAACGAATGCAAAAATCTGCCGTGGCAGGGCTAATATGCTGAGCTTTAATAACTCAGCATGCGTATTTACCGCTCTCTGTTGCTGAGACAGGTCATGCATTTCCGTTGCCTATTTGGTCCCCTCCGCATTTTTGGCTAGTACCATATACTACATGATCTGTAACTAATAGTGACTACAGCTTCCTACATTAGACGTTGTTCGTAAAGGTTTATCGGGTCAGCGCTTTATGCCTCACCAAAATGCCTGTACATAATTCCTTTTTCGCGGGACCTCTCTCTTGTGCAGAACACCGCGCTGTTGCTATAACAAACATACAACGTGCTTTCGATGTCTCCTCGCTCCGTAAACTTCAGCGTCCTTAGAGAATCCTTTTGGCCTTTTCATCGCCAATAACGCGCTTATTTTCGAACAAGTGGTTTGTTCGCTATCGCGTTAAAAAACAAGGTCACTAACACTCCCGTTCATGAGCGAATTATCTTGATAGCAAACGCGGTGCACAGTTTACCGTCACCCACAGAACCGCTCCGAATCAATTACTTTCTGTGATTAAGCGAGGAGTCTTCGTAATGCCGCCTTCCTTCAGTAAGCGATACTACAGGAACAAAGTCTTTGCCGAGTCCAGGATTTAAACTAATTAGTGGACCTACCAGCAACATCCGGGTTGAAACACTCCGCTGCTGGAAGGCGTGTCTTGTTTAAAGAGCGCGCCCAAAGAGGAAAGCGAGAAAAAAACTGAATCACTTGCTTAATTGAATCAGCGGTCTTTTGTTGCGTTTTTTCCTTAAGATTGTTTATTTTTTTTAGCTCGACAAGCAATTACATCTAGGAGCATGAGTGAGGTACTGCCGTCTAAAATTAGTACGGGGTAGCACTCTTTCACTTTATTTGTTTTATTTGCTTTTCCTTACCAAATAACATATTGCTTTGTGCCGGCGAAACGCACTCAATTTTCCTTGTGGACGTATGTTTGCCGAAATTTTCAAGCCTGAAAATAAAAATGTGATTCACCATAACAGTCACCTACATGGACATACATGTTATTGTCTCAATTTAAAGGCTACGATTAAACAGACTCTTCAGGCACGTATTAGGCTTTAGTTTTTAATATTAAAAACTGGCCCTACGTTTCGAGACCCATTCGGTCTGTTCTTCAAAGGGGTGACTGACCGCTCGGCTCCGAAGCTAGCGCTTTTAATTAGTGGTTGTCTCCCTCTCCACCGTCGTTCTCGTTACTGCGTTATTTTCTCCATTGGTTCCGGAGACCGTGTACATACACGCTCGGCAGCGTCCCAGTTTAGTGGTTAATATTTTCGCGTGTTTTGTTTATATATGTCAAGATTTTAAGAATTGCCTTTTGGCACGGCTACCTCCCGTTTGGATGACCCAGGCGGCGTCGAAGTTGATGCAATGGTCCATCTTCTTGCTGTGTTCTGCGACAACGTTTTGCGCTGCTTTGAAGCTACCTACGTCATCTTCGTGTTGCCGTATCCTTTCCAGAAAGTTTTTGCCTCGCCGAGGTAAGTGACGTGGCAATCTGTGCAGGGAACATCGTAGACCGGCCCAGGGAATCTTTCTTTTGGCAGGCGGTCTTCTGGCTGTGGCAAGAGTCGCCCAATTGTGGATGCGGGTTTGTGTGCTACCCAGATTCCCTCCTTTCCCTACACTCTCCCGAGTTGCTCGCTGATTCCCGGAATGTATGGGACTGTGAAGCGGTAGGGTTGTTTTGGGGAGACTTTATTGTTAGCGCCACTCATTGCAAAAACGGGGCATGCGGGGCGAATTTCTCCGGTCGTCACACCGTTGGCTACCAAAACTCTCAGTTTTGAAGGACGGGCAGCGGACTGCCTATAAAGCTGCACTGCTGCGCAATTTACACGTCGCACATTGTACTTTTGCACAACATTACAAATGCGCAGAACGTAAGCGCGAGTGAGAATTCAAAATTCGTCCTGAAGGGTGATCCACAAACTTTTCTTTTATTCTTCTTTTTTCGCGGATCGCAGCAGAAATGTTTTTTTTCATTCGGCAATTGGTAATTTAATTTATGTAATGTTCGCCGTTTAGCCTGTTAATCCAGCAGCCATAACTTTCAAAAATACAAACTCACGGAAGTTCTGAGCCAACACTGCTTGAACCAGTCAAAATTTGATGACATTGACAAGGAGCGCGGCGAATGAAGAGTTTAAACAGACGGCACACATTCCATGAGAAAAAAAAAGACCAGATCGTTCCTTGAACTGCATTCTTCTTTTTCACTGACATCAAAGTTTTGGTTTTGAGCTAGAAGCGGTTACTAAGTGAAATATGAAAAAGGGAGACTGGGCAGAAACGAATGTTTTGGCTGTCCACTTTGATTTTTTGGTGAAGACTTATAAGCTTTCTTTTACTATGACAAGCGTAGCTCATGTTTTGCCGCAATACCAGTATTCGCAATGCATGAAAAAAAAGGACTGTGGAGGGTTAAAGTCGATATAAATTTCTGCTGAACCTATACGTTGAAAAAGAAGGACCACGCTGCATAATACTGCCAAGTGTGGTATGCGGCATGCATAATTCAAGACACACTCTTTTCTTCTGAGGTAAGATCTTGAGGGGGTAAAGGTAAGCAGCAGTGCGAGTGGGACACGAGGTTGGTTCTTGAAGTTTCGAAAATGTGAGCACTTCGGCTGACCTTTCTCGGCACCTCTGCGTTTCTAACTTGTGTCATGTTATAGCACTTCACTGAGGTGTTCTAAAATCAAACAATTACACATTGATGGGAATATACAGAAGAATATACAGCACATCATGTATATTCTTTATTGATTTATGCTAATTTTCATGTTGATTGTCCTGACATATTTGTGCAATTTGTATGCACAGAAACGGCAGAGAGAGAAACACGCAGCAATTTCACGAACTCACTGCGCCGTACATCACTCAGATGGAATCAATCATAGCCAAATACAATCGGCAAGTAACTCAACTCAACGAAGGCAAGCATACCAAGGGCGTCAAGCAGCTGTCTGGGTGACGTGACATGCCAGCTTCAGCCTTACACATCAATCTAGATAGCGACGACGCCTCCACTATGCCACGTGATGGCTAGCCGTGATTCGAAGTTTACAGTAATACAGTGGAATTGTCGCAGCCTGCGCCGTAAAACAGCATCGCTGCATCAATATATTAAATCCTTACATTCAGTACCAGAAGTAATAGCTTTACAGAAACGGCAGAAACAATGTCATATACTATTTAACGACGATGAAGTTGGGAGGACAAAAGAGCACTGAAGCCTGCCTAAGCAAGTGTCGTGAGCAGATGTATGGCCTAGGACGATTTAATTCACAGGCGTTTCGGTCAACACTATTGTAAAAATTGGCAGATCCCAAGTACCATGGGAATCAATGTTATGCGAAGCATGCGGAGGCAAGGTGACGGGGTTGTAATTTTTTTTATTGAGCGAAACGCTGCGAAATGACGTTAAACATATGTACAAATGTTCTACGCACAGACATACGTTGAAAAGTCGCATATGTTTCATATAACCAGTTGTTTACAGTTGCGTAACAATGCCAACAGAAACATGGGTATTACCAACACCAGAAGCGGTAAGCTGCTATGTAGCACTTCTGCTTGGGAGGATTGTAGCCCTGGATAGTGCTTCGTGGACCAACTCCAGTGGATGCGCTTAAGTATACAATTGACGTTAACCCGACGTGACGCCTGCCTCATATGAGTACATGTGTAATGTTTATAAAATTAGATAGCCTGCAGTGCAACCACGATTCACGTTTCACGAACATTACGCCTGCATAGGGCCTTTTTCCAAAGCAGCTCCGAGACCAGGCGTGGCTCTGTGGTAGAATACATGATTGCCATGCAGATTGCTTGGGTTCGATTCCTGCTGGGACCCTGATATTTATTATTTGTATTCGTCGGGTCAACGCCACCGACGTCAGTTTTCTTAACGCTCTCGCATTTAAATGACTAATGTCTGTCCTTGCCGTTCATGCGTAGACATAAATTGTCAAACACCTGTGGCACATACCCGCATACCGCGGCCCATGGATACGGGTATGTGCCAAACGTGCCTGGAGGAAAGGGTTTGACGACGTATGCGACAGGATTTTCACGTTATTTATATCATGACCAGCCAGACATATTTGTCAATGCCTCTTACCCTGCCATACAAATTTTGGTGTACACCAAGTTAAAGAGGCGATCACGAGAGCACCCAGACGTAGGCGGCTAGATAGATAGATAGATAGATAGATAGATAGATAGATAGATACGTAGATAGAAACGCAAAAGTGCTTAGAGTACGCAAAGAAATACTTCGCATTTAATACAGGTGAAGAGGATGAAAGCCCTAACTCAATCACCTGTCTAGCAAAGATTCTAAAACAGTTGAGTGAATGAATGGATTGGATGAAATAATTAATTGTGTTATATTTGCTGTGATCGCAAATATGACAGAATCAGCTTCCTAAATCAAGCGTACTATGTCTTTATTCTCGGTTTTTACACCCATCGCAAATTGCGTTTGGTTTCCAACAAAATACCATAACGCACAATCATATCCAGGTCGAATAGGACGGACAAACGTCATAAAACACACATGGTACCTATGAATATACCTATGAATATACATCATACATGGATCCTAAAGGCACAAAGAACACATGTGGCCGAATGCCACAATATATAATTGCAGCAATAGCATCAATAATGCTGTGCGATGTGAGAGGTGTTTCTAACAAAGGTACCTGAATATGTATTTTTTCCCTGTATGCTATTTTACGTTTGCCAAATTGTAAAACTCAATAGATGTTAGTACGCTTTCGAAAACCATCAAAGAGTGTTGTAGCATTTGGAAATCAGAAGATAATTATTCAAACATTTAATCAGCAAATCAATAAGAGTTCATCACGTTAATATCGTAAAGTTGGCGATGCAATCAAATATGATGACTCCGCATATATATTGTCATAACTGCATAAAACTAATTTCTGTAAAATACATGCTGCCTATAAAGGCATTTACATGAAAGAGAATAGACACAAGAGCTCTCCTTCCTGAGAAGTCGCTGCATCCTTCAAAGGAAAGGTTATGCAACATATAAGTTGCAAAAGCGACTTCAAGTACTCAAACAGAGAGAAAGAAATAGCGACAGAGGGAGAGAGAGTAAAAGAAAGAGAGAAGGAGAAAGGAGGGTAGACAGATTTCCGAACACACATACAGTCCAGCGTTTCAAAGGTGGTCGCTGAACGCTTCAAGCACTGCAAGAGGGCTCGTGTGGGTTTCTGGGCTCATGTGTTGTGCGGCCAAGCTCCCAAGATCTTTCCTTCGCTAAAGGTCCCATAATCGAGTCTCGTCAAGGCCCACAGCAGAGTCCAGCGATGTTCAAGTTGGTGACAGTAGCACACTAGATGATCAATAGTCTCTACGCAGGTGCAGAGGGCTGTAACGCTAATGGCACCCTTACTACATGCATGACGATTGATTGCAGTCTCCAGTAATCTTTGACTTCCTGTTTTCTCCGAAGTAAGCATCCTTCGAGAAAACGAGGTAATATTTGCTTCAAGCCAGGGAAGTCATTCAGAGATAGCTCTTGTGGGATTATCTGTGTGGGGTAGGTGTGTGGTGATCGAAATAGATACCGAACAAGTAGCAAAGAAAGAAAAACAAAACTGGTCTCAAGCAGGATAACCGCTTACACTGCACGCTGGTACATGCAAACCTTCACCAATTTTGGTTTGTTCTGGTTTATATGGACAAGCAGGGTATTGCACTGCTTTGTGATTGCTGCCAGAACTTTTAGGTAAAACATTTAAGGTATAGTGCAAGATATGTACAGACGCATTTATACGTACATCAAAAGAATACTGACTCGGTGTTTCCATCAGCGCTGACCTTGTCTTTATTGCCTCTCTGTACAAGCACACAGACCGTATCGGCTGTACTATTTAGATGCGCACATGGAGAAATATGTATTGTGTAGTCAGGTGTACAGTCAACTAAAATCAGGCTTTTTAACGTGTTCCTAATGCGACTATGGTTGTGTCAATACTCAGTATGGTATTGGAGAAAATAATTAGGCAGATTTATTGGCACGATATGTTTTTCAAAGAAGAATACACTGCCTATATTTGTCTATAAAAATACATGTTTATGTACTTATTCAATCTCTGTGGAAGACCCTGGACGGAGAACTGGTAAGTCACTCAAGATACATTTAACATCTGTATAAAGCACAGCAGCGGGGAACTTCGCCTGAAGTTAAAGAACGTCTGAGCGTTTAGTCAGCTTAAAGGTGTATTTTATTACGTTTACAAAAAAATATAGATTTCACTGACCTGCAGTTTTCAAGACGAATGAAAACAAACAGGAGCCACTATGACACATTGCCGATGTAGGACGCTTGTTCATCTTGCTAGTAGTTTAGGCCTGCCCACGAAATGTTCAGGCCTTACCCTTTGTATGAGACACGAATAATCAAGAATATGCATTTCACAATCTGACAATTAGATTGTCGGCTCTGCGACTATGCTGCAGAATCGTCGTCCAGGTTTCCCTTATGGCATAGGCTTTAGTATGGCACTGATGTTTATCTCTTGCTTTTAATGATGTTATTTTTGTCGACCAAAGGATTGCAACCGCATGTTTTGAGTCTTGAGGTACGCGTTTCCTTTATTTGTTATTATATAGGCGTTCGCGTTAAAATAGTAACATTGACGTTGGTTTACACAGTTTCCCATCTGTTTAGTAGAGTCTTTTACACTACAGAGAGATGTCTTATAAACAAACTAGTGGCCGAATAAACTTTATCACGCTACTTTCAGCCTTCGAACTCGTGTATCCTTTCATTCGATTCGCAAGCCATTCCATTTTTTCGGTTGGTCGAGAAAACAGCTTGTGTGTCAAAGCCTTCTGCAGTACAGCATGAGTTGGTCCAGGACCACAAAGCATGACGGCCGTTTTGCCCACAAAAAAGAGGCATGAAGCAATTAAAAATATATATAAGGCAATCAGCTTACATTCGGTGGTATACGAAATATTTACGAAGCTAGCTTCAACGGGGATTAGAAAAGCGTTACACTTCAACCAACCTAGATAACAAGTCTATTTCAGGAAGGGAGATACTTCACGATGGATTACAGGTTGAGAAATCTTCTGAATACAACAAACTCCTTTATATAGCTTTCATGGAATAAGGACAAGGCCTTCGGCCCATTAGTAACACCAGCAGTTTTAAAAGTAATTCATATTAAAGTATCCGACATTTTCAAGAATCACAGCTGCCTTCCTTCTCAAGTAATATTCCAGAAAGGTACGACAAAAACAAAGAGTGAGGCAAGGAGATACCATCTACACAATGTTTTTAACTACATGCTTAGGAGTATGTTAATAACGACAATGGGACTAGGCAGAAATCAATGTTAAAGCAGAAATTCTCATAATATATGATGTCAAGTTGATTTAGGGCTCTTCAGCAACGATGCCACCGAGCTGTAAAAAGTGGCCGAGGACTTAAACCGACAAAGTATTGAAGTAGGGCTCAAAAAGAATATAATCAGGACACATAGGGTGCTCAAAAACCGGGTGAAAGAGAGAGAGCTCTCCAATGGAAACCCAACATTGGAATGCATATATGAATATGAATAATTAGGACAATTACGAACAAGGAAGCTCATCGAGAAAACAGGAAATTTCGGGAAGAACGACAGGCTCGAGTGCATTTGGCAGGCACTCCTGAATATTGACAGGAAATCAGCCACTGACCTTAACGCGAAAAGCATTCAATCGCTGCATACGTTCCAGTTTTATAGTAAGGGGCTTTTTTTTATTGACGTAAGGGGCTTAAACATAGAGGATAACAGCGAAACTAGAGGAAACATTTAGGACGAAGTTGTGCGCAATGGAACATGAGACAATACGAGAAACAATAAGAGATTGGAGGACCACATTATGGGTTAGGCAAAAAACAAGTGTAGCGGATATCGTAGTCGACATCAAGTGAAATAAACAGACCTGGGCCACCCCTAAATGCCTAGGACAATCAGCAGATGAACATAAGGAGCATTAATGAGTGGGAAACGTAGTCAAGGAAGGCAGATAGTGAAAAGTGAAAAATTCAATAAGTTCGCAGGGATAAGATGCAGTCAGCTAGAACAAGATATGTTAAACTGAAGATCGTTCGGAGAGGCCTTCGATCTGAGGTGCACCTAAATAGGCAGAAAATGGTGATGATGATGAACTCACGAGTACCTTCATGAGTACGACTCACAAAAAAGGCAACCGCTCATCAAATATATGCGCTGCACCATCCCATTTGTAAGAGTCTAGAAAGAGCTGAGTAACCACGACGATGCGGGCATATCGCAGACATTTGGAAGATACTTTTAAAGACGATAGTCTTTCTTGGGATACTTAAACGCATAAATTTTGGTCTGTCTTTCCGTCTGTCTGTCTGTCGGTAACCCGATTCAGCTACTCGGCCAAAGTTTAACTTCTTTCTGAACGCCCAGCCATCTTCAACTGGTGTTCGCGTTCATATTTGTGAACATATTCGATCAAAAAGCAAATACCACGCATTCCTGAGGCGCAACATTAATATGTAAGTGTCAGGACGTGTGTTCTTTATTAGAAAATACATAGGTACGCAATTCTAAAGACCCTAGTGTTTTTTAGGCTGTCTCAGGCAAGGCAAAATATAGTAGTATTTTTTTAATTTCTGAGAAAGCGCAGCAGCAAAGATCGGCGCTTTAAGTTCGTAACCACCTATGCATCTGCGACGGTACACTTCGTGCGACAGCATGTTAAGCAAGTAGCTCGGGTTTGAAAGCTGAAAACAAAGTAAAGAGTGGGCGACACATGGGCATAACAGCAGGGAGATAGAAAACATAAACACATGCACTGTCTGCTGCAACTTCCCAACTGCGTGGGCTTCAGCAAGTACTCTATATTTCCTCGCCCACGTCAATATTAGGCCTTATGTTGGACTAGCAAAAACACGTCTCTTGCCGTCTAGGGACGCATTTTTCTCACACCTGCATTTTTAAAGTAAGGAAAGCATATAGTGAATGTCTGAGATGTTGGCTGCCTGTGCAAACTGTCGTATGCAAACTTGCATAAAAAGAAACAACTTCGAAGTGGCTTACATGTCTGTGTAGACTTTCTACTTTTTACCCATAGCAAATTTTTCACAAAATTTTCACAAAATTTGCACGTACTGTAACCAACACCAAAGCTCGAGATTTTGTGCGTGACATCTAACTTAGGGTGAAGTGCGAGTCGGCGACACCAGATGCCATGTCACTTCCTTTAAAGCTCTTTTTTCTTGCTAATTAACATACGCAGCTAGTGCTTCGTGACAAAATTTTTTAATACATCATACCTGACACGTATGCATTACCAAACCAAAGAATACATAAAACGTCAGGTGATGTGGGAAATGGTGCCGCTTCTTTCTTTCTTTGTCTATTTGTTCCTGTATTTTTTCGGTCTTTTTTTAGTTAGAGATGATTATGTAAGATTCATCGTAACGCTAGGTTTGTCGCGAATCAGTTGTGCGGATATCCACAAGCGAAGAGATTGGTTTCATGACAACCATGAGCAAGGTGTTCACCCATTTCGAATCCCAGACGACGAGTTGTTCTCCAAAGGCAAATTTCTGAGAAATTCGTAGTTTTTCTTTGTAGCTTCGTGCGGCAAACAGGTGAATGACAATTTTCTCCTTTCAATGTTTTCCATTTGACCGTTAGTGAGACACGTCAGGTGGTCAGCTAACGTCATATTTGGCAGTATAATGGTAGCACAGCCACATAAAAAGCGTTGCCTACGACAAACGTGTGACAACGCCCTTTGTAAGATGTGCAAACCTTGCGGCGGGCAACGTTCTACTGAACCTAACAATTAGCACACAAAATCCATATTGTTGCGAAAACAGTGCCAAACAATGAAGCTATTTTGTCAAGATTACATTGGGTACAGCACCCATAATTTGATTTCGACGTAAGATGAATTGTACTTCAGACATGAAACAGGTAAATGATTTTAAGATTTTCTCTATCTATATCAAGCTTCTCGCTGACACTATGTGCAGTGCACTACATAATAATAGCGAAACAACAAAATGTCTAACATTGTAACACCCTTGCATGCCACGCACATATAAACAGTTAACAGCACTCCAAGCTGTGTTCGGAACCAGTACAATTTTCAGCGGTCTATGCAAGTCTGGCAGCCTGAGTTCAGCAAGCTATTATTATCCACTTATTTCATTTCGTTAAACAGCAGCTAATTGACAAAATTTTGTTCGCGAATTGACAAAGACATCAAGATGTTATGCACGGAATCAATGAAACAGCTTTGCTGATGCAACATAGTCAGGAAATTAGTGCACGTGAACTCATTTACCGTTTATATACATAATTCTCCTGAAGTTCGTAATAGTATACTAAAAAAACTTCCTCTCCTCATCTCACGCCTTTTTAATAATAAATGAAACTTTTAACGTTACCTTGATGTGTAATCAGTGTCTGCTGCTCAATGCATGTCAATTATGGGAAGTAGCCAAGAATGATCACAAAAAGAAGTAATGCAGAGCAATGTGTTGCTCTGCATTTGTTGGTCATTCGTTGCTCTACATTTTGCCATATCAAAACGCCAAGAGGACTATATACGAACTCGCGTACCCACAATCTGAAGCCAAGCATTGTAACCAACGGGCTATCCAAGCACGCTTGCAGAGCACAGCATAGCCTTGTATTGTAGAATATAGGAAAGGGGGCGGGAAACGGAAGTGAGGTTGAGGAGGAAGCAAAAAAAGAAGAAAGAGAGAGTGCAAGATATTATAGAAAAAAGAAATAGAGAGAAAGACCGGAATTAAGGAGAGAAAGGAAGTGAGAGAGAGATGGCGAATAAAGGAAATAGAAACGAAGATATAAGGAGACAGAGATAGCAAGCAAAAGAAATGGAGAAAAAGAGTGAGAAAAATAGGGAGGGAAGGTAAAAAGGTATGAAGAGCAAGCAACACACAGGAAGAATTAGACAGACAAAAACAATTACAAAGGTGAATATAGAAAGAGATACAGATAAAACAGAGAGAAAGAGAACGAAAGACTGAGAAAAGAGAAGATTTAGCGTAAATCAGGAAAGGTGTCCCACTCCGCTCTTCTTACAGGCTTGGCATCACCGTCAAGCATCACTGCCACTGGGAATCTTTCTTTTTTCTTTTAATTGGCATTCCCTACTTTCAGATTGTTAAATTGACATGCGATTGCCCCTGTCCTCTGTAATATATACTGTGTAAGCCGAGGGTGAAATAAATAAATAAATAAAAATTAGCAAGTTGTGAGGCTTTTTGTGCCTTTTGAACCATTGTGTGTTTTTCTTTCGATGAAATAAATATTGAAGGTAGTATAGGCCAGGGATACTGCCAGGTTTCATTCAAGACTCTCAGATGCTTTTCTCTGCCACGTGTCAGCCGATCAACCTTATCCTGCAATTGCACACACGGGCAGGACTATTTCTTGTATTACGATATAGAGTTTCTGCAAGTGCTTCATGCCGTTTCATGAATCGAGCGACAACTGATGGATCACCTGTACAGGGCAAACTTTCATCGGGTGATGGAGCGCATCCTGATTACTTGCAAACTTTTACTGAGAGAGGAGTGATAGGAGTTCCCAGCTCTAGTAGCACTAGCAGCTTTAGTGACTTTGCTATACTATATCCAAGGACCGGAAGCGATAACTTACATAAGTAGTGATGGCAAACAACTTCTGTAACACATGGGGAACAGATATCTATCATAGATAATTATTTCTTCCCAACTGACCACAAATGCCCGCGAGTCTATTCGAGATGCACTACGAATGCGTTTTAAAGTGTGTTACGTTGAGCATCCTGAAGTGAGGAAATTTGCCTTTCGCTGGAATTTACGTTTCAGTGTATTGAAGGTAACTAGATGTAGGCATTATATTCAATAACACTCCTGAATTGTCCAGTTATATGTTGAAGCTCGCTTGTTGTTGTGATTGAAGAGGGTTATGCAAATGAAAAAGAAGTGAAATATCTGAAACGATATTTAACCAGATTGACAAAAATTTGTGATCGATAAAAAAAGGACACCGTTCATTTTTTTTAAAACTGAGCGCTCACTTCTCTTTCTCTATGATTCACAAGTCTTCGTTTCCCTGTAGTAGTGTATTCGCTCATTTTTTGGAGAAAACACCGCACACACAAACGGCGACAAAAAAGAAGGAGAGGGAAGGAACACGGTGCTGTACTCACAATTGGAGGTTTATTGAAAATAACATGAGCTTGTATGCCGAAACCTCGCATGTCACTTGAAGTCAGCTTCAGAAATGTTTGTTTAACTCATACTTGAAAAACTTAAAAAAATATCATTTGCAGTACATCCGCTAATAGTTTGCTCACTCAGATATTGCTAGACTTATAAAAAAGCTTGTGAGACTTCATATGGGAACTGTTGACAAAGTTTTAAAGGAACCATTGCATTGGAGAAAACGGGTGCATACCACACGAGGCATAATGGAATGCCGGTGCATATCTTCCCTCTTTCGTTTGCTCAGTCCTTGTGCTCTGTTTTCTTCAGAAAAGGAATAGTCACCAGCCTACACAAGGGGGGGTCACAGCAAAGATTGTAGACATTTTGCTGGCTCTGACTTTGCTAGCCTTTCATCCCCCCCCACCTGTATATTTTCCCACGTCTTGCTATACTATACTATACTATACTATACTATACTATACTATACGTGGAAAGGAACAATGATGAAGTCGCTTTCCGTAATAGCAGTGGAACATCGTTACAAATATTTCTTGAAGTATTTTGCTTGTCTCTGGAGAGCACGATTGTGCAGTTTAAAGATAAAATGTTCCGTAAAAAAATTGTGTGTGCATAAGATCAGACGTAGTTCAAGTGCCAAGAGCAATCTTTTTGAGTAACATAGGAGACTTGTCAATACCGGTTTGGAAGGCAACGTTCCAAAAATATTCAGATATGTTGATGATTATTTGATTTTGGACCTAAACACGGAAGGTACATTTTCACTTTAATTGCGTTGGGAATCATTGAGTCAAAGAGGCAAAGGTCTAAATTCTACCGTATGATGTGCCCGCTGATAGCTGTTCACCGTTTGTAAATGCAAGGTCATTTTCGAAGGCCGACCATCTGCGCTGGAAGTATTCACCGAGCACGTAGAAGCCTTGTTACCGTACGCTTCCGCCCATTCAATGATTCAAGGATAATAAGTAAGCATTACGTAGAAGCACTCACAAAATTGGTAAATGATGAAATGAACGCACCACGCCCAGCTCATACTAGCATGGCTCTGCCATGTGCACCAGTAAGCATGAAGGCAATCGAATGTTACTGTATACGCTCGGGGCAACAAATGGCTTTACTCATGAATGAAGCGGCGAAAACAGTTTGTAAGTATCACGTGATGATATTCCAACGTATAACCACGACTTTTTTTTCAAGTAGAGCTCGCACTCACATGACAGGAAAGCGTTAGGTTCTACAGTCGTTTCAGTTACGCTGTGGCATCCTTAGCCCCATACGCAGGCATAACACGTGTCATGTGAGCTAGAACAATGCAACGCACGTCGTAAGAAGCCATGTATAGACAATAAGGCCTGCATTTCGTTAAGCCTATTGGACCGATAAGTGGTCAATGTATTTTGCAAACACCGTCCAGTTCTTACTAATTCATTACTGTCGAGGCATAATCACTAAAATGAACTGCCACATCAGTGTTGTTGTAAAGCAAAAGACAAAGTGGCGTAGAACAATGACTCGATAGATCCTAAAGATGCCGCCTTGCTGATTCCGCCATTAAGGAGCCGCCACAAAACATTACCGCGAATCAAAGACCTCATTAGTGGTACATCAAGCTTGAGAGCTTAGTCTTAGCCGTAAGCCACCCGGGAAACATACGAAGACGGCCTTCGAGACGGTTCGCTTTCCAAAGCCGCCTGTATGACGTGCTGCTCCGTCCTACTATTTTCTGTCTTTTTCTTTTTCACGAGTTAGCTGAGCAGCGAAGTACGCTTTGTGAAAGGCATTCCTAGGCTTTGTTCTTATTCTCATCTTCTTACTTTTAACTTCAGACTAGCGATTTACTTATAGTTCTTTTTTTTTTCAGTATTGTTTGCTGCATATTTCAGCTTTTCTTTTCACATGACCTCGCGTTAAGAAGCAGGCATACAAAGCACAACAATAAAGCACCTACATAAAACACCTTCGTAACGTGCTCGCACCCGAATGGAAGTCCGCCAACGTGATTACGCACCATCCTCAGCTCTTGCAAAGCACATGTAGCGAACGTAACAGCTAAGGACAAAACAGTGCGTGCTTGAGTGGCGAAAGCGGCCTGCCGGAACGATCAGCAGGGGTCAACGCTTTTTCTTTACTTGCGTGCCTCTCGAGATTTCCCCAAGAAGTCAAGATCGGGCAAAGAGGTCACGGCAAAGAGCGGCGCGAAAATGAGGAAAGAAGGCCGACCATTACAGACAGGGCTGCAGAAGCGCAGAAGCGGAAGAGGCTGGCTGCTTCTGAGGGAGGATTCTCGTGTCTGTGTTCTAACACGATTGGCGCCTTCCTACTGCCATTCGACATCGTAGCTCAAGGCGGAACCGCGGGGTTTCGCGTGAGAAGCCACAACAGGCCTAATGAGCGAGAGCACCGGCTCGGGTGGGCAGTCAGGTCCTTGGCGGTGAAATTACGGCCCGCCCAACGCAACGAAGCAGCAAAAAGGAAGACATGCACGAACATCGTTGGAAGAAAAGAAGAAAAGTTTCCGAGAGGCTTTGGGGCCCGTCTGCTTCTCGTGTTTTGTAAGGCGCAGAGCTTTCAGTAGGCTTCTGGTAATATGCATGAAGTATTTCGCTTGTCCAGAAAGCGAAATTGTCCTAGCCAGAGGTGCCAATGCACGGCGTCCTCTTTTTTTGTTTTAATTACTTAGCAAAAGAGGTTTACATTAGGTTACGTGTTTCTTCTTTTATTTTTTCCTGTTCTATTATTATTCTATGGCGTGTTTAGTTAGTTTGATTCTTTTTTCCTTTTTTGTTTCTGTGTGTTTAATTTGTGTGAATATGTGTGATGCCTTCTAATAAGATTTAGTTGGACAAAAAGTGCTGCATCTTTGCAGCTCTTGCAGTTATATTATGTTTTCGCCTTGTACCATTATGAATTATTTCTTGCAACGAGCCTAATCTATACTTTCTAAACGAAAGAAAACCCTCGGTTGTATTTCCTGGATCTCTAACTTGAACATTGTTCTCTTTAAATATTTTGGACGGTACCCGTCGTATCGCCCTCGCTGATAACCTCAACAACAGCTTTGCGCCTGCACACACGCTCTGTGTTAAATGTGATCATGTATTCTCAAGCAAGACCTTGTCCATATTCTTTCAAGTAGCCACGAAATGACCCCCAAGTATAATTTTTCAGGCGTCCCCTTTGAAGCGAGCCACCCCACATTCCCTTCTAAGTCCGAAATGCCCTCAGACCTTCTTTAAGACTCCTTTATCTCTTGCATTGCCCAATGCCTCGACGGTGTTACGCCGTTTGTGCATCGCCTTCTGCTTCCACAGTAACGCCGGCATCGCCAGCCCTCGCCTCCCTCCCGTTGAGTGAAGACGTTTATCGAGCGTTCTCGCGTGGATTCACTCCGCTCAACAAGACAGCTGCGCGCAAGAGACCACAAGGTTGGAAGAGCGAGAGGGTGGTCAGTGATCCAGGGCGTCCTCACGCTGGAGCTTCGCGTGGAAAATTTGCAAGGCAGAGTTGATGTCCCGACGCGAACGACAATGAGCCCGCCGCGTGAGCGCTTTGTGCCGTTGTGACGCAGCTTGGCACGTCAGTGTGCGTGATATCGCTGAAAAAAAAAGGTGCAAATGATGCGCCAGTTCATGACGAAAATGGCGATGCAACCTTTTCTGGAAGAAGAAGGAGGGGAAACGACATCGTGGGATTCAAGGAACAGGTAAAAAGTGCGTTATCTGTCGAAGAGCTCACAATAGAACAGGGTGGGGCAGAGATACTGAGAAAGGCATTCCCGGAATAACGATATCGAAATACATGGGTAGGAAGCTTAAAATGCAGATACTGAGATACATTTGCTTTTAACGTAACGCGATATTTCAGAGATATTTCTGCAAAAACAAGAGAAAAGCATCCCGGAATACAGATAAAGCAATGCACATACTGGAATACGTTTTTCTGATTTCCGGTTTACGGACACTCCACAATCATTTTTTACGTGCAGCATAATGTTGTTAATAAAGCTGCAACACATTGACGCTTGCAGTTTATTTATTTATTGCTACCAGAGCTGGGCAGTATCGAAGATACATGTATCTTCGGTACTATCTTAGATACTCTTTGGGTATCTTGTATCTGTATCGCGATACCTGTCGCAAAACGAGTATCTGTATCTGTATTTCCGATACATTCAATAATGTATCGTGTATATTTAGGATACAGATACTGCTGTAGAAACACCACCATGCGAAACAATAAACGTCGGCCGTACTCGGCTTCTCAAACTGATACTGCTGCCACTAAGCCTCCTCAATAAAAATAACGCGACAGTGACATTCTTTTGTCTGTCTGCCAGACTGCTCTAGTGAGCACAATAGATTAGGTCCATGCGGGTCCCTATTTGGGGAGAAGAGCCACGTGATGGCGCTCGAGCAATCTCGACAAAAACAAGCGCACGAACGTCCACGCGCAGCCGACCTTTCGTTTTTTGATGTTTTCTTTTAGATGCGAAGCATCTTATTAATCCGGTGGTGGTGGTGGTGGTGGTGTGCCGCGTGGCCTCCCTTACTGCGCATGCGCAAACCCTTTAAAAAAATAAAATAAAAAACCTCCTCTTCCCCTCTCTCCTCTAGGCATCCCTCCCCGCGGCAACCACACCCTCACTGCGCATGCGCCTCCCCTGCTCTCTCCCCTCCTACGCTCCCCCCTCTCTCCTCTAGGCATTCCTGCCAGCGGCGTCCACACTCCCACTGCGCATGCGCGTCCCCCCTCTCTCTCCTCTAGGCATCCCTGCCCGCGGCGTCCACACTTCCACTGCGCATGCGCGTCCCCTCTCTCTCTCCTTTCCTACGCTCCCCCCCTCTCTCGCTTCACGACGCCGACGCAGGCAGTGTCTGCTAGCGAGTTTCTTGGTTGAAAAAACCGACTGCTCGCGCTGCACAATTCACTGGTCACCCCGTATATATGGCAATGGATCTTGACCTGCAAGGTGGTGCCAGTGGGAGATTTCTCCTGTGCGTTGTTGAAAAATAAAAATTCGCAGCGTGCGCGTTAACTAAAAGCAGACTGCGGCTGTCTGTGTCCAGTCGGAGTCTTCTGTCTCTCATTGCCCATTAGCAGCGATTGGCATATTCCAGTAGGAAACACCGCTCCATCACTGCGTGCTTTGCGCCTCCCCAGTTTTCTCTCCTGCGCAACGCTGCGATGAGCGCCAGCGTCAACGCCGCCGCCAGTGTAAGCGTTAGCGCCCGCTGCTTGACATCTACACATGGTTCCCTTTAGCGGGAGATGGTGTAATTTTTTCTTTAGTTCTGTCGGTGCCATGAACCTTGCTTGTAGCAGCAGTACTGCACTGCGTACTCCAATGCGTGCGGCGTCTTTCGCTCAAGTTCGGATGCCGCTATATTGTCGTTATCGAAGCTTGCATTGTGTTGTGCTTCGTTGAAAAGTTTCAGTTATGCAAGAATGAGGTTTCTTAGCGTCTCGCGGCTTTCACACAGCGATTTCAAAGATCTGGTGAGTGTACGCTTGACTTACATACGATGAGATTGACTGGTTTGCAAATTAGATTCTAACAACCATCGCACCACGGAGTTGATGCTAGATGCAATAGAACAAGCATTTACGTAAGAGAATAAATTTTGGCGAACTTTATCTTTGTTTTTCGTGCTAAATTACTTAAGAAGTACTTTTAAATATAGCTTAAATCCAAATGCACAAGTTCTCTCTTTGCTGTCCTTCGTGTGCATCCCACACATTTCCTATATAGCCTCTGTATAGTGTTATCTCGTATGTTTACTGTAATACGTCTTTTGTAACCTGCTCCTAAACTCATTTTATACTTTATTCTGACTTTTTAACTCTCTGGGTTATTGCTACCATTTAAATATCTCCGTTCCATGTGAGTTTACTGTTATGTCAATGTGATGCTGAAGGCAAAGGTAAAATAATTTGAGCGTGCCTGGCGTATACAGTAAGAAAAAATCTGCTTACGGTTTAACAAAACAGCAAAATTCAGTTTGCATTATAATTATGGAAAGTGCTATATGAAAAGTCTTAAAGATGTCAGGATGGGGATGTGAGAAGCAGTACCAAGTACTCAGGTGTTTTTTTTTTTCATGAGCGTGCCCACGAGCCCTTTTATGCTATTTTCCGTAGACAATGAATTTTCTATTGTTTGACCTTAACACCTTAGTTAAGGATACATCATGCTGTATTTTTATCGCTTTGGGCGTGCATAGGCATTTGCTGCTTCATTTATAGACCTATAATAGCAAATTTACAAATGTATCGAAGTATCTTAAGATACAATTGGGGAGTATCGTATCGGATACATTCATTCCGGAAGTATCTTGTATCTGTATCTCCAATACATCTCGCCCGAGTATCTTGTATCGTATCGCGATACAATTTCAAAGTATCTTTGCCCAGCCCTGATTGCTACAACACAGTCCGCACTTAGGACATTACAAGGGTGAGGAAGATTACAAAGTACAAAACTGATCTACTTTTACAGAAATTATTTGACAAATGATATAATTACAGATATAAATTGGAAACAGCACACTATTTCACAGCAAGACTAACCAGCGTTGAACACCGAAATCTTCATACTTGGTGACAGGATATTGAGCTACGCTAGAAATAGCACAGTTCAAGCAAATCACTCCAATCCCTTACGAACACCAATGAATTCAGAAAAAGTATAAGTTTATTTTACACATAACGTCTCTTTTGCTGAAAGGCTACTGTGTTAGTTCCACTTAAGCAACCCGAGCTTTTGAAATAGGCTGTATTCTGGAGAGCGTCAGTACGGCCTCAGTA
The DNA here is from genome assembly GCA_030522465.1 of Rhipicephalus appendiculatus. Lineage (NCBI taxonomy): Eukaryota > Metazoa > Arthropoda > Arachnida > Ixodida > Ixodidae > Rhipicephalus > Rhipicephalus appendiculatus. The sequence goes on from JALIZH010032966.1 coordinate 211,913, forward strand.
CAAGGCTCGCGAAAGAAAAAAGGCATCTCTATTGCTGTGTGCGAGCACAAATTTGTGTTCTAATAATTAAATACCGCCTTCATAGCCGGATTGTCCTGCAACACGGCGATATCTCGTCTCGGGTAATCTAGCTACCAAAACATTTTCGTCCTCACTTCGGTCTGTTCTGACAGTTCAGAAGCCTAATTCTGTGCCCATCTTCAAAATCCCCAGCCGTCTGGCCCGGTCGGCGCGGCGCCAGACGGCTGATGATTCCCCCTGCCCATATAGGCTGGCAAAAATTACATACGCGCAATGAAGACCAATATGCCAAAACTGCGCTATAGAAACATTGGCTTCTAAAAACCATGTTCTTCAGGAGTGAGAGGGTTTAAGCACTCCTAGATCACTTCTGCCGGCTGTTTAAACAGACGCGGAAAAGGGGGCAGCTGCTCAGATTGTCCGATCAGAGACTACAGCAAGCACTCGTCGCTTGGGCCGAAAGGGTCATTCATCAATAAAGCTCTCATCACCACCGACGCTACCAGCACTGATTTCAGCAAAATGCGAAGTCGGCTCAGATTAACAGAGAGCTGAGCTAGTTGGTACGTATTGATTCTAAAAAGACAGGGCGTGCAAACACAGACACAATAAGGAGGCCAGGACACCACACAAAAAAAAAAGGCGTTTGTCGTGTCCTGACTTCCTTCTTGTGTCCGTGTTTGCACGCCCTATCTTTTAAGAATGAAGTCGGCCCCAGCGGTTGGGGAGACTGGCAATAGGAAAGACCGGATTCACGCTTGCAAATCACCGAGGAACGCAACCTGACCCGCTGGAGGGTTCGCTAGGAAGCGCGACCAAGTCATATTCTAGTCACTACGGTAACTGCTTTTGGAAGTGCCGCCTGCGCGCCTTTGCTAGCCTTGGCATAAAAAAAAGAACACAAAAAAATAAACACGCCTCAACTTGCTTCTGACAAAAAAAAATTGTAACGGGGTACCCGTGTCAAGCATAGTATCGCGATAGAACTGATACGTCGTAAAAGTATTTCACCACTTAGATACAAATTAAATTTTCAAATGTATCTCGATACAGAAATACAGATACTCAAAAGTATCTTTGAAATAACCATCGCGATTCTTGCTCAGCCCTGGAATAGAAACACTCTGATTCCCGAATTTGACAAAAATATACAATAGGCTGAGAAAAAAATGAGACAAAATCGCCAGTGATGGTGTTCATCTTTTTTTAAGCTTGGTGGATTTTTAACAGGGAAGCAGTTAAAAAATTACACCATCTCCCGCTAAAGGGAACCATGTGTAGATGTGAAGCAGCGGGCGCTAACGCTTACACTGGCGGCGGCGTCGACGCTGGCGCTCATCGCAGCGTATCGCAGGAGAGAAAACTGGGGAGGCGCAAAGCACGCAGTGATGGAGCGGTGTTTCCTACTGGAACATGTCAATAGCTGCTAACGCGCAATGAGAGACAGAAGACTCCGACTGGACACAGAGACCCGCAGTCCGCTTTTAGTTAACGCGCACGCTGCGAATTTTTATTGTTCAACAACGCACAGGAGAAATCTCCCACCGGCACCACCTTGCAGGTCAAAATCCAGTGCCATATATACGGGGTGGCCAGTGAACGGTTGTGCAGCGCGAGCAGTCGATTTTTTCAACCAAGAAACTCGCTAGCAGACGCTGCCTGCGTCGGCGTCGCGAGGCGAGAGAGGGGGGAGCGTAGGAGAGGAGAGAGAGGGGGGGACGCGCATGCGCAGTGGGAGTGCGGACGCCGCGGGCAGGGATGCCTAGAGGAGAGAGAGGGGGGACGCGCATGCGCAGTGGGAGTGTGGACGCCGCGGGCAGGGATGTCTAGAGGAGAGAGGGCGGAGCGTAGGAGGGGTGAGAGGGGGGAGAGGAGTTTTTTTTTTAATTTTTTTTTAATCGGTTTGCGCATGCGCAGTAAGGGAGGCCACGCGGCACACCACCACCACCACCACCGGATTAAGCTTCACCATAAGATGCTTCACATCTAGAAACCAAAAAGCAGGGAATACCATCACTAGCTTGCCGTCTGCGTTACCAGCTTGGCACCTCCGTTACGATGCTCTTACTAGCTCTAGCCATCTCCTTTATCTAAGTGCGAGCATCTCTTCTTTAGACATGCCATGAACCGATACAGTACCAAGGACGGCTTGCTGATACATAAAATTCGCAGAGCACCGATCTATTCACCTTTTCTTATAAGTCTCGTAACTTCACACTTCTTTAATGTCTTATTAATTACTTTTCTCTTTTTTTGGTCAGTTTTTCTACAATGTTTAGTCAGCCGCAGGCGATATTTTGCACAACCATAGACCATGTACACAATCACTACTACCTCTTATTTTAGTGGCGTGAAAGAGGCGAAAACATTGATGCTGATTACAATGAAGTGCGAGGAACCACCAAATTTGATTTTACTGACCTTATTCTTGCGTTCATGCCATCTGTCATTGATGCACCTTTCTTAATGTTTGAAGCAACACTGCCCGACAGTTAAGGTGATGGTGTGTATGACTGAAGTCGTGCATTCAGCAAACTTAATGCTGTGTTTTACCTGGCAGCACATCGCACGTTTTTTTTTTCTACGGCATGGTTTTTCTACATAAGCATATTAGTTTATTCGGCAAAGAAAAAATTACCGCAGCAGTGTTACCTCGTCACGTATGTTTTTTTGAGATTGCGCCATAGCCGGTAGATGTATGGAATAAATGCCGGCCTTTTTTTTCTCTCGTTCACAACTCTCTTGCACACTTTAAGCGTGCTTGCCTTTCTTGCTGCCTTCTGCATTTCTTCTACGACAGACACTAAAAGTTACCTGGTTTAATCAGCCTGCTGCCTGAACGCATTGTCAGAGAAATAAATCATTCAACACTTTAGCAAAACACGTTATCACAACTCCCTTTCTAGCTCATTTGAAATGCGCTTAGCGTACGATAACAGCGACTCGATAGCCTTACGACTCGGGCACTTGCATGACAGCTGATCGCTAAAGCTACAGTTGACATCGAGACTTAGTATTTCTTTGTAAGGGACCATCGAAGGCTTGTCGTTGCAGACAAGGGCACTCGCGCATCACAGTAAAAAGAGAGGCTTTGCAAAAAAAAAAAAAAAAGGGAACCCTTAGTAGTATGGGAAGCAGCCATGAGAGTTCTGTAAAGTTGCTCTTTATTCATCATCACAGATGACTTTAAGCTCCGGAGAACGTTTCCCCTTGAGTACAACGGCCTTCAGGTCCGTAAAGTATAAAATTAAGGAATCTTGCTGCAAAGGTTGTAGCTTAAAGTTTGAGAAAGCGATGTATATGCACGTTACCGAGATGGTAGCAGCGTTAGCCGCCTGATGCTCATGAAGGGCAAAACGCGGAGCGATCAGCCGTTCCTCCACAGGGTTGTATTCGGGCAGGTGATCCGGTTTCAGCGGGTAGCGGTAGCCATACGTCACGCTCATTGCGGGGACTTAGCCTGCCACCAACGAATCTTTGCACGTAGGGCAAACGGCGTACTCACTGTGATCATCGTCGGCGGCAAGCTGCCGCTGCAGAACGGCGATGGCGTTGGCGGAGGACTGCTCGTTCTTAATGCTGGCGATCTTTGTGAGATCGCCATGGTGGGTACATTCCATGTGCTGTGCCGTGATGGCAGAAAGAAAATGTGTGGTATGTAACGCGCTTATTCTTCATCGTCATCAGCGTCATCGTCATCGTCATGGCGTATAATGATTAGCTTGCATGTGCTGTGCCGTGATGGCTGCGTCATCGTCATCTGGCTACGGCGGACAATGGTGCGAAGGGGGGACAGGCCTCGTTCATAAGATGCTTCGCATCTCTAAATCAAGTGCTAAAAAACATTCGAGTAATCTAAAAAATCTAAGAAGATATGTCTGAGTAAGCGGGTCAGACAACTGCCTGTCTACAATGGCTAAATAATGGTTGCTCAGAACTGGGGCTAAGCAAGACCCTATACAGAGTCCGTGTTTCTGTAGGTACAAAGAAATAAGACATCCCGTAAGTATAGAAACAAGGCGCTTGTATGGGACATTGCCTAGCCCCATTTTTGAGCCAACTTATTCGGGCAGGCTAGACAGGTCTGCCCACCATCAGTAAGACAAAGGTTGCAAGAATTTTATATTTGTGGATAATTTTTAGCATATGTGAATTGCTTTTTAGACACATTTCACATTGAGTGCTCCTCTACTTTTACTGTTACGCCCTACTGCCCTGCGACGAAGGATATGTATGTAGTATGGTGTTGGTTTTGTTTTGTAGTGTGGTTTCGCAAACGTCTACTGTGTCAAAAGTTCCAGGCTCCGGCCTTTTCGTCAACTTCGATCACATAATAATGAGACCTATAGCCATTGTGACGTGTGACCTATGTTATTTGACGCAATGACGGTCTACTATCTCACGGCTATCATTCAACGTCCGTGCGACAGATTCACATAGCCCTACTGAAGCGCTGTCACCCCGTCACAGTTTCCACCCGCAGCAGTTACTGGCACAGCGGGTTTTAAATGCGAAGCATTTCTTAGCGAACTTCGGCGACTTTGAGCGTATCTATCTATCTAGCCGCCTACGACTTTGTGCTCTCCTGGCCATATCTTTAATGGGATTTATACCAAAATTGGTATGACATAACATGACTGTATGACAAACATGAATGACTGGTCATATCATGAAAATCATGAAAACTTGTCATGAAAAGTATGATTTAAACGCCATGGCCATAGTGCTCCTGAGGCCGTTTTCTTAATTTGATATATCCAAAAATTGGTACGATGAGACATTTCTGCATGACCAACATAAATGACAGGTGGTAATATGAAAATCATGACCTGCATGTCATGTACAACATGATTTACATACCACGCTCATGGCGCGCTGACGGCCGTTTCGCTCGCTTGATATACACCAAATTTGGTATTGCGTGACGTGACTGTATGACGAACATAATGCCAAGTGGTAATATGAAATCATGACAAGTCATGTGCAACATGACTTGCATGCTACGCTCATGGCACTCTCGTGGCCGTTTCGCTAGCTTGCTATACACCAAATTTGGTATTGAGGGACGTGACTGTATGACGAGCATAAATGACAAGTGGTAATATGCAAATCATGACATGTCATGTGCAACATGGCTTGCATGCCACGCTCATGACACTCTCGTGGCCGTTTCGCTAGCTTGCTATACACCAAATTTGGTATTGAGGGACGTGACTGTATGACGAGCATAAATGACAAGTGGTAATATGCAAATCATGACATGTCATGTGCAACATGACTTGCATGCCACGCTCATAACTCTCGTGGCCGTTTCGCCAGCTTGCTATACACCAAATTTGGTATTGAGGGACGTGACTGTATGACGAGCATAAATGACAGGTGGTAATATGCAAATCATGACATGTCATGTGCAACATGACTTGCATGCCACGCTCATGACACTCTCGTGGCCGTTTCGCTAGCTTGCTATACACCAAATTTGGTATTGAGGGACGTGACTGTATGAGGAGCATAAATGACAAGTGGTAATATGCAAATCATGACATGTCATGTGCAACATGACTTACATGCCACGCTCATGACACTCTCGTGGCCGTTTCGCTAGCTTGCTATACACCAAATTTGGTATTGAGGGACGTGACTGTATGACGAGCATAAATGACAAGTGGTAATGTGCAAATCTTGACATGTCATGTGCAACATGACTTGCATGCCACGCTCATGACACTCTCGTGGCCGTTTCGCCAGCTTGATATGCACGAAATTTTTAAGGCGAGAGCCTTTATTGTCTCATGCTCATGTCCGTCCGTGCGGTCGTCCGTCCGTCCCTCCAGCCGTGCCCTGGCACCACCGTGCCAGGGGGGCCACCGGGGCGCGCAAACGGACGCCGGTCGCGTTGGACTCTACAGCGCTCGCGCTTTGCTTGCGTAGCGTCGCTGGGCTGAGCGTCTCTAATCATGCAAGGAAGGAGACGCGCGCATCACGTTCCATTCTTACCGAAGCCGTCTCAGTGGGCACAGGCGTTCGAGGAACACACTTTGGAATTGACAAAGTGTCCGTCAATTTAAATGCTGGAACGCGGATGGCGTCTGCACGATACGCAGGGCGCGAGAATACGAACGCATGCGAAACGGAGGCAGATAGGTCTCGTGTCTCGCTGCGATTCGAGGTAAAAAATTAAACGAACATAAGTGTCAGGTGGTAACATGAAAATCTTGGCATGCATGTCATCTACAATGGCATTTACATGCCACGCTCATGGTGCGCTTGCGTCCAGTTCGCTAGCTTGATACGCCAAAATTTGTATTGCGCGACGAGACTGTATGACGAACACAAATGACAGGTCCTAACATATAAATAAGGGCATGCATATTCTGTGCAGCATGATTTGCTCCTTGTTGGCTGCTTCGCATTATATCGATTCCCACAGTGCGTGGGATCTGCCGGTTTTTAAATACGCAGCATTTCTTTGCGAACTGCAGACACTTTTAGCGTTCCTATCTATCTATCTATCTATCTATCTATCTATCTATCTATCTATCTATCTATCTATCTATCTATCTATCTATCTATCTATCTATCTATCTATCTATCTATCTATCTATCTATCTATCTATCTATCTATCTAGCCGCGCACGTCGTAGTGCTCAAGTGATCACCTCCTTAACTTGGCGTAGACCAAAATTAGTATGGGAGGGTAAGATGGTTTGATGATTATGACGGTTTGGTCATGACATGAATAATGGGAAAACCCCGTTGCTTCCAACGTCAAAGCCTTTCCCACAGCCATTCGATGAAGTTGGTCTACGTAGCAATATCTAGGGCTACTATCCTCGCAATCACAAACGCTACATTTCAGCTTACATCTCCTGGTGTTGGCAACACACATCTTCCTATTGCAATTGTTCCGGAACTGTGAAGAATCGGTTATATAAAACATGTGTGACTGTTCAACATACATGTCTGTGCGTATAACATTTGTACGTACTTTTAGCGTCATTTCGTAACGTTTCGCTCAACAAAAAATTACACCACAGTCACCTTCCCTCCGCATGCTTCGCATGATATCGCTTCCCATGGTACGTGGGATCTGCCGAATTTTTGGGAAGGGAGGAGTATAACGCTGAAGCAGCAGGATGGAAGAAAGAGCAGGATGAAGAGCATTTGTTTTTGTTGGAGTAGCTGAAGTCGTTGCCGACAAAAGCAAATACGAAACAAAGCATCGGACACAGCAACGTTCATGGGGTCAGTACCGGTGATATGTATTAAATGCGAAGCATTTCTTCGCGAACCAACGGCAATTTAGACTTTATCTATCTATCTATCTATCTATCTATCTATCTATCTATCTATCTATCTATCTATCTATCTATCTATCTATCTATCTATCTATCTATCTATCTATCTATCTATCTATCTATCTATCTATCTATCTATCTATCTATCTATCTATCTATCTATCTATCTATCTATCTACATAAACTTTGCCGACCGATACTGCTTGGTATAGGAACGAGGGAGCTCATCCGCGTTTTCTGCTTCAAGAACTAATCTCTTACAAATTTTCCACTTTCTGCATCGCGCCTTTATCATAATGCATTCACTCAACAAAAGACGTTGCGGGGCTAGTTGGTGATGGGTATATTTTCTTCTCTTTCAAAGAGTTCAGCACTAAAGTTTAAACACAGACAAGCAGAAAGATATGACGGGACGGAAGCTGTCCTGTCATGTCTTGCTTTGTGCCCGTTTTTAAATTGTAGCGCTCAATTTTTTCAAAGAGAAAAGAAAAATCCGAATCCATTTATGCTATGTAGACGACTGCAAGAAAGTGTTCGCGCCAGTTTGTGAATTTTGTGCACATCCCATGCAATCATTTCTCGCAAAGCATGCTGGAAAGCTGGGAAACGCGCAACCGGCAGGCGGTACCCCGTGACAGCTTTCCATGACTTCGTCAGTAGAAGTACGTGTTGTTGGGTGAGTTGGTGCTTGCTAAGAGACAGAGTAGTTCGATTTCCGAGGCATAGCAAATATGCGCACAGTGGTGGCCGAACTTTATTTCCGGAAAGGGTCCTGAAGGATACCTAGCTGTTTGTCAAGGTGAAGACGGCACCTCCTATATCAAGAAGGGGAGCCCTTGGCTCTCCGCATTACCTATATGCATAAATTAAGCAAGAAAAGAAAAGAACCAAGGGAGGATCGTGCGCACCAGGGCAAGTTGCGTTCTCTGTCACCTGCCGTCTATTGCACGTGCATCGCTTGGAGACATTGCATCGTGACAGCCCACTCATCGGCGGTAACAGTGAGAACAGCTCTGTGACGTACCGGCACAAAGGGTGAAACGCACGCCCGAGTGCTCGCGAGGCCCCAACAAGCCCGCGAGCCGCGATTTGAGCCGTCGCCGCATCGGAGCGGATGGGAGACGAAGCCTGTTCCGGCTGGTTAAATGGAGGAAAGGGCGAAGCGCACTTCCCAAGGCTTTCCTCTGTCGCCTTCTACTGTCAAGAAGGGAGAAAAAAAAAGCCGGCAGATCTCACGCACTGTGGGAATCGATGTAATGCGAAGCAGCCAGGAAGAAGTAAATCATGCTTTACATAATTTGCATGTCATGTTTTACATGTTACGACCTGTCATTTGTGTTCGTCATACAGTCACGTCGCGCAATACCAATTTTGGTGTATATCAAGCTAGCCCTTTATTGACGAGACATTAAATAATTCAAAAAATCATTTATTTCTTATAGATTTGTACTTAATATAGGACTACAATGCACACTTTGCAAGCACAAAAAATTTGCTACGTTTGCTTGCCTAGATCTAGCTTTGTTGCCTGTGGGCAACACTAGGCAAGAGTCCGAAAGCATGCTTCACTGCGTGACCCTACGGGTCAGTGTGGAACTTCTGGAGGCACTCTTTGCCTGGCGTGAAACAGAGATGTACATTGCACTTCCTGCACATTACCCGTGTAATACCTGTGCATTTTGGATATTCGCAGCGGCCTTTCTTTTGGGAGAACGTTGGGAGGTGATCGACAGTGTCCAGCCTGATCTCTTTGCTCGGAACAAGAGCTGCTGGTCCACGCCGTTTCTTTGCCTGCAGTTCATTCTCCACTCTTGATGGGGCAAAAGGTCGCCTTCTGGAGGGCGTTGCAACCTTTCCTTGTTGCCTCAGCGCGCACGCAATATCCGCTTTGAAGGAGAGGAGGGTCATTTGCTCTTTGCGTGGCACGTCAGCGGCGGCGGCATCTCGGCGGTATAGGAGCCAGCAGTTCACAACTACTACATCCAACAGATGAAAGAATAGCCGCCTGTACCATTTTTTCGATCTTAGTTGGATGCGGTAAAGTGCCACGAGCATGTCCATGAGGTCTACGCCACCCATAGATTCATTGTAGACCGCTACAATGGCAGGACGAGGCACGTTCACCGTTGTCCGTGTCTTTTTGTCAAAGCGCTTGACAGGTTGTTCCGGCGATGCAGAAGCAAATGAGGATAGTAGGGCCACGTGACGGTTGTCGAACCATTTCACAGCCCTCAAGCTCACTCCTTCAAACCTCGTTTCCATTTCAACATAGGAGCCACGGCCTTCGCGCTTTAGTTCTTTGTCGGATGGAAGCTTGCATCCTTTCAAACAAGCCTCCCTCACTGTGCCCACAGAACTGATACCAACTTTTTTTAGTACCACCTGCAAGTCCACACTACAAAACCAGTTGTCAAAGTACAGAATGTAGTTGAGGTCACGTGGCACTACACTCGCCATTCGGAAAACGATGTTGCCACTGGCGCCTATGTCTGGAAAACCCGGCTGGGGTAGAATCTTTCCTGTGTATACCTCAAAGTTGTACATGAGGCCGCACTCGTCACAGAGCAGGAAGAGTTTGTAGCCCCATTTCTTGGGCTTGTTTGGCAAGTATTGCTTCAGTGAGCTGCGGCCTTTGAAGGGGACTAGCTGCTCATCGACACACAGTTTTTGTGATTTCGGTAATTCACGGCATTTCGCGACCAGATGATCCAGTAGGGGACGTACTTTGTAGAGCCTGTCGCGCTCTGGGTCATCCTTGTCGGGTTCCTCCAGGTTGTCGTTGAAATGCAGGGACTGCTTCAATTCCTCCCATCTGTCCCTCGTCATGGTGTCGGCAACTTGACCGATACGGAACCTCTCGGACCAGTACATCCGCGTTTGGGGCAGCTTCATAATAGACATAGTAAGCACTATGCCCATAAACTGTTCTAAATCATTGACAGTCATAGATGTGACTTTGTTGGGGCTCCTCTGAGCACTGTATAGTGATGACTGCTCACAGATGAGAGACAGGAAGTCCATGCCAAAAAATCTTCTGAAATAATCGATGGGGGACTCCACCAGCGATGGACACGGAGGCACATCTTTCCACTCTGGCATGGCACGACCAGCTGAGTCTTGGACAGCGCTCCATGTAGGATGATTTTTCGAAGGCTTGGTAATCTCTTCAAGTTCATCGTCAATATCATCTCTGCTTGGGGCGCTAGACATCTCACCTTGGCAGTCCCCTGAGAGAGCTGTAAAAATTCAATAGAAAGTTAATGCGACATGAACCTAGCGCTAAAGAAAAAAGCATGCAAAATTATAAAATGCTACTTGCCATATCTATGTGAATTCGCAGTCACTGACACAAACTAAAAAAAAAAGTCGGCTAGAGATGGCAGCGTCTCAAGCACGCGACGCTAACTTTTTATGGGCCGCGCAAACGGAGCACCAGACTACCGGGCGTCTCACGTACCTAACGGCGTCTGTAGACAGTAGCGGCTTCACGAGGACGCCGATACAACCAGAGAGGTTAGACGATATGACCAATGCACAGTGAGGGTTAGACGTTATATCTCCGTGTCGAAAGGTGGAAAAAAAAACGCGTTACTAGCCAAATACGCCAATCCCCCCGCCCCCCCCCCTCCCGTCTCTTTATCGCACCCTTTCTCGAGACGGAACGGTACTTGCATCTTGAATGCCTGAATACTTCTTGCTATTTCAATAATAAAATGCTTACATGCCCGGACTGAACCAGCATTTTCTGGTTCGTCGTCACTCGATTCCAGGTCCGAGTCATCGCTGCATTCGGGGGGGGAACCTTTGCGGCTCTTTTACCGTAAAATGCACCCGGGTCCATAATTAGTGCCTAGTGATGGGTCCTTGTTTCCTGCACGATACCGTGCAGCGTTCATGCTAGCGTCGCAGACAAAATAGCACGCTCTGAGCAAAGTCACCACACCATTCCCTGAGCGGCACGAGAAACGCGGCGTAGTGCCTCGTGTTGCCTATGGGCAACAAACACGCGACGCGACGCTGTGGGCACAAATTTTGATTCACATTTGTATAAATCGACAGAGAGCAAGATACAGCGTTCTTCTCAACAACTGTGAAATGATAGAAAGAAAAAAAGAGTGCTTACCGCGAAATTGGCGTTTGCAGGTTGACGTGGTGTCGTCTCACGCTGTGCAGCAATTCGCGCGCCAAACTTCTTTCTCTTCTTCCATGATTTTCGACTAGCTTCACGACGGGGCGCCACATGTTCATGTAACATGGTTGTGGGCAGAGCTTGGGCAAAAAAGAAGCCCCCCGAAACCGAAACTCCACGTGGAAAAAAATATTTTCTGGTATGTTGCCTGTGGGCAACACTCGTCAATAAAGGGCTAGCGAACTGGACTCAAGCGCACCATGAGCGTGGCATGTAAATGGCGTTGTAGAAGGCATGCATGACAAGATTTTCATGTTATCACCTGCCACTTATGTTCGTTATACAGTATTGTCACTCAATACCAAATTTGGTGTATATCAAGCTAACGAAACGGCCGCGAGCGCGCCATGAGCGTGGCATGCAATTCATGTCGCTTATGGCATGTCATGATTTCCATATTACCACTTGTCAGTTATGTTGGTCATACAGTCATGTCACTCAATACCAAATTTGGTGTATCTCAAGCTAACGAAACGGCCGCGAGCACACCATGAGCATGGCATGTAAATCATGTTGTTCATGACATCCACTTCATTATTTGCATATTACCACCTTTCATTTATGTTCGTCATACAGTCACGTCACTCAATCCCAAATTTGGTGTATATCAAGCTAACGAAACGGCCGCGAGCGCCATGAGCTTGGCATGGAAATCGTACTTTTCATGACAAGTCAGTCATGATTTTCAGATATGACCAGCCATTTATGTTCGTCATAAAGTGATGTTATGCCATACCAAATTTGGTATAAATCCCATTAACGATACGGCCAGGAGAGCACAAAGTCGTAGGCGGCTAGACAGACAGATAGATAGATAGATAGATAGATAGATAGATAGATAGATAGATAGATAGATAGATAGATAGATAGATAGATAGATAGATAGATAGATAGATAGATAGATAGATAGATAGATAGATAGATAGATAGATACGCTCAGAGTCTCCGAAGTTCGCTAAGAAATGCTTCGCATTTAAAAAGTAGGCAGTATTGGTCGATATTGCGCACGCGCTGCCCACGTCATTGAACAGATTCTCAACATTTTTAAGCGTTCGCTCTATGATTTCGTTTGATGCAGCTGTAGTCTACGTAGACTACGTTACTGTGACCTTTAAGATATGAATGCAGTAATTGCCACAAATATGAATCTTAGTGTTGCAGTTTATTCTCCATCCAACGGTATTCAATGGCCTAGTGTGTAAATAATGCAAAACACTATAACAAAAAAGTTAAGGCTGCTTCGCACGCGGGTGCTAAACATGAAGAAAGCGCGCAGCGGGGAGCCTTCTTTGTTTCTTTTTATTTTTCCCTTCCTTTCACACTTTGTTTCAAGATTTTTCACTCATGTCTCTCTTGTTCCTGTCTTTTTTTGTATCAGTTTATTTCTATTTCTTTCTTTCTCTCTCTCAGTGTTTCTTTGTCGTTCTCATTCTTTCGATATTTTTGCTTCTTGCCCTCCTTTCTCCATCTCTTTATTTCTTTCAATGTCTTACTTTCTCTTTCTGTCTATTTTCCTCCCTCTTTCTATGATATGCTTAACTCTCTCCCCTCCATTCCCTACACCTCAGCCTCCTTTTCCTTTCCCGTTTAATTACTATACTATACTAAAGAAGGACATGCTATTATCTGCTAGCGTGCCTGGATAGCTGAGTGGTTAGGACCCTCGCTTTTTTATCAAGGACGCGCAGGTTCGAAGCCTGCCTCGCCAAGAATTTCTCATGCCCTTTTTTCTTTTATTGCGATAGCAATTATATGGACACTCTCGGCTGGTTTTCGCCGTTGGCGTCGCCGCCGGCGTCATCCCCCGTATATGTATAAGTATCTATATAACCGGCCCCGGCCGTCGTTCGTGAGCGTGAAAGGACGCGAGGGAGGGGAAGGGGGTCCCTCGAGTGACCTTCGATTTTACGAGCGCGGTCATCGCGGGCGCGCGCGTTATCTCCCCTTCTCAGTGGCCGACAGCGGGGGGGCCGGTGTACCCTTCTACGCGCTGCGCTCTCAACGCGAAGAGAATGTGGTGAGCAGAGTGTCCCTGGAGCGGCCGTATGCTCTTAAACCAGCGTTTTCTACAGTTGCGTGAGATCGGATTCAAAAGAGTTAGCTGCCAGCCTTACTTCGTATAACATTACAATTTGTTACTATCGAATTCATTGCTACACCCTTGCGGTGAAACTGTGACTTTTTTTCTTTCTCTCTCTCTCTGTACTCGTTCTCTCATCCATCACAGTTATTCTATCGGCGCACGTGTTCTGGGAGCGAAGCAGAAGATGAAAAAGAGGGGGGGGAGACCGCGGGCCTATTCATCATCATGATAGTTTGTTTTCGCACTATCCGGAGAAACAAATTTTCAAAGTTCTCCGCTTTCAAACAGTAAAGAAAACAAGCGTTCAGATATTATGATATCACAGCTTAAAGGGCGCTTAAACAACCTCTGAAATTACGAAGAACGAGCGCGTTCTTCTCTCCCGGGGTTTCACGTCTTTGCGGCACATTTACTGACCCCAGCAGTTTGTTCATGTGAAGTCAGGATGAAATTATCTCTCGATTGGTTGATATACGAGAGATATGTGTTGTCAATTATCGCCTACCCGGCTTTGCCATGCAGTCGCAAGCCCGTTCTGCCTTGTCCCGCATGACTATCATGCGCGAACAACACGTTGCTATCTCCGCAAGCGGAGATAGCAGGTTTGGTTTAGGGGCCATATAACAGGAAAACTTATGGAAGAGGGGCATACGGAGACGTATCGGGGACTACGCAATACCGTGATCAATACCGTGATTGCCACTTTGAAAAGTCATACAGACGAAAATAACCTTTTCTGATGCATCAGTGTTTCATGACAATGAAAATGACAATGTCGTTCATTCAAGTGTAATACTGGGGGAAGGGCAAGAACAAAATATTACAACCGTGAATTCTAGCTTCATAGGCAACTAGACATTTACCTACTTCTGGGTGGTCGTTTAGCACAAGATGGACCTGTGAGTGAGGATGCTGTCGTAATTTATTTTTCAGAAGCAAAAGAACTCTAACTAACCACTTTCCCACAGAGGCCAAAGAAGCTTCGCTCAGCTCGATAATTTTAAGTACGTTAATATCGCCTTTAGTGTGAGGATCCCGCACACTGCGTGCGCATTCCATTTCGTGCAATATTTCTCGCCAGATTCGAAACATACAAAAGTTACAATGATTAGAAAATATCTCTGATTATGTTTACTGCAAATGACTACATCCACTGAAGTGTGGACAAAACATCCGTGAAAGAGCGATTGCAGCTCCGTAGAAGTTGATATGAATGAAGCCATTTTGAAGTTATAAAAGAGGTAGAGGCTACATCTTCACATCAAGATATTTTAATTTCATATATATGGCAGCTTTTCTAAGGCAAGTCAGTGATCGCTAGCCAAATGCGGTCGGCTTTCACATATGTATACCAAATATAGTTTTACGGACTACATTCAAAGATTACCTTCATGATGCAACAGCGCTGCAAATTGGAACATATTGCACTTAATGGTGCAGGGGCTACATAGCTTCCCTGCAATGTCGCAAGCGAACGTCGCGACGGTAAGTTATTAAGCGTGCGGGGTGGCGTGAACAGTTTCAAGGAGTACCTGTGTCCTAGTATTTATGGTGTATACCAGCGTAAAATACATATTTATGCATACTGAAATCATAGTAGACTGATTTTAAAGCTAACTTATTGCTTTCTTTTTCGTGGATGTTCTCGACTATAAGCATCCTTTCTGTTTACCAATATTTATGTCCGGGCGTTGTTTGCGGCATTATTAAACACTGCTGAATCAGTGCATAGTGCGCCGACACAAGTCAGGCTTGCATTGGACGACCACACACACACAAACACGCCAAAAATACACTGACCCCGCCATCATAGATTGGTCACACTAGCTCGTATTTTATACTTGTACTTGTTGGGCTTGGATCACAGCTTTTCGCGGCATCGGGAACATCAAAGAACCAAGAAAACGCCCTGTTGGGCGAGTTGGTAAACTCGCCCATCTATGATCAAAGAACCAGCACCTCCACCAGATATCACGGTGTCGTGACGTTGATGAAGACTGCAGTGATGAATGGTTGAGGATGGATGGATGGATGGATGAACAACTTTATTCTTGTCTGGCAAGACGCACGCTAGCGCACAGGGTGCGACTCCCACGTCGGGACCGCCAGGCCAAGCCTGTCGGCCGCTCCGCGGGCCTGCTGGACGGCCCAGAGTTGTTCGGCCAGGAGGGAGCTGCGGAGGGCCGCCTCCCACCTAGCCGAAGTAGTATCGGGATTATTGTACGTTACTTTGCACTCCCAGAGCATGTGGACAAAACTTTTTTATATGCGAATGCATTTCATAGTCGGGCTATGCCAGGCATCCGGCGTTGTCCAGCGTTGTCCGCGTAGGAGGAGGATAGGTTGAGGAGGTAAGCGCCGGCAGGTGTTAGATGTGAAGCATGTTATGGCGTGTACCGGTGCACAGCGGTGCCAGCTCTGTGCCAGCGTGAAAGAAGACGTTGACGTTCGTGTGGTTCGTGCTTGCCGGGTTTCTTCCTGAACCAGCTTGGTTGACTGACTCTTTGTCAAGCATAATAACAAGTGTTCGTAGGAGAGCACGCTTGTTGCATTTGGTGGAGCTGCTGGGTAATCCCCTTCCGCGTCCTGGAGCTCCGCAGCCGTAAGCTACCATCTGATTCCAGAATGAACGAGCGCGTCGATCCCTCGCAAACCTCTTCCACGCCCCCCGCCTGTCATGTGCTCTGGCTTTTTTTCGTCTGCGCGACCCTCCAGTCTACAGCGGCACTGAAGATCAGGATGTCGAGGACTGGCTGGCAGACTACGAACGTGCCAGCGCGATTAACAAGTGGGATGACCCTGCGAAGCTGACTCACGTCATCTTCTACCTCACGGATTTGGCCAACCTATGGTTCATCAACCACCGAGCCGACATCTCCACCTGGTCGGTTTTTAAAGAGACCGTGACTTCGTTTTTCGGTCGCCCAGCTATGCGCAAACTTCGTGCTGAACACGGTCTGCGTGGACGATGTCAACAAATTGGTGAGAGCTTCACGAGCTACATTGAGGATGTGATCGGCCTCTGTAGGCGAGTGGATGCGAGCATGACGGAGCCTGACAGAATAAAGCATATAATGAAAGGCATTGACGACGACGCCTTCCATATGCTTGTGGCCAAAAACCCACAGACCGTAACCGAAGTGATTCGGCTCTGTCAAAGTTTTGATGAGCTTCGCAAGCAGCGAATCTCTACACGTCGCAATAGTACGCAAACAGCAGACCTCTCGGCCCTGGGGTCCAGAAGTAGTAGTGCGGACTACACCACGTTGATGCCTCAGATTCAGCAATACATCCGTGAGGAAGTTGCTCGACAGCTCTCTCTTGTGGCCACCATCAACGAAACCCCCCACTGCGCTGGACCACTCGCTTCGTCGTGCTATCCAGACACAAGTTGCCGAGGCTCTCCCTTCGCCGGTTTCGCCAGTACAAGTTGCTGCACCGCTTACTTATGCAGAAGCCGTCACCCGACCTCGTACGCAACCGGCACCCCCCACCATTCAGCCCGACCACCAACTACTACAGGCCGCCACTTCCAGTATACCCGGAAAACGCACCCTTCTCGCCTCCTAGGGCACCAGCGAACCCTTGGCGTACCCCGGATAACCGGCCCGTCTGCTACGCCTGCGGTATTCCGGGACATGTTGCTCGCTATTGTCGCCGCCGTGGACCATATTTTCGTGATGCTCAGCACTCCGGCTACATCCCTCAGCAACCGGAACCCCATGTTACGCCTGATGCGCACGACTCCCGCTCACGTCGATCCGACTTCAGCTCACGTCGATCCGACTTCAGCTCACGTCGATCCGACTTCAACTCACGTCGATCTCCTTCGCCACCCCGCCGCCGGTCTCTGTCCCCCATGCTTCGCCGTTCCGACCACGCCCAGGAGGAAAACTAACAGTCGCAGTTCCTGAGGCAAGAACTGCGCCACCGACGAAATTTGCAAGGCCTCATCTTTCGCCCCCCTAACGAGATTGCGGTGTTTGTAGATGGTTTCCCCACAAACGCTCTTGTCGACACAGGCGCAGCTATTTGTGTAATCAGTGAAGTGTTATGCCGCAAACTGAAGAAAGTGACAACTCCGCTGTTTGACATTTCCCTACGCACAGCGAGTTCGCAGCACGTCAAACCTTCGGCCGCATGCACTGCTCGTGTTGTGATTCAAGGTGCGCTTTACGTAGTCGAATTTGTCGTTCTTTCGCATGCGTCTCATGATATTATCCTGGGATGGGACTTCCTTTCCGCTAATCGTGCGGTTGTCGACTGCGCTCGCGCACAACTCGTTTTGTCTCCGTTCAGCACCACAACCATAGATATCCCTTGCTCACCCGACAAGGTGGTCGTTGCTGCTGACGTCGTGATCTCTGCTTTCTCTGTCGCCATGGTGTCCATTTCTTGTAACTCTGTTCCTGATTCAACTGCCCTCTTTATGCCGTCGAAGGAATGCGCTCGTCGCCGGAACCTTGTCGTCCCGTTTGCCGTCATCACGCTTGCCGATGGTTCCAGTGCCGTTTACGTGTGCAATCCGTTCCCTTGCCCTTCTACCTTACTGCATGGTGAATGTATCGGGCGTCTTGACACTTATGACGCCATCTTCCCTTTCGATGCCCCTTCCAACACGACGACAATACCTGTGGATGCTGTCACGGCTGCCGCCGTACCCTCACTACCTGACGAAGACGTTCTGTTGCGCAGCGTGGACACCGCGCTTACGCAAGATCAGCGCAATCAGGTCGTTCAACTACTTGACCGTTTCCGCGCCTCCTTTGACCACGGCCAACCTTCCTTGGGACGCACGTCCGTTGTTGCTCACCATATCGACACTGGTCATCATGCTCCGCTGCGTCAGCGTCCTTACCGCGTCTCACAGGCTGAGCGCGACGTCATCACGCAACACGTCGATGAGATGCTGCAGCGTGGCGTCATTCAGCAATCCCACAGTCCTTGGGCATCTCCAGTGGTCCTCGTGAGAAAAAAGGACGGCTCCATAAGATTTTGCGTGGATTATCGGCGACTAAACAAGATCACACGCAAGGATGTTTATCCCCTGCCCCGCATTGATGACGCCCTGGATTGCCTTCAAGGTGCGGAATATTTCTCTTCGCTGGATCTGCGCTCTGGATATTGGCAAGTGCCAATGGCGGCACCAGACCGTCCAAAAACGGCGTTCGTGACCCCTGACGGCCTGTATGAATTTAATGTAATGCCCTTCGGCCTTTGCAATGCGCCTGCGACTTTTGAAAGGATGATGGACAGTATTCTTAGGGGGACTTAAATGGCACACCTGCCTTTGCTACTTGGACGACATAGTTGTCTTTTCTACCAATTTTGAGACTCATCTCTCCCGCCTTGAACAAGTTCTCCAGTGCCTTACGGCAGCCGGGTTGCAATTAAACTTAAAGAAATGCCATTTTGGCGCCCGGAAACTCACGATTCTCGGCCATGTCGTCTCAAAAGAAGGAGTATCACCAGACCCTGCCAAGCTGCGTGCCGTTGCCGAGTACCCCAAGCCTACTACCCTAAAGGAGCTCCGTAGCTTCGTAGGCTTGTGCTCCTATTTTCGACGCTTCATCCGTAATTTCGCCTCTATAATCGCCCCCTTGACGCAGCTTCTTTCCGGCAGCGCTGAACTCTCGGCCTGGAATTCCAATTGCGACGACGCATT
Source organism: Rhipicephalus appendiculatus (assembly GCA_030522465.1). NCBI lineage: Eukaryota > Metazoa > Arthropoda > Arachnida > Ixodida > Ixodidae > Rhipicephalus > Rhipicephalus appendiculatus. The sequence goes on from JALIZH010032966.1 coordinate 231,169, forward strand.
TACGACACTGCGACGGCTCCTCACTTCTCCGCCAGTACTCCGCCACTTCGATCCTAATGCACCTACTGAAATTCACACGGATGCTAGCGGCGTCGGTCTCGGTGCAATTCTCGCTCAACGCAGGGGTGGCTGCGACGAGTACGTCGTCGCATATGCCAGCCGCACCCTAACGAAGGCCGAGTCCAACTATTCCGTAACGGAAAAGGAATGCTTGGCCATCATTTGGGCTATAGGGAAATTTCGCACTTATCTTTACGGACGCCAGTTTGATGTTGTCACCGACCACCATGCCTTATGCTGGCTATCGTCAATGAAAGACCCTACTGGCCGCCTCGCTCGTTGGGCTTTACGCCTTCAAGAATACGACATACGTGTTGTTTATCGCTCGGGACGCAGACATTCAGACGCCGATGCTCTATCCCGTTCTCCGCTACCTCCTGACCCTGTCTGCTTACCAACTGCTACCTGCGATGCGTCATCTTTGAGCATCACTGACATGCCTGCCGAGCAGCGCAAGGATCCCTGGATCGCTTCTCTTCTCGACGTCCTCTCTCGCCGTTCGCCAGAATCTACCTCACGCTCCCTGTGTCGTCAAGCAAAACACTTTGCTGTCCGTGAAGGCTTGTTATATCGCCGAAATTATCTGACTGATGGCCGTAGGTGGCTGCTTGTCATCCCCCGTCATTTGCGCTCGGACATATGCGCTGCCTTCCACGATGACCCTCAGTGTGGACACGCTGGAATATTCAAGACTTATTCCCGCCTCCGTCTAAGGTACTACTGGCGTGGCATGCATCGCCACGTCCGCCAGTACGTTCGGTCATGTGCCGCGTGTCAACGCCGCAAGACGCCTCCTCACAGCACCGCTGGCCCTCTGCAACCCTTACCCTGCCCGGCGAGACCATTCGACCGCGTCGGAATTGATCTTTACGGTCCTCTACCAAACACTCTTCAAGGCAACCGGTGGATCATTGTCGCCGTAGATCATCTGACACGGTACGCAGAAACATCGGCGCTGCCAGCTACCACCGCGAAAGACGTTGCTTGCTTCCTGCTTCACCACCTCATTTTACGACATGGTGCACCTCGTGAATTACTGAGCGACCGCGGCCGCGTGTTCCTGTCGAACGCCGTCGACGCACTGCTAAAAGAATGTCGCATTGTACATCGGAAAACTTCGGCATACCATCCTCAAACAAATGGCATGACGGAACGCTTTAATCGTACCCTTGGAGATATGCTTTCCATGTACGCATCTGACGATCACACTAATTGGGACCGGGTGCTCCCTTTCGTCACGTACGCGTACAACTCTGCGCCGCAAACGACCACCGGCTTCTCTCCTTTCTTCCTCCTATACGGACGGGAACCCTCATGCCCCATGGATACCATTCTCCCCTACCGACCCGATGTTTCCGAAGCGACGCCTGTTTCCGAAGCAGCTGCTTATGCCGAAGAGTGTCGTCAGCTCGCTCGCTCGTTTACCGCGCAAGACCAATGGCGCCAAAAAATTCACCACGACGCCTCCACATCTAGTGCCCATTATTCCCCGGGAATGCTGGTTTGGCTCTGGGTCCCGTCCACCACTCCCGGACTTTCACCAAAGCTTTCGTCGAAATACCACGGCCCATACCGTGTGTTGCAGCAAACATCTCCCGTCAACTATGACATTGAGCCGATCGACCCACCTTCCGACCACCGCTGCCGTGGGCGTGAAACAGTTCACGTATCACGGCTAAAACCGTGCTACGACCCTCCTGTCGTGTCGTTTCCTTAGGTCGCCAGGTTGGCTCCTTTCTGCGCGGGGAGTAATTGTACCGGTGCACAGCGGTGCCAGCTCTGTGCCAGCGTGAAAGAAGACGTTGACGTTCGTGTGGTTCGTGCTTGCCGGGTTTCTTCCTGAACCAGCTTGGTTGACTGACTCTTTGTCAAGCATAATAACAAGTGTTCGTAGGAGAGCACGCTTGTTGCAGGCGAAGCTTAATCCGGTGGTGGTGGTGTGCGGCGTGACCACCCATACTGCGCATGCGCAAATCCCTTTAAAACAATAAAAATAAAAACCTCCTCTCTCCCTCTCTCTCCTCTAGGCATCCCTCCCCGCGGCAGCCACACCCTCACTGCGCATGCGCCTCCCCTCCTCTCTCCCCTGCTACGCTCCCCCCTCTCTCCTCTAGGCATCCCTGCCCGCGGCGTCCACACTCCCATTGCGCAATGCGCGTCCCACTTCTCTCTCCTCTCCTACTCTCCCCCCCTCTCTTCTCTAGGCATCTCTGCCCGCAGCGTCCACACTCCCCCTGCGCATGCGCGCCCACCTCTCTCTCCTCTCCTACGCTCCCCCCCCCTCTCTCGCCTCGCGACGCCGACACAGGCAGCGTCTGCTAGCGAGTTTCTTGGTTGAAAAAACCGACTGCTCGCGCTGCACAACCGTTCACTGGCCACCCCGTATATATGGCAATGGATCTTGACCTCCAAGGTGGTGCCGGTGGGAGATTAGATTTCTACAGTGCATTGTTGAACAATAAAAATTCGCAGCGTGCGCGTTAACTAAAAGCGGACTGCGAGTCTCTGTGTCCAGTCGGAGTCTTCTGTCTCTCATTGCACATTAGCAGCGGATTGGCATGTTCCAGTAGGAAACACCGCTCCATCGCTGCGTGCTTTACGCATCCCCAGTTTTCTCTCCTGCGCAACGCTGCGATGAGCGCCAGCGTCGACGCCGCCGCCGGTGTAAGCGTTAGCGCCCGCTGCTTCACATCTACACATGGTTCCCTTTAGCGGAAAGATGGTGTAATTTTTTATCTCTCCGCTCTCACTCCCTCTCCCATAGCAACAGCTGCGGGCGCGCGCGCTTATTCTCGCCCCTTGCAACCGGAGCAGGTGGTGCGGGCGGAGTAGCGGAGAGTGAGTGGAGAGGAGGAGCGCGCTCTGGTGTGTGAGGGCGCTCGCATCGCGGAAGCTCGGCGGAGCTCCCGCGTGTGTGGAGAGTGTAGCAGAGGGTAGGTGCAGTGCTTCGCCGCTCCTTCTCTCGCCGTTCGCTCTTTCTCCTCCCTGCGCCCCACACTCCCGTCCGCTCGCTCGCACGTATATATAAATGGAGTGAAGCGCGCGCGAAATGCATTCTCATTTCCTCAAGATTCCCTTCGGGGAGGTGGGGGGCATTTTTTTTATTTGGGCAAACCTGTGCCCGGTAAACGGCAAGTCAAACTACACGCGATACACGCTGGACACTAATAGCGGCGAACAGTACGTCGACCGTCGATAATCTGATCTATGGTGAGTTGCGTCGGCGTTTATACACGCGGCATGAAGCATTCGAGCGTTATCGATGGTGCTCGCGTTCCTCTTCGCATCCTGCTCGTAATCCTAACAGTACGATCTTGAACAATCTCGGAACTTCTCAAACACTGCGGCGCGGTCTGCGCCGAGCATTGCTGGCAGTCTTGGTCGCTGAAACCTGAACTCGTGAAAATAGAGTTCATAAATACGCGTGGCAATATTGACGACATTTACGTAAAACATATTCGAGTTTGAGCTAGTTACGAAAATGCGGCACGCAAATACGGTACCGTACGACGGTACCGCCCCTCCTTTCGCGGTCGCTGACCTTTTGACAGTGAATGCGTGCCATCACCACAAAAGCTTTTGCTTTTTCAAAAATTACTGTGGGGTTGTCACGCCTCTTTGTTGCCTGTCAGCGTATACGCATTGTTAACGAGACATCCGTCGTCCGGAGGACGCACAGTCATCGGAAAGGAGGAGCGCTACCGTACTCGCTTACCGTATTTGCATACTGTATTTCCGTAACTAGCTAAAAGACCTATTGTTTGCGTTCCTAGCGTCGCTTCGACCTTTATGTATTCCAAACATGTGCTTCTTTTCTGTAGCTTATTTGTTTATCAATGCTCCACCTCCACCTGAATCCCTCTCCCAGAAAAAGAAAAAGAACAGAGAAAAAGCTGCAAAGATTTATCAAGGTCTCTCAAACAAATGCCCCCGACTCTCTTGTTCATCCAAGCAGACGCATAGGCGACGATGCCCTGTTTGATTCGCGTGGAACGTTTCTTGCTTTTTTCGCCGCACTTCCGTTCACATTGCAGATTCAAGGAAGCAAAAAAATGTCTCTCAATGCCGGATCTCTGGAAAGGCCGCAATTCCTTTTTTCGTACTTCACACTTCCTTCCCAAGCCCCATCTCACTCTCTTCCCTCACTTTCTCTATTCTCCTCCGACAATCCGACTTGTCGCCTTGCGCAGGGTGAAAGCTTTGTTTTCCACAACCGGTTTCTCTCGGCCCTGCGGAAGCTGTCTCGCACACCCGGTGATCGCGGCAAAACAACGTTTCCGTTCGCTTACACTTTGTTCTTGTCTTCGATGGGCTTACCAACTGCGGAATTTTGTGCATCGCACTGTGCAACGAAGTCCGGATCGGTTCCTTGAGAAATCTGGGATTTCGTGGACGTTACCTCAACCTAGACGGACGAAAAGAGAGCCTAAAGAATGCAGTCGTATAGAATAAAAAGAAAAGTACGAGCCTCAGTTCCCTTTGATGATATTCTCACATTATTTTAGGTTCCTTTGATATAAAAGAAAACTGACTCGGCTGCCTTTGTGAAAGTGGGAGCTTCGCAACAGAAAGTTCATTTCATTTCTTTTGATATGAAAGTATGTTCTATTGGAAGAAGGAGACAGTGCCCAAACAATACAGACATGCAAAAACTCAGCAAACGCACAAAGCTTCCGTGAGTGCAAATAGTACTCAATATGCGCTTAATCTTGTATTCATGGCATAATACGTTACTATTCGTAGTTAATACACCATATCCTCAATACAAAGAGCTCAACTGAGTAAATCTAGCTTTCCGGCATGCTTCTCGTCTCTTCAAATTGATCGATTGAGAGCAATTTTTTCTGTGGGGCAATTTATCCGAAGTGCACACAAATTCCGATTCTCACCGGTTAATCTGCAAATGGTTCGTTTTCAATGTTCAGGAAGAGAAGTGGGCTTGCTGTTGTAACTAGTCGCAACCAGCTTCACTGCTTGAAACTATATCCACCGAAGGCCGACGCTCAGATACACTGCAGCTACAATGCAGTGTATATGCAGTGTATCTGCAGCTACAGCACTGCGGATACACTGCAGATACAAGTAAGCTTTAGCGAGCCTCCCCCCCCCCCTTCCCCCCTTCCTCAACCTCACATCACGAGTGTTAGGCTCAAAATGAACAAGCATTCACAAAGTATACAACATGGTCGGTTCGTATGCCCGTGCATTTTTCTGCGGGGAGCATTCAGAGGCGTGGGAGAAGACGCGGGCAAGAAAGGCAGAAGCTGGAAGAAGAGATTGAAAAGAAGCAAATGGATTTCAGCCTTGAAACCCTTTAAAACGGATGCTTGAGGATGCTCACGAGGTAGCTGCGCCAATATCTCTCATCGCGCCTAGACAGCATCAAGGACTGCTACAAGGGCATTAATAGATTTTCTGAAGAATACTGAACTTGACAGTAGACTTTAAGAAGACCACTGTGTGTTACGTGGTCATTGTACATACGCATCACCTCTTCCTGTACCCATCATCATCATAATTTTCCGCTGTGCTGAGTAGCAGGCCAGAGCGCACAAGCTGAGGCCGACCTCTCGGCCTTGTAATAAATTTCGCTCTCTCTCTCATCGCGCCTGCATCCTCGTAACGCGTGTGCTTCGTACTTCATCTTCTTTCTCCGCTGGTCGGTATACGAGAAGCATCCATATCCCGGTCTTCACATTCGTGTAGACGGCATGGACCACTGAATTCCGTCGTCATTTTAAGGCAGTCCTGTTCTGCCTAACCAAGCCACAACATCATCATGCTTAATGTTGAAGGGGAGCGAGTGCCTACCATTTTACGTTAGATCAAGAATTCTTAGAAAATCTCCGATATCCACTATAGTCTGTTTGGTTTAGTTGTTGCCGCGTACTACCGCGGTCGAATGGACTAGAAAAAACAAAAAACTAAAAACATGTAAGCCTGAAATTTACGAGAGTATGGCCTCAAGAGCGGTTTTTCCGCTTTCCGTTTGACGATATGCGTCGCATAATCGAGGTGTTGTATCCGTGCAAAGGTGGTTTCCTGGCTGCTGTTTCTTTAGTACATGCAGTTCGACGCTATGCATCAACGATGCTTTTAGAGTAGGTGCTGCACATTTTTCATGCATGCTTCGCATACATGAAAAATGTGCAGTATATACTCAACAAAGACGTAAACAATCACCACAAATCGACATTCATGCATGCTATCAGATAATCGCGTTCCAGATGGGCATTACTACTGAAGCCTAAAGGGCCCTTCGTTAGCCTAGTAGCAACACTAGTTAATGGGCGTGTGTAGTCGGAGTACAGGGGTTCTCCACATAAATTTTCTCGAACTGGTTCCGTCGTTTCAAACTTTTCTTCATAACATGATGCTGGGTGAAAAGTGACTAATAAAGGATTTTAGGATACCCAATACCATTTACCATTGTGCGATTACAGATTGTGCTAGTGAAAAAAGAAAATAAGTCGGTATGTCTACTTATCAATTAGCCGTAATTTTTCAGTCATTGATACAAGTTTTATTGTTGTTGTTGCTGCTGTTTATTGTATAATTCTGGCTCGCGTGATGAAGTTTGAGTTCGAATGTAAAAGGGTGGTCAAAAGTTCCCATATCGCGCAGTATTAAGATTACGCGTGATAGCAGCCTGGGAACTCTTCACCACCCTTGTACGTCCATCTATAGTGTTTACCAGCCATCTAGGCCATCTTGTCAAGTAAAGCTTTTTTTTTTTCATTGCTTAATCAATCGCTTACTGTCTCAACGAATAGATCAATGGTTCTCAAATGGAACTTTGGAGAACCCAGGGGGTCTGCAAGCTATTCTTCTGGGCCCGCAAAACACACACTCGAAGGAAAAGTCACACTCACCGAAGCAATGAGTGTGATAGCAAGAAATTGGAATGTCGCACGAAGAACGGCAAGCACCTCGAAATTTTCAGCCTGCTGCTGAAGCACAAAGAACGCACCAAAAAAAGAAGGCACGCAAAAGGAGTGCAGGGTGAGAACTGTCAACAGCTCCACATGCCGCGCGCTGCAAAAACACCAGCACGTACGTTTGAAAACAACGCACAGGTGTATACAGAAGAAGCGCGAAATAAAACTGTCAGAGTTGTTACTTATTTGGGTTTGAGCAGCGCGCTGCATCAGTCGACTGTAGGCACCCATCACTGACCAGAGGGCGCTATGGAGCTTTTATATGCCACCTCAGCATTGACGGCATCGGCCGCCAGGGATACGAAAAAATGCCCCTACCTCCCCGAAGGGAATCGTGAGGAAATGCGAATGCATTTCGCGCGCGCTTCGCTCCATTTATATATGGTGGTTGTGGTTCGAAGAAGGAAAAGGCGCCTAATTTCTGCAGCCGGGTTGGGAGCACGGCACAGCGCGTTTTTTTTTTTGCTTTTTTTTTCTGTTTTTTTCTTCTTCTTTTTTTTATTTTTTTTATTCCTTTTGTTCTTTTTTTATTTTTCTATTTTTTCTTATTTTTTTTTTATTTTTTTTTCTCATATATAGCTCCGCCGAGCTCCCGCGATGCGAGTGCCCTCACGCACCAGAGCACGCTCCTCCTCTCCACTTACTATAACACCTGCCTGAGGCCGCCGCGGACAACGCGGACAAATGCATTCGCATTTAAAACTGCGGATGCGTAAAGCACGCAGCGATGGAGCGGTGTTTCCTACTGGGACATGCCAATCGCTGCTAATGTGCAATGAGAGACAGACGACTCCGACTGGACACAGATACTCGCAGTCCGCTTTTAGTTAACGCGCACGCTGCGAATTTTTATTGTTCAACAACGCACAGAAGAAATCTCCCACCGGCACCACCTTGGAGGTCAAGATCCATTGCCATATATACGGGGTGGCCAGTGAACGGTTGTGCAGCGCGAGCAGTCGGTTTTTTCAACCAAGAAACTCGCTAGCAGACGCTGCCTGTGTCGGCGTCGCGAGGCGAGAGAGGGGGGGAGCGTAGGAGAGGAGAGAGAGGGGGGCGCACATGCGCAGTGGGAGTGTGGACGCTGCGGGCAGAGCTGCCTAGAGAAGAGAGGGGGGGAGCGTAGGAGAGGAGAGAGGTGGGACGCGCATGCGCATTGGGAGTGTGGACGCCGCGGGCAGGGACGCCTAGAGGAGAGAGGGGGGGAGCGTAGCAGGGGGAGAGGAGGGGAGGCGCATGCGCAGTGAGGGTGTGGTTGCCGCGGGGAGGGATGCCTAGAGGGGAGAGAGGAGGTTTTTTATTTTTATGTTTTTTGAAAGGGTTTGCGCATGCGCAGTAAAAGTGGTCACGCCGCACACCAGCACCACCGGATTAAGCTTCGCCATAAGATGCTTCACATCTAACACCTGCCGGCGCGCACACCTCCTCAACCTATCCTCCTCCTCCGCGGACAACGCCGGACAACGCCGGATGCCTGACATAGCCCGACTAAGAAATGCATTCGCATTTAAAAAAATGAAATGCTCAGGGTGATGACACCCATTGTCCGCGGCGCCGCCATATTGGGTCCAACAGTGGAGCTATCTCTTTGTGTAATGTTGCCATATTGAGTCTAACAGCGTACATGAGTAGGGTGTCTCGATGACAGCGTTCCTTCGTACATGGTGGTGGCACCCATTGACCGCTTCGCTTTCATATTAGGTCAAAGAGGGGAGTTATCGCGTTGCGTGATGTTGCTCCATATTGGTTCAAACACTGGACGTTGTCACCACTCTGCACGAAGGAACGGAGGAACGTTGGCATTGAGACACCCTAGAAACGCTCGCTGAACATATTGACCCACTCAAGTGTCTCCTTTTTTCGGGCGCCCTTTCAACGAACGCTTCCTGGGTGCGTCCATAATCACCGCAGGGGCGTTGTATATATTCGCGACCTCACTACCCCCCACCTAAAAAAAGACATATATGCCATTGCGAGTCCAATTTTGCTGCGTCTACTCGCTAGCCTATTTATTCTCGCACTACCATCAGATCTTCAAAACTGCTTTGCGGGGCGCTTAGCAGAATCTAGCGCTTTTCGATATTTTTCTTTTGGTTTTTGAAAACTGCGGCACGTTGAGTGACCGCTCGCGGTGGCGTCCGACGCATTGTGTGCCCGGCGTTCCAGGTACAGAAAGGTACATAAAGGAGCCACTTTTTCGTGCTCGTTTCAAGGGCGCTTTTCAAATTTAAAAAAATTTAGCAGCGTTGCTTGAAAGCGCGCCCTTTGCACCAGTTCGCCGTTGATAGAGAAGGCCCTGAAGCTAATATGCGTACCACCAACGGCAAACGGTGTATATAAATAGCTCGTCGTTAGAATGCCTTTTCTTTGTAGCTTTTTTATATTTATACATACATATACACCTACGGGACGTGACGGCGACGGCAAGAACAAGGCGATCTGTGTGAAAAAAAAACAACAGCTAATCCTAGCTTACTGGAGTAATGATGACACGAGCCCTCAGTCACGTTCACGTATCGTCTAAAAACAACACAGCGCAAAGTTTTTGGACTGCTTTCAATCTTACAAAGAGTTCCCTTCGCTGCATTTTCTAACATCTTGTGTAGGAAGTCCTGAAAACTAAAAATCTATACGACTTAAAACAGAATATAATGAACTTGCACAGACAGGGAGCTCGAGCTAATTATGAAGCCATTATGAAAGCTCCTGGTGAAATGACCCAAAACCTCGAAGGTGTTTCACAAATTAAGGAGTGTCTGAACTAGTAATAAAGAAAAATAGCCAAGGCAGAGATGCTGGAATGGCGGTGTGTGTTATTTGAGTGAAACCACGACTGTTAAATAGCTTCGTCGTGGGTTGGCCTTGCCATGCGTTTATATTATTCCCTGTCGCCTGGAACCTGAGTTTTGGTGACATTTAAAGAGCATGCTAGCTCGCAACTGTCATCAGGTAAGTATGTCTTTGTGTAGGCCAATTAAAAGTCAGGACTTCGCAGAAATGGACGAAGTAGAGCGTAACGACTGTTACCGCAGCCGGCGCTGAAGTCTCTAATTTAGAGCGCTCCGCACACTCTTCCACGTGGCACCTAAGTAGCTGAGACACGCTGGACGGCAATCGAGGGTACGGTGGTCTCCGTAGTAAATACTTTATTACCCAGACCCACTACACGCTGCGCTGGACAAGGATGTTGGCGAAGACTACCCTAGGAATTCATAAATGTCTCTTCAAAAATTTACAGCGACCAAAGCGACATTTTTGTGGGCCCTAAAGCAATGTAGAGTAGATCACAAACCGGAAGTCAGCGTGTTGACTACAATTCGAATAAGTGGCCGCGAGTGTGTATTTCCCACTGTAATGATAAGAGGTGAATATGATAACGGTGTCTGTAATATGGAAGAAATGAGAATTGCTTGAGCAGTGGAATACTAGATGAACACATTTTTAAATGAATTGTTGGTTTTCCCATGCATTCTATGCAAAATCAAATCAGTTAAACGAAATTCTGGATAGAGAATATTTCAGTTGAAGGAAGTTGATCTGCAGAGCCGGGCTCATTTTTAGATCAATCAATTAAATGAACGTTTTGCGCTCTGCAGCACTCGCGTAGCCGATGCGTGCCGCCCCAAATCGCCCATCAATCGGTGACGGTGCAACATCGCTTGTGCATGCAGCACTGCCGAGGCCAATCGGCCGCGTGGGAGACGAATATGGGCCACGTGCGCTTCAGTACCTGCGCAGACCTATCACATTTGGAAATTGTGTGCAGTGATCGTCCGAAACCGAAACAAGGAGAGTGCGACGAAGAAGTTGTAAGCAGAGATACGTTTTTCGCCAGAAAGGTGCTCTACACAGGTATCTAGCAACCGTAACTGCACTTGGAACAACCAAACTAAAAAAAAAATATTGCTACAGCGAGCGGGTTCTGCTGCAGCAATTTCGCTGCTGTAGCGCCGGGTTGGGGACTGGTAATCGGTGAGGCGGGATAAGTTGCATTGGCCGATGTTTGCTCAGCGTTTATTTTGTTTTGTGTCAATTTGGTGAAGCAATAATGAACGCTGTTTATGCTAGCACCCTTGTGCACTCATCAGTTTTTACGTCGGAAAGAACGGGAATTTGTTCAGAATCCGCCCCTAAGGATGACAAAAAATTGAAGGACACTTTGTACATTCTAAAGTGTGTTCAGCGAAAGCGTGTGGCCATTCCACTGACTATGCCATGTCTTTTTTCTTTTACACTCTCAGTGGGATTACACACAAAGCGAATGTGCGCGTGTTTACTTTTTTTAATTTTTTTACCGCGAGTCGCAGCGAGACGCCAGACTAATCTTCCTCCGTTCGCATGCGTTAGTATTTTCTCTCGCTTTGTGCATCCTGCAAACGTCCATAGAGTTCTAGCGCTTAAATTGACGGACCCTTTGTAAATTCGAAAGGTGTATTCCGTGAACGCATTTGTCCATTGAGACGGCGTCGGTCAGAATGAGTCCGACGCGACCGGGGTTCGTTTGCGCATCCCGGCGGCCACGCTCCGTCCCAGAGCTCGGATGGACGGGACGGACGGACATGGACGGATGGACGGACGGACGGACGGACAGACAGACAGACAGACAGACAGACAGACAGACAGACAGACAGACAGACAGACAGACAGACAGACAGACGGACGGACGGACAGACAGATGGACGCTCGGACGGACGGGCGGACAGATGGACGATCGGACGGACGGACACCGTGCGGACGGACAGACGGACGGACAGACGGACGGACGGGACGGGCGGACAGACGGACGGACAGACAGACAGACAGACGGACAGACAGGCAGACAGACGTACGGACAGACGGACGGACAGAAGGACGCACGGACGGACGGACGGACAGACGCACGGACGGACAGACTGACGGACAGACGGACGGACAGACGGACGGACGGACGGAGACCGGGCGGACGGACAACCAGACGGACGGACGGACAGACGGACGGACGGACGGACGGACGGACGGACGGACAGACGTACGGACAGAAGGACGGACACCGGACGGACGGACAGATGGACGGACGGACAGCCGGACGGACAGACAGATGGACAGACGGACGGACAGACAGACGGACGGACGGACGGATGGATGGACGGACTGACAGACGGACACGCGGACGGAGGACAGGTGGACGGATGGACGGACGGACGGACACCGGACCGGCGGACACCGGATGCCGGACGGACACCGGACGGACACCGGACGGACATCTGATGGACGTGAGCATGAGACATTAAAGGCTTTCGCCTTAAAATGTTGGAGGTGGGCTTCGGGGGAAGGCGGGGAGGGGGGGGGGGGGGTTCGGCAGTGCAGCGCGAGCGCATACAGGCCGGCTGTGTCTCCCCGTTGGCCGGCTTCCTGCATCGTCCACTGTGGATTTCATTTGCCGCTGCAATGTATGAAAGTTTAGGCTGTGCTTTCATTATGTTTATTATTTTTTCTTACTCGACTCGGGCTCGCGCATCGCGTATTTATTTTGCGAGGGGAAGGTTATTTGACTACTGAACTAACCCACTTATGGTTTTAACGAGATTTATTTCAAGAGCTACCAGAAAGCTAACGTTGCCGGCCTGTTGGGAGGGCAAGTAATTGTCCCGCCACGGAATGACGACACTATTCCGTTTACGGCAGCTCGCGAAAAAAAAAAATTATTATAACAGCCCGTAATAGCGAACCACCTGTAGTGATTTGTAGTGCGATTATACTGCATTATGAAATACACGTTTAAACTACGTGAAGACAACACGTTAAAACACAGAAAGACACACATGAAGCGCAGCAAAACGGTGCACTTCGTGTGCGTGTTTATTTCTGTGTTTTAACGTGTTGCCTTTACTCAGATTAAACGTGTCTGCTGTATCTATGAGCCAACTAGTGCAACAACATGCCATGCCTACATCAAGGACTCACTATATTAATTTCATTGTGCGAAAGGAGCAGTGCCCGTAAGGCGCATCAGTATGTTGATTACCTAAACAAAGCATTTTCATTTTTTTAATTATGCTTTTTAAATGTTTTTCAGGTTGCTAGGAGAAATGGATTATAATTGCGGAGCACTATAGGGGGAGGGGAGGGGGGGGGGGGGGGCAGGCTGTCGTATGCTGTCGTCGCTTGGCGTAACGAAGGCAGAACCACATATAGCATAGTCAGCCGTAGCATATTGTGCCCGCGCTCACGCCCAAAAGAAAGTCTTTTTGCTCGTGTTCTTCGAGAGCCTCGATGATGATTTTAACGAGCGTTTTCATCCTCTTGATTTTCGAGCACCTTGATGATTATTTGAACCCAGGCAAAACTATATGTAGCATAACTAATGATAGCATATTTAGCGCGCGCGCCAAAAAGTAGTATTCTTCCTCTTGTTCTTCGAGAGCCTCGATGATGATATAAACTGCGGACTTTACTACTATGGCCAAATCACATGTAAAAATTGAAAGAGGAAACAAGCGAGAAATAGAAAGAGCGAGAAAGAGAGGATAGAAATAGAAAGAAAAATAGAAATAAATCGATATAAAAGAAAGAAAAAAACACATAAAAACCGGGAAAGCGAACAGGAAAGAAAGATAGGAAAAAAAGAAATAGAAAACCGGAGAGAAACAAACAAAGAAGGCCGCCCAGCTCGGAACTTCCGTCAGGGCTTGGCAACACTAGGGCGAAGCTGTTAATTTTTGTACTATCAATTGCTAATTAAGAATATTTATATTAACAATCAGTTAATAATTATTTTCTTGAAATCAGATTAATGTGTGTTCTGGATAGCGGCCAAGCGATTTGAACTTGGCACGCTATCCATTGCAGTTGGATTAATGAGAATGTCATCAAATGGTGGCCCATTTAAATTTTCTACTGAACCTTTACACCACAGAAGTTGTACACGTGGACACGGGTGGAAATTATGTGTTTTGAGACTTAGGTTGGACTGCCACTCATTTAATCAATTAAACCTCGCTATTTTGTCAGACCTACAGCGGCAAGCTAACATCAATAGTCAGCAATTGCAAATTCAAGCCTTGGTCCATGACGTGCAAGACGTATCGCGCAACTCATGGGTGTGAAAGTATGAGCATTCAAGTGACGGGCATCTTCAGCCTGTCTGGTAATGGTTGATACCGGCCCTAACTTTTTGTCGCCGCCATTGAATATAGTATATGTATGACAAACAGCAACGTTGCACACGTCCGCCTCGGTGGAACAGTGGCTAGGGTGCTCGGCTGCTGACCCAAAGGTCGCGGGTTCGATCCCGGCCGCGGCGGTCGCATTTCGATGGAGGCGAAATGGTAGAGGCCCGTGTACTGTGCGATGTCAGTGCACGTTAAAGAACACCAGATGGTCAAAATTTCCGGAGCCCTCCACTACGGCGTCTCTCATAATCATATCGTGGTTTTGGGACGTAAAACCCCAGATATTATTATTATTAACGTTGCACACACTCAGAACTAGAAAGTCTAGTTTAATTGTTGCGCACGCGCATAAAATTAGGGTAGCATGATGTTATTTCATGAGCGTGGCTTACTAATAGCGATGAAAATTTCGCGTCTGGCATCTCCACAGTACAAAGCCTTGATAACTTGGCCTTTATAGCTAGAGCTCTTTGCAGCAAACAGTAAGAAAAAGACAAAACTGCTTAGAACATGTAAAGCTGTACTTCTCCGGTTAGCCTCACGGAAGCTCCGGATAATCTTCTTTGTGAAACTTCACCCGCTTTAGTAATTTCTTCGGTACCCGTGTATTTCCCACCACAGCGAAACATCCCGACGTCGAGACTGCCCACAGTAGACCGACTGCAAAATAATTCACTTCCTGTTTGCCCGCATGCACCCGGAATTAGACGCGCAATTGTGACCAGGCCCTGCCTTCCCGGCATTAAGCGACGGAAGCCAGGCTCCACACGTGTGTAGGAGTCACCTAAACAACGCTCATTTACAGATGGTTCCTTCCACTTGGCTTCATTACAAATACATTACATGCGAAGGGAGAGCTCAAATGAAGTGCTCTTTCCACCTACTGCGGACTGTATAGTGCGAATTGGCATTTAGGAAGCGTTCGTCATTAATGGCAAAGAAAAAAAGAATAAGATAGTCAATTGTAATTTACAATTGTCCAATCAGACAGTAAGGATGTGAACTACAGCGCAGAGTTCACAACTTTTTTGCTATACAAGGCAGGGTTTCCTCCAATGAACATAACTTTTCAGGGCTTCTTGTGATCGCAAGGCTCCGTGGCGTCCGAGAGGAGGGGAATTTCTACACAGACGCAGTTGGATAGCCCTAATCATTTGCCCCTTCGCAGTAAAAAGATTGATTTTGAAGTTATCATGCTCTCCGGCATGCAGATACGTCCTGTAAAGCGGGTACTGCCACCGTTTTGCTGAGAATGTGGCAAACCCAACGTCTAGTTCGCAACAGCACCTGCTCAACACCTCACCGTCCAGCAACTTGTGAATGTCGCTATGGACTCCTGCATTTGCTAAGATACAACGAAAAGGCTGTTAAAATTAGTCGCAAACAAGCAACTTCTCACATGGTTAGCACCTGGCACAAACGAGCACTCAATTAAGCGCTCGTCGGCGATTTCAAATGCCGGCGTGAAATCTAGGAGCCGATGGTGAGTCTCGATGGAGCGCGGACATCGAAAAAACAACTATCAAAAGACGCCACGAGCGCGCCTCCTCCCCCTCATAACGGCCGCCGACAAAGAGCAGTCTCGGATCAAACGCCGGGCGAAGTCTCGAAGCATTACGAAAGGGAGCATGTTGGAATGACGAGTAACACCACGACGAGTGGAACAGGCGGGAAGAATGTGGCCTTTTGCCTAGCTGTCGATTGGCTACGTGCCGAAGAACCACGTGGAATTTTCGCGAAGCCTGTCATTAGCCTGGCTTGCTAATGCCTGGCTAATGCCAGGCTGAGCCTGGCATTAGCCAATAAAAGCGAGAGATGACGGAGGGTCAGGCAGGAGGGTGTGAGGAAGGATAGTGAGGTCGGCGAAGAAGGTATGTTGTTAAAGTGAGTCGTGCTTTATGATGAAGTGCGGTTAGTCGGTCTTACAGAATGTAGTGATGACGCCGAGGGAGCAGTGAAACGTTTTGACGAGTGTCGCCGAAGTGACCGACGACTGAAGGGAACAACGGCGCGCTGGATCTTCTGGGTTTCCTGTAAGACAACCATTCCAGATGCGTTCGAAACTTTGTGGACTGGACACGTTTGGTGAATATTCAAGTTTTTAAGTGTTCTCGAATAGTTTGTAATGCATGAGATCGCAATTGTAGCCGGGGGTTGTTTGTTTGTTCGCATTGTTTTAAACACCATCCAATATACAGGGTGTCCCATTTATCACGCAGCACGATTTAAAAAAAGAGGAACGGCGTTACGCGAAGCAGACCTAGTGCATAATGTTCCCAGTATACTGTAGTAGCCGCTACTATTTTTTTTCGTTAATGTGAATTAATTAATTAGTGCTAATTAATTTCGTAACTCCAAAAATACTCATCTAATTATCAAAGTGTCAATGAGGCAAATGTGGGCATGTTGAAATGACATCTATCTGTGCTACTTTCAACAACGTACTAATTGCGCGCTATTTTTTTTCTTTCGGATTCGATGGTTGCTTCATGCATGGCCTCCGAGGCCGCGCGCCGGCGCACAATCTCGCACAATAAATGGGACACCCTGTATATTGTGACTTGTATTGTACTTGATACGAGCCGAGTGTGTATGTTTGAGTGATACTTGTACAGCCTTCACTGAGAATATATTTTATTTGTGCTGTCAACTCTTGGCTGTGACTCGGTCTTTAGACCACAACTGGCGTTTGCTGGCGCACTAAATGGACCTATTCTGAAATTGTCCGTGCTTTTCAGGGGGGCCGATACATGAGCCCTCGGAATGAGCCCGGCGAGTGCCTCCCCAATAAAGGAATCGGTGACAGCACCTTCTCGAGAAAGATACTACTGGCATAATAAACATGAATAATGGCAAGCTCAGGGCAATGATTGTTGTTGTTAAATGAGGTCTAGTGTTCGTTAAATGTTAGCTGCTGGCAAATGTCAGGTACGTAGGCTATTGGTTGCTATAACATCGTTGTACTAATTCAATCTAAATACAGAGATGCCCTCCAATATACATAGACAAACTTAGCTGATTCTACCTCAACATTTTCTGTAAAAAAAATGCACCACTTATAGGCTGACCGACGATGATTTTTATTTATACCGCAGGAGCTTCCATGGCGACCTCTGTCGAGGACCCGCAGAAAATACACTGGCTGTATCGAAGTCGGGGCTGAACCACTATGATGTTCCGCGTTTTATGGAACCTTCATGTTTGATGAACATAGAACATTATGACGAGCAAATTGATAATGGAAACATACGGTTATATTATGAATGTTTCCAAGCCTCGGCGTTCTAGTTTGGCACAGCCATTGTTTCAACACCGGTTTTCCGCTGTCCTCATGTCCATCTTTTAATGGCAAATATTATTCAGTATTCCAGAGACGCAAGCAATGGCTTGTGGAGTTGCTCTTTTTGTGATTCCGCTTGATAGTGTATGTTTGGGGTTCCTAATTTTTTGTAATATGTCGTCGTATATAACCACAAGCTTTGCTGATGTGACCGATGAGGGGTAGGAGATGACAACCAGACTTGGCTGACGAAGGACTCTTGAGATGCATCTTACGCGCAACTAGACGACGCGTTTTGTATAAAGGCGTTTTTACAAAAAGCGTAGAGACGCGCCTTTAAATTAGAAGAGCACGCAAGAGACGAGAGGGCCAGTGAAGGACAGAGGGAGAGAGCCAAGCACACACCCGACATGCTCCTTTTATACTGGTCCATGCACGCGCTTCTCGTCAAGCCAGGGGAGACGTTGGAATCTGTGGAATCCACAAGCCTATGGCGGATGATGTAGGTGTAACAAAGCCCTCATTGTAAGCGCGATAGGAAATTTTACTCTACCTTAGCAAGTTTGCCCGAGCCATATATTTGCCTTCTTCATCCTTGGATCAGTACTCGTTTTCAACAGATGAATAGAAATAAAGCGGAAACGATTGTAACATGTTCTTTTGGTTATTTTATCGTTATCATTGCAGTACATCACAGTTCGGTCCCAAGATTCCGCAAAAACCAGAAATCCATGAAACATCTACCCTGGAGTGAGCAGGAGCGTCATATTTCTGCATGTCACTGCAAAAGTGTCTGGATCACCGAATCTCACCTTTTTGTATCGGTTGCGTTTATCTAGGCCGATATTCCCGACTGTCCACTTCTACCTTCCAAGCCAGCGTTCAGGTTTAGCTGCATTTTATTTTGTAATATGCCTTTTCTTGTCTGAACCGTTTCACTGTTATTAATATTGTTTCAACACTCGCCATGTAGTCATGTCTACATCACACTATTCGACTCCACATTCACGTAGCTAAAAATCACATCATCAGAACAGCAGCTACTATAGCTGTTAGAGAACAGAGTGAAGCACCTGGAAATCTAGAAAAGAACTGCACACATTTTGTGAGATGGGGGGGGTCATTTGTTTAGCAGTAAAAGTCGGACACTTGACGGGGCAGCTTTCAACAACGATCACTTGGGCACCGACGCCGAGGAATCAGAAGAAAACATAGAAACATGGTTGATGTTTCTGTTTCATGAATCGCAACTGAAATTTTTCCTAAGACGATTAGCTCTGTTTTTATTCTACATTCAGAAATGAGAGCTTTTACAGTGTCTGTTTGTGTTTGACGGCTTCAGCACGGGTTCATGTGGAGGCACCTACGTTGACCATAGCACATATCCATCCCGATGACTAAGATCAATGGTAATTAAACCTTTGTGGTAGCTGAAGTAGTTAAACTAAACCCGGAAACAGCATGTGGTGAATCCCACACTAAAGATGGCATAAACAAGCACGTAATCACTAGTACTCAATATGCGCTCATAGAAAGCGTCGTCATTTCTGGAGAGAAACGGCAAGGTGTGTGATGTCTAGCGATTGGGTAACCTACTTCAACTGTTCCGCGCCTAAACGGAAAGAAGAAATGGCCGAGCCGGCCAAAACAAAATGACAGGGCGCTTACCTCCAACTGATTTTGATTTGCAAGTTGCATCAAATATATATTCTTACGCAAGCATGCAAAAAGCACCCGCGTGGAACGCTAAGATAAGGCACCACCATCGCAACATCACATACCAAAGTTTCGTGGCCAGTTCGCCTGATTAAGGAATGACATTTCATATTCAGATAAGGCCAAGGAAGGGCACACTGTTACATGTGATTCCAGCCCTTGCTATAAGATGCGCTTCTAAAATTTCTCGCGTGATTTCTCTTCACCTCTAGAAGATGTTGACACCACCCCACACCGACCAAAGCCACTGCGAAAGGGAGAAGATGTGAAAGATATAAGACGCGTTTGCAAATACTCATGCGTGGGTGCAGGTAGCGCCGTCGGTAAAGCGTTCGCATCCTATCCTCGCGGACCGAGAGGTCGTGGTTCTGACTCCCAGATCAACCAAATGACCAAAACATTTGTGTTTGTTTTTTTCGTCATCTGATCGTGTGCATTTCACTGGCGCCACATCCGTGACAGATATGATGTGTGCGAAGTCTTGTTGGACCGCGGCATCAAACATTGGCGTGTTAAAAAAAGAAAACCAGAAGTGAGAGCACCGGTTGTGTATGATCACAGAGGATTGCAGCAAAGACAAGAGCCAGCAATAGTGGAAACAGTGAAAGCGAAGCAATAAAAAAGACGGCAAAAAAGTCCCACGAATTGACGCAATCTAAACTGGAGTATGATGGCTGTGACAGAAAGAACCTGGCCCCGAAGTCTTGAGTGTCTACTCTCATTTCCCGATGAAGCGTCGCATTGCGAAGTGAACAAAGCACCACGTGAGGAGCGCCTCAGGAGAGCGAGTGAATATATACATATATAAGATGTGGAGCGCACGATATTTGCCAGTCTCGAGGCTCTCAGGCGAGGGCAGGAAACGGGCCAAGAAAACCGTACCAGATTGCTTTTGCATGTCGCGACGGCACTCCTGCTTTCATCTCGATTTCCAAGCACCCTGCCCGAGGCTTTACGCTCTCTTAGAAAGTCTTCATCGCCCCTTGTCTTGTTTGCTTCATTTCTTTTTTTACTGTCTTTCATGTTTTGTTGCAGCAATAGTAATTGGATCAGGAACACTGTTTTAAGTTTGACGAACATACATATAGCTCCACCCAACTACTGTGCCACTTCCATTGCTGACATTTATCGATAGTGTGACTTAGGTTGACAGGTGTTGCTGCATTGTGAAATGTCTCATTTAGTCTTGTGTCCATTGGGTTAATGTCAGGCTACGCCAAGACTCGGCCAGGGCACGATGTTGTTTAACAGAAGCGTACCTCATAGGTCTGTAGACGTAGTTAAAGACTCTAGCAGGATTCTTAAGGTATATGTCGTTGCAGGTATACCGAACTATTTCTTCGATTGACTTCAAATATCTGATGCTTCATCCTGAGATTACCTTGATGACCTTGGCGATGAAAATCAATTTCCGACAAATGAGTCACGTTTATGAAAATTTACACCGCTTGTAGAAGCGGCTGACTATTTTATTATGATTTTGACCATGAGAATTAGTGCGTATTTTTCCCATGCACATTTTCGTGAGGGCTTCAGTAGCACATCTTCGGACGGTGTGCTTTATTCGTTCATAATAACGGAAGCTTCTTCATGAGAAGTCCGCAAGGCCAAGCGTTCTTCTTGTACTATTTCTTTGACCTCAATAACTCCCGAATGGCTTAACGTGAGTATGATCAGATACTGCCATTGTAAGGAGGCGTTTCGCAGTTCTTACTTACCATACGTTCCAGCCAACTACGCGCAAACGTCGCTTATTCAGTCGGCCTTACAAAGCCAGGACCACTCCATTGCGCGGCGACTGAATCTACTTAAAGCAGAATGCGGGCGACCATCGACTATGTATACTCCTCTCCATGCTTGCAGCGTAGGTGCGATATCAATTACTAAGGACAAATGATCCGATAGAACAAGACATGAGTCGAAAGAGCACGAGAATAAAAAAACTTAGTCAAGAACCTACATCAAGCACTGGCTTAAAAGGCCCTTCGTACTTTCTCGCATCTTTTCAGGGGCGTTTGAGTGTGGCGGTGTTTTCTGTGCCATTGCAGGGCACCAAAAGATCCCAGAGCCAAGGGATCTTCCCACACACACACACACTCCACCGATCGCTGCGCTCTCTCCACCTATGCCCCCCTTACCTTCGGTGGATGAATAAACCTGTTCTCTTCCACCTCCTTCCTCCCTGCCTCCTCCGCCGCCTAGGCAAGCATAGCCGGGTGGTTTCGCCGAAACGGCACGTGTCGCCAACGTCGCGCCATTAATTCAACAACGCAATTCTCTGAATGGAGCCTGAGCGTAAGGGACTTTCTTGGACACAATATTGTGCACTGTTTGTGTTTAACATCCTCCTGAGACCCGCAATGTGAAATTTGTCCAATATATTGGACAACGGAAGACAGCGGCGCAACGCCTTTCGAATCACTTGGCTTCTCCTTAGAGGCACTTTTTTGGCTCCTACCGGGACTGGAACTGCCATTTGGCGAATATGGTCAAAGTCGCTGCGTTTCTTGCCTTTCCAAGATCGTTGGAAATGGCGAGACCGAGAACAAGCGTCTTTTACGGCTGCCGCCTAGGAAGTAGGTCGATTTTTATACGAAATCTTGCATGTGTTAACGCGCCTTTCAGCAATAATTTATGTTCATAATAACTCGAATAACACGAAAAAACACACTTTTGGGTACCCCATAGTCCATGTTACTAAAAAAAGCCCCCCTAGAGTCCCACAGTTGAATATATTGGACAACGTGCTGCTGCACAGTGACATAAAAGACAGAAAACCGACGTGACACTTTTCACCTTTGTACTCACAAGAAGCCTTTCTGCAAAGGAAGATATATAGGTTGGAAAATGTAGCGGGCGTGAAAAAGCACTTCCATACCTGCACTGCGGAAGGCCTCAAATAGGTCGAGTGAATGTAGTGTGCAGTGATCGCATTTGATATAATTATGATGGGGCATGGGAAATTATGGGCGAAGTTATAAGCTCTGTACGCGTCAGCATTTTTTTTCTTTGTCAGGCTTACGACGGCATTTAATTCGTGTATTCCACTCGTAATTCCGATTGCACAGAAAACACTTGGAAGAGGCAAGGACAAACGAAATGCAGGCAGACGGCTAGTTCATGTCACCTACCAACGCTTCACATGAGTGTTGGTTGTGGGACAAGTGCCATGAATTATAATTATTCGAGCGAACTCGCCTCTGAAAGGAACAAATATCCATCCAAGATGTTACTTACTTTGACTCAGTGCACTCTTCTCTGATCAATGTACAGTCGCGCAAAAAGAAATATATATAGTGTCGTGCGACGACAATCTATTGTATTCCGTTTAAACTTCCAGCATTTTACGCCAAACCACATTACCACAAAAATAAGGTACCAGCAATGTGGCCTTCGTGCGCTCAATAATTAGTATAGGAAAATAAAGAAGGCTTTTCATTTGAAACAGTTACAATGAGCCACACACAAGGGAGCTCGTGTGCACTAACACAAAACACAAGCAAGAGTTCTATATACAACAATCAGGAAGAGGAACGTGAACTTCGAAATATAAAAAAATGGTTCTGCAAAGCGTTGCTACGGTCTTCAACTGGCTTTGTGCTACATAACGGGCTCGATTAATTGCCTTGTATTCATTTTATAGCCAGCAAGTTATGGGGACTCCGTGAATTTCGCTTGAACAATTGTCTCAGTTCATTTGCTGAGCTCCAGATGCCGCGCATTGACCATCGAGCCTGCCGCACACAACTGCTTTCAATTGCATTCGAAAAACTCGCCTTCCGCTCAGCACTCAACTTAATGTCAAAAATATGGGCGAGTTTAGAAGAGGAACACGATGACATTCGTTACGGTCGTATTAGCAGATTAGGTACGTTGCCCGACATTATGCGGCAAGCTGTTATCTTTGCGGCAGGTGCAATAACTGCCGCCTGCGCGACTAATCCTGCAATGAGCTCCAGCTCGCAGTGCGCTCCGAAGACAGCGGGAATCCGCTGCGTACTATTTCTGAAGACATCGACAGCGACTCAAAATTACAACGAGAAAGCGAAAGCTGCAGTGTCGGAACCTATTAGCGAGTCATTACTACTTTTCTAAGGCGTCGCTGCGATGATTGCGGAATAAACGCAGCTAATGAATCGTAAAGCCCGCTCATTAGCGTCTCTCCGTTCAATGCACACTCAACGTAAGCGCCGACGCTGGTAGCTGCACTTAACGTGTAACGACTCCATAAATTGGGAATACTAGAGTCTGCGGCGCAAGGCGTCTAATGTCCAGTGTGCGAACCAACGACGGTTACTGAAGGCGAGAGGAGGCAGGCCGCTCCCACTAAGGGGATCGTGAAATTCTGGGCTCTGCTTTCCTGGATACCTAAAGGCGCAACAAAATAGTACAAATTCTTCCGTGTTGCTTCAGAAGATCAGGAGAGGGGGCTGAAGAATGTGCTTTCCGGCGCAGAGCGTGCATTCTGCATAGCCTTAATGCATGTATATATATATAAAAATAAAACTTAGCAATTCGACACGATATAATACCGATGATAATGAAGTAGCAGCTTAATGAACGAGCAAATACCAGATAAAAGGCATTGTAGTTTCGAGGGGTTTCCTGAGAATAAGCACAGCAGTTTCAACTCCAGTTATGTCTTCCACTGACCATATATAGCTGTGCTATATTGTCAAGGGCCATATAGAGCTGGACCATATATAGCTGTGCATGCTTTTGTCAGTCTGTTTCATTATGGCTTGTGCCACCGCATTGTTTTTATTTTTAGCTTGCTTAATTTTTATACCATGGAATCTGGATGTCATGAAGGGTCCACTTTGTGCTCCTTGCGAGAATTTCTTGCTTCGTGCTTCCTTTGATGTGCGTCCAATATGCATTATTGACTTCATTATCTGAAGAACAATGTCATCTGTCGTTACATCTAAAAACTGTGACCTCAATTTATTTTTCAGAATAATGGCTTAGAATACGGTCGTACATCTTCTGGTGAACCTGCCAGTCAACTAAACGCGGTTATAATTTACATACAAGCATAGATAATAGTCCTCTCGGCACCGAAGACAGATATATTTACGTTGATGTTACACATTATAAGCGATTGCCATAGATTATTATTGTTTTCTTTATTTATACACTGTTTCCTATTCTCTTCAGCACTGTCTTTTGTTAATATTTTGACATACGGAGTCTTTCAGGGGCGAAACTTTGTTTTACGCAGTTCACACACGCAACTGCACTACCGAAAGTACGCGGTTTAATAACAGGCAATTTTAAATGCGAAGCATTTCTTAGCGAACTTCGGCGACTTTGAGCGTATCTATCTATCTATCTATCTATCTATCTATCTATCTATCTATCTATCTATCTATCTATCTATCTATCTATCTATCTATCTATCTATCTATCTATCTATCTATCTATCGATCTATCTATCTATCTATCTATCTATCTATCTATCTATCTATCTATCTATCTATCTATCTATCTATCTATCTATCTATCTATCTAGCCGCCTACGACTTTATGCTCTCCTGGCCGTATCGTTAATGGAATTTATACCAAATTTGGTATGGCATAGCATCACTGTATGACGAACATAAATGGCTGGTCATATCATGAAAATCATGATTAACTTGTCATGAAAAGTATGATTTACATGCCACGCTCATGGCGCGCTCGCGGCCGTTTCGTTAGCTTGACATACACCAAATTTGGGATTGAGTGACATGACTGTATGACGAACATAATTGGCAAGTGATATTATGAAAATCATGACTTCATGAGCGACATGACTTGCATTCCACGCTCATAGCGCGCTCGCGGCCGTATCGTTAGCTTGATATACACCAAATTTGGTATTGAGTGACATGACAGTATGAGGAACTTAATGACAAGCCGTAATATGGAAATCATGACATGTCATCAGCGACATGACTTGCATTCCACGCTCATGGCGCGCTCGCGGCCGTTTCGTTAGCTTGATATACACCAAATTTGGTATTGAGTGACATGGCTGTATGACGAACATAAATGACAAGTGGTAATATGGAAATCATGACATGTCATGAGCGACATGACTTGCATTCCACGCTCATGGCGCGCTCGCGACCGTTTCGTTAGCTTGATATACAGCAAATTTGGTATTGAGTCACATCACTTTATGACGAACATAAATGACAAGTCGTAATATGGAAATCATGACTTGTCATGTGCGACATGACTTGAATTCCACGCTCATGGCACGCTCGCGGCCGTTTAGTTAGCTTGATATACACCAAATTTGGTATTGAGTGACATGACTGTATGACGAACATAAATGACAAGTGGTAAGCTGGAAATCATGATTTGTCATGTGCGACATGACTTGCATACCACGCTCACGGCGTGCTCGCGGCCGTTTCGTTAGATTGAGATACACCAGGTTGGTATTGAGTGACATGACTGTATGACGAACATAAATGACAAGTGGTGATATGAAAACCATGACTTCATGAGCGACATGACTTGCATTCCACGCTCATGGCGCACTCGCGGCCGTTTCGTTAGCTTGATATACACCAAATTTGGCATTGAGTGACATGACTGTATGACGAACATAAATGACAAGTGGTAATATGGAAATCATGACATGTCATGAGCGACATGACTTGCATTCCACGCTCATGGCGCGCTCGCGGCCGTTTCGTTAGCTTGATATACACCAAATTTGGTATTGAGTGACATGACTGTATAACGAACTTAAGTGGCAGTTGGTAACATGAAAATCTTGACATGCATGTCAGCTACAACGCCAGTTACATGCCACGCCCATGGTGCGCTTCCGTCCAGTTCGCTAGCTTGATATACACCAAAATTGGTATATCGCGACGGGACTGCATGGCGAACACAAATGACAGGTCGTAACATGTAAAACATGACATGCTAATTATGTAAAGCATGATTTGCTCCTGCCTGGCTGCTTCGCATTACATCAATTCCCTCAGTGCGTGGGATCTGCCGGCTTTTTTATCTAAGTGTTTCTGAAAGCTTATAGTTACCGCAAATAAAACTATACCATCACCTTACTGCGAATCAAAAGTTCTGGAAGTGGTTATATATAAAGCCTAGCGTTACTCGAATGTGGAAGTTTAGTCTCAAAGAAATATCAAGAACTTGTCTGGAGAGCGGGATGTTTGATTTTTTTCGATCGCCTGTGCCTCTTGTAGCGAACACTCTTTACGAGCGTGCTGTCAATTTCCGGCAGTCACGCGTCGCGGCTTTCCGCGCAGTTCCGCCTCGGCGCGGAAGTTGTTTGGCACAGTGACGTCGGTTTCAGCTGCTTTCGGAAGAGGCGACGTGAAGACTGCCCGAAACAGTGACAGCGAACCAGACTCTCACTTTCGTTTCATTATTTTTGTGCTGCGACCAACAAACAAGTGTCCAGATTTCAGTTAGCCGCTGTAAGCAGTTAGCTCACCAACTCAGGGGGGCCACGCAGAAGAAGGCCCCCGGTGAAATTGAAACGGGAAAATAGGAAATGAGACGTTTGCTTGCGATTAATTTTCTTGTCTGAGTTTGAATATCAATGACTTCGAATTCCGTAGGCCGAATTTTTTCTTCGGGCATGTTTTTTTTTATCTCAAAAGTGCTGCTGCCGGAATCTGCCATGAATTCGTTGACATCATTTCTATTCGAATGCACAAAGTTGCGCGAATGAGTAATGGACAGAAAAGGGACACTATTAGACACGTTGTTGTTTCTGTTGTTGTGGCTTTAATAGCTCCTCAGCTGGCAGCCTCAATATCGCCACGACACACCGGTCGTGAACGAGGCATCAGAGGAAATGAATAGAATCCTCAAAAAATAATTAGTTCATTACATCGACACTGATCTGCTTCTTGACCATATCGCTACTAATGTAGTACAGGAATATGAAAGACAATTTTTCCGCTAACGCATATTTGGAGCATAGCCAGCAGGACCTGAGGTAAGTTTCGTGACTGCTAATAATAATTATGATATTTGGGGTTATGCGATCCACAACCACCGCATGATTATGAGGCCGGCCATTGGGGAGGGCTCCGGAAATTTCGATCACCTGGTGTTCTTTAACGTGCTCTGACATCGCACGGCAAACGGGTCTCTAGAATTTTGCCTCCACTGATATACGACCACCGCGGCTGGTATCCAACCCGGGATCTTCGAGTCAGCAGCCGAACCCCGTAACCACTTATCCACCATGGCGGACAGTGCTGTCCCAGCTAACGACTGCTACTTAATGAAATAATTCAGTTGCTTAACTCGCAAAATTTGTCATCCTGAAACGGAAGACTAGGGAGCGATGCTACCGTTTCCCTAAACAAAGGATCCTCAAAGATGAGTTTGGAAACAGTCAAATTGATGCACGGACGACCGACATATAGCAGGCCGTCCTTCCTTATTTTAGGTTCTCGGTGTGTTTTGAGCTTACCGTAAACGAACCTGCATCGCTATATCATGTCACAACACGTAACAAGCAGAACAATAGCAAACAGCAGGCTTGCCTGAGCGCTGGTATTTGGTGTGTGCCGTTATTATACTGATTACAAAGGCTAACACTAAAGAGTGGAAAATATGTATCATAGGTTATTGTCAGCCCTCTTCTCTATAAACTGTTCTTGCTTATAGTCGGGTACAACTTGTCTGCGGCATTCCCTCCTCAAAGGTGCATGCACCCAAGCGTACACCAATCGGCACACACTCCAGAATTAAATCAGGAGCAGGACAGCCCCGCCTTCAGAGAACATTGACCAGGACCAGGCAATCGGCTGTCGCGCATTGGTTGTCTGCGCGGAGCCTCACCAGAATTTTTTTTGAATTTTATCCCACTGTTGTATTTCAGAAAATGATATCAGAGCATGGTGTTACGTCGCGCATTAGCATTTATTCCAGAGTAAATGAAATCCGTAGCATGCAATACAATGATGCATTCCACTGCTTCTTCGAGTGCTGAAATAGAATGCTTGATATTTTTTTCCGCTCAACGCTCATTCTTCCAGCAGCTATTTGCGTTGGAAAGAAGCACACGATTAAGAAAACTACTTTGGAATTGTTCCTGTTGAAAACATAACTGTTACAAAAAATAATCTTCTGTTTGGGGAAGGCCGACCGAACGAACGTCCTAATAATATATCGATGTGGCGAAGTTCAATGACTGAATTCCTGAAACCATCGCTCCGCTTCCCAAGATCACCGGTACCTCCTTTTTTCACTATCGCGTCCTATAGGGGGCACTGCATATCTAGGCCCGGTACTTCGGTCCATCTCATTACCCGCTCCCGCTATTCATCATTCGTGCGTGCCAAGTGCCCTAGCAGAATAACTTCTCGACTCCGCCAAGCATAGAAAAGAAAGAGGAGCGCTATTATAGGAACGATCTGGTAAGTCGGCCAAGCGATCTCATGAAAAATGCATGTCCCCGACCATTGAATTATTCGCGCAATGCTGTGAGTGTCGAAGTGCTCATTCCAAGGATTGTCGGGAGAGCCGTTCAGGGGAAGAAATGCGTAACTAAGGAAGTGAGCAAAAAAAAATGTTTGAATTTTTCAACGCGTTGATGGCTCTCGAAGGGCAGCAACATCTTTCCAGATCCGGAGCTCGCACATGACATCCGACGCGAACATACCTGCATGACGAAATGCTCTCCCGATTTCCATGAGTACGAAAATCCGACTGAGCGCGCTCTCGATTTTCAGGCACCATATATTACAATTAGTTTGCGTGGCACGTGGCATAACGTTAAAACAATATTTCTCATAAACACACTTGTCACTTCCCTACAGGTGCCGCTGAAACGATTCCTAAAGCGCATTGTTGGTGGCACTTTATAAAAAAATCACGCCATATCCACGAAGTGAATGATGATGAGTGGGAGAAGCTCGATCGCTTTTCATCCATGGCAGAAAGAGAATGTGTGGACTGCAACGCGCTTATACTTCATGGTCATCAGCGTCATCGTCATCGTTATCACGTGTAATGGGTACATTCCAGTATACCGGAACGCGCTTATGCTTCATCGTTATCACGTGTAGTGGGTACATTCCACTATACTGGAAGCGCGCTTATACTTCATCGTTATCACGTGTAGTGGGTACATTCCACTATACGGCGTCATCGTCATCTTTATCACGTGGAGTAGGTACATTCCACTATACGTGGCTATCTACCTACCTACCTACTACTACTACTACTATTACAACAACTACAGAGGAGGGACAGACCCACACCCTTAGGAGCTTCGCCCCCTAAAATGAAGGTAGACAGTGTTTCTGTCACTGCAATGCATTGCCACTGACGCAACTGCCACGGCAAATGAACAAATGCTCTCAGATATTATTTAATTTTTCTTACCCACTCACAACGTCAAGCTGCGCCGTATCATGTACAGGGAAGAGGGGGAAAACCCAATGAGCACAGATATATTGAGTTGGAGCAACAAGAGAAAAATACCATACGAAAAATGCATATGCTCTGCGAAAGATGAAAAGAAAACGAATACTTCACAACAAGAAGCAACGTCATCCGGGTAAAGGGCCTGAATTTCTCATGAAGGCTGCTCCCATTTTTTCACAGTTCATAAAAATGAATAGGTGCCCTTAAAAACTTCAAAATTTTGTTCTTTTCCACGGCACCAAATGAAAATTTATATCTGAAAAAAAAATGTTTTTTTTTTAACATTGATTGACAATGTCTGCCTGCTAAAACGCTACGCACACGTAGGGTAACTTGACCACCAGTGTGTGTGTGTGAAGAATGGAAGGATGTGTTTCATGCGATATCAGCTTCAACATAGCGTCCTAATTGTAACGCCTTAAACTTCGATACATATGCAATCAGTTCGATTAGCGACAGCTCGAATAGACGCGTCTAGGCAAAAGCAAATCCTCTTTCGCGCCATATGTTCGTCTGGCCTGTTTGCACGACAGGTCTGCTTTCCAACCGTTCACAAAGGAAGTAAAAAGACACCGCAATGCATTTCCATTTTCGGGACTGCACCACATCCGATTAGAGTTATGGCCACCATGTCATTGGAAAAAGCCTGCAGCCTTTTTTTTTTATCAGAGCGAGCCCATGCACAATATGTAGCTCTGAAATTCGTTTAACGTCTTCAGAATTTCGCTCTATGTCAGGAGCTGGCAACCTGAGGCCCACGGGACGCATGCGGCCCGTGCGGTGGTTATATGCGGCCTCCAGCACATCGTCAGAACATCCCCCCCTCTCATTGTTACTTCCTATCTGAAGGTCGACACAGAATTATTTACCTCAAATGGGGTTTTCAATTGTAGACTATGTTTGTAAACTACAACATCATGATATGCGTGCAGAAAATTAACGCGGTTTCCATTTCATTTTGTACAGTATTGCGAATTCGCCAAATTTTTTTTCTTTAGTTTCAAAGCCCCGCTTCACCAATTAGCCGTCTAGCTCCAGCTGTGTCGGCGTCATGCAGAGTGGCCCTCCGCCTGAAAAGGTTGCCAACCACTGCTCTATGTGAACACTTGCTGAAATGTTGCACAATCAAGAGCTGGATGCAATTTATAGGAGTGCAACGAGAGGTAAGGTGACTGGGTTGTAATTTTTTTTAGCAAAACGTTATGAAATTACGCTAAAGATATGTACAAATATTGCACACACTGACATATGTTGAACAGTCGCATATGTTTCATATGACCAGTTGTTTACAGTTCTGTAACGATGCCAACAGAAACATGGGTAATGTCAACACCAGAAGCCGTAAGCTGATATGTAGAGCTTGTGCTTGCAATGATGGTAGCCCTGGATAGGGCTACGTAAACCAACTACAGTGGATGGAGCTTAAGTATAAAATTTACGTTAACCCGACATGACTCCCTTATCATAGGAGTACGTATGTAATGTTTTTAAAATTATATAGCCAGCACTGCAACCACATTTTACGTTTCACCTACATTACACCTGCATAGGGTCTTTTTCCAAAGCAGTTTCGAGACCTGACGTGGCTCTGTGGTAGAACACTTGATTTCCACGCAGAATGCTTGGGTTCGATTCCTGCTGGGGCACTGATTTCTATCCTTTGCATTCGTCGTGTCAACGCCGCCGATATCAGTTTTTCTTAACGCTGTCGCCTGTAAATTACCAGTGTCAACGCCACCGATGTCAGTTTCTTTTAACGCCCTCGCATTTAAATTACCAATGTCTGTTCTCGCCGTTCATGGGTAGATATAAATTGTCAAACTCACGTGGCGCATACGCGCATACCGCGGCACGTGGTATACGGGTATGAGCCACACGTGTCTGCAGAAATGAGTTTGACGACGTACGCGACTAGGTTTTCACGTTATTCAAGTCACGACCAGCCAGACGTATACGTCAAATTCTCTTACCCTGCAATACTAACTCTGGTCGACCTCAAGTTAAGGAGGCGATCACGACAGCATCCAGACGTAGGCAGCTAGATATATATATATATATATATATATATATATATATATATATATATATAGATAGATAGATAGATACGTAGATAGAAACGCTCAAAGTTCTTGCAGTACGCAATGAAATGCTTCGCATTTAATATCACCAATAGACATAGAGGCCTTGGTGGGGACAGTGCTTTAACGCTAGAGCATGGCTTCACAATCTCTCGCTTCACCTACGTGGCAGGTCTACTGAAATAGTCGCAGGCCGAGCTGAACAAGCTCAACACTATTATCTTAAAGCTAATGAAGGCTACCCTAGGTATACCCAATAGCACTTCGAATGAAAAACGCAATAGCCTAGGCGTGCACATTACAATGGAAGTGTTATATTGCAGTAGATATGAAAGTGAGGCTAGTGGGAATATTTGCATGATTGAAGCAGCACTAAAATACGAAGGTGTCAAAATAGTCCGCAGGAAGAGCGTTGTCTCGCGACTGAAAGATTGATTAAAAATAATAACATACAGAAAAAGCAAATCCGGGCATGGCAGACCCGTGCCGAGCATTGGATCATAAATAAGCGTCTCATCTTGCGTCGCGTAATAATACGTGTTGCTGCTCTCCTGTGTTTGTAAATGCAGAAGTACTTTCTAGGCACAATTGCAAATTACCCCGTGTAGTTATGGAAACTTTTCACATTCATAGCATGGGAGACGCATACGTTAGCCATACGTCGAATTGCTTAACAAACAAGGAGTTTGCATATCTGTTTGGCACGTGTAATCTTAAGTGACATGTCTGATTATCCTATAGATGCGCACAGCTGATGCTAGACGACTTCTTTTACCTTATTCCTTATGAGGATGTCTGCCATGACCGGCTATGTTTTCCTGTATGTTCTTTTTTTTTCGAAATAAACCTTTCAGTTGCGAGGCAGCACTCGTCCTGTGCACTATGTTTCTGAAATCTTCATCTTTTAGCACTCCATCAATCATGATGGAAGAGATGGCGGAAGCGTAACAGATGGCGCAGCAGGAAAGACAGGCGAAAACGCGAGCGGGTAGGCTTATACTCAGAGCGATCGAGACAGAGCGCAACAGATCAAGGAACGTGAAGGAGGCCGAAGTAGAATTGAGCGCGGAAGTTAGATGCGTGATTACAACCACCCCCCTCCCGAGAAACAAGCACCCGCAACACAATGTTAGCAGGAGAAAAGCAAGAGCAAAAGCTTTATTGAAAGAAATAGGGCAGATAGGACAACAGGCGGACCCTCGTAGACGAAACCTGTGTGAAGCGCAAACCCGGCCGTGGTGGTCGACCTCCAGGGCGAGGTACGGAACTCCGTTCACCATGTTCACCAAGGAATCAACCAGTGGCAGAGCAAACCACGACAACTTTAGCTATCAGGAACCGATGTTGGTCTTTACATTTATAGCGATTCCAAAGCAGCAGTAAGAGCTTTAACAAGGGCTATATAGCTGGGACTGTGGTTAAACATATCGACAAGGTCCAAACTATTGAAATTGAAATCCGATGCGGGATTTCAGATTCGATAATTCGATGGCGACAAAGGGACGGGACTCGGGTTAACGTCAGCAAGATTAGGAATGACCTTGCAGGAGAACTCGTTTGCTGTGGCGGTTAGAGCCGAACAGACACCCACTACCATTCCGGGGACCATAAATATTATGAGGAACCGTTTTATTCAGGTTAACCTAGAGCTGTTTCACAATGATGATATTATATACAGATGAGGAAGTTGTACAAATGATGATGATATGTCGAGATGACAAAGAATCACTGATTTTACTGAGTTCCAAAATTAAACTTCTATATGCATAGAGCTGGTCTGGTTCCTTCCCCTCTTTGCTCGTTTTGTAGCAAGGACGAAACAGTCGAGCATTATTTTTTATCATGCAACCGCTGCAACTTACTGAGGAAAAACATTCACAAATTGGCTGTTAATCGAATTAGATTTGATTTCATCAGCTCTAATTTCTTTCCCTTGGGAGCCTCCTATTAGGTCATTGTCACCGGGATCTCTTATCTGCTGTAGAGAAATTTTAATTGAATTACGGCTGCTCTGACAACAAATCACTAAATTAGCATCATTAATTTACTCTAACAATTCTATAATTATATAGTAATAAAATTTATATTTGATCACTTTTCTCTATAAAATATCCGTTTCTTGGCCAATCCCCCCCAGAGTGGGTGTGAGCAATACAATAAGGCCATCATCATCATCATCATCATCATTACTGCGCTCACACTATACCTCCTCTAGGAAATTCCCCGGACTTCAATCATCTATCGACACCCTGGAAAAGTAACGCATGTTATAACAGAGGTCTTGGAAGTCATAATTACTAGGTTACGCTGTCGTATCCCATCATTAAATTTTTATTTATACATAGCCGGCTTGGCACCCTCCCCGCTTTGTTCTTATTGTAGAGAAGACGAAACAATAGAACACTTTCTGATCTATTGTCGAAAGTACTCCACATTAAGAAAGGTATTGCTAGAAACGCCGTTGCGCATCATTGGATTACATTTAACAACTGCAAATTTGCTACCCTTAGGTGCACTGACCCTTGGGCACAGCAACGGGAAAGTATGCGAGGCCGTGCAAGATTTTATAGAACAGACAAAGAGATTTACATAATAACAACGATGCCAAAGGTCTGCAGCTAACCAAACTAGACTCCAGAAATTTTTACTATATTATTCATTTATTTATTATTTCAATGAGAGTGAATTCGACCGAACTTCTCGTATTTTAACAAAAATAATTTTTAAAGAATCTTATTTTTACCCGAATCGAGAAATTACTCTTTCCTAGTTCTTTTTTTTTTCATTATCTTTTTTCTTAAGCTACCCGATTCTTGGCCAATCCCCCAGTGTGGGTGTAAGCCAGAAGCCCAGGATCTACATCTACATCGACATCTACCCTAATTCCCCATCGCGCTGGAAACGGCTGCTTTGGCCGCGTTACGGTATCGGGAAATGCGTTGGGTATACGGCTTTGATTGAGAAACATGGACTAAATGGTCCCCCCACAGCGGTGGTCGGAAGGAGTTGCAACAGGTGAGGCGTGGTAATTAACTGAGGATGTTTGCTCAACGACCGTGTAAGGTCCAAGAAAGCAGCTTATGAAATTTTCACATGAGCACAGTGGAGTCCCCTTTGGGCACCACAGTGTGGTCGTCGTGCCCGCTAAGCCAACGTCATGCTCGCAGGTGCTCAGTTTAGAGAAAGGCGTCGATCCACAACCTATCCCTTAGCTCAAAGCCCATCAGTGTGACAAATGCAGCTCCTCGCTGGTTGCTTCGGATAACAGTGGGTACCACAGTGGGTAGGATATGCCGGGATTTCAATATCATGAAACGCATTCTCTTTATGGTATATAGGAAGAGGGCCGCGATATTGCTACAACCAATTTACCGTCTCTGTCCGGAAAGCTCTTGCTATGTGGGTTGGCCAAACGAAGCACCACATTAAAGTGGTCCTTGGCTGCTTCTGCTAATCTACAAGGAAAAAACCAGCAAGCGACCTGGTCATCCTCGGCGTGGTCATTAGTGAAGCTCCATGGCCTGTACTCAGGCCTGCTTGCAAGTGGTCCTTACGTATACTGCACGAGCTCCCGGATCAATCAGTGCTTTCTCTTTCTCTTCTACTTGGTCCCCTGGTTAATGCTACATTGCATATTACTCCATAACGTATTCCTACGGTACTTTTATTACGCTTGTAACCTTCCACGTTTAGCACGTCGTGACGTAGTGTACGCGAAACGAGACTTGCATAGCGGCTATCCTATGAAAACATTACTAGTATAGCTGTATGCACCTTTCACTATAGCAAGAACCTGAAACACGCGACCGGCTAACCTTTCGCAGGCGCCGGGCCCGCACATAGCTGCCTTCGTCCCTTGATTCATATTTTTTCTTGACAAACCACATGGGGCCAGCATAGATTGAAACATCAACGTGGAACGAAGACTGCATACTTCACCAGATATTAGTCATTATAATGAACGGTATCGATATGTTTCTCAAATCCTGACGCCCAGTCCCCTTCAGAAGTGATTTATATATGAGACATGGAAAATGTTTTATTTCAAATACATGGCACGTTGGCCACGTTAGCTGACATTTAATTCAAGCTTTCCCTCACCCTGCTCGAACTTCGTTCTTATTTTCGCGAGTGCTGCGTGCTATCTGAGCTGAGATGGAGATCTCTACTCTTAGAGTCTGCGAATAAGCTCCACCGTAACAAAAGCACATACATATCTAAAGCAGTGTTAACTGTCGTGCTCGATGAAAGATGTTTCTACTGAAGCGCTCAATGTTTCTGCAGAATGTCCATACGGGCTATCAGATAATGCTCAAAACTCTACGCTTTCATATTTTCAAGACGCTCTTCGCAAACTTCTTTTTAATTACATGGACAAACAAGAATGTCCGTTTATTTCTTGTGCACCAAGAAACACCACAGTGTGGTCGTCGTGCCCGCTAAGCCAACATCATGCTCGCAGGTGCTCAGTTTAGAGAAAGGCGTCGATCCACAACCTATCCCTTAGCTCAAAGCCCATCAGTGTGACAAATGCAGCTTGTGGTGACATTGGGCTTTGAGCTACATGACCGATTCTTTTATGAAAACAAGTATGCCACGTAAACACCGATTTGGAAGTAGCTCTTGTGGCGTGCCTTCTGACGCAATCATCTTCAGTTCTAATTGCACGAATTGAAACTAACGAGAATCTAACGGGTCCAAGCCATCATTCGACGCAGTTAGGATAGAATAAATAATTTAGCTTCATAGGGCCCCGCTACATGACGTTATGTTTCTTTTTTTTCAACAATTATGTGGGATACATTTGCATGGTCAAGTCTTCGCAAAGCTGGATAGAAGCGCATGTTACGCAAAAATGCAAACTACCCCAGTTCCAAACAATGACTAATCTGTAAAAATTGTAATAATCTGTAAAAAAGAAAGCAACGGTGATGGAAGCAAGTTGAAAGCCGAGGACAAGCTTACGCAAAGATTAAAACTCACTGTAAACAAAACAATGTATGTGAGCGGAATCTATCAAAACAAAGCAGCGCGGCTATCGAGTGCTCTATTGTGGGTGAGCTACCGGACATGCCATTTCAAAAAAGGAAAAAAAAACGAAACAAGAACAAAAAGCTTGGGCTCAAAGGAGGGCATGCGAGTGCATTCTTCGGCTGTATGCAGCGATGGAGCTCACAGAGCTGGGACGCTTTGAACAGCAGCAGCAGAAGCTTTGCGGAATGCGAATAGTGACGAAACACGTTGTATAGGCACAGTCCAATGCCTAGGGCAGGATACAGAAAGTGGCGTCGTTCAAAGAAATCTCAGAGTTGAAGAATGCGCAGAAGGGCGGACAACGCAGGCTGTGTTGCTGAATGCGATGACTGAAGTTGCGGGGAGACGCTTTTGTGGAGTACAATAGCCAGGAGGGCGACGTGAGATCCTGACATGGCCAATACAACAGACTTGTGTTGCTATGCGCCTGTATAGGACAGGCGAGCGAGCTACGCACTACGAAGAATGTCCGCGAACAGAACAAAAATAGTTTAAAGGCCAAACGATGAATCGTGGCTTCAGAGTGCGAGAAAATATGTGTCGCTAAGCATTGCTGCTTTATTAAGATGCACAAACTAAAACAAGACAGTGGGCGCTCGAATGG
The DNA here is from genome assembly GCA_030522465.1 of Rhipicephalus appendiculatus. Taxonomy (NCBI): domain Eukaryota; kingdom Metazoa; phylum Arthropoda; class Arachnida; order Ixodida; family Ixodidae; genus Rhipicephalus; species Rhipicephalus appendiculatus. The sequence goes on from JALIZH010032966.1 coordinate 268,443, forward strand.
AATATGGAATAAGCATGACTATGGGTTAAGAACTAACACTGCTGTGTAAGCAAGATATGAGCAAGGTCCCCCCGGCTATCTCTTGAAAATGTTTAAAAATACACCGATACACTCTATGACGATGCGACCAAAAGCGTGTCGCTGACTATTAGGTGGACTAAATCGCACTACTTTTCCGTGTTCTGCTCAATGGAACAATTACGCTTACTTAATGAACTAATTTTTAAGTCAAGGAAGCTGGACAAAATGTTCGAATGAGAAAGTTGTAGATCGCTTTGAAAAACGAACGGTTAGAGAGTTTCTAAGTTTCGATCTATGAAATACGAGTGTTTATTTCTGCTCACTGTAAATAACCATGAAATACAAAAATATACCACTTGACGTGCCCGCTTACGCGCCTATGCTCGTTCAGATTGGAGTACTCCCTGGCGTTCCGCGTGTAAGCGACCACAGCATCTGGCCGGATCTACTGCCTCGATAGGGCAGAGGCAACGGGGCAGCTGTGCGATGACGCACGCTTTGCTAGAGGTAAAAAACATGGAGAACGCTTGAACTTCGCCATGCTGGAAATATTACAATGTCGCTGTGATATCGGTTTCAATAGGCAAATTATGAAATTTAAGAGACACATCTCTCGCACCGACAATTTAAGGGACACTGAAAATGTGCAATTTGCTACTCCAAACTGGTAAAAAAACTTTTTTTGGATGTCTGCTTTTTGAATAGTAGTGAATAAAGTGTGAACACATTGCACACTTACAATAGTAAACATTTACTTCGTTCGCTCTGCTTATGAAAGACCCTGTTTCGTTTTTTAATCTAGCAGCGCGTCAAAGTCAATGCATCTGCCTTTCTTAAAAAAAATGCTTGGTAGTGATCCGTCTAGCTAAGTTTAAACAAGCCTAACTTCCTAAACTCTCAGTAGAGAAACAATCACACTCTATCGTTGTACACGTTGAGGCCATAAAACTTGCACATCACATACGTCTTTCCTTTGTAACCATGCCTTCGCGTCCGGAGACCCCTGATTTGAACGTGTCACCCTATTTTTCTATTGACTATGGCGCGTGTGCTCTGGTGTGCAGCCGAAATGGAACCGAGGTTTTTCGCGCTGTTGGCTGTCCACAAGAAACATTAGCCGCCATTCACTGTAAATCACCAAGGCCATTCTTTCGGGGTCAGTGCAACCTGGGAAATAAACGACACAGACTTCGATAAGTATCGCGACAGTTGGGCACCTAGGCATTCAGTCTTCTCTTTCGATGACAATGGAACGTTTAATGATGCCGATTCTGTTCACCTCAGTGAATGCCTTGCCGTAACCTATTATGTCTTGCCGCTGTACGATAATTCTCCGAACAGTTGGAGTGAATAACGTAAAGTACGCCTTCGAACACAACAAAATATGTTCCGTAATCTCATGAAAGGCTCCACAAATAGAGTGTAATTGCATATGAGTCATCTTTACAAAGCAGCTCGTAGCGTCAGCGTTGCTAGGGTGCGATACGCTGTTTTCGAACGCGCGTACACAGGTGGATACCTTATGGCGCATGCGCAGTGTAACGACACATTGCTCTTCCTATTCCAAACCTGCCTATTGTGTTTAGAAAAAAGTTGGCTGACGACTTCGAGTACTGTGTACCCTACTTTCGGAGTGCCGTGCGGTTTTCCTCAAAGAAGTCGTTGAGAACGCCATGATTCGAAATAAAAACTTGAAGTGTTCATCACACAAGCAGAGCGCTAAATATTGAAACAAATTTCCGAAAAGTGTCCGAACTGCCATTTATTTCAGAACGCTACAGCACGTGACAGGAGTTTTTGAGCCGATTATATCAAACATGCAATTCGCCAAAATGTTGATTCCAGTTCAATAAATGTGTCCCTTCGTGGGAGAATTATCGCTTTTATATAATACCTTTTGTCGTGATGCCATTATTATCTACTGTGGCAAAGTAACTACAAAGGAATCGTAGCGACCTGATAAGAAGTCCACGTCATGTATGCCGTGTTGTACTAAGTTTCTCTAGGGGCATAAAAAAAGTGACACGCTTCCTTATGAATTCGCCAAAGACAAATCAAAGGCGGTGGATATCTTGTTTTTTTTTGTCTCCTTCTTTTGTCTTCAGTCGACTGTATTCAATCCATTTTACAGCTGCCCCAATCCATTTTTACAGCTGCCTGCAACTAACTAGGTTTTTGCACAGCTTGCAGGACCTGGAGCATTGCAAGCTTACAACACTTCAAGTTGTTTGGCACCGCCTCCGGAATGAGCCCACTTTTGGCCAAGCGACAATGCCACGTGATACCAACACCACGTGACATCGTATAATAATGGCCTTAAGAAATTTGGGCTATCTGTGAGTGCATCAAGACTCGACTGACGATGACGTAATTTGACATCGAGGGCAGATGCATTTCGGTACGCCATCGGCACATATGCATTTGCTTGGGCATCGAGTGACGGTTCGCATTATGTTATTACTTAGTTTTCGTTTTTTCATGCTTACACCACCGCCTAAAAGGTCTCCCCAAATCTGTCGATATTTTCTTCACTAACGCGACATGTAAGAATTTCGCCTTTGTAGGCGCACAATATAACGCCTCAAGAAGGCACCTGCAGAAGACAGAGCTACTATCGGATAAAATTAGCCAAGCCATCCTAGGAACCATGATTTATAATAGGTATTAGGTTAATATCCGTCTTCAAATAAATATATTCGTTCTTGAGAACAGTCATCCATTATGCAGCTTACTTTTCTGACCATAAGACACTGCGCTTTCTAAAAAAAAGCTACGCAATAGTTGCTTGTCTCCCTTGTCATGATTAAGGCAGCCTTTAAGCCTGTCACAAAGAAATACTGGCGCATGATCTTTATAACGTTTCGTTACAATACATCTCCAGAGACTTACTTTGAATTTACTGTTACTCTTAGTTTGAAATTGGATGTTTTCAATGCTGGTCTATGTAAAAGGTAGATAATTATGTTTTCTCAAGTAAGTGCTACTTCCTACAATATTCCCGTCAAGCAATTACTCTAATAGCCCCGTTACCCCCACTCACCTGAGTATGCCAGTACACTCCTTTTTTCCTGGCAAGCCATTCAAATGGCATACGGAAACACTCGGATATTCAGCACAATTCAAGGGAGAGCAGTAGTACCCGGCAGTGATTTGGTATATTGAACATATTAGAAAGAGCCAACTATAAAGCTGCCTCATTCACCGCTCTTTGCTGAATGCTATGCCCAGTAGTTTACAACATTTACCCCAGCATTTGCATTTCCTCCTTTATTCGGATTGATTAATAACGGCTGTGCCTCATTCTCTAGCATAATCTACATCTACAAATCATTTGATTCTGCCTTATTACCCTAATACTGCGGCAATATATCAGCATTTTCACGAAACTATAAATGAAATTGATAAGTACCAGTATTTGCATCTGGACTATAAGGTGACAATTGCGTGTCTTATTATGGCTGTCCTTTCATCAACTCAGCAGTTTTTGAGAGTAATCGTGAAGCCCGCCGAGCACACAACCTAAAGTTACAAAAATAATTGTTCTTTCTTAGTTCGTACCCACATTTTTCTCTTAGGAGAGAGAAATCTTCAAGAGTAAATAAAAAGTACAGGATGATGAGCACTACAGTTACGCCACAACCGAAATCGTGGCCATTAAGGCTTTGCAAGCGAAACCTTAATCGCTTTATCGCGAAGAAAAATGGGCCACAGCTAATCTCAGTAAAACGAAAGCAAGAAGAAATTGCAATAACTATACCATATGAAAATGCAGCAATCTTTCCCATGCATCGATTTTTGCTGCCAGGTGAAAGCCCAATTAATCGCCTTTACCGGTGATGCAGTTGCTCTCATGGTGGCGAATGAGAAATGCCCTATTGATTTAGCGAGTGTCCGACGCTTGCCAAAGACATCTTTTATTTTGCCGCGAGAGACGTCTCCGCTAGGCACTATAGCGCACTACACGAGATATCTCATATCTTGATTGCGTTATGGGAATGTACCAACAGGCACAAAGTAGTCCGACAACAAAAGTATGTCACCACCGTCTTTTTTCTTGCTTCCAATACCATCAGTGACATGAACAAACATTAGCGTCAAGCAGAGTGGATAGACAGGCGCTATGACTAAACGAATGCCTCTGGCAAAAATCTTCTCCCGACCTCTATTTTCCAGTGCTGTGGGACCTGTGCTACGACGTGCAAACATAGTATACCTCAGCGGTGGACGCTAAAGTTGTCGCCATGCGTATTGGCTACATGTTCCAACAGCTTGTGAAGGAAATGCGCAGCACGCTAGGTGGCGCGCAAACCTCGTGCCTAGAAATGTGACTGCGAACGCGTTACGAAATACGTGTACAGGATGCGTCTCCAAGTATCTAGTACGCCATAAATTCGCGAAATATGCTTATTTTTGGCATTTTGTTGCAGTCGTTGTATTTTGTTTTGTCTAATTCTCACTCACATTTGTTAAATTTTAATGAGATAGGATTGGATACTGACTAAAGGAGAATATACTGGCTAAAGGAATGACATTGTCATTGAAAGAGTCCTTGAAGCCAAGGATAAATTTGTCTAGTAAACCACAAAAAGAAAAAAAAAAGGGAGAAGCGAAGCATGTGGGGAAGGGTATTTCAGCTCCACTAACGTGAAACCTTCTTCCCTACACGATCAGTTTCAGTTCCCTACAGCATATATGAAAGGGTGTTTTAGTTCCACTAACGTCATCGGCTTGCTCGGTTTGAACAGCTGACCGCTTCACCATACCGGTGGTAATTTTCTGATAAACGCGTGACTGGCTAAACGCTAAACGTATACCATGGTTAATAAGTTATCATTATTAAAAGCGAAGCATTTCTTTGCGTACTGTAAGCACTTTTGCGTTTCTATCTATCTATCTATCTATCTATCTATCTATCTCTCTATCCGCCTACGTCTGGGTGCTCGCGTGATCGCCTCCTTAACTTGCGGTAGACCAAAATAGGTATGGGAGGGTAAGAGGTATTGACGAATATGACGCGCTTGTCATGACATGAATAACGTGTAAATCCTGTCGTGAACGTCGTCAAACCCTTTCCTGCAGATACGTGTGGCACATACCCGTATACCACGGTCCGCGGTATTCGGGTATGCGCCACAGGTGTTTGACAATTTACACCTACCCAGGAACGGCGAGGCGAAGACAGACATTACTAATTTAAATGCGAGAGTGTTAAGAAAAGTTGACGGCAGCGTTGAGCCGACAAATGCAAATAATAAATAACAGGGTCCTAGCAGGAATCGAACCCAAGCAATCTGCGTGGAAATCAAGTATTCTACCTCAGAGCCACGCCAGGTCTCGGAAATGCTTTGGAAAATGACCCTATGCAGGTGTAATGTTGGTGAGACGTCATTTGGAGTTGCAGTGCTGGCTATCTAATTTTATAAACATTACATATGTACACTTATGAGCCAGGCGTCATGTAGGTTTAACGTCAGTTGTATACTTCAGCGCCATCTACAGTAGTTGGTCCCCGAAGCACTATCCAGGGCTACTATCCTCGCAAGCACAAGTGCTACATATCAGCTTGTCGCTTCTGGTGTTGGTAATACCCATGTTTCTGTTGGCATCGTTACGCAACTGTAAACAACTGTTTATTTGAAACATGTGCGAATATTCAGCATACGTCTGTGCGCACAACATTTGTACATATCTTTGACGTCATTTCCTAACGTTTCGCTCAATAAAACAATTACAACCCAGTTCCCCTTGCGTCCGCATGCTTCGCATAACATCGATTCCCTTTGTACTTGGGATCTGCCAAATTTTTTTATTTAATATTCATGCATTAAAGAAATTGTCTTCAGGCTAAGTAGATTGGAATTACATGTATTGACGAGCAACGTCGGCACAGATCGTCAGCCACCTAGAGACATGTCAAACGCGCTTCATTGCCGTCTCATTTAGCACCGTGCGCAGAACATTGACGTCTTTCAACCGTTGCCGACAATACGCTCGTCGCCTTAGAACGGCATAAAAGGATGCGCCTTAGTGTATTGACAGTAACGCGGATGTGACAATGATGAGCTTGAATGACACTTCCGATGTAGAATGCCGTAGCGAGGGCATGTGCTCATGTATATGCAGGCACGTGATAAAATGAAGTTTTAGTTTCAAAAGGCGAATACGTCAATTACGTCTCTGTATCACTTACGTGTCTATCCGAAATTCTCGTCTTCTTGGGGAATTTTTTTTGCGTGTTTACGTGTGCCCATTTCGTCTTTGCTTCCACGCAACTCCGCTTTGTATAGTAGAGTTATGACGAAAACATGACTGAGCCAGTGAGGAGAAGCGACGGGAAAAGTAAGGACGAGAAACACAACATAACAAAGCGCCGAATATTTTGGGACGTGTATAAAAGAGCCAAAAGGAAGGAACCTAGAAGGCTTCCTGTGTCAGACTCAATCATTGTAGCAGACAGCCTGGCGCAGTCTTGATTTCTCTCGTTCTAGGGGCTGCATAATAACACGCCACGGGAGAATACCGGCATTCACCTTTCAGAAACGTTATACCGCTGTCCTGCGTCACGTCTTCTCTTTGCATACAACTTGCATTCCTCCTGCAAAGCACGAAGAAGATTTCACCACTACTCTCAATCACCTTCTTCATTTTCTTCGAGCGTCGCGGGGCGAGTATTCCCATTTATATCTTTACAGACGCCTTCTCAGACAAGTTTCTCCTTCTTTCACCTGTTTGCTGTTTTGTTCAAAGTGCACACTTCCACATCACAGTTTCAGCCAGCCACAAATGAAATGCGAGATCTGCTTCGAAGTTTCGTGAACATGACAGAAATAGAGTTTGCACATCCGTTGTCGGTGACAGATTTCAACATGTATGTGAGACAACCTGTAAGCGTTGGGATTGTTGCTACGGGCCGGTAACGTTATTACATGCACAACCATTCGTGAGACGGCATTATCACTGGTGTAGCTGGTGGTATTGTGCAGGCCATTCTTGAGAATCACTTGCACAAAGATCACCCGAGCGATTCACAAAATGAAATATTCGCATTCCGTTTGGTTTCGTTCTCGATGAAGCATTATATATTTCTTGGATATCTTTCGAATTGTCCGGAGAGAAGAATGAGCGTCCAGAGTTTTTCTTAGCAAGTATATGTACGCCTCCTTTCTTCTGCTGCACCTCCCCATATCATGCACTCTTTAACACATCTTCCTCTATACATTGTCAATCAGCGCCTGAAAAAGTGCGCAAAAAGCACCAGCCCTGAGCAGCGGTAAAGTTCTAGAAAGAAGCACGCAAACTTCCCCCTTAAATTTATTCGACTTAACACTCATGTTAAACGTAATTTTTATTTCGTGCAACTGATCATTGTGTGTGCTGCGTTTTTCATGGGCTGCCTGGATAGTACAATGGTTACAGTGCTCGGCTTCTTACCTAAAAGTCGAGGATTCGGTGTCGGCCGCGGCGGCCACATTCCTGTGGATGTGGAATGCTAACGTTTTGTGCTGATATTTAGGTGCACGTTAATGAATCATATGGGGTGAAAATTTTCAGAGCCCTCCACTTCAGCATGCCTCATAATGATATCACAGTTTTGCACATAAATTGGCACATTTATATGGTTATAAGTGTTTTACATTAGAGAAATAATCATGTTGCAAGCGTGAGGCACGTCGTCGACGCGCCCGCAGCTAACAAGGAGCGTATTATAGGTTTCAGTACAACGCGACCGGCCTCATACGACATATACAGTGCAAATGACCACGCTCGCATATAACCAATGACATCCTTCCGCTTAGCATGCCTCCGGTATTTTTGAACATACTCAATATACACAGATGAGTTCCTTGTGGGAACATGATATTGATGAAACAGCACACAAGAACGCATTCAAGAACATATAAACACAGCAGCGCTCGTGTTTGTGTCTTTTTCATTTGTACGGCAACGAGGTTTTGTGCTCTGCTTCATCAAAATTTCTGAAATTTTGCGCGATACAATAATGCTCGACACAATAACGCTTTTTAATGTAGAATTCTAGGTTGCGCTCTCTAAGTGACAGCCCGCTTCGCACTTGCAGCGTCTTCCTGCTCGCTGCCTTGTGAAATTGCACATCCGAAGTGAATGGAACAGCTGGTTTTCTCTTCGGGTAATCTTGCTTTGGTAATTGACTGGAAACTATCAATTCACAGTTGTGTTAGTCATTGCTTCTCTGTTCAGTGCACTCACATCCTGAAAGAACGCTTATGTTAGCGCCATGTATTTGTTTACGGTATAATAAACCTCTTTATTACAACTCATGATATCTGAACTGGACACGGAAAGCAGAAGGGTAGGTTTGAAAATTAATATGCAGAAAACTAATGTAATGTGCAACAGTGTCGGCAGAGAAAAGCGCTTTGCTATAGGTGGCGAGACACTGGAAGTTGTAAAGGAATACGTCTAAGAAAGGGAAAATAGACAACCACCCGTTTGTAGTACTTAACCCTTCCGCCACCTTGCGGGATTCCGCAGAACTCATTTGCAGGAATACGTCTACTTAGGACAGGTAGTAACCGCGGAGCCGAACCATGAGAGTGAAATAACTAGAAGAATATGGATGGGATGGAGCACATTCGGCAAGCATTCTCAAATCATGAATGGTAGTTTACCAGTATCCCTCACGAGGAAGTTATATAACAGCTGCATCTCCCCGGTACGTACCTACGGAGCAGAAACCTGGAGGCTTACAAAGATGCTTCAACTTAAACTTGAGGACGACGCAGCGAGCGATGGAAAGGAAAATGAAAGATGTAACCTTAAGAAACACGAAGAGAGCACAGTGGGTGAGGGAACAAACGGGGGTTAAGGATATCATAGTTGAAATCTAACCACTGCGCCATCGCTGCACCCTATAGTCCTCCATAAAGAAAGCGACAGAATCCCAATAAAGAAGGGCGTACGGCAGGGAGACACGATCTCTCCAATGCTATTCACCGCGTGTTTACAGGAGGTTTTCAGGGCCCTAGATTGGGAAGAGTTAGGGATAAGAGTCAATGGAGAGTATCTCAGTAACCTGCGATTCATGATGACATTGCATTGATGAGTAACGCGGGAGACGAATTACAGCTTATGATTACCGAACTGGATACAGAAAGTAGAAGAGTAGGTCTGAAAATTAATATGCATAAAACTAAAGAAATGTGTGGAACAATCTTGGCAGAGAACAGCGCTTTGCGATAGGTGGCGAAACACTGGAAGTTGTAAAGGTACGTCTACTTAGGACAGGTGGTAACCGCGGAGCCGAACCATGAGAGTGAAATAACTAGAAGAATAAGGATGGGATGGGGCTCATTCGGCAAGCATTATCAAATCATGAATGGTAGTCTACCACTATCCCTCAAGAGGAAAGTATATAATAGCTGCATCTTACCGGTACTTACCTACGGAGCAGAAACCTGGAGACTTACAAAGAGGGTTCAACTTAAACTGAGGACGACGTAGCGAGCGATGGAAAGGAAAATGATAGGTGTACCCTTAAGAGACAGGAAGAAAGCAGAGTGGGTCACTGAACAGACGGGGGGTTAAGGATCATAGTTGAAATCAAGAAGAAATTGATATGGGCCGGGCACGTGGCGCGTAGGCAAGATAACCGCTGGTCATTAAGGGTAACTGACTCGATTCCAAGAGATGGCAAACGCGTGAGGGGGGAGACAGAAAATTAGGTGGGCAGATGAGATTAAGAAATTTGCAGGTATAACGTGGCAGCAGAAAGCACAGGACCGGGTTAATTGGTCGAACATGGGAGAGGCCTTTGCCCTGCAGTGGGCGTAGTCAGGCTGATGATGATGATGGTGATGATCATGATAAAACCTCTTCAGAATAGTGTATCCTCTAGAATTAGCATGTTCCGCACGCTAACGTAATGGGAGCACTGCGTTTAGGTTCGGAACGTTGAGTAGAGTGCGCTATTAATGCGATAGCGTTAAATATATCCTTTTGCAGAAATTCCGACGTCGAGGTTGGTGTCAGCCTGTAATATATATATGCAGTTTCCACCTTATCTCTTCATCCCATTCTCTCTATTCGGAAGTACACGGTCGCCCTACTGTTCCTCCTCGAACTCCACTGTCACGATCTGAAGCTTCCGAGCCCTCGCTCTGGGTCGGTCCCCTCTTTTGGGAGTAATAAAGTTTTGATCATCATCATGGCTTGCTTACACTAATGAGCTTGAGTTATGACTATTATTTTTCTTAATGACGCTTTGGAAAGCCATTTTCATTCCATAATGCTTGAACTATTGCGCTTTCTTTGTTTGAGGTTTCTGGAAGCTTTTAGTGCTTTTTGCACTGGGAAGCGTCCAGCCATGCCCAGAAGGACCCACATGTAATCTCATTTGCGCTAAAATCTACAGCCTAGAAGAACTTTTTCCTGGGCGAGTTGGTGCTTAAGTTTAAAAAACATGTTATTTGTAGCGCAAAGTTTGCAACATGAAGACGGGAAAGGAAGAAAGACAGATGAGCGCCAACTACCAACTGTTTATTGACAGCAAAAGCTGCAAGCCAAGAAAACTTCCAAACATGCGCAGATGCGTGAAATGATGTCATACATGTCAACAGGAAAGCTGTGCATTAAAAAATGATAAATCAGATCCATACAGCACAACTGATGCGTCACTGACGCAGGCGGACCCCTTCCCTCTGATGTTAAACGCTTCTAACAGCTCCCTCGCCGTATGATCCCTACTCTTCCCAATAATCCTAACTTTCGCGAAACGTGGAGCACATGAGCATGACTTAAAATGTGCCGGAAGATGCGCACCATCGGTTTTTCCTGCGCTATTGACATGCTCCCTCAGGCGGTCGCTAATACACTGTCCCGTTTTTCCTATATAGGACTTGCCACAGTTCAGGGGAATCTCGTAGACGACACCTACGGCACAACGCCTGAAAGGTTTCACGTGTGTTTTTTGGCACCCTTGTGGCTTAGCAGGAGAGATTCGCTGCCACAGATGTGCCAGTTTATTTGGAGTGGAAAACACAACAGGAATTCCATGCCTAGTGGCCACCTTCTTCAGGTTATGGCTCACCTTGTGCACGTATGGCACCACCTGTGGTCTTACACGCTCCCGTTCTCTCAAGTCTCTTCCTGAACACAGATTTTTAGTTTTCGTAGCAAAGATTCGGCCATCGCATTCAAGAGCGTCCAAGGGAAGCCCGCCTTTGCAAGTCTGTCAATATGAGTGTGAAGGCTACCCTGTATCACGTCCGCAAACGACCTGCGCAGCGCAGATTGAAGGCAATGCAGAGTGATTCGGCGCTTAACATTCCTAGAATGCGCAGAATCGTATGATAAAAGCGCTTTTTTTACTGCGAGGCAAGTAACAGCAACAAACGTGGTCATTTTTCACAGCCAGGTTAATATCTAAATAAAAGACAGATTGACCATCATCTGTCTTTCTTCCTTTCCTGTCTTCATGTTGCAAGCTTTGCGCCACAAATAACATGTTTAGTAAATAAGGATGTTTAGTACAGCCTTCTAAATCAAATCGCAGACATGAGTCTGTCTAGACGCAAGAAACTTTTGTCTTAAGCTTTTATAATTACGCTGGTAAAAAAAAGGTAGTACGGCCGCAAGCGCCATTTTTAGTTCAATTATCTTTAGAGTAACCAGCTTAACAGAACACAGAGCCGACAAGAAAGCCTCAAGCACGACTGATCTCTTTTACGCCTGCCAGGGAATAAATTGCTATGCAAATCACTTGCACGCCAAGAGTGTTCGGTTGTATGATTCACTCATGAATACTTAGCGCACCTAAATCAGTCCATTTCACCGACTGGATTTAGGAAGCCGCTGAAGGGTTTAGCAAGTCGCGAAACGAGCTTAATGAGTGCAGGGCGCTCGAGAGCACTCTGTGCAGCTAACGTGGACGTATGCCTTGAATCCAGGCAGATGAGAATTAATTCTGTTTCGGAATATGTTTCGGCTGTCGAAGAAGCCTCCTGCACCCGTTAAACTCGATTTAGCGGCTCAAATGTCCCTCGTCCTTCGATAGTGCAAAATTGTCGACGGTACGCTTACTCTCTACAACTATGTTTATTTATGAAGATACCTGTCATTCTCAGAATTTATTAACGGCACACATTAATTTCGTCTTGTACGTTCTGAAGTTTATGTGGGTTTTACAAGTACCTAAATGAAAGCGTAAAAAAAGTAATGGTAGAATTTGTAAGGCGACTACACCAGGGCGTTTTAAAGAACAGACGGGTTAAGGAGTGTTAAGGAACAGGCGTGTTAAGGAACCTTACGTAACTTGCGCCCTGTGTCAAGCGTGACTTACAAGCCCGCCAAAGTGTTAAAAAATAATGGTGACGCTTAAGCAGCATGGTCGGGGGAGTTAATCTAACTGGCCAGACGTGGTTAGGTAAGCGACAAGTTTTACAGCGAAAGCTGTTATGAGATCCCAACAAGGGTCGTTTCTGCGCCGTAGTTGTCCGCCGCCGCCACCGCCGCCGGTGTCCGTAACCAATATCGCACGAAATAAGAAAAAAACTAAATAAATAAAAAACACCTCTGACCGAATGGGAATCAAACCCGGGTCTTCTGCGTGGCAGCCCAGCACTCTACCACTGAGCTACGCCGCTGCTTGAAACTGCGGTGCAAACTGACCCTATGCAGGCTTCATGTCGGGTAAGGAATCGCGTTAACGTGTGTTGTTAAACGTTTTAGAACAGTAAAGTAGGAACCAGGAGTCACACAAATCGAGTTGCGTAACGAGTGGGCCGTTCAATGCTCCAACCCATTACAAAATCCTCAGGCAAAACTCTTCATCGTCGTCAGCCACAGCATCAACAAAGTGCACATAATGCGTTACAAGAGTGTAGCGGGTACCACGCTTTTCTGAAGAATGACGAATGATGGCATAGTAGACGCTTCCCCACTACACAAAAATTAGGATGATTTATGACGTAGTGGGTACCATGCAAGTGCGGTTGTTGTTGTTGCCCCAAGAATGTTTAAAAAAGGCTCTAGAAAGGCCGCTCTCCCAGCTTTCGCTGTGGCTGTGCTGCGAGTACCGCGCAGGCCTGGCGGTTTTAGGGGCGAAGCTCCTTAGGGTGTGGGTCTGTCCCTCCTCTGTAGTCGTAGTAGTAGTAGTGGTAGGTAGGTACGTAGGTAGGTAGGCACGTGTAGTGGAATGTACCCAATCCACGTGATAAAGATGACGATGACGCAGTATAGTGGAATGTACCCACTACACGTGATAACGATGAAGTATAAGCGCGTTCCAGTATAGTGGATTGTACCCACTACACGTGATAACGATGACGATGACGCTGATGACCATGAAGTATAAGCGCGTTCCAGGCCACACATTCTCTTTCTGCCATGGATGAAAACGATCGAGCTTCGCCCATTATCATTCACTTCGTGGATATGGCGTGATTTTTTTTTGTTCTTTGTGCAAAAACACACCGCTCTACTTTCTAGGCTTGATCCTTTATCAGTACAGCGCTGATCAGTCAAGTGTTGTGAGAGACATGCATGCTGCTACATTCAGTCAAGTTCATGCGTAATATTCCTCAAATAAATATACTGCATGAGGGGCGTTGTTCACCTTTATCGTGTGAGGAGCATGCTCTTGATTCCTTGTAATCCACGGATGCTTATACTTTGAAGCACAGGTACATCGTCCGTTATGTGCCTCGTGAACACATTTGAACGACCTCAATCAGAGTATCACATATTATTCGTACAAATAAGGTCATTACTAAAGGACTGTGGCGTGCTTAGACTAGGGCATACAAAACATTCCACGACGGCTTATGTCCGAGTTCTTGCCCTGCTAACGACGGGAGCGCCGGTCGGTTTGAACAACGAATGCAAGACAACAACGGAATGTCGTAGAGAAATATTCAGTTTATTGTCTAAAGTTGTCTGAATGTCTAGAAGGAAAACATGCCTTAAAGAAACACTGTGAAATACTCATTTGCTTGTGTGTGCGCGCGCACATAAAGAAAGTGTGTGTGTGTGTACGTGTATGTGTGTGTGCGTGTGTGTGTGTGTGTGTGTGTGTGTGTGTGTGTGTGTGCGTGTGCGCGTGCGTGCGTACATGCGTGTGTGTGTGTGTGTCTGTGTATGTGTGTGTGTGTGCGCTTGTGCGCGCGCATGTGTGTGTATGTGTATGTGGGCTTGCGTCTCGGTGCTAGTTAACTCGGTTGAATATCTGGGAGTATTATGAAGGATTCCTATCTATCTATCTATCTATCTATCTATCTATCTATCTATCTATCTATCTATCTATCTATCTATCTATCTATCTATCTATCTATCTATGTATCTTTCTTTCTTCCTTTCTTTCTTTCTTTCTTTCTTTCTTTCTTTCTTTCTTTCTTTCTTTCTTTCTTTCCATCTATCTATCTATCTATCTAACGTACCGCCATTGTCGTACAGGGGTGATGAGGCTCGGAGGATGACTCGAAAGTCTCGGGTTCGATACCGCCCGCGGCAGTCGCATGCTAAAAGCCCTGTAAAGCGCGATGTCAGTGCTCTTTAAAGAACTCAAGATGGTCTAAACTTGCGAAGGCGTGCTTTCGGCCAGCAGGAGCCGAAATATTATTATTATTATTATTATTATTATTATTATTATTATTATTATTATTATTATTATTATTATTATTATTATTATTATTATTATTATTATTATTATTATTATTATCTGCCGCGGCGGGTCGTAGCCAAGCGACTATGTGATTGTGTTGCCGATCTAGACGAGATGTACTTGATAAAAATCCCCGCAACCGTATTTTGTTAGTGCGTGGCTAAAGTATCTAGAATAAGGTGACCATGCAGTCTAGGTAAAAAAAAAGAATCAATGGGGCTTACCTTTTATGGCCTGCATCTTAAACAGGCTGCGGTCTTGACACGTAAAATTCCATAATATTTGGTTTAATTTAAACCTCTTTGAAAGGCACATAATATGAGATGCCGAACACATAAGAATGGTATATTGGAAGAGTGGCTTCTTCCTCAAGTACACGTGTACTTGAGGAAGAAGTAGCGATGCAATGACAGACGTGGATGCAGCAGCACAATTTGCAAGGTTGGTTTGCTGGACTAGACACTCGAGTTGATTTTAGCAACGGTGGTTTGCTTATAGGTTGACGTGCGATGGCTACAACAGAACATGAGCTGTACATAGATTTTTCCGTCAGTACACGGTGTTATCACGAAATAACAGTGTATATACACTACAAAGTTTGCACACGGAACCCGGTGTATTCACTTTCTTTTTTTTTTTCTTGAAGGGAAGAACAAGTGCACTATGTTCCTTAAACATTGCGCGTGAACGAGGCGAGTTGTAATATTATCAATTTATGTAAACACCATAGAATAGTGTAAACCAACCGCATCAACGAGAAGTGGTGGAGCCTGACAGACTCCTTAGAGTGGGTTTATGATAGAAGTTGCAGTACGGTTGAACGTGGCAAGGTGGCAATAACTACGAACAATATGTTTTCAGTAGTTAATTCCTCAAATTACGCCGCGTAATTATTTTCATGGCGTACTACTGAAGCTATTCCGAAACAATAGCTGTTTTTTTTTACCTGCTTCCTATCTCCATTCATTACTATTTTATCTTGCATTACACGCTCCATACTCACTCCGCCACTCACATGCAAGAAGGCCGCGGAAAGTAGATAGTCCAATTGGATTGACCCACTACGCAGTTATGCAGCTATATAGAGAGCGCCACTCGTCTGAAAACCCAGTTTTCTACAGGATGGGCACTTATGTAGAAGTGCTGAGCAGGCAGTTTGTTTGACTTACACTTTTGCTAGCTTCGTCGCGAGCGATGTGTTGTGGTCGCCGAATCGAAGTTGTCTGCATGCGCAGCGTAGAATTCCTGCTTGAAACGGGTCCGTCCGTGATCAAATGCATTTCTTTGAGTTGCTATGTAGAGTTCGCACGCGAATCTCTCTATTGTCTATCGGGGACAGTTCTCCTTGCTGAACGCGTGCATATGTCGAATGCGCGAATTCGCTTCGATGTTGGCACACGATAAGAAGACCCAGGTGTTTCCAATTTCTTGGGCTTTCAACTAAGGGTTGGATCACAATCATATCGTGATTTTGGAACATAAAATGCCAGCAATTTTTAAATTAGGCTTTTTCGTGTATTTCTCTGCAGAGCAGTTGCCGACGGCTTTGTACGTGGCAATTAGACTTATCTGCGTTACTTCGGCTACTGCAAAAAAAGTCAGCTATGCATTGTTGCAGCCTGCATAGTTAGGTGGTTGGTTGTTCGGGTAGAGAAAGATGGAACTGACAGGCTGGAGAAATTACGCTGCCAAAGCTGGTACTCATACGATGGAAGGCCGCTTATGCACTGGAGGTTCGTAATATGAGTTCTATGGTGGTATGGGTTGCTTACTTTGTGCGATGTCATCCATAAAAACATTTCGATATTTTACAAGGATGCTAATACATGCTCCTACATACACAGGTACCCAAAAATAAGTCAACATTTGAATGTTAATGGCTTTTATTGTGATATACTCAACAGAAAAACCATGGAGTATATCTTGAACAAGCTCTAGAGGTTTTGCTAAGCCAATTGAAAATCCGTTGTCGCAATAAATTCTCAGCGGCATTTGAACCCTGACTCAATGGTCTTGTTTATTAAGGACAGTAGCCTGTGTGTTCTTGCTGAGGGCTCCGGGCCTCCATCCGATCGTTAGTCTTGAGCCCACATTTTATAAAACAATATTATGTTCGGTTTTATGCGCCAAGATCATGATGTGATTATTCCGCATTGTGTTTACAGCATACTCCGATGTAAATGCAGTTTGTAAGAAGTATATAGAATAATAACTGCTATATCACCGACAGTATTAGAATTACGCCCGCAGGAATTAAGGCGGAAGGAAATAAGAATTGTGATATACACCAATGTTTAAATAATTTGGGGAGTTGTTCGTGCCAAAGTCAGAGAGAGAGAGATGTTTATTGTGGCAGAAAAGCTGAGAGGTCGGCCTGAATCCATTTTCTGGCCTGCTACTCAGCGTTAGGAAAGGGGAAGGGGTGGTACAGAAAGGAGAGAGAAGGTGATGATGATGAAAAGGAGGGTGTTGATGAAGCAAAACGTTCACAAACAATTCACAGTCTCTTGTCGAGTTCAGTCTCTCGCAAAAACTTGATTAGCGCTTTCAGAACATCGCTCTGATGACGAGGTGGTGGTCCCAACAGAACTTTTTCAGAAGCTTGTTGCTCCGTAGATTTCAACAAGGTGGTGGCCATCGAATTTCTTTGCGCAATATATCGCGGGCAGACGCACAAGATATGTTCCGCAGTCTCAGGAGTGCCACAGGTCTCGCAATTCGGACTGTCTGCACGGCCGATGAGGTGTAGGTAACGACGAGTGAACGCCACACCTATTCGTAATCGGTGCAGTAAGCTTGTACAGCATCTTTTCGTGGTTGGCGGTATTCTAAAATGCATATCTGGGTCGAGATCATGAAGACGGCGGTGACGGTGATTAGGCAGTGACCAATATGCTGCAGAAGTTTCTCGGAGGAGTGTATATACAACGGTGTTAGTATCCGGCCGTGAAAATGGTATGGATATCATTATGAGGCACGCAGTCGCCGAGTTCCAGAAATTTCGGCCATCAGGTGTTTTAATGCCACGCACCAGATACTGACACCACACGGTGTTCTGACACCAGATGGTCGGGCACCGATATCGCACAGTACACCAGCCTATAGAGATTTGTCTCTCTCGATATGCGACTGCCGCGGCCGGGATCGAACCCGAGACTTTCTGGTCAGTAACCGAGCACTGTAACCACTGAGCCTCCGAGGCAGACCACATGTATGTATGTATGTATGTATGTATGTATGTATGTATGTATGTATGTATGTATGTATGTATGTATGTATGTATGTATGTATGTATGTATGTATGTATGTATGTATGTATGTATGTATGTATGTATGTATGTATGTATGTATGTATGTATGTAAATGTATTTACACGCACGTGATTGTTCCTTTTTAATACTTCGAGCCGTGCATTGTCTTCTTACTCCACTCCAAAATTTCGTATTAGTCAGAAAATTTACAGAAGGGAGTGGTAGGTAAAACGAAACAGTATATACTCTATAGTGTCAAGTACAATTTATAATCTTCAGCAGATTGAGAACGGCGTTCAACTTACAAAAACGGCGTTCAACTTAATGAGGATTGTTAACACGACCAGAAAATAAAGATAGTTCACTAAGACGTTCTTTATTTTCTCATGTGTAGGTTATCTAAATCGTGATGAGCGAGGGAGTTCGTCTCGTCTAACATTATGTCTGCAGCCTGCAGCGAGTAGACTTTTGTCCCGTTTGGACATCTGGCGGTGCTTTTTCTGCCAGCTAAACCATACCCTACTCTTACGGTGTCGAGTACAATCATCACAATGCCCCCCAATGAGCTGTGAATAAGTGCGTGTATTTGTTGACGCACGAGGAGGGACCAGCGTTAACACGCACTAGTCGATACTATAGGCACCTGGTTCGTCAGAGCGCGCAAGAAAGCAGCTCGGGGTGGTCTACTTCCTTCGATGTTAGTTTGTGCATGCCCGTTAATCGTAAGCATCGACGTAATTTCCTGCGGAGATGCACGCGAACACGTGTCGATCATGCTCATTAACTGCGACTTTTTTCGAGAACTTAACTGACAGCTCACACTGTACATCGTAGAAGTCATTACCAACGCGCAGCTGCGAGCACTCCCACCGTAAACGCACACCCACCAACACACACGCACGCACCCACGCATTCTCATCCACCGTACGCTTCATCTGAATTTGTCCGCACTTCTATCAACAAACTACAAATGCAAGCAAGCCCATCCTTGCTTCGCGTGTTTATTCAGATCCATGTCATTATTGCTACACCACTCTTCGTATTTGCACAGACGCCACGTGCCGTCCGGTATCCATTATCTGCGGATGTATCCCGTAAATGCGGTGCGCAGCTCTTTCAATCCAATGTACATACTCCTCAATACATTACTCCTCCATGACTTAGTTTCAATTCAAGTAAACCCAGAGTCATTTCTTAAGTTATTCACACTTAGCGCTGAAGGCCTGCGGAAGAATCTCGTGGACGATAAAGTAAATGTTCGGACGACACGCAGGAAGCCGAGTTGCACGCCACAGTTTGTAGAAAAAATCTCAGTAATAAACTTACCATATTACGCTCGTTATGTTGTACGTCACTGCAGGTGGCGTGGTGTCTGGAACTTCACGCAGGCGAGTAACACCGCAGTTAAAAGCATCTCCAAGACAAGTACCTGCATTTGGACAGTCGTGACCTCGCAACAACGGCTAATTTTTTATACGTTTTATGGACTCTAATTCCGCATAAAAATAAAGGAGGAGGGATATCACTCACTAAATAAAATGAACTTTAGTTCTGTGGTTAAGTGAGCAGCAAAAGGAGTGCGCAAAGTTTGGCTGCTGGAACACTGAATCGCCATAGCAAGCAAATGCGGAGAAAGTCGAGGTAGGAGAGGGTGGTAGTGACATCAAACCGAAAATATTTTGAGTAATAACAGAGTAGAAAACACCTGCTTAAAATTGCATGAGTTTGCAGCTTTGCGTCATCACTGAAACTAGAAAACCACCCGGTCGCTGTAAGCAAAATTTCTTAAGGCATTGTGTTCCTAAACGACAACGTAAACAGAGTCATCATTTCGTAGAACTTTTTTAGCTTGTGCACACTAGAAGGACATCATTACCATCTTCAGCATGGAGCACTATAAGCCGCTAGTGCTCACCCCAACAATCGGCGGCTTCACCAGAAAAAAAAAGAAACTTCGAGAACATGTAAAGCATACCGCTATATATCAGTAATATTAACAGTGATATGACATATCGCTATATCACTGTGATTACCGCGATAATAACACGAAAGCCATCAGTTCGGTCCACGCTGAATGCGGGTGCATCGCAAAGTACTGGCTTCATCCAAGGCAACCACTTAATAGATGCGGGGTCAAATGACATATGTAGCAGTTCCATGGGAGGTCGTCACTCCGCGATCAGCGGTCGAAACCCTGCTGATCGCAGTACGTTCCTAGCACCATGCCTGCGAGTCATCTTCCGGAAGCTTGAAATACCTCTCTTCAGTGGCAAGAACCATGCGGGGCACGGATTCTGAGAGCATTAAAGCTCCGGAAATTGCATGGGCGAATTCGGTGCAGGACCAGGCCTACCGGCTGTTTGTGCAGCCTTGGTAAGCCGCCTGCAGAGCATTCGGTTTTTTTTTTTTGTACTCATTGCCAAAAGACCTGGCGATCCTTCGCCATCAGCGAATGAAGCCAGGCGTTGCCGCCGCGGATTTTGCAGTACAATCTAAGAAGGCCAAGTAAAAGAAATAACGAACTGCTTTAAAATTAAACTGCTAATTTAAATGGAAAATTGAGCTATTTGGTATTGATGGATGCTTAGGGCGTTGGAGAGCTCATATAAAGGACAGGGCACGGAAGAAGTGCTGACGACATGCGTTAACTCTCAACTCAATTTTTATTCCGAAAAGCGCAAAAAAAAAACTAGAAATAACATCGAATCATGTTACGTGTGCTCTTGACGAAAAGCACTTTCCTGGCTGTTGCCCCTGAACTAAGCATGCGCACAATGAATTCTAAATCAGATAACCGCACATGCTGACCAAGCATTCATATTCTTTATCCAAATACTTCATTGATGGTTGGTTAACGCATCTTTCGTTGCTTCTCCTACGTGCTTGTGCTTATTCAACGTATTCCCACCTAGCAGATCATTGTCGTGAGTGCCGGTGTAGCGCACACTTTATGGACACCGTGGTTCTTTTTAGGCATAAAAAGCAGCTTGCCCAAAAAATCATTGTGGCCTTCAACCTCAAAAGATGAAACGAAAGCTTAGCCAGCTGGTGAATTCTTTCAAGAAGCTTGTTTTTCGGTATAGTGATAGTTTTCGTCAAAGCAGTTTCACCCGCTCTGCGTTCTTTTTCTCGATGGTCGATTGAAGTGAACAGTGCACCGCCGGGAAATTTTGTCCCTTGCCCCGGTAAAAGAACTGAGGAAGAATTGTGATATTATACACTGTTTACAAGAACGATGAGATGGGAAAAGTATGAGGGCTTGAGTAATTCAGGGATTAGGGTAAGGTGGAGCAAAATGAGACAAAAATTGGAAAATAGTGAATATTTATTTTTATTTCACTCTTTATCCTTAAACGTCAATGCAGAAACTTTCCTTTGGGTACTAGGTATGTGCTACATAAATACGACCATGTTGCCACTGTCAAAAAGTTTGTTTTAAAAAAGAAATAAAAACTGAACCAGATGTCTCATTTTGCCCTAACCTGCGGGCAATACGAGACAGTGTGAAAAAAAAATTTAACCCTTCAATTTTTGCAGTAGAAGCACTTGAAATTAAACTCCGTGGGCCCTCACGCAGCATTCATGACCCCAGTCCTTGCACTCCACGCATTGAATCCAGACAGAATCCGGTGCTGTTTTGCTCCAAAACTCCTTGCTGATCAAACACTACCAGTCTTTCTTTGTGCTATTGTTGTATTTTGTTGAAAGCTTGCACTTCATTGGATTATTCAACGATTGGACGCTAGATATGTTCTGACGCATCTTCTTCGCCTCCTTTTGCCGTTTTGGTGCAGAACTGCGTGGGCGTTTCGGGGCTTTCAGCTTCGTCAGCCGGGCTTCGTGAGGTGAATGAATTTAAAACTGTGCTAGATTCGAATTGTCTAGCGCTTCTTTTCTTAATTTGGTATGGGAGGAAAACTCGATGCCGAGACGTGTTTGTGAACGGCTTGACTTGGAAATTCTCCCAATTTTGCGTACGCCTCTTGAGAGCATCCTTGTAAACGCGGAAAAACCTCGATGCAGCGCGAATGGAGCGAGTGTCCTGAACAGCAATCAGTGCTTTTTCACGTCGTTTTCCTCCCAGGAAGCTCTATATGATATTCTCTTGTGCGTGCGAACCCTCCTAAACAATGAAATATAATATATAATGAGTGTAAGTAAATCGTTCACTTAATAAGACACTCTCTAAGGCAATTCAATGCCTTTTTTGTCGCGTTTTGCCCCCCCCTCACATGCCCAAATTCCAAAAATTTCCGCTTTGGCCCCTCGCACCAAATTAACTAAAATTTTGGTGGTATGTAGCTAGTAGTATAATGTAACAATATAAATACTTACATTGTTGTACTGACGCCAGAGTAGCTTCATGCACGGATCCAAAAATTTGGCCGAGCAGAATTTCGCCCCTTATTGACGGGTCACGAACACACTGACACCAGCCGCGTAATTTTTCCCACGCGAACGCTGTGAGCAATCACCAACTTTTACACATAAAAAGGTGGACAACTACCAGCACCTCTCGCTGAAATTTAGAAATAAAGAAAAGTGCTTTCTGTATTAGCAATAGAGGTCGGCAAAGCCAAAATGTCGTGTTTTGCCCCGTGTCTCATTTTGCCCTGCCTTAACAAGGGTCGTTGAGGAATATCTGCCTCGAGTTTCAACAAACGATCAAAAATCTGGTCGAACGAACAAAGGCCGTGCTTTGGATGAACAGCTCCGAAGCTACCCAGACTTTCACTGCGTGGTTGTTACTCGTGTTACTCGAGTTAGTTTTTTTCTTACAACCACGATAAAAAAAAATGACGTACACTCACAGTTCACTTAAAGCAGCCATTACAAAAAAAATGTCGGGTGCACGAAACTGTTTTCACGAAAAAATCACTGTACCACGCGAAAAGCTCTCTCGATGAATCTATCGGATGCAAAGAACTATAGAGGTGTGGCACGGTGCTTGCCTAGCAGGATAATTGCCTACTACAGTAGCTCCGCACAACGCAGCGCCAGTCCGGTTACTTTTTGGGTTCCCCCTCGCATATCCTTACAAGCTAAAACGAGCTGACAGTTTCGCGAGTTGGCATTGGTACATATTGAATATTTTCACAGGAACATTTTCTTAGACAAACATCTATCTTCTACATGATTGCAAAATCGACTTCCTAATGAATAAAATTCTCTAATGAAGTTTTGAATGTAAAAATGCGTGCGTGCAATTTGCTCGCGGAAGCTAATCATAAAGGATAAATATAGGCTCATGCCATGAGTAATTCATTGATGTTCGACCTGAATGCCTAGTGTTTGGCGGCTAGATACTTAGCAGCCTCTCAGACTTACAAGGCCAAGCTTTCGGCGCTGCGCCGCAGAGTGCATTGTTTGCTCTCGTACCATTTCTGCCACACCTTCTCCTTCTGTTCTTGACTCACTCGCGCTATCTGAACCATTTATGGCACCCACGTAAATAGAAATGAACCATTCGCTGAATCCTCAGAGTAAACATCCTGGCGGGCGAGAATGCCACGCCTGCAACGGAAAGCGCAGGCGAGATATATTACAGCGTGCCACGTATGTTAGCGAGAGAGTTTAGTGTAGCGTTTCACGCTGCTCACATCTACTGGGATGTGGACGTTTCTGCGCGGGCACGAGAACACAAGCGAAGCATAGAAAAAAAAGATAAACGTTTGCTTAGTGACAGCTGACATTCGGAGTGGCGAAAGTTGCGATTACCAATGATACCGTGCACGGCTATTCTTCACTCGGCTGCTTCTTCAGCTCTGAAAACAACGATAGTGAGAACGATTGCTATCATGTAATAGTTGACAACGTGTTAACTCGCTTCAGCACAGGTGATATTTCGCCCACATTTTCTCGTTCCGACCACCCCTTCAACATGCACCATAGAGGCGGTTGCGGAGAAACCTCAATTGAACGGTCAAATTGTGCTTGTGAATAGTCTACTAGGAAGAAAATCTATAGGGATCAATGGGCACTTCCCCAAAACCGAACACACCGCGCATCACAGAACGAATCTGGCCACAAACGGACGTATTTTGATGTATGTGTCAACTGAACAACGAAATTATCAACGCAAAAGATTACAGTAAGCTAAAACATTCATCACTTGAAAACATGAGACAGATGTAATTTTAGCGCTGTGTGCACCTAGATTAGCATAGGCAGGTAAGACGTAGCGTCTTTTATTCAAGCATATATCATGTTTTTCGAGCCCTGAGCTATCTAGTTATAAGAAAAGCAAGCTCATGCATCGGCCAACATAAAGTGGGTCGGCATTTTCTGCATTTTTGCAGGCATTCTCCTCATGTGAATGAGCGGCATTGAGGCGGCTGTTTACCTGGCATTATTATATATCTGAGTGGAGTGCATAGAAGCGCCGAGCGTAAGGTATTTCGGTGATGTACAATATATCTGGGTCCCCAAGATACATGACTATTGACATCTACGTATTATTTTTACCAAGCCGCAGTGTCGTCAAATGGTTTGTCAGTGTGGAACTAAATGTCACTCACCCACTACATTTTTAGAAAAATAGGTGGCGAAAAAAGCGTTACAAAGCCGCCAAAGTTCCACGTCCGCCGGATTGTTGCCACGAACATAGCCTTTGTGCACTTTTTCCGCACACATCTACCATTCGGCAAACGGCGCTTTGTTGTAAATCTTCTGCCTTAGGGTAGTACGGTTTGAATTGTGGAGGGTCCATTGTAGAGAGACTTTCTGTCAGTGGTTCGCGTGAAAGAACTAGCGGGCTGCCTCAGTGGCTGAAACGAGACGACAATGGGGACGCGACGTCAAAAGCGACGTAGAACTTTTGAAGCGGAATGTAGTGCGCCAAACAAACCAAAAGAAAATTTGGAGCGCTCAAGACTGGCTCGAAGCAAAGCTATATAGTAAGCAGCTAAGAATGCTTACAACCGGTTGTATCCCGGCTTGTCGGTTTATAAGTACGCAAGACAAGTTTTGGGCGCCCAGTTGATGCGAAAGAAAAAAATAAATCTTTTCTAAACTATTTATGCATGTATTTGCCCGCCATAGATGATACAAAACAAGAGTGAATGAAAAAGGAGCCCAAACACGCATTATGTGATCCGAAAACTGCCTAGAAATTAGCTAGCTTGCGTAAAATGTGTGTCCTCGTTTTTGTATGTCTGTGTTTGTTTCGCGCACACTACTCAACAGAACGTGGCTTCCATGCTCAACAGTTTTAGAAAATTGCCAAATTTTTAGAGTAAAGAAGACGGCAGTTGAGAAGCGAGATGTCAAGGAAATAATGATTAAATAATATGTAACTATGGCCGCAACAGGGAGGTCTTTAGGAAAGTCCTTCGAGTATGCGTATTTGTAAAGAATACGCGCTCAGATATAATTAAGAAAACACAGGCACAGAAGTAGCTTCCTGCAGAGCGTGTAACAGATGGAGGCGTTCCATACCGCTGAGAAATATTCAAATAGTGTTAGATCCCTAAGCATAATTGCTGAAAGCACGATAGCTTTTCATGCTGCGCTAAAATGACCTCTTTTTTGTTCTAGCGTTACGTCCTGCTCTTCTTCTGTGGCACCTCGTGCCCAACGACCCTCGAAGGGACAGTAAAGAGGTAAACTTATTTAAATGCGAATCACTTCTTAGCGAACTGAAGGCACTTGGACCATTTCTATCTATCTATCTATCTATCTATCTATCTATCTATCTATCTATCTATCTATCTATCTATCTATCTATCTATCTATCTATCTATCTATCTATCTATCTATCTATCTATCTATCTATCTATCTATCTATCTATCTATCTATCTATCTATCTATCTATCGAGGTCATCTCATTTACTTGACACACACCGAAATTTGCATGGAAGGGTACTAATGTATGAGGAACACGCTGAACAGGTCATTCATCTTCGCCATATGATTAGCGTGAGGTACTTGTCTAGTACGTCTGAAACTTCTTGTCTAGTACGTCTGTCTAGTACGTCTAGTACGTCATGAAATCCTTTCCTTCAGTCACACGTTACCTATACCCGTATTCTACGCCCCAAGAATGCAGGCATGAGCCACAGATGACTGACAGTGTGCATCACACTGGAAACGGCAATAACACACTGAAAAAGCTTTACACGGTTGCGTATTGTCGGTGAACAAAAATTGGAAGAACGCAAAGAAAATATCGTGGGGAGAGCCGAAATAAAATCCAGTCATTCTGCGTGAAGGGCTCGTATTCTACCAGAGAGCTACGCCAGCCCTTCAAACTGCGTCTCAAGAAGACCCTGTAATGGCCTCATGTCGCAGCAACGTTAAATGAGATTGCAGTGTTCTCTCTGGGCTTTTGTAACAATATAAGGCAAATTACATGACTTTACCATAGTGACTTTATCATGTCTTTACCATGACTTTACCAAACTCCTATGACTTTACCATAGACCAACCTGGAAGAATATGACGGAAAATGTTTCTTACTTTATGCACATCATCACCCAGAAACATGAACTTCATTTCGATTGCACTGACATCTGTGCTCTAACGTCAATACCGACGTTACGTCGTACCACCGGATACCTTTGGACATTACTGATGTTGGCGTGCCTGGTAAACCCACGATCAATCCCGTAGCCAGGGAGGGGGGGAGGAGGAGGGGAGAGAGTTTTATGATCCTCTTTCACCCCCGAATTTTCGCTTCGTCAAACAGGCACATTTTTCAAATAGTCGGCCCAACGCAGAACGCTTGACTCAAGCAATAAAAATACTATATGGGTCACTGTTTGTCTTCTGCTTCGCATAAGATGGATTCCCAGAATGAGTAGGATCGGCGGAATGTTTTTCTCATGTTAGCAAATTACTGTTTGATAATTCCAAAATAACCGGGCTGCCCGCAAGAAGATGGCGATGCTACTATGAAATTCCCGCGCCAAAAGCGGGGACGTCTATTATTTAGGCGGCACCTACTAAGTCCTGCGTAGTTTCGAACCTGTAGAAATGTAGTACATTAAACTCTGAGAGGGCCAAAGACTTAACATCCCAAGTTCGAGGCATTTTGTTGAGCTAATGTCAGCAAAATACGAAAAATGCTCGTTGAAATCCATGACATGTCGTGCGTTGCTTTCAGCTAGATTTTCAAAAAAAAAAACTTCACCTTGATTTTCTCCTGCATCAACAAGCATGATTGTGAAGGTAATATTAGAGTTTTCAGAGTACAATTTATCAAACTCGATTCAATGTTTCACTTTAGAGAACCTTTTTCACAGTGCCGATTAATATCAACACACATGAAACGAAACTGAAATGATAATCCCGAGCCTATTTCTGCCGCCAGTGTGCACAAAAATAATACGTATACTTTTGCAAACACCGATCGCGCCGAGTAAGATACGTATCGCCTTTGTGGAGCTGTATTTCTAAAGCACCCTCTGAGTCGAATTAGGCAGCCTGTCGTTACGGTGCTGCTTACGACGATGTTACCTCCATATGCGTCCACTCAGGAGACATTCCCAACAACCCCCCACACCCTTGCGCTCCCCCCCCCCCCCCCACTCAGTTTGGAATGGTGCTATGCAAAATCATGTAGGGTGCAGATATAGCTTTTGGGGGAGAGGTGACAACGACCACCCGAGAATACAAAGAAGATGCCTCACAGCACAAGTTTACCAACAAAGTCCGCATGAATGGAAGTCTCGGACCCCTTAGTTTTGAGATATGGTCATTTTGTCTTTTTTCCCCGTTACAATAAGGCCTATGCAGAATTTTTTAAAAGACGTGTTTGACTTGGTAACAAGGGATCAGTACGACCGATTGACTGATATCAGGATGTAATCAGGATATATGCAGAAATTGCGTTTTACAGGCGGCATTATTTGGTGAATGATTTGCATGGGAGAAGAGCAATCATTTTTGTGAGGATGTCTTTTGTATTTTTCGTGTCGGCGTTGTTTTAGAAATCTGTAAGGAAGCATGGGCAAATACGCCATCGGCTTTATTGGTAGGCGTATTCGTTTTGTTGAGGGAGATGAGACTGTTCAGTGTTATTGGCTTTAATTTCTGGCCAGGTTTAACGGAGTTATCAATTGAAGCAAGCATTCTTATGTGAGTGCCAAGCAATATCGTGTCAGTTTCAAGAAAAATAAAAAAGCAATGACATTGACGGGATAGCATTAAAGGGCTCGTTCCGCAGAAATTCTGATGCCGGCGTTGGGGTCGTTGGTTGTGAGCGAGAAATCGGCGTTGTCTGTGACCGAGAGTTTGAGATAGATTCAAATGAAATGCATAATAATATCTGTGGTTCAAGTCACGATCGAACACAGGCTCTCTGCTTGCTTGTAAAGCAGGTGTTCTGCCACAGCGCCACGCCATTGCTTGGAAGTGCTTCGCAAAAGAAAAAAAAAAAAAACACTACATGAATATCTTGTAGCGGGAAGAATCTCCCTTAACGCATGTGATATTCCGTGAAAGAAGTTTAGAATCGCACCAGGTGTAAAAAAATGTCAGTTGCGCAAGGAGTGAGTGCATTAACGGCCTGCCTATGAAAAAGCGTTCAGACATATTTAGTCATCAGAAGCAGCGAAAGCATAAACAAAGTGAGCAGCTGCGCTGGCTGGTGTGTTGACTTACGGACGCGTAGTGGGCCTTCGCGGATTCGCATAAGGAAGAAATATGGCGTAAGGGGCACTTCGCAGCTGTACTTGCAGTAGGCACTTAAGTAGGCACTTAAGGATAGCTTGAAACGTGCAATGCTACTCGCACGCAGAATGAAATTGCATAGCTTGAAACAGCCAATGTTGAACGCACCAGGCGGTAAAAAATTGCACTGCATTAAAAGCGCATTGCAGAAAAATATTTCCGACTGTATACAAAAGTCGATATTTCGAACGAATGCAAAAATTCATCATGGCAGTTCCAATACAAAGAACTTTAATCACTTGACATGCGTATTCACGGTTGTCAGTACTTGGGGACCGATTAAACATGGTCTTTCTGCGCTGCCTTCTCACAGTAGTTTGGGCAGTTCCTTACACTACAGGATATCTAACCAATAGTGATTGGAGGTTCCTACGTTAGAGATCATTGTTAGCGTAGGTTTAACGGGTCAGCTCTTTCTGCCTCACCGTAAGGGCTGCAGATAATTATTTTTTTCGTCGGGCCGACGTCTTGTTCGCATCACTGCAATCTTGCTATAAAGACATACAACGTGCTTTCGGTACCTCCTCGCTTGGTGCCCACTCAGTAAACTTCCGTGTCCATTAGAGGATCATGTCTTCTAGGGATTGCTATTAACGTATTTCTTTTTCTCGAACAAGCGGTTCGTTAGCTCTCCCGTTAAATACGGAAAATCACCGACACTCCCATTGATCTTGCTGGCGAAATGGTTTACAGTCTACAATCGCCCTCAGTACAGCTAAAAATCAATTATTTTCTTTGCTTAAAAGAGCAGTTTTCGTAAAGCTACCCTCCACCAGTGGGGCTACAAGAACAAAGTCTTAGCCTAGCCCACAACTAAATTAGTGTACCTTAAAGAAATATCCGGGTCAGAACAATCCGGTGCTGGAAGGCGTCTTCTGTTTAATTACATGCAATTAATGGAAAGCTACGAAAAAGGAAATCACTTGCTTAATTGAAACGGTTCTTTTTTGTGTGGTGTTGTCCTCAAGACTGTATGGACTTTTTCTCCGACACGCAATTACATCTTGCAGCATGAGTGAGGTAATGGTATCTAAAATTAGTGCACAAGATTCCAGTGCCTTTTTATTTGTTTGATGATTTAATTTGTTTACTTTGCAGCAAAACACGGATACATGTGGCGCCCGAATAGCCTCAATTTTTGTGGGGCACTGTGATGAGTGTGGTGCGCGTTCGAATTGTGCGCCTTGAAGTATGCATCGGGGAGCGAAGAGCGTGCGCGAACGGTAGACGAATAGAAGACGACGACGTCGAAGCAACGCCTCGTGGGCGCGAGGTCTTGACGTAAAAGTGGCACGATGAGGAAAGACGGCGGAACATCTCGGGAGCCAATCGCTTGCCAACACCGAGGTCTAAAGGTCTCCAATCAGGAGCGGACAAGTGCACCTGAGGGCAAGTGAATCCTGGGCCGCGGAAGATCGGGGGGAACGGGACGAGCGGAAGGTGGTCACCGGACCTGGCGCTGAAGATGGGTCGTCGGGTTGCGGACCCGAGCCATGACGACTTCAACCGACCGGGGCCTCCTGCAGTCGCTTTCCCGCTTGAGATGACCGTAGCCATCCGGTCGTGAACTCAGCCCAGGACCTGCGGACTTCGGTACCGACAGGCAGGCAGCAGCGGTCGGGCTACGGGCCCGAGCTGTGCACCGACTCTCCTGGCCAGTCTGCCCCTGGTTTCTCTACGGTTTGCCCAACCGTCTACGAAACCTCATCGCCACCAGACAGCCCCGTCTACTCCATAAGCCGGAGCCTCCGCGTTCCCGTTTGCGCAAACGTCGCCGAGCCTTCGACGACAT
Source organism: Rhipicephalus appendiculatus (assembly GCA_030522465.1). Lineage (NCBI taxonomy): Eukaryota > Metazoa > Arthropoda > Arachnida > Ixodida > Ixodidae > Rhipicephalus > Rhipicephalus appendiculatus. Next base: position 298,814 of record JALIZH010032966.1, read on the forward strand.
GGTGAGACCCACCACCTTTCTGGTCCCGCTTCGCCGCTAGCCGCGTCAGAACTATATTGAGGACTTTAAGACTTTGAACTATCGCTTTGTTTGTTCTGAAGAGAGTTTACCGTGTGCAGTGAACTTTTTATTAGTTGTTTACTAGTTTGTTAGTTTTCCCGCTTTAACTTTTTATTAAAAGATTTGTGTGTTTTTGTTAAACAAATGGATTTGCCCTTCTTGAAACTCTCATAGGCACAGCCCTATAGAGAGCTAATCTAAACCGTGTAAAGAACCTGCATCACAGGCACATACGTTTGCCAAAACACCCAAGCCGCAAAATAAAAACGTCCTTCATATGCAAACTCGCATACATATACATAGATGTAATTGTGGCATTATAAAAGACTATATGTACTCTTCTGAATTTCGAATTAATCAGAGAGATGCCGACAAACATTTGATATTAGCTTCTAATATATATTGACTTAAGATCTCGGTAAAGAAGACAATTTTGATGAACTGATAAAACATTTTCAGTCATTTCATTCAAGCATATAATTCTTATTTGTGAAAATGCTGTCCCCGCGATCACAATTGTGTGTGCGATAAAAAGTTTTCTTTCTACAATTCTTTCATATGAAATGGCTCATTGCCTTGTATTTTAGTTTGTAGCATTTGCAGCGAAGCGTGCGATGAACTGTTGCATGAAATACGGTTCTTCCCCATCTTGCTATCAACGAAATAATACACAGTGAACGCAACAGCCATATGAATGTATTTCAAGCGATTTCAATAATTTGTTCACACCTTATTGTGTTTCTCGTCGGAGTACACTACTTGGACACTTTATTTCACATGCAACATCACAGTGTTGTATGACATATTCCCGCTAATAAAACACACACACAAGTGTGTGTTTTACTGTCATACAGCAAACAACACCGACTAGGCCAAGAAGAAGTTCTCCTCAAGCATCACAGTGCGTGCAGTACTTGTTCTTTTAGGTGAGCCTCATATTGGAGCGAATTATATCTGAATTTTGTTATCTTATAGCAGCAATGTATTTACTCAGTTAGGAAGCTGAACATTTTCGATGTCTCTTAGAAACTCTCAGTCAGTGTCACCTGTGCAGTTGAGATAATTGTTGACGGCTTCAATGCCATCGCACAACACCTCAATCACTGTCTCCCTTGCAAACGTTCTAGTGTTATTGCAGGTCAACACGGGGTTCTAAAGTGCTCCAAATACTTTGATGCATCTTTTCTATGTTACTGAAAAAAATTAAACACATCCTCCTGAAAACGTGCTCTTTAAGGCCTAAGCTGAGGTTTTTGTTCAAGTTTTTTGTTAGAATGTGAAGAAATGCACTGGAATATCAAAAGAAAGTTCTAACTTACGAAAATAGTACGAGCTGTTCCGCTCTTAGAAGGCAGGCAGTCGCTTATCTTTACAAAATTATCCTCCGAATATCATAACTGCGATCATGCTGCGAAGATTTGGAAGAGATCGTAGGTATTTTAAGTAATAAAGTACCAGAAGAAAATTCGACAGTAAAAAATAAGCAGCATAGTTTCGAAAAGGCTGCTCCAATGCTACAGAGTTAATTATTTCATACATTTCACTTACATTTGTATGCTAACGGTCAAATTGCAGCGTTCATTGTGCACTTAACAACGCCTTGAATAGAATAGTTCTTAGAAAAATTTTTAAACTAGTGAAAAAAGTAGTTTTTCTGATGCCGTAACATCTTGAATCTCAATAACTGCGAACGCATTGTTGTTGTGGATGGACTGCTCGGAATATCTACTGCCCACTCAGGGCGCTCACACAGAGCAGGACTATAGGGCTGACGCTCTTGGTTTTGCATATGAATGAAAACTGACGCTGTTGTAGCACCTGTAATGGAAATAGCACTACTCGCAGATTGTTGTGCGCTCTTTCCTTCAGTAGTGTTTTGCACAAAATGAGATAGGACTTGATTTAAGGTGGAGTAACATATATGTTCTTTCCCAGAACAGGCGCATGGCTTGCAGTACAAATAAAAATTGTTTCGTTCTGGAAAGCGCAAGAAATTTACTGGGGTGCGTGTACAATGCGCCTTTTATACGATTGCTTAATTGTACAAGTAGCCTATGGGTATGTTGGCGAAATAGTCGACAAAATTGTCATCAAAGACTTTTATCGGAACCCGCACTCAAAACCACGCTATTATTTTATAAAGCAAATGCAAGCTTATGTAGAGAAATATTAGCGTTACTGAGCACGCGGTACAAGAATCGTCTTACGTATACGCAAATGCGCCGCGCGCCAAGCATCTACCTAGTATTCACATAAGATAAATGTATAATTATGCTATGGAATGGTTAATTGACCACTCGATTTCTAGTTCAGTGTAGTCTCTGAGGCTGCATGGCGTACTCAAGGCCCCGTAGGCCTGGTGACAGTACTTCACATGAAAAAAATAAGCAATGCCACAACAAAGAGAGGTGTTGCCCGTCGAGTGGTAAGCGTAATACTCAATTCTACATCAACTAGAGAAGAACAGTTTCAAGTTAGCCATTTTTCAATAGGCAACACTTCGCGTATTGCTGGCGCGGACAATTACAGGTTAGATCCCATCAGCAGAGAGCCAAGAAGATGTTTCGTATTTTCGACGGGATTTGAGCATTTGCCTTCGGGGACAGTATTAGGATACGCACAGCTGAGACAGAGTTTTATCGCACGAGCGAACTGGAGACTCAGATTTATCACTTGATGGAAAAACGAGGAATGTTCTGGAAGGCAGGAACGCGGAAGTTGTATGTTTGGTATTTTCCGCTTCGCTCCACCAAGGAAAGCGATATCCTTACCTTCAGTATTTGCCTGTCCCATTTAGACGAAACCACTTTCACAGACTCGATGTCATTTGCCTTTAGCTTAAATGAGTTAAAGCTAAAGAAGTTATGAAATATATATATTTATATATAAATATCAAATATTTAGGCTCAGCGCTATTCAGTCAGCCTCTAATATTCGTTTACAGTGTGGAAAAAAATAGTCAAGAAAACTGAACAACATTGGGGCGAACGCGCTGTCAGTTTTCCCGTGTCATATATACTGCATAACCAGCATCACCTGCGTAAAATTCCTGGATAAGAAAAGTACCAACAGCATAATCAACTTAAGGTAAACAGCAGGTTCCGCAGGGCAAGTTTATTGAGCTAATTTGTAAAGGCACTTCAGGGAATCAATTCGGGGCTTCTATTTTCACCTTCAATGGTCGGAAAATGGTACCACGGAGATAAACACGCGAACCGGAAATTAGCGAGTAAATGCAGTACTTCTTGCTCTTGCCTTTACGATGTCGGCTACTGAGAGCATTAGTGGGGCCCTTGCACTGAATGCAAAATATATTTGCCTCTCTTGAATTGATGCAGTATAATGCCGTTTAAACCTTTGTTAATCTTCACTCAATGTACCATATATACAAGTGGTTAACGCAAAACATATGGCGTCTAGAAACGTTAAAAAAGCGCATAATATTTTATGTATGTTTATCATTCTGCAGTCTGCCCATACCTGAGGCAGTCGAATTATGTAGGGTCGGCATTTTATAAAGTGATCAGCTGCCCAGAATTCTGAATTTGGGCGCCAAATGTTTGTGCTTTTTTTTTGCTTGAACAACTTTAATGATCACGGACACTTGTTGTTTTCGCGGCAAAAATAACCTAAAATGTATTTCGCGTGTTATCTCCGTTGCATGCATTTAGTTTCTTACAACGATATTCTAAACTTCATCAAAACTGCTGTAACTTTTCTGAACCTCTGGTTATAAAACCGGCTAACGTTGCTTCTTTCACAATCATAAAACCCCCGAATTTTTCGACGTGATCAACACAAAAATGTCAGCCCCTTCATTTCTTATTTCAACAAGCAAGTAACGCAAGCACCGTGTTATCAAATGTTTAGTGTTTCGTTTTGAGGAGATGGTGCATGTTTGACCAAATACTCAAATTCACAATTGTCGCGGTAGAAAACACTATTAGAATGAGAGGGTTACGAAAATTTTTGCGAAATATATTGCCTTCGGAGAAGTCACATCTTTTTTTCGAAGAATTGGTGATACCGACCCTGACACTCTAGACCGCATAAAAGAGAAAAAAAAGGTTTGGTGAAGTGCGTCAACAGCAATGATTGAACGTAGTTCTTTTTGCGACTAACTCTCTTTTCACATTCTTTATAACGGCCTCACACATTAGGTTTTGAAACTGGTAAAGGTTTTGAAACTCTTAGCGGTCGTGCCTAACCAATGCCCCTCAGAAAGAAGAAAAATACGTTTGTATCAAAGTAAACCTAACAAGAAATATATTTGGCACTGGCTTCAGCTTTTCGCGGGTCATTAATTTGTTCAATCAAGGTCCTCGAAGGGTACTGTTAAAGCTAGTTTTAAAGTGCTGGAAGATGCAAGCGAAGCGAACATTCTAGAGATAACTATGGGCAATGCGGCTGTTCAGTGGACCTTGCATAATGGAACTCTGTTGCAAGGGAAAGCATGCCGTATTGGGGAGCCACCGCGAGTCTTCGATGCGGTTGGAATTCCCACAAATTCTTGACAGTGGCAGCTTCCGTCTAGCTTTAACAGATATTTCAAGATACTTCAGTGCAAGTTGAAGATGCCTTTAAAGCTCTCGGACAATGCAGGATGTTCGTCATTGAACTTGTATGCCGCTGTAGACACGCACGTTTCCATCTGCCGCGACATGACATACAGAATCGGTTTAGTGAACCAGCCTCGAAGCAGCCGTTACGCTGATTCAATTAACGTTAACTGTAATCCTACTTCTTAAGCCACTAGCCTATGGGAAATTTTTGCAGGCAATCATCTTCGGCCCTATCCGTATGCTACCCAAAGTACACGCTCAGCAGCACTTCGCCGTAACCGTCATCAGTGTATAATGTTATGCTGGTTATCAAAAGTTCTTTCCCGTTGCAATTACGAAATAAAGTAAAGGTTCAAGAAAAAGAGAACGTAGGCGTTCCATCAGTGGTTAATAAAGACAAATATATGGAGCTTCCAAACAGCGTATGCAGTGTAATTCATTCATAACTATGCAAAATGTAACGATGTATGCCTTAAACGATCAACTTTTTCGGATTTCTAAATTTTTCTTCGATCCCGGTCGCAACGGTCGCCTTTGGATGGAGGCGAAATGCTAAGACCCGCGTACTGTGCGATGTCAGTGAACGTTAAAAAAACAGCAGATGGTCGAAAATTTCCGGAGCTCTTACATTTCCGGACGCTCATTACACGCAATTTCCGGACGCTCATTACATTTGAACGATCAAAGGCATGAACCTTGTGCACATTCGACTGGTTAGCGAACCTGCACAACGAACATGCATACTACTAAAACATAAGCTATGATGTCTAAAAATTTATTTATAAATTGTTTTCGCACCAACATCATGACTTTTTCACAATGGATGCCTTGATAATGTGGGTCTATAAATTCATTTTGACAACCAAGTGTTGTTTAGAGTGTCGTCAAATTTAAGCAAACGTATCGTTTCCTTGTGATAACACTTCATTTCCACCAAGATGAGCCCACTGTCGCCATCAATCTAATGCGCGCATTCGTATTGCACAGCGCGAGCATAGTGAACCTAGGTTACTAATGAAATACAACGAGTGTTCAATGCAGAACACTTCCACAAACCAGTGTTGAGTGGCTGTCAAAATTCGAATTTGCGTCTCATTCCAAATCGCATGTATCCCAGCACCTTTCATAATAATCGGTCGTTCCTGGCTTCCGGCTGAGAGTATCCTTGCTGAAACGTTCCATTTGTCACTCAAGTCATTCGACATTTGTCTGTATGAAATCCACACATTTTCCGTATATTTACCCTATATTTCCATAAGATACTTACGGAAACATTTAATTATCGGAATGTCATACGGAACGCTTCAATAGTATAGCGAACCGCATTAATGCCGTGGCGGCAGTGTAAAGCGGAAGCTCTTCTCAGCGTTGAGTAAGCTTTTGTTTAAACGAAATTCATTAAGTTTCTGTGCGGTTCTACAAAAGTGGGTCATAACGAAAATTGTCATGACTCTGCATTATTCACCTTTGTACATTATCTAAACAAGAAAAAGACATTACTTAGCACACCGAATGTTAATATAAGTATTTGTATTGTTGCAAATAAAGTCAATGCAAAATTCAAGCAAAAGGGAAATCAGAACGCATATTCAAGGAATTCGTTCGACGATCCGCAATAGTGACCAATAAAGTGGCTTCTCCCAATGGTTTCATTGAAACATGGAATGTTAATTGGACAGTGGGCATGGACTTAATTGAACACTGACGCATTTGTCGCACAATGACGGCAGCACTATATTACTCCCACAGAATTGCATCACTAGCGAACTCCACGAACCCTCCGTTGCGACAGTCGTTTTCTGTGTACACGACAGAAAACGTTCGTGACGTGAACTCCGCAGGAGCACGCCTACTGAGAAGGGAAAGGAGGTGGAAGAACTTTGTGGTCAAGTGCATGGACGCTGATTACGGTCTGAACAAAGGAAGGAACAGGAGACAAAGAAAAGGCAGGGATGTTAACCAGTCTACAAGGACCGGTATGCTACCCTACACTGGGGAAAGGGATGGGTGAGTTTTAAAGACGGAGAAAGAGAGAGAGGGAAGAGCACGCACACTCAAAGTCACACTTCACAGTCATGATAACGCCATTAGCCCTTTACTGCCGAGTGTCGCGAATTCGTGACATACCCAAAAACTCCGAGCAAGCAAGTCACGAAATGCGTGCCGCCTTAATGCCGGATGTTGAGTACTCACGGGGAACGTAGCTTGCAGCATGAAAAATGTAGCGCTGTCTCGTGTAAGCTATGCTATGCTAGAACCAAGTGTTGCGTAGCTGATGGCGGAGAGCGCGAAGCACGTGCCAACAGCTCTCACTTCGTTCTTTCTCGCCTGAGTGATGTAAGTTCAATCTTCTATAATATTTTTTATTTGGTGTGTACGTACCCAAGAGTTGGCACACGACATATTACGTAGTTCTGAAGAGATAGAGGGAAAGATAAATGAAAGAGAAGGAGGTTTACCAGAGGAAGACTCCGGTTTGCTACCCCGTTGCAAGATCCTCGCTTCTGTGGCATGCCGCGAATTTGCGACATACATAAAAGTATGCACTAAAGTTGAAGTTTAGAGAATTTAACTGTGGAATCAATAAAAGGTTGCTATTTAAAGCTGGAAAATGAAAACATTTTTTTTCTTCGGCGGTTTCATAGTTCAGGTGTTGAAGGGTTAGTATATAACCGCCGGTTCAAGTCTTCAAGAAGTTGAGTAGTGAAGAAGTCGTTAAGCATGCTTGTGTTCTAAAGTATTAACATTCATGGCCCTACAGAGAAATAGTGCGGCCAGCTCGTCACGCAATGGTATACATTTCTAGTTGTGTACTCAGTGATAATAATTGCTGCCAATAATGTTCAGTTTGAGTTTTTTAGAAAATCCACAGTTATTTATGCTCGCTTAGGTTATCACCTAGAGGCACTTTGCGAATCATCTTATATACGAATGTTGTGAGTGTTCGTTCATATTGCTATATTGTGGGACAAAGTAAACTGTATTTTTCGGTTTAGATGTGGCGCATACGCACCAAGAAGAATCTGTAAAGAATAAAATTAGAATCAATTATTTCATGGCGACAAATTCCTACTTATTATGTACTGACAGTTCGCGCTCATGAAGAACGCCAAATCACAGCTTTGAATAAATGGCAACCTTCAACAACTATTGTGAAAAAAGTGGCTGACTTGGTATGGCATTTTTGAAGCTTGCTTAAATGTGGTGACAAAAAGAAAGTCGCACAAAAGATACCACAAAAGGTTTTTATTTCCATGACGCATTAAGACATGTAGCTAGCAGGAAACAAGCATTACCGACGTATTTTCACAAATTACATGTTGCTTACACCTACGCGTCTTTTAAGCAGGATAACATTAATGCGGAAATGCAGTCGTATGTCTTGACAGCCCCAAAGATGGCACATCCATTAGTTGTTGTGCTTCAACCATGTCAATTACATGAGTTTCGTTTATGTCACTTGTGAGTTGCAATCGATGTTAACCGCCCACACCGATTGAAAGCAGGTGTATATAAAATGTCACTACAGTGAAGTTTAGTATGCCCTAGAACAATTTCTTTTTTCACCTGCACATGACAGTGTAGCCATTGTAATATGTCTTCAAGGTGAAGCGGTGGTTCGCTTAAGGCACTTTTTGCCAGGCGATACTAGAATTGAATAAACATCACCCTATGGCGCATGACTCAAAGCCTACTTTGATTTATGTATAGGCATAGCCTGTTTCAATGAACAGGTATTCACATACTCACCAGCGTAGATTTCCCATTGGAAGGAGGGGGAGTGGCGACTCGTGTAAGGACTGGCCGGACTATTGAGATATTCAAAATACACGCCCAGAAGATCATTGCATCCCTACAATACCTGTATTAAACAGATGTGGCCTCTAATAATCTTATAACCACTAAAATGTGTGCGACGCCGAAAAAGAACGGAGAAGTCCCCCCCCCCCCCCCTTCTTGTCGATGAGTTTGGGGGGAAAGCGGCGTAGCTTTCCTTGCTGGAACATCCGTTGTTGGCACACCTGCTGATTTATAACTTACTCCGTCTATGTCATTCTCTCAGTATTCATTATGTGCACGTACGAATATACATGCACGAATGTGTGGAAATCCGCGCTAAGATATCTAAGTTTCAATCCAAAAACTTACACTGCCTTTCATCTTTTTTTTGCCACAGAGAAAGAAAAAAAACCCACAGTATCTTAGTGGCTCACTTCTGCCGTTCATATATTTTTGTATTTCACGCGCCAAGATACGTATATCTGGAGTAAAGGCCTTTTCTTCGCACTCTAGTATTACATGCAGCTGAAGTCGATAACACGTCTGTGCATCACAGCTCGTTCCACAAAGGGTGTCATTAATTTCCGCCGACAATAGCTGACGTGACCCACTAAGCATTCTGAGCTCGTATCGCTTTGAGTAGGCCGCGCATAGCTGTGCCATTGTCTGAAGCGAATGCGATTCGCGACCATGAAAACTTTGCGATAGAGCTGTGCCTGCGTTTGTATCGAAAGAAAATGTTCTCCAACAAAGCACTAAAACTTTTGGCCTAGGGTGCTCACACCGTCGTACGAGGCCTCAAAATGCCAACGGTCGCACCCACAATGTAGTGTAATGATGGTACGCTCTACTGCGTGGCTGACAAACGACGTAGATACAATGTGAACGAAAGTTTTGAGGCATCATCTCAAAAAATAGCTTCGCTCCCAGAGTAAAATACTCACGAGTTTGCATCCTGCATAAAACAGGAGCATTGTTTCGTATATGAGAAGGTGGTGGAGAAGAGGGGGGTGTGGCTTTGCTGAAGTGCTGCTCCGCCCCCCCCAAAAAAAACACGTCTGTTTCTCTTTTATGATATTGCCTGATGTATGTTTTCACTGTCTATTAGTTGTCTACTATTTAGAAAATGATAGAAAATCTGACAGCGTGACTGCGTGTTCTCACCAGTAAAAAAAAAATTCCCCGGTGATGACATTAACAAGACATTAGACGAAAATTTGCGCTACATCTGTCTTCTACTGTAACCTGTCTTGTCGGACTATATATTACTATCCGTGAACTTTGACTAAAAAGTTTTACCTTAAGAGATAGGTGAATGTAAACGAGATAAAAATTTACACCATCTTCCCAAAGGGAACCCTGATGGGATGTGAAGCAGCAGCGTTGCGCACGGGTGGCGTCACGGGTTGAACGGCGCTAACGCGGGTGCTGCGGTGAGCGCTGGAAGATTCGTTTGAAGCGATGGCTGGCGTAGGTCTTGTCGTTGCGCGTTAGGCGGCATCTGCGGGCGCTGCGGCGAGCTCGCAGCAGGCGAGGGAGAGAGTGACGTCAGCGCGCACTGCGAGGGGAGCGAGACGTCAACGCGCAGCTGCGGCGTGACCTACTTGGCACCGCTCCAACACCTGCGGCGAGGGGAGCGCGTTGCGGCGCGTTCGTACGGACGCACGGACGGAGGGATAGCGTTACACAGCCTAGTCAAAGAGCTGCTTCGCATCTAAAAGTATATAATGACGGCGTATACTAGGGCCTACAAACAACAAGCCCCTCTTACTTATTCGCCATAGACCGCGTCATCCATACAGCATTTCATGCCTATCCTATCGCAAGTTCACGTGGGCAACCAAAGAGCTAATGTGGATTGTGCTTTTATGAGTACACGTTCCGCGAATGTTGATATATACATAAATTTGATTTTTTTTCTCTAGAACTTTAGCACATGATATTCTTTCTCAGCACCACTAAAATAGGCTTGTTCGTAATCAACATCAACTGCCTAAAAGAAATATACATCCCTAACGGTGGTAAAACAGCTTGAAACCAGAGCTCATGGCTCATATTCCGCGTCAAAAACTCTATTAATTGAAAAATAAATAGAGGGCGAGTCGTTTCCCTCTCCAGTTACTTATTCTGGTTTTCAAATCCTCCACATAAGATTTCAGCTCAAATAAATGAATGGTTTATCGTGCGCTCATTTTGAATATTAACAAGCTATTATTCATGGCCTTTAAAACTCCATATAAACCTTCTTTAATTTCACACAATCGGTGAGTGCTTACTTTAATAAGATCATAATTTCTGCTGCTGTCTAGATTAGCACTTGCTTTTGAAAGCTTGTTATACATGTGACATATCTTAGAAAGTTTGACGCCGATAGATTGTCTACTTTCAATGCAGTGAATACATTGCATGTGAAAAAATTCACAACCCACCATGACGTTCAGGTGCAGGGGTTCCCAAGTGGGGTTCACAGACCCCAGGGGTTGGCGAAGCCATTTTCGGGGATCCGCAGAACTCATCCTCGAAAGTGGCCCCTTTTTTATTTTTGCTATGCTTCACTGCATACCATATTTTCAATGCGGCGGAGCTAACTTACGTTTTCCCCGTTTCGTGAGATAGCTGCAGAGCTTTTGTTGGCACTTTTGTACGGCTCATGCACGCGAACATACTTTTCAGAGCTTTGCTTATTTGAAGAAAAAACACAGCTAGAAACAGGTTGAGTGAGGCTGCGGACTGCACAACTTATCGCGACGAGCTGTTGCGACCAAATTAGCACGGCCCTTTAGATCGACCATTCCTTGCCAGGGAGACATGAAATGCACCTGTTTCACGCAGAACTTCTGTCTTAATTTGTGCACCCCCCCTCCCCTTCCTGTCTCACTACAAGGGGTCCCTCATCACTTTTACTGCGCGCTGAAGGGTCCGCGAAACATCAATGCTTTAGAACCACTGGTCTAGAAGTTGTGGTGCTCGAGTGCTGACGTGACGAACGCGGGATCAAATCCTGGCAGTGACGGCCGCATTTTCGATGGAGGCTAAAATGTTTGAGGCCCGTGAAAGTGGAATTAGGTGCACGTTAAAGAACTCCAGGTGGTTGAAATTTCCAGAGCCGTCAACTACGGCGTCCCTCATAATCATATAATTGTGAGGCGTTAAGCTTCGGAAATTATTATTATTCAAAAAAAAATCTCACATTCCCCACGTGCCACGAGAAGCAGGTAATAAAGTGATTCGCTTTGATACCAAATATTCCTGAATGAGAACCTGCGGGTGGTTAACATTAGCAGTGGGGATAAGCAGTATCCCCAACGACGCACGAAAACTGCGTGAATGGCTGTCGCTGCCAACGCAATTTCGTATACTAACACGAAAAGCCCTAAAGATTGCCTGGCCTGCTAAAGGCACACAGGAGGTGTTCGTGTGGCGTGACAGAGCGGGCGCGAGCAATGTCGAGGCGAGGAGGAGAAGTTGAGCGCAGGTGCCTTACGCGCATGCGCAGTAGTGCGCAGCTGGTGGCAGAGTCTTAATGGAGTGGGCGCGAGCAGTGTACAGGCGCCACGCGAGACCGCGCGCAGGTCGCCATGTTGGCGTCACGGTTGTATGCGCAGTAGCGCACAGATGGCGGCGAAGCGGTGTCCCGCTTTGGCAGAGTGAGTGCGAAGCTACACTCTGTGATGTCCGCCATATTTTTCAGGGAGGGCATTGATGCATTCTGTCCGCCATTGAAGCCTAGTGTCAACGATATTACAGCGAAAGCTGTTATGAGATCACAACAAGGGTCGTTTCTGCGCCGTAGTTGTCCGGCACCGCCGCCGCCGGTGTCCGTAACCAATATCGCACGAAATAAGAAAAAACTAACTAAATAAAAAAACACCTATGACAGATTGGGAATCGAACCCGTGTCCTCTGCGTGGCAGCCCAACACTCTACCACTGAGCTACGCCGCTGCTTTGAAACTGCGCTGCAAACTGACCCTACGCAGGCTTCATATCGGGTAAGGAATCGCGTTAACGTGTGTTGTAAAGCGTTTTAGAGCAGTAAAGTAAGAACCAGGCGTCACACAATGCGAATTGCGTAACGAGTGGGTTGTTCAATGCTCCAAACCATTACAAAAGCCTGAGGCATAATTCTTCATCGTCGTCAGCCACAGCACAACAAAGTGCACATAATTCGCTACACGAGTGTAGCGGGCACCGCGCTTTTCCGAAGAATGTCGAATAATGGCATAGTAGACGCTTCCCCGCTACGCAAAAAGTTATGAGGATTTATGGCGTAGTGGGTACCATGCAAGTGGGCTCGTAGTAGTTGCCCCAAGAGTGTTTAAAAAAGGTTAAAGGGCGCTCTCACAGCTTTCGCTGTGGCTGTGCTGCGCGTTCTGCGCAGGCCTGGCGGTTTTTTTTTCGTAAGATTACACAGGTACCCAGTCGGACCGGTAGGACGGAAATAATATATAGATAAAGGTGATTTACTACGTTTTGTATTGGGACGACTAGCGTAATTTTCCAGGAAGGAGGATGGCATGCGGTTATTCATGCATTATTCAGTAATTTTGATGAAGATTTGGCGGCTACTGGTCCCAGGTTTTCCAGCGCAATATGTTATTCTACCAGAACCACCTGCTGTCCTCTGAGGGCGCGATGCAAGTGTGTTAACTCTCCAAGTAAAGCGGATGATCTTGGTCATGATGACTTCTATTGATAAACAAAAAAATTAATGAATGTCTTCACTTGCTCAAAACATGCTACGTATTCAGGCGTGTTGCCTGCTGCACTTTGGCGCGTGATATGGTGTCAAAATTCGTCTGCTATGGTGGTTTCCAGTACCTTCTGGACGGAAGCTGTGCCTCTAAATGGTTGCTTATGTGTTATAGAACCATAAAAAAAAAGCGCGCGCTAGAAGGCACCAACTTGGCTCTTTGTGTAAGGATAGATACTGAAGTGCTGGATTCTCGCCTGTATTTTGTGCCTAGTCGCTCCAGCTGTCGACGCATATGGTCGTGCATTTTTCGGTATCTCTGTATTTTCTCTCAGCTCTGTATACGCCATATCGCTCAAATTCTCTCGTATTCAGAGCCTACTCCAGCGTAAACTTTAGGAATTTTAACAAACTAGAAATTCAGCAAGAATTTATCATCTATAAGTGATAACAGACCGTGTGTGTAAGTGACAGTATCAGCTTCATTCATCATGTGATGCCGTAAAGCCTACTAGTTCGGTATTTTCGCTGAGCTCCTATAAAATACGAAAAGCGTAGTCTAGGTTGCTGTATTGGGAGAGGAAAATCATCACTACCTCGTGCTTAATACCTGACCTTTATAAATCTCCACATGCAATATCTTGTCAACAGACATTCAGGTCTTGGCAACTATGTAGCTAAATCCCCGCAGGAACATCACTGAGCCGTCCATTCAACAGACACAATTGAACTGAATTGCTTTTCGTATGTCGTTTCTCCGATGATCACCGTACGCACTTCCTGACATGACATTGAGGGCATTGAAATATCCGGTTAATATCACACCGTTTGTGTAGCTCTGCAGAAGGCCTGTCAATGGAGAAAGTGAGAAATATCAGGGATTGCATGATGACATCCCCAATTGCGAAATACCAGCGTTGTAACGAGACTGTAGTGACATTTATCTGCGCACAGTAGGAAACAAAGACACTATTACGAAATGCAAGTCACGAAACTTCTTTTCTTGGAAGCATCCACCATGTCCTCTCGGTAATGGAGGTGCCAAGCCTCATTTACAGAGTTCCTGCTTTGAAGCTAGCAATGACGGTTGGGTCGAAAGAAGCCTTCTGGAGTCTAACATGTCCCGCTGGAAATCTCGCCAAGTGCCAAGTTATTGCACTTCGAGTGACGGTAAAAGGAAGACTCCCAGGTGAAAGCAGCAATGTTCGGGAACAACCGCCGGCGGCAGCGTCCGCTGTATTGTCAATCAAACAAGAATTTTCCAAGTAAAGAAACGATCAGTCGCTTTCTAGAACAGCTAAACACGGCTTATATGGCAAGGAGGCAAACCACAAAACTAAGCGAAATTCCCAGAGCCCGCAGCATCGAAACTGCTACGGTGCTTTCTTTTTCTTTTTCCGTTTTATTGCAAAGACACTCCGATGAAATTACACTTTGCTTTTTTCGTAGCAAATGAGGTGTGAATACTCCCCACGTGAGAAAGCCGTCTGGAACGGCAAAATGGCAGTAGGGAACAACTTAGCAAACTGTGCCTAAAAGCATTTGTTAATTACCGAATCGCTTGGCTAGCGCCAAAGCTTTTTGCCAGACCTACAACTGCTCATAGTATCCAACTTTAATGTCCGAACCAAATGGTGAATTGCCGAGTGGTCCTCGGCAGACCAAGTGTGTTTGTACGAGATTGTACTACCCTGCGTCTTTACATAATATCTGGGGTTTCAGGCGCCGAAGCCAGAATATGATTATGAGGCGCGCCATAGCGGAGGGTTCAGGAAATTTCGACCATTTGGTGTTCCTTTAACGTTCACTGATATCGGACAGCCAACTGGCCTTCAAACATTCCGCCTTGATTCCAGATGTCAACGCCCGCGGCCTGCATCGAACCCGTGACCTTAGAGTCATCAGCCCAGCACCGCAGCTTCTGTACCACTGCGGTGGATTTTTCCTCTTGACTTGAGCTGCTTCACCAGATCTTCCTTGCAACCGCACTTTAGGCTGTTTACCCATTTGAATGAAAAGTCTCGAATCGGAATACAAAATTGTGTCTGCTGAGCGTTTAGCATCAGTGGGTACGTGAAATGCCTTTCGTATGTCTATAATAATACAAAGAGAGAGAGAGAAATATAAAGGAAAGACAGGGAGGTTAACCAGAGGAGGACTCCGATTTGCTACCCTGTACTTGGGAAGGGAAAAAGGGGGTGTAAAAGAATGAAAGAGAGGAAGAAGAGTTTGTGACAGTAGGCAAAAAAAGAAAAAAGTTGTTTCTGGAACACCGTCCGTGTCCTAGGCAGCAACATTGTTCGCGCACAGTCACAGTTTGTCATTCAGTCCGGTAGCTTGCAGAAACCGAATCAACGCCTTCAGAGCGGCTCGTGTTGTAGACCGGGTAGGCCAGGGCCCCAGGATTTTGTTCTCTCTGAGAGGCCGGTTGTCCAGCTGGCCCAGTGCCGCTGAGAGGGTCGCTCTTTCGCTGTTGAAACGAGTGCAGTCACAGAGAAGGTGCGCGACTGTTTCGCTGCACCCGCATACTTCACAGGATGGGCTGTCAGCCATTCCAATCAGAAATGAATAGGCATTTGTGAACGCCACTCCAAGCCACAGACGGGCCAGCAAGGTACTGTCACGTCGTGATTGGCTGGGCGGGATACGTAGCTGGAGGTCAGGATCCAAAGTATGCAGCCGCGCACTTGTGAACGCTGGTGAATGCCACAAGTGCAACGTCAGACGACGGGCTAGTACACGAAGTTCTTTTGCGGCGTCGGATCTTGACAGTGGAATGGCGACACTGCTGACACTGTCGTGGGCGGATCGGGCAGCTGTGTCCGCTTGGTAATTTCCTTGAATGCCACAGTGACTAGGAACCCTATAGAAAAATCTCATATGATACGTATGACACATATCCAATAATCTCGTATGATTATACGAGAACACATATGATTCATATGTGTTCATACGAGCATATGTGTCATATGAGAATTTTCGGTAGGGAAGCCACTGGAATATCACTTTGTGCTCTTTTTCAATTGCTTTATGATGGACTTGTCTGATTTCCGCCACGAGCTGCTCATGGGAGCCATGACGTAAAGCGGAGGGCAGACTTTGCAGGGCTGCTTTGCTATCGCAAAATATAGCCCACGAATTAGGTGTCTGCTCTATAGCAAACTGAAGAGCAGCACGGAGGGCTACTAGTACAGCAGCTGTAGTTGAGGTTGCTTGAAACGTTTTGAGCTGTATTGTCATAGATCTTACTGAAATTATTACGGCAGCGGTTGAGCTTGTAGCCATAACTGAACCATCAGTGTAGATATGCGTGACAGCACTGCACACCTCGTGTAAATAAAGTAATGCGGCCTGTTTAAGTGCAAGCGGTGACATTCTTTTCTTCTTCGTAACCCCAGGTATATAAAGGCGCACTTCAGGTCGATGTAGGCACCACAAAGGCGAGGAAGGTCTTGCTGCAGGCGTGTAATTCGAGGGCAAATAACTAGTATGGGCAGCAATAATGTGACTGAATGTTGTACGCGGATTTCTGCAGGTAAAGATGCCAGATGGTGCGAAGGTACCCGGGCAAGGTGTCGAATATGTGCCCTGAGGGAATCAGTGGTTAAGTACGTGGTTATAGGATGATCTCCAGCAATGACAATTATTGCCGCTGTAGACGCACATGTTTTTTTTTCTTTTTTTGTGCGAAAGCGTACCGTGCGATACTGATATACGAACGAGGGCACCAAAAACGAAGAGACATCGAGCCGAAAACATGCTTCACTTTACGTCAGACGGCGCGGCGATGCAGTTTTATCTGATTGTGGTCGCCGCTCACCCGTCCCGACTAATTTTTCTGATAGATGTACATATGTGACAGTCATACTACTGTGGCTGTCTACACTTCTAAATGACTTAATTTAAGGAAAGAACGCTGCCGTACCGAAGTTTTAAAATTCATAAGGTTTAGAGTGAATGGAAGTGAAAAAAAAATACGCTGACTCTACAAAGTGTTGTACTATAGAACTGGTTGATTCGTAAGGGCTGAGGGTTTAAGCCACTGGTAATTTTTGAAAATCAACTGAGGGTGTCGCGCTTGGATAGGACCAACAATTTTTTTTATGTGGCCTCTATTTTCTTGCATGGAGTAAGAAGACTATGAAAAAAATCGCGAAAAGCGCTATTAGAAAACCCACGCTCCAGTGTTCTCACGATCGTATCTAGGGAGCATAGAATTGAAAATAAACAACATCGCCATTGCTCATATAGCCGACGAAAAAAAGGGATGGAGAATAAGCGTGTAAAAAAAGAAAAACAGGCACCGCACGTACCGTAAATGAACGGAATTTCGGCATTTGCATTGCTTCCCCTTCTTGTGCGACATTATGAGATAAAGAATAACGGCGGAAAGAGCCAACACAAGACGAGAAACTGATAACATTTCTAGAGTACAAGAACGAACGAAAGAATAGGAAGGGCCATGATCGTGAATGAAGGCTGCCATTTGCTCGTCCCCTTCGGTAGCCGCTTTCTTGTTCACGTATTTTTGAGCTTTCTTCTTGTACCATTGCCAGGTAAACTTGTGTGTGTACCATGACTGGCCGAAGGCACTGCCTTGTGGTCGTTAAGCTTGTTGTGGCTTCCAACCCCGAGGGCACGGCGGTTACTTCCAGACATCCAGGGTTGACAAGGAGCAGGAAAGCAGCAATCTTGTTAGAACTGTGAGCCAGAACACTGTGCCAGATTTTGTTCTGTGTCTTTATTACGTTTGCTTCTGTTCACCTCGTCGACATAACTCTGTATCGCCTCCGCT
This sequence comes from Rhipicephalus appendiculatus, assembly GCA_030522465.1. NCBI lineage: Eukaryota > Metazoa > Arthropoda > Arachnida > Ixodida > Ixodidae > Rhipicephalus > Rhipicephalus appendiculatus. Next base: position 316,703 of record JALIZH010032966.1, read on the forward strand.
TACGCAGTGTTGTTCGCTTCTTGTCTGCCTTGTGGGGCATGTATGTACAGCAGGCATTAGTAGGCGGCGAAAAAAAAATCAAAGCGTCACCTCCTGCTGATCACTCCTCCAGGACATTCTTTGCGAAGCGAGAATGCCGCTACTGGAGGCTTTTTTTCCTGCTTTTTCTTTTCTTCTTTTCATGGTGTTGTATGTTGACTTGTTGCGAACCACTTTTACCGCGTATAAGGGATGCGCTAGAAAGTCTATTTGCAGCACCCCAAAAAGCTGCCTTCCACGTGAAAAAAAATAAGAAAATTCTCATAGAAGATTTTGGTGTCTACATTAATTTAAGACGAGAATATAAATAATTAAAAATATATACAACACAGGGCGAGGACGTTTAGCTCAAGCAATCAGCTGCTTCATTGTAAAAAATAAACATGACCTTTAGATGGACTGTACTGAAGGCAACGTTGGTATATGCCTATATGTATGATATGCCTGTATGCCTATACAGATATGCCTGTAGATATGCCTATATATGATATGCCTATATGTATTATATGCCTTTATGAGCCAAGGTTAGTGAACGTTAGCCAGCACTTGCCATTATTTATTGCGCATTGACAATTATTCAGCCAAGATTTGTCAACACTAGCAGATGTTTGCCAATACTACAGGCGCATGCTACTAGAAATATTGGCAAAAACTGAACCTTATGTACTCAATATCACTGCTAACATATCAACTCCTTTACTTATCTGGTCGTGATTGCATACGGTGCCGTGTGGCAGCTTGAAGCATGGAGGAAAAAATTGCCCACGTTTTGTCATCGTCTTCGCTACTTATACCAGAGACATTCTCTAAGCAACGTTTTGATGCCTCGATGATTAGCCGATTTCCGAGCAATCAAGAACCTTGCGATGCCGGAATGTTGGAGCTTTGAATTAGGAAGCAACCACTGCGCTGCTGAAGTTGGTACCATCAACCAGCCTCGTTGAAAGACGATATTCTCTGATTTTAGTGAGTGAGTGAAAGTGTTTGTGTGTGTATGTGTGTCTGTGTGTATGTCTGTCTGTTAGTCTTCCAGACAGGAAACCAAAGGCAAATAACGCGGTGTATCCCATACCACCGTGAGGTTTAGCGGGCCTAAGCCACTGTGTAGCGTACTAAAGTGGATATTAAGGCGAAAGCATTTAATGTCTCATGCTCACGTCCATCCGTCCGTCCGTCCGTCAGTCCCACCGTCCATCCGTCCGTCAAAGCCCTGGCACGGTGCCAGGTGGCCGCAGGGGCGCGCAGGAGGGCACTGAGAACTATGAGGTGAAGAAAAAAAACACCGCTTTCACGTGATATCTTAAGTAAAGTGCAAAACGAGGTGGCATAAAATTATTTCGTTTATTTACTGTGAGAAGCCGCACACGTTCGGTCCGCATGTGGGTCGCCATAAACTCCGAAAGGTGTAGCAGTGAGGTGCTGGTCTACATCCGGCGTAACGCGTGTTGAAATATGCAGCATAGATAATAAGGTTGAGAGCGGCATTCGGCCGATGGAACAGGAAGAGCGCACATCGTCTCTTCGCATTCGCCAGTCTTTTTGAGGTATCCCGTTACTGTGAATAATTTACGGCCTTTGAAACTAGGCCGAGCACAAGCGGCTACCGGAACTTATCGTTGTGTATTTCGCTTTTGTAGATTTCGTTTCTTCTTTATTCGCCTCAGCAACCCGCGGTTCATTTCCGCGAGCACTATTTGAAATGAATGTTGACATCCAAGGAGCTCCTCCTCAGGACTCTAATAAAATTCGTCTGACTGACCTCTCGTCCCAGAAAATTCCGGTCAATGGATGACTGCATGTTTCAGGAAAGCGATTGCAGCGTGTCACCAACCGTCTTCCTGCACCAAAAAAAAAGAAAAAAAATAAGAAACGGAAAACTTTCTTGACAATATGCGAGCGTTATTTATGCATAGAGATATTCATTCGCAGAAACTTGCGAGTTTAGTTTTATTGTTTTGACTTCAAAGAGTAAGCTTTCCCTAGTTGTAAGAAAAATATACACTTGCACGTGCGGATACAGAGCGCTTCTGCTTGTTTAATGCATGTAGTAAACGTGGTAAGCCAGCGTGCAACCGTGTTCAATCCACTTCCCTCAGTGTGATATTCACCGCCTTGCTATGTTTCCTCCGACTACAGGGCAATGAAGGTGGGCCATGATTCCAGCTTTCTGAAGGTCTCATACCCATCAAATTTTTGCAACTTCACTTAAATGGTAGCTGCTAGCTCTGCTGCAGTTTTACACCATTGCGGTTGTGCCTTCAGTAAACACATACATGAATACATTGCGTGGAGATACCGCTAGTATGCAAACGGTTGACATTGTCCAGAAGAGATGAACCGCCACATCATTATAGAATTTGTCAGCCAATATACATAGCTTGAAAAAAAGTAAAACACTACAATAATGGGACAACTCAGGTATGCCTGCTTAAAAAGAATGCATACTTACTCTCATGGTAAATTTTTAAAAAAATGGGGTGGCTTGACATCAGGTGGGCCAAGGCAGAATTAAACGGTGGAGACAGAAGATATAAGCCAGTTATTTTCCCACTGTCTAAATGTATTATTATTATTATTATTATTATTATTATTATTATTATTATTATTATTATTATTATTATTATTATTATTATTATTATTATTATATTTTTACTTCCACTAGTCTGATTCTTCTATATTATTGTGTTTAAATGTAGCGTAGATGAGCTTCATGTGTGTCATCTCACGTTTGCCAATGTGCCAGGTCTAGTCATTTAAGCCACCTTTTGGCTTTGACAGGCCTGTTATCCATGTTGTGCTACTCAAGATTATTTTTTATTAATATTCTTCTTCTTTTCCTTCTTCTTTTAATTAATAATATAATTATGTACTAGTGGTAGTACTACTAGTAATAAATTTTATGTTAGGACGAGGCGGACTCCATTTACTCTGCAGTTTCTTTTTTTGTAGTGCCGTGGACAACCGCATATACTCGAGCGAATTTCCAAATTTTGTTGCACCACTTTACCAACCATCCTTGAGAGCTCTTTCCTTTACACGGTCGAAATTAGAATATGCAATATACAGCCGGTAATTTGTCCAACCAATTCACGTGCCCTTTTTCGCTCCTTTAATTCCATATATCAACTCGTATATTTCCTATGCTAGTTTGGCCTCCAATCACCACTGCCATACTGCTGCCCGTTTAACCTATAACTTTTCACTATATCGCTCTTTCAACGGCAACTGTCCAAACTTGTCTTCTTCAATGCTGCTGCTTCCAACCTTGAAGGCTGCAAGGTTTCAAGGTTGGAAGCAGCGGCAGCAGCAGCAAGTCCGCTAGTCGAAACGTCGGATCCGGCAATACCCAGTGTATACGAGAGAGATAGAGAGACACTTTATTAGAAAACAGATACTATTGCCGGCATCTATATAGCGCTGACATAGTGCTCTGTATAGGGATGGGGAAGGGGACTAAAAGATTTCAGAAGAGAGGGAAGAAAAGAATGAGAAAAAAGAATATCAGCAAATAAGAATCATTACTCAATTACCTGTCCCAAATGGGCCTTGTCGAAAGGCTCTAATGATCGAATAAGTCACATAGGAAAATCTTAACTTAATTGACACCCTAATTGTAAATACTTTTATCAGGTTCACATGCACCGTGTTTACGAGTTTTTCATTATTTGAAGCTTTCATCATCCCCCGAACTTCTGCCTCACGTAAAATTTTAGTAAATACAAAAATTCTAAATTGCTGCTTCATTTGACAAACGAGCAGTAGTTCCATCGCAATACGCAGTTCTCTGACGCATTTTCTCGCAAGTTAAACTTGTACTATAAAGGTATCGTATAAACTCACATAATAGTTGCGTGTGCAATTTTCTTCTGTTTCGATCCGCAAATTCTGTCCTTACGAAGTACTGCATTATCCAGCGTAGTGTTTTCTACCCAGGGACGCCCGTTGCGAAGATACGAATCTGGATTTTTTTTTCTGCCTCTTCGCTAGTTGGTCACTACTTTGCGTAGCATCTTATTGGTGTTGGAGTACAAATGTCTTTACTTCCACCTATGTGTCTGATCGTGTCCTTCTGACTCATTTTCATCAGAAGTCGAATTTATATCAAACTGCCTGTTCAATGAAGCAACGAGTTCTTGTTAAGTCCATGAATTCAATGTCAGAGACCATCGGTGTTTATGGAGACAACGAAAACAAGCCCTGTATAGTGTTCCACATCAACGTGTAGCTTATTCAACACTCGCTTATTGCACTGTTTATTCTCACCTAGAAGGTTCTTAGGCTTGTGCGAAAGGCAGCAGAATAACCGTGTTCCCTGAAAATTGAATATTTAGGCATAAAAGTAGACATATGAAATACATGACCATGTATTGAATTTAAACGTGGCCTTATTACAAGTGAACTTGCAAATGCTGTTTGGGTTTCTAAAGCACATCGAACGGCAGCCAATCTTATGTGTATTTTGAAAGAGTTACATTACTTTCTGAAACAGAGAGCCGACCACATGCTTCATCTCGCGAAATGACCTGGTAGGTGAGGTTTTATGTGTTCTGAATTGTTTGAACATTTTGGACTGAATATTCCTGCTGTATGCAAAGGACTTGAAGAGCAATATCATTTCATGAAAATGCACTTTGCCTATATTTTTTTAGCCAGTGTTTCTTTTAGCCGATAGAGAACACAGGCTCGAATTATTAAACGTGGCAACACAATCTCGGTTTTTATCTTATTTGTGTTTTCTAGCTTTAGGCATACTGTCTTCCCTAAATACCCTTTAAACTGGTGTCACATCTATTCCAAGAACGCAGGAAAACTTCAATACAAGCTCCACGAGGTCCTTGATTCTGCAAGGAATCCTAGAGCAAGAACATCTACAACCGAAGGAGCCATGCACAAAATACATGCTCGACATCCTAATGGTTTATAACTGATGGCGAAGCTTAGCGCTTGATTAGAGACAGCTAGCCGTTCACATAAGTCGATCTGATGAGGGTCGGCGAGCAACGAGGATATACTATGCGTGCATAATTAGGCTAGGTTAACGAGATTTCTGAGCGCGCGCTACAGGAATAACGAAGCAAACGCAATTTTTTTTTCGTAATTCGGGATACCAGGGCGGCAGAAAGATGTAAAATATTCATCCAACAGCAGTCCCGCTCTCATTTAATTGCCTCTGGAGAGCCGATATCGCATCAGCATGTACGGATAGAATCACACTTGTCTAGAGCAGTGGACGCTGCAGACTGTTGTTGTCCGCAGCGTCTACCTCACGTTAGCTACAAGCTTCCGTTCATGCTTGAGTTATAGCACAAGAGCCTAGCATGCGGTATGACCATGTTTCGTATCATTACGGCGTCGCTCTTTGCATATTTTTGCAGAAAACGGCAGCTGCAGCGGCCGGCTAGGCGCTCTAGACAAGTGTGATTCCGGACTGTACGTACAAAGGAATAACTGTGCAGTAGCGAAGTAGCAGCGTCAGCCGAGCGTTTCAGTGAATAAACGTTCTTCTTTCGCTTATGATATTTATCATCTTCTATTAGGTTAGGTTAGGTTAGGTTGGGTTGGGTAAATCCGTTTTGAATGCATTCGCATTTAAAACGGATTTTCGCTGTAGGCACGAGGTTCCTCCTCTATCGGTTTTCCTCCGGCAAATAGTTTGGCGTTCGTCTTGAGCGTTCGAACTCTGCCTGAGAGTGCGAGCAATGCCGGATCCGTTCACCTCTAAGAGACCCCACGCCATCAACTTCAATGGATCCAACCCTGCGGGTACACATCGCTGAAGTCATCCCGAAAAACCTCCGCGCTCGACCAGGTTATACTGTCGAGTTCTGCTGCCTATCGAATGGATCTACTCATAACTTGCATAATCATTGAAATAATTCAAAACATGAATTAGGTTTCACTTCATTTTTTAAACAAAAAGCTGCAAAATGAAGAGAATGCCTGCAATCGGTCAGAGTAAATAGTTTTGCGATTTGATGATCAAGCAAGGGCCAGGTTTATCGAAAAGCAGCATCGATAGCAGTAACAATGATTAACTAAAAAATTGAAGGACACTTTGTACATTCCAAAGTGTGTTCGGCGAAAGCGTCTGGCCATTCCACTGACTATGCCATGTCCTTTACACTCTCAGTAGGATAACACACAAACCGAATGTATGCGTGTTTTCTTTTTTAATTGTTTACCGCGAATCGCAGCGAGACGCGAGACTGATCTTCCTCCGTTCGCATGCGTTAGTATTTTCTCGCACTTTGCGCATAGTGAAAACGCCATCCATCCATAGCGTAGCGAGAGTTCCGTGGCTGGTGTCGAAATGCCCAAACAGCGTCGTCGTACAATAGCCTTATATATGTGTGTGGTAGTGAAATACGTAAAACTCCCAGCGTCTATCGTCACAGATCAAGAGGTTGTGTGATCGATTACCGAAGATGGCACTTTTTCTTCAAGTTTTTTCTTTGACATCCATTTAGTGTGCCTCTTACGAACGTCATATCCGTGACGGAAATACGTCAGTGATGTCCTGGATGGACCCTACACAAACTACTTTTGTGTTAAAGAAACTCAATAACCTTCCTGAAGGATTCCTACTTTGGTTGAGTCACACGGCCTACATAAATCTTGCGCACTGTTGCTCACTTGCAGTTTCTCAGTCCATCACATAAAACCTACGAGTAGAACAATTTGTTCGAGCTCCAAGTCAATCCCGGCGTGGAAGTTCGTAGCGGCTATGTAAAGCGCTTCAAACGACGACGAGAACAGAAAACATACCATGCTTCACCACGCAACCATTATTGAAGTGCTTTACATAGTCACGATGACACGTCGACGTGGTCGAAAAGCATGCAGCACCCAAGGATTCACTTCACTTTCATGGGAGTCAGATATTGTGGGCAAGATTGCACAACCATGGAACATGTGTTGCAGCGTCGACCGTACAAAGAAACTACAGCTTCAAATCTGTGGACAGAAGAAGATTGTGAAATGACTGCAGTGCAAGGGCAACTTAACACATAGAGACACAGGGATGCTGAATAAGATAATTCAGTTCTGAGGAAGCCCCTGGGTACAGGAAAGGTCACTAAAGGCCACGCTTGTCACTCACTTGCTTTCAAGCATGAAACTAAGAAATATTTTTCTAAAATGCTTAGTAAGCAAAGAAGTATTTTTTAACGAAAAATCCTTCTTGATTTTCTTGATAACATTGTTGAACAAAGGCGAAGATGACGTTTTCCCTTGCATATTCCTTCATCCACCTTACGGACGTCCGTAGACATGGTTTGAAGTACTTTCTTTTTTTCCTGACAAAGCAACATTTTTTTTCTGAGAGTTGTTTGCTTCAAGGTCATTATAACAATCAATCGCATCAACATAAAGCACCGCCAAAGTTTAAAAATGAAAATGCTAGTATTCTTCTTTCCGTGATTTTCAGACGTTTATAACACGAACGAGCACTGGTCTTGCGAGTATAAATAATATGGAGAACGCTTCATGTAAAACACATAGGCTTAAAGCTGTACAGACACATTCAGCTCGTATTCTAAGCGCTACAAGTACTCATTTCAAGACCTTCATGCAGAACAGGGAATCGAAATAATGTAAGCGTATGTTAAACCTAAGCACGCGACACTGTAATATAATAAATGGCGCGCAAGCCGGGCTTACAAAATGGGGATCGAAAGGTTACTGTCAGATGCCACGTAATTTTGTGCTTTATTTCCAAATGCGATTACGGTCCCCCGTACGACCATTGCCCTGTATGCTTGTGAGTGTTCTTTCGTTACCTCAAAAACAAAGAATCAGAGGTACTCGTTATCTCGCCAAGTGCGTGCACGCAGGTTCTGTCCTGCCATCTGGCTGTCAGATTAGTCCAGCACGCGTGCGTATGCCGGGCCGGTAAGTGGGGGTTTCAACCCTAATTAACTTCTCCCATTGGGAGCGGACGGGTGCTCTGGCGCTGGGAGCCAGGTCACTTTCAGTTAATCAATGAAGAAAAGAAAAAGAAACACACGTAAACACCTTGCAGACTCCCAGCCATTCGCCGTTCGTTGGTCAACTGTCCTTTAGCAGAATCCATGGACTGTAGGGAGCGTTTACGAAACCCTAGTAATTGTTCACTGGCCACCGTATTCCCCAATGCATTCACATATTTCGGCGTCCGCTGAAAAAAACCGCGATGCTCTACTCCCTGTATCCTAAGCTCGACGTGTTTGCTATCGCAAAAGTTTAGCCGTGCAGCACTCGGGTACCAGTGTTTGGCTTTTTTATTGGCCATGACACCCTATTTTCGACATAATCTTTTGGATGTGGGTTAATCCTTGTGCTTTGCGAACAAGCTATTGGAGCTTTATCGCATTTGGAGGAGTTCCAGTTTATCATGTCATGGCCTGTGTAGCGTCAATTTAACGGAGCCACTTACTTCAAGGCTGAAGATTTGCTTGTATGCGAAAACCTGCCTAATCGTTATGTTACCATAAGCCAGTATTTCCAAGAACAATGGCTAGCCTCTCATATACTAGATAGCTATTTCTGGTGAATATCAAACTGTTTAAAGTTCAATATTTTGAGGGAGGCGCTGTTCCAGTCAAAGCAAAAATAACATGATCGTCAGAACTTCGGTTAGCAATGAAATAAGTTGTCTTGGAGGAATGTATCGGCATGGGTAATTAGGTGGAAGTATCTATAATTCCGAAGCTTTGTTCTAACACCTATGACATCTGTTGAGATCGACACTGCAGGGCTCGTCCGCAGTGGATGGGGGGGGGGGGGGGCAGGTGGAGAGGTTGGCGAGTTCCTTTTACAACATGGATAGGGTTGGCACTTTTACTGGAATAGATTGCACTTTCACTGTATTGTGTGTGCATGTTAATTTTCTGCGGACTTCAAATATTGTCCCCGTGCACTGCGCTACACGGTATCACTTATGTGGCCACTTCATGGCGAAAATAATATTAAGTATGACATTACCGTATGTAGACAACATGATAAGCACACGAAGGAGTCTCACGTGATGTACTGATGTTATAAAGAGAGGGTAGGCAAGAAAATAGGTAGACAGTCTTGGCAGTATCAGTGATATTTGATAAAAGACCCCTAACCAACTCCGCGTTCAAAGACAAGGGAGTGGTTTCATTCTTGCGTTCGCAACCCTTGGCGTTGTCAACGTTGCAGTTATCGGCTATGCGGCGTACTTCTGCAAAAACTTCGTGGCAGACTCCCCTTCCTCCTGTCAATGATTAAAATATTGAAGCTGCCTGTTATGCCATACCTTTTCGGATGATAGTACTCGTTCGGCACCTCAACAACTTGCTCGAAGCACAAAGCATTTGGGGCTCGTGGTGCATGCTCCCCTGCTAATACTCAAACTGTTTGTGTGCTCAGTGCTACAACAAGCAGTGCTCTCTTTCTGGCCGAATGGGTGATTTCGTTAGCTTCGAAGTAGTCATCTGCCTAATAACGTACGGCTTAAACCTATCTGCATCTTCGTTGAAAGCAGGGAGTGTATGATGAACCACGCTTAAGGCCAAGATGTTGTCCGGCGTGTTCAGCACATCAGGTTCGCTGCACATCAGGATATCCGGATACGCTAGGCACATGCAGCCAGCGACAGCGGCCAATTCCTCATTCTAGAGTCTGGCGCGCATAACATGCTGCGCCGAGCAGCTTTGGAGTGGCGCATGCACACTCTCTTCGTCGAACGTGTCCGCCGCTCCGCATTCTTCGGTTGACGCGTGCACACGTTTTTCGCGCTGTGCTTCTCTAGCCATTCTTTTTGGTTGACGCGAGCGTTTTTTTCTCGCTCTGTGGGCTGTTTGACATTGCATCGGAAACGTCTTTCCTCTCTCAAGCATTGATTTAAACGCTATTGCAGTCCGAAAATATCTACATGTGCGGCATCAAAAACAAAAGCAGATCATGTTTGTATACACAGGAGAGCGCACTCCGAAGGTTTTTCAGACGTTTCTTTATCTCTCCTTGTCGCAGCAGTCCACGCTGTTGATGATTTACAAGCCCATGTGATCTATAATCCCTTCCAGCAGACGCAGAATCATGTGGTCGTCGCTCCATGTCGAGCAAACCGCGGCCGCACTCCACAAACTTGGCCCACACGCCGCCATTTTGCCGACTGCAGCTGCCGCACGCAGTGCATTGTGGTCTAACTCCAGCCTCGTGGAGCGCGCGAAATAGAAACATGCTCTATCCTCGCGCCGGCCGCGCAGAGCACGCCGAATGTCGCACATCTATAAGTTCAACACTTTTCGCCGGCGTATCTCAACCGCGACGCGCACGCACGCTACGCTGGACTATATCTAGGCCTTTACTGTCGGCGACGTTCCTGTCGTGGTTGTAGAATCCGGGTCTTTCTTCACCGAACGGTTTGCGTCCTGGATTGTCGCCACTGTAGCATAACCACGACCTTGTGGCCCGGTGCAGTTACGAGGCACAGACTGCTGGAGCACAAAAACGTTTATTTGGGATGTGTGCTTGCTTTCCTCCCCGGGAATAGAAAGAGGAGGGCGAGAGAAGAGGTGGGAAGAGGAACCGTAATGTTCATGCTCAATAGTCTGCTGTGACGCAGCCACAACACTTTCACTCACTAAAGGTTTGACTGTGGCCTTCTTGTGGAGGGTGTTTCAATAATGAACATTCTATAGTACATATACAAGTGTTCCACTCGTTAAACGGGGCTTTTCGGCTAAGAGGATTTTAAAACGGAGACCCTGAAGTTGTCCCGACTCCGACAGATCCCATTCCGGTTTCACCAAAGCAGCGCATGTCGTTGAGCAAATGTGCCGCCGCAGAACGATCGTGGAAACGGTGTCGTTACGCACGTTCACATTTCACAAGACACACACGCGCACACAAACCAGAATATTACGAGATAGCGGGGAAGCATTTCTTGATGGCGCCCATTCATTTTATGTATGGCTTCAAATCTATCGCGCCCATACCATGGAGGCGATGCGTGCTTCAGTATTGACGGGGTTGGTGATGCCACTCGAAACCTAACGACCTGGTTTTGCTTTTTCTACTCATTCCTTCGTCTTTCCACTGATTACATAACCTGAGGGAATACCACCATGCGTTATTAAGAACAGTTGTTGGTATTTAACGCACCGAAACTACGATATGATTATAATAGACGTCGTAGTGGAGGGCTCCGGAAATTTCGACCACCTGGGGCTCTTTAACGTGCACCTAAATCTCATTACACGGGTACCGAGCATTCTCGCCTCCATCGAAAATTCGGCCCGCGACCTGCGGGTCAGCAGTCGATCACCATAAGCACCAGTCCACCCTGGCGGTTCACTATCTTTTATTGAAGGCAGCATGAGTGATTCATTGGAATATCAGTATTGGCCTTTCGCGTGCACTTAATAAGTGATACTTCCTAATAAAGCGAAAATACGAAATTTTTCATAACGAACGTGTTAGTTCACGCCCTGACGGACCTAAATAACGTTTTTCCATACCATACTATACCATTGTCGTGAACTGTGCATGGCCACGTAGCTGTATTTGATCTGTATATTAATCGGCTGTTATATCTTATTCAGCTGAGTGGGCCTGTTTGTTTTAGTTGTAAAAACATTAAGGTAGGCTCACTGCCTTTGTCCACAACTTTCTACCACGTAGTTATTACTCGTATTACCCAATAATTGTACACTTGTAAATTTCTGGAATAGCTGGAGTTAGCACACGAGATAAACATTGGCATTTGTAGTGCAGTACACTTTCATTCTACTGTAAATATGCTATAGATATACGTAGTACGAAAACCAGGCGCCATTTGAAACGCCGCTTGAATGTCATGATATGTCGTAATTGTGTTTAGTAGGCGTCGACTCGACTGCGAACCTCGCATCAATACAGTGACTTTTTTCACGTGCTCTTATCTTCAGTGATAGACCAAGAGAGCTGGGCATAAAATTTACGCTCCACCTTTTTTAAATTTTACGCATCTCAGACCTTGAGCCCTTTTCGCGCAGTCAGAGAAGGGAACTATATATCCCAGGCATTTCTTTCTCTGCCCGTAAAAGAACAAGAAGAAGAACAAACACGCCATTTATTTCATGCGCGTGAAACTGTTAGCAGTTTCAACTTTAAAGCACGAATTCGAGGGGCATTCGATATCCATAATGCAAAAGCTAGTCTTCTCCGCTTCCTGCCTCTCCGTTTAGAAGCCAGCAAGGGCCAAAAACATTACAGGCGGTTGAGCGTATTCCATTCCACTTGAGCTACCTCGGAATTGCAATCCCTGGTTCTTCCTCACTTGGCGCCATGTTTTTGGATTTGCAAAGGTGCAACGATATTGCAAAACACTATTTTGTTTTCAAAAGGAAATGCACTTTAAGGTATAGCTGATTTGCTGAAGCATGCAAGACCAATGTATTCGCAGAACATTGGAATGTTGTTTCCCTTATAATATTGCACAACGTTGACATGCCTAGCAAACTGACCTCACGTCTCAGATACAGCGAGCGCAAGAACGACAGCAAAAAGCAAAATTACTTCCAGTTGAAGCAAATTAGTTTGATGCCCACGGTTCACACAATGTGCGGCGAAGCGGTAGGAATTGCAAATGGAGAAGTGTCAATTTCAAATATTGTACGCGCATAAAAGCAATGTCCAAAAGGCTGCGGACTGCACTGACTAGTTTTTTTTTCTTTTTCTTTTTTATGTTCAAAGGCTGAAGGGAGGAAAAGCTTCCGATAGCAAAGCAGATGGATCATAAAACGCTTTGCTGACTCGATTTGTTTGCAAAGTGGAACGTATAGTGGCCTGGGATGCTTGATCTGCTTTTGCAGCGGCGAAAATAGGTTTGTTCAAAGGCGTGAAAATGGGGTTTGAAGGAGTCTTGGTGTGTGTGCGTGTGTTTGTGTGCGTGCGTGTGTGTGTGTGTTTGTGTGTGTGTGTGTGCGTGTGCGTGCGTGCGTGCGTGTGTGTGTGTGTGTGTGTGTTTGTGTGTGTGTGTGTGTGTGTGTGTGTGTGTGTGTGTGTGTGTGTGTGTGTGTGTGTGTGTGTGTGTGTGTGTGTGTGTGTGTGTGTGTGTGTGTGTGTGTGTGTGTGTGTGTGTGTGTGTGTGTGTGTGTGTGTGTGTGTGTGTGTGTGTGTGTGTGTGTGTGTGTGTGTGTGTGTGCGCATGTGTGTGTGTTGTGTGCGCGCACCGGACGTCAATCTGCTGCTCTGAGTGCCCGAAGCGGCTTGTCGAATGTACAAAAAGCAACCAACTCCGCAAAATGTTTGGCGTTGAAAGCCATTGGTTTATACAGGCTTCACTAAAGTAAATAACGTTTCATAACTAGAAATTGTGACCTAATTGGAGTACCATTTTCGATCTTCAAGGGAAACCTGCCTTTAACGGGGTCGACAGTTTCTGCCTGTTTCACAGCGTTCATTGGAAAAGCGTGACATCTGCAATAGCCTTGGCGCGTGTCTCATAACGCCAGAATTGTTAACACCTTCCGGAACATTTCAACACGAAATTGTTTTATTCCGGGGTCCACCACGGCTCCACTGATGTGTTTCCGTCATGAATATGACGTTGCAAAACATACACTAACAAATGGCAAAGAAAAAAAATACGGAAAAGTTCTGTCCCTGGGAGTCGAACCCGCGACCTCTCGCTCCGAAGCACGCGCCGCGAAAGAACTCAACCTTAACCTTTTCAGGCGCCACCTATGAAAAACTGTCTGTAAATGTGTCAGATTGATACAACGTTATTTCAAAGCACTCAATATATCGTTGCAACAAAAATAACGGCATAATATTGCGTTAATTTATGCGCGTTATTGTAACTAATTCCAATGAAGTTGTAATCAAATATCTCTTTATTATGAAGTCATTCATGCTCTGTTTCGGCATAAATAGAATATAATTTCAGTGTAGAAATACGGTGCAAATTCATTTTTGGTTATGTACAGTTTGAGAAAAAAATAATATACTTTTCACATGGCTTGCAGGAAGCGGCACGTCGAACGAGTCGTCGAACGTGGCAGTACCTTCAGCAAAGAGATTATATGCAACTGCACACTTTAAAATGACGTTAAATGAAGACAAATTTATTATGCAGGAGGTTCAATTCTTCCAAAGTTTGATATATCTTGCTCTTTCTTAGACATCAGTTGATACAAATAACAAAATCAAGTGGTGTACACAATTGTGTACGTAGCGACTCAAAGGGTTAAACCATACGTCCTCCGGAATACTAAGGGCGAGCTATTAAAGACGATAGTCTTTCTTGGGATACTTGAACGCAGAAATTTTGATCTGTCTTTCTGTCTGTCTGTTGGTCACACGATCCAGCCACCCGGCCCAAACTTTAAGCACTTTCTGAACACCCAGCCATCTTGAACTGGTAGCTGCGTTCATACTTGCGAACACTGTCGATCAAAAAGCGGATATTACGCATATCTGAGGCGCAACATCTATACGTAAGTATTAGGTGGTGTGTTCCTTTACTACAAAATACAGATACGTAATTCTAAAGACCCTAGCGTTTCTTAGGCTGCGCTGAAAATGCGACTCTATGCACGAAAAAGCCCTCTGCGGATGATATGGTGCTTCCACCTGGCAGTGGCCCTGGGTTCTGCATCAGCTCATGTTTCCCGACGCCACTGCCAGATCGAGTGCCATCGAGTGCCAATTTGAGCAACGCACACTCGTCATAAAAACAGAATACTACAAAACCTCTGCCCTTATTTTTCATGTCACTAAAACTAGTTGTACAGGCGGAATCACACGTGTCTAGAGCGGCAGAGCGCGTGGCTGTGTACATTGTTGTTGTCTGCAGCTACTACCACAGGTTAGTAACAAGCTTCCGTTCAAGCTAGAATTATTGCACATGAACCTAGCAGACAGTATGACTCCGTTAGGTATCATTACGGCGTCGATCTGTTGCCGGCTGAGCGCTCTAGAGAACTCTGATTCCGTCCGTAATACCAAAAGTTATACAATGAACTACTACTTAGAAATGTCATGTAGAACTTCTTAACGGACGAAAAACATTGAGGTGGGGTAGTGCACTTTGCATTGTGACCGAGGTTACATTAGCGACGGCAGTGTCAACATAGCCATGGGGTCCAGGTTGAATGCACTCCGAACGCAAGGCAGACTAGCAATTTCTGCAGTTATTGGGGGGAAATAGACTGTACTGTTACGAGAGGCCCCAGGGTCTCTTGGGTAGCGCGACGCGAGGGCCAACGGACTGGGCTGGGAACATCCAGGCAGTGGCAAGGCAAAAGGCAGCCAGAGAAAAAAACGTTTAATGTAAAAAGAGAACAGCGTATGTACAAGACGTGGACAAAGAAGCAGCGCTCGACGCTAGATGCGCCGGCCTTTTATAGGCACTAAGAGGAGGAGGGTACACCTCCGCGGTTCGGACGCGTCAAGCGTCTCTGAAGGACGCGCCCCAGTGTCTATGACGGACGCACCCGGTGTCTCCGACTGGCGCACCCAGTGTTTCTGCGAGGGACGCCAGCAAGGGAGAAAGCACTGCACAGGGGATCGCGTGTCCAACACATTAATGCCGCTAGGTTCTGAGGCACTTTTCCAGGTAGTTGTGCTCGGGGCGCAGCCTGTGGGAGCATTCACGGTGGTGGGTTGCAGCACGCTCATAACAGCTTCTCCGCCGGGGTAACGTTGTCCCGATGGACAAGGGTCAGCAGCCACTGTCCGGAGGGATACATTGCGGAAATCCGTAGTGCATTTTGCTGGAGACGCTCAAAATCGCTGTCTGCTCCGCAGAGTCGGCCACGGGAAAATTGTCGTCCTGGACTCAGCACCATGATAAGGCGACACAAGACCCATCAAAACACACCGCTTTATGGCAGGCTTCCCGTGTGACGTTTGTGAGCCTCAAAATGGTTCCGGCCTCGCTATTCACTTGCCGCTACCGTGCCATCTTGATGGTAGCTTCACATGAGGTACCTCGGTGAAAGCAGCCCGCAAGCGCCAGACAATTCACCCAAAGACCTACCAGGCTCATATTAAAACAATCAATAAAGCTGGCAGGCGAGAGGAACAAGAATCCACTGCAGAACGCATGTACCAGGACCTCAATTCTCGAAGTTAAATAAATACTTTTTCTTTTTTTACAAATAATAACATATCCCGAAAACTTTAAGACGTAGTTTGCAATACATTCAGACAATCTTACTATTCGAAGCAGCGACTTGCTGAAGCGTAGAACGTTTTTGCCTGAAAAATTTTCCTTTTCTTAGTTCGTCGATGCCGACGCCTCACCCTTTTCGATACAGGCGGAACAACATGCGATTCCTCTCCTACAGAGTCACATTGTTTCCGAGAAATTTCTTCGCGGACAGTTTTTTCCTGCTCCGGAATAGTTCCGCCTGGCTCATCATATTTCACAAACTTAACCTTGTCCACCGAGAGCAAGCCTTTAAGATTATTGCACGACCGCGGCAAGAAGACTCCAGGCTGTCCTTCCAACGCCTCGTTTTCTCTCGCAGCTTCACACTGCACCTCCGCAGACGCGGTACCTGTTCTTGCAAAAGTTTTAGCTTTTATCCCGACAACGCTTTCTGGCGTTGGGCTATCCGCATGCAGGTGGGGTGCGTCGCGTGCGTCTATCAAGGCAGGGGAATCGTAATTTAGCTGCCTAGGAGGTTCTCGAGCCTTTGAGCGGGTAAACGGGCAGACCTCCACCTGTTCAAAACAAGTTCCCATTTTCATCAGAAGCATTTCTGATTTATTAGAGAATAGGTAGGAGTACTCCGGTGTGAGTCTGGCCGAAACCGCAGCCTCAGTGGTGAACGCTCCGAAGGGCCCCTCGATATGGACGCGCGCTAGAGGCAGGCAAACGCTGCGCTCCTGCACCACCTGTCGTATCCATACACACTCGCCCGTAAAATCCTTGGCGCTGACATAACATGGATGAACGACATCTGTGGTGGCTGCGGAATCTCTAAGAACCCTGCAGCGTTTGCCGTTAACCCTAAATTCTTTCATGAAAGGCTTAAGCAGTCCTGAATTCTCAGCGTCGGCGCGGACGTAGGAGAATACTAGACGCTGATTTCGGCAACCAGAGGCAAGGTGGCCCGGTTGAAGGCACTTATAGCACGTTATCTGCTTCTGCGCTTCGAACTGTTCGTTCTTTCCCTCGTTAATAGGAGCTTTAGGAAGCGTCTGCTCAAGTTCCTTCTCCGGTTCTGAACCTTTCGCGTTACCGTTGTGTCTGAAAAGCTTTGGGGACGTATTCTCCACGCCTTGCTTCGGAAACGCGTCGTGCGTCCGCCCTTCACTTGGCTGCGATGCATGGCGCGACGCGTATTCTTCCGCGAGCTCAGAAGCCTTTTCGAGTGTGGTCACGTCGGGCCTGTCGAGAATCCATAAACGCATTCGGTCGGGAATCGTGTTGAAGAACTGCTCCAGGCAGAGGCACTCGACAACCTTAGCCATGTCTCCATAAACCCCCACGCTTTTTAGCCATTCAACGAAGTTGAGCTTCAAGTTGTATCCGAACTCAACGTATGACTCGTTTTTAGACTTAGTGGCTTTTCGAAAACGCTGCCGAAACGCTTCTGGCGACAGGCGGTATCTCTTAAGAAGACTGGATTTTACAATATCATAGTCCTCATACTCTTCTGCGCTAAGCCTCCCCATCGCGTCCGCTACCTGACAAGGCAACACGGTTAACAGGCGCTGTGGCCATGACGCCTTAGGGAACTTCAGTCTTTGGCAGGTCCGTTCGAAGTTCACAAGAAACATTCCAATGTCCTCTCCTACCTGAAAAGGCTGCATTAGATCCTTCATGCTGAAATTTTCTCGTGCTTCTGAAACCGGGACGTGCGCTTCAACGTTAGCCGCCTTCGCTTTCTGCACTTCCAGCTCTAAGCGCTTTAGTTCGAGCTCAAGCAAAAGTCTTTCTTTTTCATCAGCACGCCTCCTTTCTTCGTTTGCCTGACGCTCTTTGACAATTTGCCAACATTCGATAAGCTCCTCGTCATCTGCTTCCAAAGCAAGTAATGCCTGTATGATCTGCGGCTTCCGCATGGCATTCCCCGCTTCTACTCCCAATTCTGCGCATAGCAATAACAGTTCAGGCTTGCGTAGAGAATTGAGGTCCATGACTAGCTAAGGCAGCGAACCCTTCTCCCTATCTATTCTTTATCAACTATCACCAAGGCTATCACGCAAAGAGGGCTCAATATTGATAAAGAAAACCTGCCAGCTTCGGCTTTAAACTATCCTTAAAAGCCTGGCAAATCTCAAAAGGGAAAAGTGTGACACTCACGTAGCTGCAGTCACGGGCTTCGTTGCGACGTCCACGGTTGAGCTGGCCCAAGTTGCGAGGTCCACTGCAATCCCACCGCTGCCATCCAGTTGTTACGAGAGGCCCCAGGGTCTCTTGGGTAGCGCGACGCGAGGGCCAACGGACTGGGCTGGGAACATCCAGGCAGTGGCAAGGCAAAAGGCAGCCAGAGAAAAAAAACGTTTAATGTAAAAAGAGAACAGCGTATGTACAAGACGTGGACAAAGAAGCAGCGCTCGACGCTAGATGCGCCGGCCTTTTATAGGCACTAAGAGGAGGAGGGTACACCTCCGCGGTTCGGACGCGTCAAGCGTCTCTGAAGGACGCGCCCCAGTGTCTATGACGGACGCACCCGGTGTCTCCGACTGGCGCACCCAGTGTTTCTGCGAGGGACGCCAGCAAGGGAGAAAGCACTGCACAGGGGATCGCGTGTCCAACACATTAATGCCGCTAGGTTCTGAGGCACTTTTCCAGGTAGTTGTGCTCGGGGCGCAGCCTGTGGGAGCATTCACGGTGGTGGGTTGCAGCACGCTCATAACAGTACCAACTCTGCCTTCATCGTGTCTCTTTTGCAGCCTCCTAATAAGGTCCAATTATATTTTGCGTTTTCGTAGTATGTTTTTCATTACAGCGCCGTGTCTGCATACACCGCGCGATGCAGCTCCGAAGCGGCTCGTATGCTCGGTAGACCCCAATTGAGTTGGCCTTCTCGGACAATCTTGGGTGGCAATGCGAATAAAATTAGCCAATGCCCCCAAAGCAAGAGTAAGTATATTAGATTGTTCCCAGGACCACGAGTACGCACTGCCAAAGGGTTCCTTGATGTTTCCAGCCTTCACTTATTCTTCGCCTTTTTTTTCTCTCGAACTGCCAGTGGCTGTCTCGTGTTGGTAGATGTTTTTGTGGCTGTTGCTGCTAAGTGCATCCATGTTAGAGAATTTTTCTTTGCTCAGTTTGCCTTTTCGTAGAACACTCTTGGTAAGAAAGAGCGACATGTCGTGACAGAATGCGGAAAAAGACCGCGAAGATAAGTACAGGCATTTTGGCGCCAACGCGGCCGAGGAATATGAACAAGAATGTCGAGTAGAACCAAGATGAAACCGGAAGGCGAAAGACTTCCGAGCTGCGTAACCGCCGGAAGCAATGGCTTCACGGTTCCGGGTTCCTGGAATGAGATATGCTAGTCGAATTGCAGCGGCAGTAGAGCGGTGTAGATTTTTGTGTCATTCCCGCTGGCATCCTTTACTGCATTGTTGTGTGCATATTCTTTTCGCGTACTTTGTGTTCGCTTTCTGTAGCCTATGTATGTCGCGAACTATATGGAGTTCCCTCGTGCCTTTCCTTTAGGGGGTGCTATGCAAAGGTCAAGCGTGAAGGTGCAGTGGCATTGCTGTACTGTGGTCGATAAGACGGGTTCCCTTTGTTGCACTTGCTAGGGTATGAAGTGGTTCATGTTTGTGTTTCTGGCCATGACCGTGCTACTAGAATTTTTTTTCTCGCAATTCCAAATGTTTTCATTTCCAAAGTTTAGCCGAACTGACTCAACTCGCAACGCTGGTTTCGCATACATTTTGTGGGCCGCTCACAACGGACAGAGTTGCATAAGCTCCATAGTTATATTCCCTGCTTCAATACTGAAAAGAGCTAAGTTAACAGGTTCTGAATGCTTTAAAAAGTCCAGGAATAAAATGTGTTTGGGAACGCGTTCTGCGTGTACTAATTATCAATGAAGTTATAAATCAGGCTCTACCATAAATGCCTCTTACGACAATGGAAATCACTCTTATGTAATCGTAACTGCGTTAATCAAAATACGTTCAACAATCATATACATTACCTCAATTTCCTTTCATAGTAAGCATTGTCAGACTACAATCCTAGTCAAGGAAACGTTATGATCATACTAGTGGGCAGGACACACACCGACAATAAAAAATGTCCGACAAGGGTGCACCCTCTACGAGATATTATGTTTCTAGAAACAAAATAGCTCGTATAAGAGTGTTTTCTATCATCTTGTGTTTTTTTTTCTTTCCCCATGACCAAAAATTACGGCGTGGTTAGCGAACTTCTCAGCTTTTGTTTCCAGGTGATTGAGGTTGAATCGCTGGTCTTTTCTGCTATCGGTATCGATTTTATGATAGCTATTTTCCTTCCAATGATGTTCCGCTAATATGGCGCCCTATCCATTTTTCTCTCGTTTTTCTTCCTCGTTCTCAAGTGCGCCACAAGTATTTTGTTAAGTTCCCGTCAGTAAACCTAACATTTATGCAACATGATATCTGCTTACTATGAGAAATTTATCTTGAACAAAAAATTAGAAACGTACTACAGAAACCGCATGAAACTTTCGTGAAGATAGAACCAACGGACGAGTGCAGTTAGTTTGAACATGTTGGGAAGGAGATCGCGAGCGTGACTCTTTTTCCCTAAGTCAACGCTCTCGCCTGAAAACGGCAATAAAGAAATCAATGCCGTCTTATAAAAATTTAATCCGAGTATTCTAGTCGAAAAACCTGATGCCTAATTGGCGTTATTGTAGCGATGGTGTTCACAATTTTAGCCTTATGGTTGCAAGGGAAGGTAGTAAATGCAGAACATCTGAAATAACATAACCTGTTATGTAGATATGTCGACAAGGAAGCCTCGTTGCAAACTGTTTATGGTTTTATTGTTTGACTTCGACGCACTGGTTCTTATTGCCTAGGCTCCGAGTAGCGTGTGATTGGCTACAAATAGACGGAAAGAGCCTTTCTTTTTCACAGATTCTCTCTCGAGAGGGTTATAAAGGCAAAGGAAAGGCTGGCAGATTTACCAGGTTACACTAGGTTGGCGACTTTACGTGGCAGTGTGAGAACGGGAGAAAAGGAATATAGGCAAAGGAAGAAGAAAAGAGAACAAATTCTATACTTGGCACGCCACCCTATTACAATATACGATTACAAACTCAGAGGGAAGCCCAACTCTGGCTGTGCCTCACGTTTGTTCATATTCCTGGATAATTTTGATACTCGAACAACGTTTTTTATGATCTCGCCTCATTGACGTGTCACAGCATGGACAGTATATCGTGTGCGACGTTAATCACTGGGGACCCTTTTATATATTGCAACGCACCTTGGATTCTGGAAGTGCGCGAAAGATTAAAAAAACAACTGGTGAAGGGCGAAGCATGTATGGAAGGGTGTTTCAGGTTCACTTACGTGAAACCTGGGGAGGTGCTGAGCATGCAGTGTTTTGAGAGAGATTTCTTTGAGGAGGCGCTAGTTGGTACCAAGCCTGAAACTTGACATGTAAGGAAGGGTGTTTCCGCTCCACCAACGTCGTCACAAAACTGCGTCGGAAGGCAGCTTACCTTAAAGTGCTTCTTCTTCCCGACATGCCTGGTTTCAGTTCCCTGCGATATGTAGGAATGGGTTTTTCAGCACCTCTAACGTCATCGGTCTATTTGTTGGGCTAACTCTTGCTTTCTTCATTTTAGTGAAATTGGTGCCGAGCAGTGGGATTTACCCAATTTTTTACCCGTTTATGGTGGAATGTGACTAGATGACACACCGTGGTGACATTAGACACCGGCAAGCCGAGACCCTAAGGTGCATCGCACCTAAAATCGCTTTTCACTAGTAATCGCGTTCCTTCTGCAGAAAAAGAACGAAGTTAAAAAAGGTAGACCAGAATACCAAGCGGTAAACGACTGCGTGAAGCGCTAAATGACTGAATGAAGATTGTTCAGTCCCTTATAAAGCAGATTTGCGAAATCCATTGAAAGGCAAACTTCTTGATTCAGAGCACTCTTGTTAGCAACGCGGTCATTGTGAGATGCACTAAAATTCAATGCCGCCACCAAAAAAAAAACAGTAAAGAAAAAATCACTGCTTCGATTAAACGCGAAGCGATGAATGCGATAGCAACAAACTGTAACATTATACGAAGCAAAGCTCGCAGCTAACCTCTTTTGGGTCCGATCTCGCGTAACTCAACAAAACGCTTATTTAAGGAAATGCGGCAGCTCCAGGGACCGAAGCGGGTTTCATGCTGTCGGTTGTTTATACGCAAAGTAAGCCCTGAGAGCACAGCAAGTTTACGAGCCGTCTCCTGACGCCTGTCGAGATCGCGCGCGCACCAGCGACCGCGCCCTTCCAGAGAAGCAGACCACACTACCCTTTCCTATAGCGTCCCTTTAAGCTCCGTAAGAAAGACGGGCGGTGCATTTACTCTTTTTCTTTCATTGACTTATTCGCTAATCACTCTTTCGGTGCTTGATGAGGGATTGACGGCAGGTCCCGTACGCGGTATAATGTTATCACTTGTGCCCTCCATGCGAAGGAGACGGCCGGCTCGTTTTATATCTGCTTCAGCGGCGTTCGTAGCCAGCGCTCACGATTCATGTATGCAAGCTGTTCACAATATTTTTAAAAAATTTTGTTGAACCGGTTAATTCAGGCCACATGCGACATGACTTGCTCGGCGCATACTTTGTGATTGGTATTTGTGCTTATATGTTTAGTTTATCAAAATATAAAACAGTTGAGAGTAAAAAAAGAATTACCGCCCAAGCACTCCGGTAGAGATGGTTAAGCAGCGAAGCTGAAACGTGCGGCCACAGGCGGTTGCAGACTTCGCAGCCGAAGCCAAAGTGCCGCTCGAGAAACTCCCCGCCGAAAGCGGGCGTTGGCCCCGGCGAACGCCTTTCCGCCTTTGCCACCTTGACGCTGCTCTGCCCTCAACGCCGCGTCCTCGGTTTGGTGTTGTCGCTTGCATTCGGACTCGGAAGGCTGCCGGATCATCGGTGCGCAGTTGCTGCTTGTGCTTCGCCACGCGGGCCTGTTCTTGTGCCTGGACTGCTGCATCGGCCCCGGCGAACATGAATTCTCTCACGGATCAGTGGTCGGTGCTTTTCTTGGAAAGTTGTGTTCTGTTCGGGCGTTCGTACGCTCCGTGCCCTCCCCATGTGGACGTTGTAAGTTGAAACTGCTGCGCGCGGGCTCGGCGGCACGGCTGCGAAGGAATGAACGACGTCACTGACGGCGAAGCCAATGGCACGCGTACTTCTGTACGATGCAGAGAATGGCGTCACAAACGGCACTGTCAATGGCACGCGCCCTTGGGTGCGACGTGGAGAACGACGTAACTGACGGCGCAGCCAATGTAGACCGTTATCGAAACTCGTGGAGAACGGTTTTTCATTTCTCCTATCCATATAGAGTTTTAGTTGTAAAAATGAATTTATACCAACTTGCCCAGCTATCAGTTTTACTGTTGACGAGCTTAATCGCGGGTCCAATATAGGATGTGTGCGGTGAAGATGCCTATTTAGACTTGATACGAAAAATGACGGAGACAATGGAAATACGTCGAGAGTCCATAATTACTGTTGCAATAAAAAAAAAGCAAGGAGATCACATTGGTTAAACGTGATGCACAGGTGCGCACTGTTCTTTACCGCACTCTGCAGGAAAAATGGAGTGTCCCGCGATTTCATATCTTGCAATTGCGGCATGACAGAGTCCAGTGCGCTGAGAGTACATTTTGCACGAATAGCTTTCTTTTCTGTTGGGACAATCTGTTCTTGCATTTATAAATTCTAGGTCTCGGAGCGTGGATACGCAGAGCTGTAATAGGTGCTGCATCCTCGGGAGCTTGCTCAGGTAGACGAACAGTAAAGGAAAAAAAACAAAAAAAAGTTACAATAGAGGTCGCCGAGGAAGCTTGACAGAAGGTGATGTAGTAAGAGCGAAGTGAATGAACTCAGTAGAACTATAGGCAAACAAAGGCGAAATCGAGCAGGTGCATGTGAGATGCCACTGGTATGGCACCATTCTTTCAGAACACGAGAACACTGCATCCCAGGACAATGGGACGCGTCACCGGTTTGTCCGGCTTTACGTGACACTTGCTCTTTGTTTATCTTCAATTTTTTTGCTTCCTTTTGGGGCACAACACGTAAGACCACCGCAGCAACACAATGAGCGGTGTTAGTATTGGTGCTGCAGATTTATTTCAGATTATTCTTGTGTGTTCATACACAACAGGCTGCGTCCTTGCATATAGTGGTAGGGATGTGTTCTTCAACTGCGTTTAGTGGTGCGTCGGCATACGTCATTGTTACAGCTGTTTTCTGGGTAGCATAAGTGCGCATACTAAATATAGCAGCGTATTTCGCAATAAAAGAAAGGTGAAGTCATAGAGAAACGGAGAGATATGAAAGTATCTTTCCTTTGAAAGAAGCGACTGAGTAACAGAAAGTAACAGGGTGATCAGATTTGGTTTGCAATGCATGTAGTAAGCCAGACTAAAAAGCCAGTGGAGAATGGCTTTCCTGCACATTTACTGCGCGCTACAAGTCAGAGTGATTCAAGGAAAATGTATTCCAGCATTTCGAACGCGTGCTGAAGAATAAGATGTTTGGAATTTAGTAATAATAATACCACTTCCACATGTTTAAGATCATAAAACCATGATATGATTATTAATGACGCCGTAGTGGAGGGCTCGGGAAATTTCGACAACCTGGGGTTCGTTGGCCTGTACCTAAATCGAGTACACGCAGCATAATGCATTTTCGCCTCAATGGAGGATGCGGCCGCCGTGGCGGGGACTCGATCCTGTGACCTTCGGATCAGCATTCGAGTATTGTAACCATAGACCACTGTGGTCGGACACTGATGAAGATGCCAGCGTGATGCCAGCTATGTCGGTGGCTATTACTGACCACGCTTGCCTCAGAGGCCTTCCTTAGCTGAAACACGAGCGCAAGTGAAATGTAGACCGGAAGGAAGGAAGGCATAGAACGGAAGTGGAAACCAGCACATGAAAGAATTGAAAATGAGACCTGAATGTGAACCCGATGTGCTTACTTAGTAGAAACCGCTTGGATGATTGGAAGTTATGTAGCGAAGGCCAGAGTTGCCCATTTGGCAAAATAGCACCAATAGCACCCAGGACAGGCTGCGGTAAGAAAAACTCTGATGTCATCCTATACATAGCTTTTCTTTAATGTTGAGATAAACGTATCTCTGTGTGTGTTTGTGTGTGTGTGTGTGTTGTGTGTGCTTGTGTGTGTGTGTGTGTGTGCGTGCGTGCGTGCGTGCGTGAGTGAGTGAGTGAGTGAGTGAGTGAGTGAGTGAGTGAGTGAGTGAGTGAGTGAGTGAGTGAGTGAGTGAGTGAGTGAGTGAGTGAGTGAGTGAGTGTGAGTGTGTCTCCCTGATGGGAAACCCTGTGCACGCCTATTGAGTGGTTTCAGCCGCGTCTATTGTGGAGTGGTTTCATGCCACGTCATGCACGAAAATGCTACGGCTGTGCCGGCCGTATCTTAGGAAGCGTAAGCAACTTCCGTTTTTTTTCCGTACAGTACGCTCGTAAAATCACATATACTTTTTGCAGAGTAGGTTCACCACGCCTATCGCAATTAGGTTTTGTACATGCATAATTCGTCCCTATGCTCACCCTACACAGCCTTGCATCATGATATCGATAGCACATCCTTCCTCCGCAGCTGGCTGTTTTTTTTTTTTTGCAGCAGATAACGCGCCGCCTGCTTCATATACATCCATGCCTGTCATGAACAGCCTTGTCATCAAAATGAACCCTTCGCCCCCTTAGTGATTAGAGCGAGTTCCATCTTCCCGCTCACAAAACTCGGCCATCAGTGTATACGCGGACGATGACTCAGTGGTACACACGCCTCGCTTTCAGAGATCAGAATTTTGAACGCAAATAAAAAAGCGATATCACTAGCACATGTATCTTGTATATTTGGCCGGTTTTAAAGACGATAGTCTTTCTTGGGATACCTAAACGGAGAAATTTTGGTCTGTCTGTCTGTCTGTTTGTCTGTTTGTCGGCACGTCGCACGATTCAACCAGGCTGGCCAAAGTTTGACTGCTTTCTGAACGCCCATCCAACTTGATCGGTCGTTTTTGTGCATACTTGTGAACATTGTCGATCAAAAAGCAAATATTACGCATATATGAGGCGCAACAACAATACGGAAGTATTAAGTGGTGTGTTCTTTTATAGAAAATACATAGATACTTAATTCTGAAGACCCTAGCGCCTAAGAAAACAGCCTAAGAAAAGGCTGCGCTGAAAATGCGGGCTGCCTTGCAAAAGCGAAGAGCCGTCGTCTATCTCCGAGGTCGCGCGAAGTGCCGCGTGTTTCATCCGACGCGCGATAGCTGGCGCAGTCTGCCCTTGTCGCTGCAAACAAGAGAATCTCTTTTCATGGTCGCTCTGCGCGCCTTCTCAGCTTTTTACACGCTGCCAAAAACACCGCGCTTGCGGCGAGAAGACGCTTGGTCATGCCAGGACGGAAATGGTCGAGAACAGCATCACAGGTGGCCGCGGATGAGACCGGCAGAAGACTATCGTCTTTCGATGACATTTGCAGCGAAGCACGCAGATACGCGGCCAATTTTTTCTTATGATGACGTTCGCATGTATGAAAAACCGAGGAATGCGATTACAACACCCGATGTGCGAGAGAAATAAATTCGTTTTCTTATATATCAAAATGACCTGAGAACTTGCCAAGAATGAAAGCAGATCCACGCCCCGAAACAGATCTGTGTGCCGAAACGCTCACGACGATTTCGCGGAAAACGCGCGCCTTGCAGAATTCTTTGAGGGAATAAGTAGGCCATGCAGTCTTCCTTGGCCTATGTCGCGCGCATAGCCCTGATGTGTTGGAAGAGAAAACAGGGGTGCCCGATCGTTCTCGAAGAGATATGAAGGCGCATACGCGAGGCTTGGTGCTGCGCCATTCTAGGCCGCCCAGTCGTTTTCTTTTTTTATGCGAGGTCATGATCCTAGAGCTGTGAGGAAATTCTGACTGCCTGTAGGCGGGCGAGTCTCCGTAGGAGCTATCAAACGTGCTTCGCAATGATTCCTTTAATCACAGGCCTGGTGAAAGTACTCGCGAGTGCGCCTGTTGAGTTTTATTTAACGGTTGCCCAAACTTTGAAGATGTTCCGACTTTTTCTGTATTTTCGCAGTAGTTCTTGATAGGCAACAATGACGTGGAATAACTTTTACAATTACTTAATAGAAATATAAACTACCTGCGACAATTTGTTTGTTGCAACAAATATGACTGAAAATTTTCGAAATGGCATCATGGTGCGCCAGAAAGAGTTTTGCTTAATGAGTGCCAGTCAGCTGTACTTCAGCCCTGAACCCAAAAGTTCTTCAATCCGCCGCTTTGGTAAAGTAATGTATTATTGGGTTGATGGCTGAAAAGGCCATAAATAGAAAGAAATTAAAATTCAATTCACCTGTCTAAAGTTTAAGCTAACATACGCTGTGGACTAAAAGTAGCCATCAACTCTGACAGCTGCTTCTATGCAGTGCACTCCCTCGAAGCCGAGCGAGCAGGCTATCAGAAACGACACTTAGTGGTTGTTCGGTTTCATCATACGCATCACATATACTGCACCAAGGAAGACCACGGTGTCCAAGAGATAAGCTGTGTTTGTAAGGGAAAGTTACTAGAATTTGTGAACAGAACATAACTAAATGATATCAAGTATTGCTCACTGCTGCTGTGGCAACTGCACCATGCATCTTACCTGCAGCTGTTTTGTGAATCTTCATACGCGTTATTTTGCGTATTGCAAATTTTTCCTCAAGTGATGACATGTCCTCATTTTCGTATAAGCTATCGCAAGAAAATTTAGGCCTGCATCAAAACGCCTCGTCGTCACCAAAATTAGCAATGTTAAATGACAGACTTCCAGCGGACTACATATAAAGCTGCTCTGCTGATGGGATTCACATATTGAGACTGGTATTTTTGCACAAGGTTACCAATGTGGATAATGTAGTCGCTTGTAAGGATTCAAATTCTGTCCCAGAGGGTTGATTCACGCACTTTTCATTTAACCCTTTTTTTTTTCTCCGGGTTTTACTGCAGGAACAATTCTTCTTACTGCAGTGTCTCATTTGTTAATTATATTGTTCGCTGTATAGTTTCTGAACCAAACAGCAGTAACTTTCAGGAATAAAAAAAACTGACGCAGGTTCTCACCGATTCTGACAAATAGCCAACAGTGCCTGAACCAGTCAACATTTGAACATACTGACAGCTAGGAAACTGTAGTCAAAGTGTAAACATAGGGCACACATTCCATCAGAAAAATGTCGTCGAAAGACGATAGTCTTGTGCCCGGCCGTACTACTATGTTTTGCCTTGCCTCAGACAGCGCCTACTCTACGTTGAATTGGCCGCATCTGGCTGGCATTGATAAAATAGAGGAGGCGCTGAGCGAGATATGGACGCCATTGAAAAAAATTACACCATCTCCCGCTAAAGGGAACCATGTGTAGATGCGAAGCAGCAGGCGCTAACGCTTACACTGGCGGCGGCGTTGACGCTGGCGCTCATCGCAGCGTTGCGCAGGAGAGAAACCTGGGGAGGCGCAAAGCACGCAGTGATGGACCGGTCTTTCCTACTGGAACATGCCAATCGCTGCTAATGGGCAATGAGAGACAGAAGACTCCGACTGGACACAGAGACCCGCAGTCCGCTTTTAGTTAACGCGCACGCTGCGAATTTTTATTGTTCAACAACGCACAGGAGAAATCTCCCACCGGCACTACTTTGCAGGTCAAGATCCAGTGCCATATATACGGGGTGGCCAGTGAACGGTTGTGCAAGCGCGAGCAGCCGGTTTTTTCAACCAAGAAACTCCCTAGCAGACGCTGCCTGCGTCGGCGTCGCGAGGCGAGAGAGGGGGGAGCGTAGGAGAGGAGAGGGAGGTGGGACGCGCATGCGCAGTGGGGGGTGTGGACGCTGCAGGAAGGGATGCCTAGAGGAGAGAGGGGGGGAGTGTAGGAGGGTAGAGAGGGTGGGGACGCGCATGCGCAGTGAGGGTGTGGTCGCCGCGGGGAGGGATGCCTAGAGGAGAGAGAGGGGTTTTTTATTTTTATCTTTTTAAAGAGTTTGCGCATGCGCAGTATAAGGGTGGTCACGCCGCACACCACCACCGGATTAAACCCCGCTCTAAGATGCTTCACATCTAAAACATGAGCTTGTGCTGAACCCAAGGGCATTACACCAAGGGCCCACTGTCCAGCGGCAGCAACTTATCGTCGGCACAGGGCTTTTTTCGTGCAAAGCGTCGCAGTTCGTGCACAGCACCGCATTTTCAGCGCAGCCTAAAAAACACTAGGGTCTTTAGAATTGCGTACCTATGTATTTTTCTAATAAAAGAACACACGACCTGACACTTACATATTAATGCTGCGCCTCAGGTATGCGTAGTATTTGCTTTTTGATCGAATATGTTCACAAGTATGAACGCAAACACCAGTTCAAGATGGCTGGGCGTTCAGAAAGTGGTTAAACTTTGGCCGAGTAGCTGAATCGGGTTACGGACAGATAAACAGACAGACAGACAGACAGACAGACAGACCAAAATTTTTGCGTTGGAAGTATCCCAAGAAAGACTATCGTCTTTAAAAAATAGAGGCTGGATCATTCCTTGAGCTGAGGTCTTTTATTCGCATCCAAGTTAAGGCGTTGAGCTCGTAGCAGCTACTAAGTGCAAACCATAAAAAAGACAATTGGAAAGAAACGGTTGCTTTGGCATTCCAGTTATATTCTGTGTTGAAGTTACTAGCGTGTTTTTTTTTCTTTCATTCTTACTACGGGAAGTGTATTTTACGTCCCGATGATGTACCAACATTTGCAATGCATGAAAAAAGGAGCATGTGGCAGCTTAAAGCGAATGCAAATTTAAGTCTAACGTAAACGTAAGAAATGAAACACCGCGTCGCATAATACTGCCAGGTGTGGTATGCGGCATGCATAATACAAAGGACACTCTATTCCTTATGAGGGAAGAACTCAAAGAATAAGTTAAAGAGGGGTGCACGTGGGACCACAGAATACGTAGCCGGTTCTTAAAATTTCAAATATGCGAGCACCTGAGTTCGCCTTTCGTGGAGCTTTTAGCGCGTTTTAGCACTTCACGTGGTGTTTAAAGTGAAACGAACGGAAGAAATCATGGGAAATTCACACTATAGTTTATTGTTGACTCTGCAGTGCAGTTCATATGCAAAAAGATCTCAGAAACAACGTCATTTATTGTTTGAACTGACATGAAGTTTGGTGGGATAATGAGCGCAGAAGCCTGCTGTAGCATGTGGCACGAGCAGATCTATGACCTCAAAAAGTAGCCTAGGATTTTTTATTTGTTAGATGTTTCGGTACAGAATTTTTCTAGTTACAGGCGCCAAGGAGACAAACATTGACTCGATAATAATAATAATAATAATAATAATAATAATAATAATAATAATAATAATAATAATAATAATAATAATAATAATAATAATAACAATAATAATGATAATAATAATATTATGTGGGGTTTTACATCCCAAAACCACGATATTATTATGAGGGACGTCGTAGTGGAGGGCTCCGGAAATTTTGACCATCTGGTGTTCTTTAACGTGAACTGACATCGCACAGTACACGGGCCTCTACCATTTCGCCTCCGTCGAAATGCGACCGCTACGGCCGGGATCGAACCCGCGACCTTCGAAACATTAACTCGATGACCCGCGCACTGATGTCCTCGACAACAGCCTCACACACAATGTGCGTTAAGTGCGGTCTTGCAGTTTCAAAGAAAAGACCCGGCCAAAATTTTTAAAGTCGCCACCAAACGACCTCCAAAGCACAACTTTTCGAGCGTCTCCATTGAAGAAAGCCAACGCACATTCCCTTCTAAACCGGCAATGCCCCCCAAACCTTCTTTAAGCCTTCTTTATCTCTAGCATTCTCAATGCCACCATGGTGTTACGCCGTTTGCACCTCGGCTGCTGCTTCTAAAGCAATGCCGTCCTTTTCAGACCACACCTCCTTCTTACTCGGGTGCAGATGTTTATCCAGCGTCTCGCGTGGATTCACTCCGCTCAACAAGAGAGGTGCGAGCAAAAGACCACATACTTGGAAGGAGAGAAAAGGTGGTGTATGACCCTGGGCCGTCACAGCTCTCGAATTTCGCGTGGAGATTTGCAAGGCAGAGTTGATTGGCACGACGCGAATGGCTACGGCATGCCGCACGAGTGACTTCTGCCGTTGTGACGCAGTGTCCGACGTCAGTGTGTGTGATATCGGCTGAAAAAAAAAGGTGCAAAAGAGGCGCCAATCCATGACGCAAATGGTGATACAACTTCGCCTGAAAAAAAGAGGAGGAGGAAACGACGTAGAGGGATTCAAGGAACGGGTAAGACGTGCGAAGTGTGTGAGAGAGCTATGAACAAGAACAATCTGAATTGCAAATCTAACAAAGACCGTCAATGGTCTGCGAAAGTAATAAAAGCATATCGCAGTGTTGGCTTTTTTTTTTTTGGAAACCTCGCTTGGGCAGGATGGGTGTCAAGGTAGAGAGAGCGTTCTCTGCTTGATGCTTTTTTTTTTGTTTAATTCTTGTTGGTGAGGAAGACATCATTTTATCGCATCGTAATACAGCTGAATGTAAGGGAAGTTGGTTCTGGTGGATAATTTCAGTGAGCGAAAAAAAAATTACACCATCTCCCGCTAAAGGGAACCATGTGTAGATGTGAAGCAGCGGGCGCTAACGCTTACACTGGCGGCGGCGTTGACGCTGGCGCTCATCGCAGCGTTGCGCAGGAGAGAAAACTGGGGAGGCGCAAAGCAGGCAGTGATGGAGCAGTTTTTCCTACTAGAACATGCCAATCGCTGCTAATGGGCAATGAGAGACAGAAGACTCCGACTGGACACAGAGACCCGCACTCCGCTTTTAGTTAACGCGCACGCTGCGAATTTTTATTGTTCAACAACGCACAGGAGAAATCTCCCACCGGCACCACCTTGGAGGTCAAGATCCATTGCTATATATACGGGATGGCCAGTGAACGGTTGTGCAGCGCGAGCAGTCGGTTTTTTCAACCAAGAAACTCGCTAGCAGACGCTGCCTGCGTCGGCGTCGCGAGGCGAGAGAGGGAGGAACGTAGGAGAGGAGAGAGAGGGGGGTGACACGCATGCGCAGTGGGAGTGTGAACGCCGTGGGCAGGGATGCGTAGAGGAGAGAGGGGGGAGCGTAGGAGAGGAGAGAGAGGGGGGACGCGCATGCGCAGGGGGGAGTTAGACGCCGCGGGCAGGGATGGAGAGAGGGGGGTGTGTAAGAGGGGAGAGAGGAAGGGAGGCGCATGCGCAGTGCGGGTGTGGTTGCCGCGGGGAGGGATGCCTAGAGGAGAGAGAGGGGGAGATGAGGTTTTTTATTTTTATTTTTTTTTAACTGTTTGCGCATGCGCAGTAAGGGTGGGCACGCGGCACACCACCACCACCACCACCACCACCACCACCACCGGATTAAGCTTCGCCATAAGATGCTTCCCATCTAAAAAATCGACGAAAAGGGAATCACAGACAAAAGCGCCATGTTGTTCATGCTTTGCTGTTTGCCCGGTGTATCCACGTTAGAGGAGTTAAGCTCTTGAAGTTGGATTCCTTTTGTTTTCCGTCCCGTTCTTCCATGTCCTCTTTTATGCGGCGACCGCTGTCGTCACCGACAATGGTACCGCAACAGCATTTGCCATCCCGAGGTCACCACGTCACAGCCAGTGTAGCCGATGCCAGGAAAGCAAACGGAAACTAAGTTCACCACTGAGCTGATGGAATTTGAATCTATGGACATTAGAAATGTGTATGGAAGTCATGGCCATTAGGCATGTATTCAAGCTTGAGAGGACTTACTGCAATTATATCGCTCATAATTGCTAACAAATCGTCCAGAGTTTTTTGAAGCACGTAGATCTTGCTATCAATGCCCTCCGTACAGATATCTTGAATCATACAACGCGGCGGTACCCCGTTGTGAGCTCTGTTGTGGACACATGTAAATTCTTTTAAATGCGAAACATTTCTTAGCGAACTTCGGCCGACTAAGCCAGCGTCTATCTATCTATCTATCTATCTATCTATCTATCTATCTATCTATCTATCTATCTATCTATCTATCTATCTATCTATCTATCTATCTATCTATCTATCTATCTATCTATCTATCTATCAATCATCTATCTATCTATCTATCTATCATCTATCTATCTATCTATCTATCTATCTATCTATCTATCTATCTATCTATCTATCTATCTATCTATCTATCTATCTATCTATCTATCTATCCAGCCGCCTACGTCTTTGTGCTCTCCTAGCCGGATCGTTAGTGGGATTTATACCAAAATTGGCATGGCATAACATCACTGTGTGACGAACATGAATGACTGGTCATATCATGAAAACCATGACCAGTTAGTCATGAAAAGTATGATTTACACGCCATGGCCGTAGTGCTCCTGCGGCCGCTTTCTTTACTTGATATATCTGAAAATTGGTACGATAAGAGATTTCTGCATGACCGGCATAAATGACACGTGGTAATATGAGAATCATGACGTGCATGTCATGTACATCATGATTTAGATGCCACGTTCATGGTGCGCTGACGGACGTTTCGCTAGCTTCATATACACGAAATTTGGTATTGCGTGACTTGACTGTATGACGAATGACAAGTGGTAATATGGAAATCATGACGTGTCATGAGTGACATGACATGCATGCCATGCTCATGGCACGCTCGCGGCTGTTTCGCTAGCATGATATACACCAAATTTGGTATTGCATGACGTGACAGTATGGCGAAAATAGATGACGAGTGGTAATATGAAAATCATGACATGTCACGACTGACATGACTTGCATGCCACGTCATAGCGCGCTGGCGGCCTTGCGCTAGCTTGATATACACCAAATTTGGTGTTGTGTGACTTGACTGTATGACGAATCACGGCCGGACTGGAGGAGCTGCACACGCGCACTCTCTTACGGC
Source organism: Rhipicephalus appendiculatus (assembly GCA_030522465.1). Lineage (NCBI taxonomy): Eukaryota > Metazoa > Arthropoda > Arachnida > Ixodida > Ixodidae > Rhipicephalus > Rhipicephalus appendiculatus. The sequence continues at coordinate 350,879 of JALIZH010032966.1, forward strand.
CTACGCTTCGTGTCTAGTTCCCACCTTTCACCGCCGCTAGTTCATGGCGCTGCGGCGCAGCCCTCGCCAGTTCAGCTACAGGGAGGAGCGGCGCCCGCGCACTTGCTGCTCCTCTAACCCTGCTGTGGCTACAGGAGACATCTCTGTGCTAACTTACATGGGCTTCCTTAGAATAGGCGATTGCTCTCTCGTTCTGCATTTCCTGCCTAGTAGGGATTTAACAGCTTATTATCTTTGTGAAGCGCCGAATAACGAACGCCTGAAACATTTTGACGCGAGAAACATCAAGATGAAATATGGGAATTAGTAGTTCCGAATGCTTTTTATTGAATAATACCTTCTGCACTTCAAGCATTCATTTTAGCAAGCTGTAATACTAAGGTAAAAAAGTGAAGACGCACAATAGGCATTAATACGTAAAGAAGCAGCTCGCTGAAGCCTCTTTTTCGTTTTTCTTTTGCTTTCTTGTCGGGAATCGAGCGTTCATTTCGTCACAGTCCGATGAACTTTCTGGGCGGCTTGTTTGAATAATTTGTGGGCTTCTCTTGTGAGTCGGTGATCTTCTTTGTGTGGTTTATGAGAAGTATTCTCATCAACTTTTCGGTAATTAAAGCTGAGGATCGCTTCGCGTGGCTGTCGTCCACACACTCTGGGGAGTTTGGTACTCACGCGAGTTCGAGGAGACGCTCGACAAGTAACTGAAGAACTTCAGATGTGTTCGTTCTCGGCAGACGCGTTGACACGCGCTCAAACAAATTGTTTAAATTGTTCCAAAGAGCAAGGAACTCGGGCCCCGGGTAGCATAGCCTGCTCCTGTCTTGTCCTTGGAACAGCGCGTACAACGGCGGCGACTTATCGTTGATGGTTGAATCCTTCCTTGCAATGTTCCTTTGCCATTTGGCGCACAACTCCCCTTCACTTGGAAATTGTTGAAACGAAACTCCTGGGCTTTTCCCAGGGCGCGAGCGGCAACAGGGCACGCATCAGTAGATAATTTCGATGCCGGTCAGTCCACGCGTACCAGTTTAGCCTGATGCACCCTGAAAATATTATAACGGCTCAATCAGAAATCGACTGAGAAAATCATGGAACTGAAGCGCACATGTATACTTACTTGCTGAAATATAGCAGCGCATGTATTGATTGGTATTGCTGATATTCCACGGCAGATCAAAAACACGTGCGGCACGCGTGGTCGGCTGACTCGGTCAGCAGCGAGGCGTCGACTGAGAAGAAGGAGGAGTGAGAGGTAGAGGGTCGGTTCGAAGCTCCCCCCACGCGGCGATTCCTGTAACGAGCTGTCAAGAATCTGCCCTATTGTTCGCTCCTTGGGTGAGCAGGCCGTAAGAGAGTGCGAGCGTGTCGCTCCTACAGTCCTGCCGCGGAGGAACATAAATGACAAGTCGTAATATGGAAATCATGACATGTCACGAGTGACGTCACTTGCATGCCATGTCATAGCGCGCTTGCGGCCTTTCGCTAGCTTGATATACACCTAATTTGCTATCGCATGACTTCACTATATGATGAACATAAGTGACAAGTGGTAATATGGAAATCTTGACATGTCATGTGCAACATGACTTGCATGCCACGCTCACGGCGCGCTCGCGGCCGTTTCGCTTGCTTGAAATAAACCAAAATTTGTATTGCGGGACGTGACTGTATAACGAACATAAGTGGCAGGTTCTAACATGAAAATCTTGGCATGCATATTATGTACAGCATGATTTGCCCTTGCTGGCAGCTTCGCATTGCATCGATTCCCACAGAGCGTGGGATCTGCCGGTTTTTTTTTTTCTTTTTCAGAAGACGGTGGTTTCAATGCGCGCGACTGTTTTCCAAGACGCTCCTGAAAACAGTGTCAGTGGTTCAAGAAAGGCGCACTGCTTTACTGCTACATTCAGTGCGGGTGACCTAAGTGTGAGAAGTTACTCGTAAACCACGCATTCGTACAGCTCATAGCACACCCGCTTAAAACGAATATCCATCAAAATATAGCAAATGTAAATATTATGTGTGTGTGTTTTTTTTACCACGCACCTTTTGCGGCTGTGTGAAAAAGTTGTATTCGATATAAGATACGATGTCTTGTAGTCGTTTTTGCCAAATGTCCGCGTTTTATTTATCGATAAAATTCAGTAGTGAACATCATAGCTTGAAGAAAATATACCACCGCCGTACAATGTGAATTGTTCAGCCTGGTGTTGCATGGATATGGCCTTTTTTGACAGTGTCAATGATTGGCCAACGTCATCGGGGGGACCCAGTAACTAACGCCGTGCCGCTTGGATGTTCTTACTATTTTACCAGCAGCAGTACTGCAAGGCAGAGCAAGTGTCGACAGTGATGTACCGCTCGAGCAATCACGTTATACGTGGTGTTTTGGCTGGTGTCTCGTCAGCCCGATCTGTTGTGATGCAAATGGATCCTCCCGAAACGCTATCTGCATAATTAACTACATGGAAGGTGATCCGCACGCACATAATTGCACAAGACAGTGCCATTATTTCAGTGCGAGCTTCTGTGGTTTGCACATATCAGGAACTGACATCAGCATAGGCAACTTCATTGACAGTGCAATAAGGGCAAACGAGTCACTGTCATCGAAGTGATGCGCCACAACTACATACATGTTGCAACAGTAACAAGGATGTGTGCGCGCATTTTCTAAATCAAATGAGTCCAGTTCAGCATGACAGTTCTTTGAGGAGCAGCGTACGCGAGGTCTAGAACATTCTTGAGCGGCGTACGTGAAGTATGTACAAGGGCTGCTAAGAAAAGTGACGTATGCTGATTATCATTACGGCATGAGCGGCGTTTACGATAGTTTCAATATGGGCGGGTCGGTAATGCATCTTCCCTAGGCTTCTTTGTAGCGAAAATAAAAGAGAAACAAACATAGGCACACATGGACACAAGGTGCTAAGTTGCAACGAGGGTTTATCTTCTGGAAGTTGGGCACAATTTTTAATAATAATAATAATTTATAAATATCTAGGGTTTAACGTCCCAAAACCACCATATGATTATGAGAGACGCCGTAGTGGAGGGCTCCGGAAATTTCGACCACCTGGGGTTCTTTAACGTGCACCTAAATCTAAGCACACGGGCCTCGAGCATTTTCGCCTCCATCGAAAATGCGGCCGCCATGGCCGGGATTCGATCCCGCGACCTGCGGGTGAGCAGTGGAGTACCATAACCACTAGACCACCGCGGCGGGGGGGCACAATTTTTTTACTCTTCTCACGATTCGCAGGGATGTGATCATGGTGAAAAAAGCGAAATGATACAGTGATGTCTCCAGGCATGCGCATATATGCGCAGTACCAAAGGACTGGGGATTGCGGAACAAGAACACAGCTGGAATTAACACACAATGAAAGAATCGACTCCTAGCTCGCCTTCGCTTTCGCAGCCGAGCTGTGAAGGCAATGCGGGAATCACTAAAGACAAGGAAAATCCCTTACTGGCGTGTTTGATTTTCTCGATGGCCCTACTGGTGGAAAGCTCTGCCCTGGACGATCTGTTTTCGCTGGCGCTTTAGACGCGACCGTTTCATTTCCCAACGCACTTTCAAGTAGTTTTCTTGTAACCATTAGTTTTCTCGTGGTCATCGTTTGATGGAGGATCAGGTCAATTATCGTAACCGCTATGGTTATCTTGTTTATTTCAAAGGATATCATGGACTACTGTATCTTCGCAACCATAGTTATTCGAAGCCTTTTCTCCCTTCTCGAAAGTTCCCGTACCTGGGCTGGAATATTGTAGGGATGCGCTATGCTCCATTCTACGCTGCACAAAATGATCGAGTTCTGTGGTACCTGTACACATAGTTACATATCCTCCTCCGTGCCGGATGATCCCGTTGATAACGTGGGCAGTCCATTAACGCGACGACTGGTGAAGTGCGAAAAGCATGAAACGCAATGCACTACTAAAGGAAACGCCGCCTCTGCAGTGAGCGTACCGACGTTCGTATGTTATGTCTGCTACTTTAAGTACGGTGATATCAGAACACGTAGAAATTTATAAGTCCGTGGATGATCCCCTTCAGGAACACAGCAAGCGCCATCATGGGCGTTGAATCCCACCTTATCCTATTCCCCATACCCTGCCGGATGTTAGCAACCCTCTCACTTTCCTCTCCCCTATTCATCTCTATTATAGCACATTTCATCTCTGCCGAGCTGCTATCTTCGACAACGCTCACACGTGTTCACTCGAACGTATAACGTACGACGGGCGGGGCGACGTTATCAATTTAGACTTTATACAGAACATGACGGCAACGCCTACTGCTAAAATGAGCCTAGGATTCTTGTACAATTGTTCTCGCAATAAAACAGAAGAAAAGGTCGGGCGCGCCTGACTTGCGAAGCCTTGCAGTGTACGCAGACACAATTTATCTTTACTGAAAACATGACTATAGAAGCGTTTAAATATGATACAGCAGTACAAGTATGTTCCGGTATTCAAAAATATTTTTTGCCGTAGGGACAAATGGTATCAGAAATATTTGTTAATAAGACAACAATAGCTAGTTTGGGTAGGTACACCAGGAGGCGTTTATATGCTAGGACCACAACATTATTCAATGCGATGCGAAAACATCCCCAAAATTCAGTTTTCACACTGTTATCCCTATGTCCCACTGCTCTTCCTTTGCGTTTCATTCGAAGTTTATGCGCTTTTTCATGAGGAACGTTATAAGTGCCTAAAAAATAAAGGTAATCTTCACAATAATGACACATCCTCGATGTTATATACCGGTCAGACACAAGCCATACAATCTATATTCTCACCTTTTCTCATCTTTTTCAATTCCATTTGAAAATTATTTTTTTTACCAATAAGACGAACTTATAACAATTGTTAAAAGTACTTGGCGATCATCAGGTTAATAGATGAATTACAACGAATAAAACGTCCCGTTTCTTACAACTGGAGTTGAGTTACTGCAGCAACTTATGGTTCACAAAAGCATGCCTTGATCTGAACACCTGTAAGGGGAGAAGCTCCGAAGGGTGTGGGTCTGTCCGTCGTCTGTAGTAGTAGTAGTAGTAGTAGTAGTAGTAGTAGTAGTAGTAGTAGTAGTAGTAGTAGTAGTAGTAGTAGTAGTAGTAGGTAGATAGCCACGTATAGTGAAATGTACCCACTCCACGTGATAAAGATGACGATGACGCAATATAGTGGAATGTACCCACTACACGTGATAACGACGACAATAACGCTGATGACCATGAAGTACTATAAGCGCGTTCCAGACCACACATTCTCGTTCTGCCATGGATGAAAACGATCGAGCTTCGCCCACTCATCATCATTCACTTCGTGGATATGGCGTGATTTTTTTCTGTTACACTCAACAAAGGAGACATTTCATTATCTTGAATATAGCTTAAATTTCGAAATAAATTATTGCTACTGAAGCGCTGAACTATCAGCAACCTTATTTTCAGCAAATTCAGACGTTTTTGTCCTAGTATGATTTGTGTTCATCATGGTACTCCACTTCTCTTTGCCCCTAAATTGCATTTTGGATTGGCTCAATATGCCAAAGCCATTTTTATCTGTGGTACAGTGCGCTGTACCCTCCTTTTGGACCTTTTCCAGGTCTCCCCATCGGGGCCTGGCATGAACGTTATGAGGATCCATTGTTCGTGAGCAAGCACCGAAGCCATCTGCACGACAGACACGTACGTTCATCCCGAAGAATTGTTTTAATGGTTGAAAGACGCGCTTCCACACTTGCGAGTATTATTTCGCACGAAAAATTAACAGAATAAAGAAGTCAGTGCCCTCTTGATTTTTACATGACTTCTAAAACATGCGTAACGTCAGACGAGCGGCGTCCGTCAGATCACGTACGTATTCGCGCTCACGCGGGGAAAGAAAGGCACTCCGTGTCTCGAATAGGAGCAATGAAACGGCTTACATTACATTCAGGGTTTTCCAGTTTGTTAAGCCTTGGTGTTCTTATTGCCTGTTCTTTAATGCGCTCCATTTAAGAAAAGATTACGAGAGTTGTTTTTGTACTAGCGAAGATATTAATTTGGCATAGCGCAATACATGGGCAGGAAACCTAACATGAGAAAAGCTTTCCTACTGCAAATGAATCCTTGCCTTTTATGCTGCAAATGGTCCCATGCATATGAAAGTGCACACGAGTGTAAGCGGCTGACACGGATCACAATAGTAATCACAGATTTCTGCATTACTTCTAATTGCCATTGCGCTGCTCAAAGCGTCATCTGTCAGTGCTGCTCTTGTGTACTTCGCTCTACATGCCCACAAAACTTAGTTTAAATTTCAGTTTATTAAAAAGTTACCACTGCCCAATCTGCTTTCAGCACACGGCTGTTTGTATTAGTTTCAGTCTTTCTGGAGATTTGACAGTCAGAGTAGAACCACGTTGGCTTATTTGCTAATATTATGCTCGTAAGCCCAGCGCAATGATATTTTGAACGCTTTGCTCCGATTTTTATTAAGCATACTTCCACCCAACCATGAGGAACTTAAGCAAAATAGGGGGAAAATAATTATTTCAACATCCTCTTGGAAAATCTAAAAAACCATGGCAGGGCGCGAAATCGTGACAGGCGCGCCTTTGTTTGTCGGCTTTTCTCTGTCCGTGTTTCCCTGCCTAGGTCTGCGATTTTATCAACGTGAAAGCATTCGATGACATCAAGTTGGAAATCCGACAAGCATCCGGCGCCCGTAGAGCGTTGATAATCAATGGTGAAAAAATCCAAGTCTCCCAGCTGATGAAGTGACGTTTTAATATGATTGAAATGGAACCTGCCCCACACCCAGAAAATTGACTTGCTTTGGGGCGGTCAAAATCACACAACTTATACAATTGTATCCCTCAATAACAAAAGCCCTCAAGAGCGTAATTCTCGCGGCAACGAATAAATCTGGCGTCCCCGGCGAACTTCCATAGACTTCAATGCATTTGCTCCATCTCGACAGTAAAAAGATTTGGAATAGCACTCTCGCGATAACGAAATTTTAAGGTAGCGTTCCGCAACAGCTTTTTCAAACCATGATCTAATGGGATTGCCGCTAAAAATTAACATGCCGCTCTAAATTAGATTAAAAAACAGGCGAAGAACTGAAGCTCACTGATAACACATTTAAGTGCAAGCAGCTACTGAAAGCTTCCGGCCCTAATTAGCTTTTTCTTCCAAGCATAATTCACGATATTTCTTTTTTCTTCATTTTTTAACGCACTTTCTCGGCCATCGAGCAAAACAGGGAATCACGGTTTTATTTTGTTTTTTTTCATGCCCAGGGGTATAATTTCTCGCTCATACAAGCTGTGAATGAGAGGTAACGACAAATTCAGCCAAGACATTTATTGCCACTTCCAGAAAATGCGAAACTATATCATATGTTCATCTAATGTTTCGTACAATACGAGAGGCACTAAGAGCTGGCGGTGCTTGCGAAAGTATAAAAGAATGGAGTGTAGAGAGCAGGGGTAAAGAAACGTTGAAGCAATGATGAAGTCAATGAGCTCAAGGTGTTTACACTAGAACACTTAGCCTGCATGGTGCAGTTTGAAAAACTGCTGTATCACATCATACAATCTATAACTCCATTAATCTACTTAACCACCGGGTACATAGGTGAAGTGATACGGCTTTTATGGAATTACATATTTCCCTACTGTCCGCTTCACAAATAAACGCAGAAATATTGACTGAAGTGAACGTAAACACAGACCTTGTTTTCACGGGTAGCATGCATGTGATCATGCCTGGTTAAATAGTTAATTTATTGCCTTCTCATATAACCTTCATAGGCACTATAGTGGAGTAAGGTTCAATGAAGCCCTTTAGGATAAAGGCAAGAGCCAATGTCAATGCTCGTAAACGTGCCACACGGGTAAACAAACATGCGCGTATTAGAACTTGTTGTTGGGCTAGTTGCTAACTCATCATATTTGCAAGTACTTATCGCAGCTCGGTAATCCCTCGAAAAACACACTCATATTAACACACGCTTCCGCTCAAGAAACACACACCAGATAAGCGCTGTATGTGGTGCGTGTTTCTTGCGTGGAATCGTGTGTGAACGTGAGAGTGTTTTTCGAGGGCTTACCGAGTTGTGCTAAGTATCTCCGACAAAACATGCGCAGTTATTCGGCACTGAACTCTGTTAGTACGCTAGCTTTACCTGAAATGGATATATAACTTTGCGAGGCTTTAAACGCCAAGCCAGTAGGCGCCAGGTAAACTTGTGTTTGAAAGGAGGCGCGATCAAGGGGGGCATAACCAAATAGGCTGACGAAGCTGAACACAATTATCGGCGGCAGCCTGTGTGCGAAAATAGGCGCACCAGGAAATCGCTTCCGGGTTTGCTGTCCTGAGCAGGTACTTCCTGTTGCCGCCCAACAAAGACGACAATGCCAATAGCTAATTCGCGTAGCTTCAGGGAGAACGAAAAATATGCCGTGGCTCTTATGTATAAGCATCTTTAAATACAATAAGCGTTTTTCGTTAGCTGAATGTATACCCACTGAAATGTATAGTTCATATTAATACGTAGCGCATTGCGAAATCTTTTTCAAGCTACAAGAGTATGCGCAATATAGGAATACTAGATTATAGTGAAAGAGAAAACACAGGCACTATTCGAAGTTTTTTCTGAAATTTTTAATACCATCCGCGCTTGAGTGAACTAATACGAAAATATCTATGTAAACATTTTGATTTATTTAATTCGGCTCAATATTAATTGAATAAGGGACACGTTTATAATATCGCCCGATCAGAATACACATCGCTTACTTATCATCGTCAATTCATTGCTGGATATAACTCGCGTTGTAGCGCCTGCTGCATTCTATGAAGGTTCACACTGGAGAGCACGCAGCAATAATTGAACGCACAAACGTGCGCACTCTAGACAAGCACGCATGTAACACTAGGGTCAGAATGATTTATCAATTGTATTTCGTTTACTCTGTTCTTGACACTTTTTATTATGAGAAGCATGTGAACTTCAGCTTGTTGGTACACATCCATAGTTTAAAAAAAAAGCGCGAAAACCACAAAGACGAGGCAGCGCTAGACCTGTTTGATATAGAATAGCACTCTCGCGATAACGAAATTTTAAGGTAGCGTTCCGCAACAGCTTTTTCAAACCATGATCGAATGGGATTGCCGCTGTTTGATCTGTCTCGTCTTTGTTGATTTTCGCTGTTTTTTTAGAATGAATGCTTTTTTTGTTATAACTGAAGTGGTCCTAAACCGTTACTTTTAGCGAGGATCCAGTGACTGTGAACGGTGGATCACAAAATGGACATATTTTGAAAAGAAAAAAAAATTCCTGTAGACTTATATTACTTTTCGCTTTTTCTAAATATATTTGATATGAACCAAAGTCCAGCGCTTCATATCGATTTATTGCTGCATTAGGGAATTTTTTACCAGTGTTTTATTTTTATTGCACTACGACTTCCAGCCTCAAGTAAACTGTGGAATTGTTCGAACATTAAAATCATTAAATCAAACATTTTCGGTTTCAAGTTATGAAAATGAATAGAAAATAAGGAGAGGGGGCGAATAATAAAAAAATGATTTTAATGACGACGAAATAAATGATTTCTTAAAGAGTTACTGAAGCACTATGCAAGAGCCTAAATATTACTCAGTGAGCAGAAACAGTGTACAGGAAATAATGTATAAATTGCCACAATAGAAATGTTTTTCGTTTGCATGCGTATATACAGTTATCAAGCATTAGAAATAATTGTAGGAAGCGGAAGAAATAAGCTGTTTCCAGTCATATAGATATGTAAGATATCTCATTTGTATTGTTTTAAACCTCAACATACTTTCAAATAGCGTGGAGCCCATGCAAGTGTAACTACAATGCTGCAGATAGAATTATATTAAGTTTATCTCTGCTCACATTCACATAATGGTGAAGGGTACGCATATTCGTACTTCTGTGCTATAACTGGAGTTAAAGAACATTTTAAATGCGAAGCATATCTTAGCGTACCAGAGGGATTTTGACTATCTATCTATCTATCTATCTATCTATCTATCTATCTATCTATCTATCTATCTATCTATCTATCTATCTATCTATCTATCTATCTATCTATCTATCTATCTATCTATCTATCTATCTATCTATCTATCTATTTGTCTGTCTGTATGTATGTATGTGTGTGTGTATGTATGTATGTATGTATGTATGTATGTATGTATGTATGTATGTATGTATGTATGTATGTATGTATGTATGTATGTATGTATGTATGTATGTATGTATGTATGTATGTATGTATGTATGTATGTATGTATGTATGTATGTATGTATGTAGCCGCCTACGTCTGAGAGCTTTCGTAGTTGTTTCCTTAATTTTGAAGCCTACTTAAATTTGCACAGGAGGGTCATTCCTGTATGACGAACACAATGAACAGGTCATTACATTGAATATCCGGAAATTAGCTAGCGTGTACGTAATAGCATTAGCTATTAAGTCATTTTTAGGAGTACCGGAATATTGTTCAGCACTTTAGTTAGAAGTAGCACGGTGCGAAACACGTTTAGAGAGCAGTGTTCGGTTTGCGTCTAGTGTGGTTACTTCCACTAGTATACGCTGTGCAGTCGCGGCCACTGTTAGATGCATCAGGGAGCGGGTGGCCGCGCGAAGTATTGCGGCGCCATCGCAATCAGTTCCCAGAGGCGGATTTAGCTGAGCGTCGTCTGCTACAGTTACACCAACTTGAAGCGAGCGGGGAAACCTAACATTGCGCCCTCGCTTTTACAAGAGCGCGTGCGGCGAAGTAGGAGGAACCGTAGCAGACGACGCGCAGCTAAATCCGCCTCTGGCAAATGATTGCGCTTGCGCCGCAGTACTTCGCGTGGCGCCCGCTTGGTGGTCCGACCTGCGCGGCCACGCACGCCGTGTTACCTCCATAGGTCGGCACTTTAAGGGAGTACTCACTCAAACTCACTCAGCACAATTTTTTCAGCCTTCGCACTCACTCACGTTCACACTCACGTCCACTCACACTCATGAGTACTCACTCAGGTTCACACTCACCTCCACTCACACTCATGAGTACTCACTCACGTTCACACTCACGTCCACTCACACTCATGAGTACTCACTCATACTCAACTCACCACGTTCAAATGAGTGTGAGTGAGTGTGAGTTGAGTGCACTCATGAGTGAGTGTGCCGAGCTCCATAGGTCGGCACTTTAAGGGAGTACTCACTCAAACTCACTCACCACAATTTTTTCAGCCTTCGCACTCACTCACGTTCACACTCACGTCCACTCACACTCATGAGCACTCACTCACGTTCACACTCACGATCACTCACACTCATGAGTTCTCACTCACGTTCACACTCACGTGACTCACACGCATGAGTACTCACTCATACTCAGCTCACCACGTTCAAATGAGTGTGAGTGAGTGTGAGTTGAGTGCACTCATGAGTGAGTGTGCCGAGCTATGGTTACCTCTAACAGTGGCCTCTCCTTTACACTATGCGCTGTGCGCGGGGGATAAGCACTCATTTTTCACATCGCGCCTGATAAATTCCGCCAAAAGCAAAAAAGTCACAGTTTCGCCACAAGGCGAAGCAATCAATGCGATAGCAACAAATTGGAATGTCAAGCGATGAATGGCAAGCAGGTGGAAACGTATAGCGCGCTGCTCACGCACACATGACGCACGAAAACAACACGCACAGGACGAGAGAGAACTAACAACGTTCACAGCTCGATACTTAACGCTCTGCTCAAACAAAAACGACGCACGAAACTTATTCACAGGTTCACACGAGCGCGAAATAACAAGTGTCACAGTTGTTACTTCGCTGTGTTTGAAAAGCGTGTTCTTTTCGCAAACGGGGGGGACTGTTGCGACCGAAGTGGCCTTCGTGCGCTCGGTAACTACGACGCCATCGTTCCGGCGAAAGGCGAATCCGACGTTCGATTTTACGAGCGCGGGCGCGGGCGCGCGCGTTATCTCCCCTTCTCGGCGGCCGGAAGCGGGGGGGCCGGTGTACCCTTCTACGTGCTGCGCTCTCAACGCGAAGAGAATTCTCTTAAACAAGCGTTTTCTAGAGTTGCGTGAGATCGGATCCAAAAAGAGTTAGCTGCCAGCCTCACTTCGTATAACATAACAATTTTTTGCTATCGCATTCATTGCTTCATCCTTGCGGTGAAACTGTGACTTTTTCTGAATTAGTTTTCTTTGAGGCTTTTATAAATATATAGATACATATACATATACGGGACATGATGGCGACGGCGACCGAGACTGTCCATATAATTGCTATCGCAATAAAAGAGCAAGGCGAAATTTAGCGAAGCCCAAAAGTAAACACAGAGGACGGCAGACGACTGTTAGTGAGCGTCATGCAAGATTATATTGATACACTTAAGCGCAAGCAAAAACACGAGACAGTAATCGACGAGGAGTCCTCGTCGATTACTGTCTCGTGTTTTTTCTTGCGCTTAAGTGTATCAATATGGAATACCAACTAGCCCGCTCCCATACTTTGCTTGATGCAAGATTAATTAGAACGTGTCATGCACACGCCATTAAGAGAGAAAGATTGCGGCAGGGCTTGGAGAGCTTATTGCTGGTGACGGAGGCTTGAATGCGAAATATCTGGAGTAAATGAGAAAAGCGCCGTAACAGCGACGTCGCATAAAATGAAACGCCCCTGTCACAGCGATCACGTGAACCTTTAGGCGTGGGATACCCCAAAATATGCAGACGCAAAACTATTTCACTAGACCACAGCAGTGTTGAGACCAGTTATGGTTACTAAAAAGTGTATGTGTCGTCGTAAACTATAGGTTAGTGTAGAGGCTGTTTTTTTCACGTATGGCTGAAGACGGAGTTCACCAGAGAACATGAAGATATAGTTGAGGAAATGAAGTACAGCTCAACTCTTCCACGGGAAAACTTGTTGCATTCTACGTGCTTTAGAACTTGAAACATCTGGGATATATTAAAGGGACCCTGAAACGGTTATTTGAAGCTTTTTCAGCGTTTAGGCTAGAGCATCATCGAACCATTGGCACCACAAATTTCGCTGCTCGCCGTGTACCAAGGCGGCTACGGCCAATTATATCATACCCTCCTTCTCACCCCTGTCTTGCCTCCTCAACTCATGAGACACGCTGGCATGGCTGGCGATCGCAGAGCTCACGTGAGCACACTCGACGATTTGAGCTTCGCCCAGTGATGACCTCCGAGATTGCACGCCGACAAGTTGCGTGCAATCTCGGAGGCCATAGCCCAGTGCGCCCGGCAGCACGCACGCCGTCTGGCAACAGAGACATCGCGGAGTGGTTTATATCTGCTCCGACAGGTGCCGCCACCCTACCAGCTAATTTTTCGTGCGCGCACACCGCAGCCAATCAGATCGTGCGCAGAATGCGTGTCATACTCGGGAGGGGCGATTGAAAACGCGTTGGGCTGAGCCGCAGTGGTCTGCAGCGATTCGAAGCTTTATATCGTTGTAATCAATTACACAGAGTACGCAGAGAGCTTAAATTAGTCTGTAAATGAGCCTTAGGACTTGGTCTACTGGCTCAATGTGTTTGTACAAAATCGTCAAAACCGTTTCAGGGTCCCTTTAAAGAAAGGAAATCGACTTGACATGGCGTGGTATGAGGATATGAAACATCCAAGCTTGAAAGACGCGATATATGTTGCCTTGCCAAATATATTGAATAAGGTAATTACGATTATTATTAACGCGACGGTTTATTTCACTCTTCGCAGCGAACAATCTGCTTTGGAAATACACATCCATCAGTGAAACATTTTAGCGTCAATGCTTACGTAAGGAAGCATAATGTATAATATACGTAGCTGTGTAATATGACAGTCCTTTATAAAGGGGCCTTGTATATTCATAAGGCACAGCAAGAAATAGCGTGAATATGTTTTGAATTCTGTCTGAAAATATTGTTGTATCAATCTATTTCGTGCCAAGCAGCCATGAAGCAGCTATGTGTGCCGCATATATTGGCATTGAACCAAGTTTACGGGGCGGGTGGAGGTTTTTCCGTAAATTAAGTAGTGTGTACATCGTGGGCGTACGAGGGACGTCGACCGCACTGGCGCGTCAATGGTAGCTTACGGTCCCCGGTGATGTAGACATTCACATTATAGCAAAGACGTCATTTTTATCGAAACTAAGTGTATGCAGCTTTCGTTGCCATGTTACTGCGTGAACGAGCAACGCTAGAGTATAGCTTGCCCAATCACGAGTAGATTCGTAGTACGCATTGCATTATTATAAATCGGATAGCAAACACTACAACCACAATTGGCGTTAGACAATTACCACTACCATATCATGTTTAACAAGCATTGGTGTAATACATTCATTTATCATCTGAATAGCGTGATACTGGCTCAAGGTCAATGCAACATATTTGAAAGTGTTTCTTTTCTATATTAAAATGAGGAACTGTAACAAACGGTATGCATTTCTTATATTCAACCCGCGAGAAAATGTGTCTTAAGATTGCCAATGCATATTCTCGCCGTTCCTAGGCTAATCTGTCGATACTGACTGTGAATAACATTTGGTGCATGACGCATACCACGGGCCCTTGATATGCTGCAATGCGCTACATGCGAGTTGGGAAATAATTTTATAACGTACGCCACACGCACATCAAGTTTTACATGTCATGACCTGTGAATCTCATTTGTGATACACCCGTGTCCTCCTTTATCAATATCAATTTTGGCATATTGCATATCAAGCACACGACCATGAGAGCGCCCAGACGTAGGTAGATAGATAGATAGATAGATAGATAGATAGATAGATAGATAGATAGATAGATAGATAGATAGATAGATAGATAGATAGATAGATAGATAGATAGATAGATAGATAGATAGATAGATAGATAGATAGATAGATAGATAGATAGATCAGGGCGGTATACACATCAATAAGAATCGGGACGAAAGGCCACTTACATTCTAACTCAATTTTCCGCCTTCCCTTAAGAGTGCTTGCGTCTGCTTTCACATGCGTAATAGTTGCAGTGAAAGGGAATAGTTCTCACCAAGAACGTCGTAATTTAGTTCTTTTATTCTCTTGGCATTCATACACCCTGAGTCTACGTGCATAAAAACACCATTATTGACAACGACACGATGAAGCTTCAATACGAAGTGCTCATTTCAAACACACATGCTCTCAATGTACCTGAAGTTCTCGCACGCATCCCGTGCCGTGCATGAGCAGTGAACATTAAAATGCAAGCAGTACAACCAAAGAGCAAGTTTGAGAATATTAACGTTTTTTTTTCTTTTTGTCTTTGCGAGAACTATTAGCTATATATTAGTGCCTCTTCTTGTTCAAATATGATATATATCACTGGCTTAATTTACAATACTCTGTAAAATAAGAAGGTTCTCGTAAACTATTTTTAGATATAATTTAATGCGAGGCATCGAAACAGCATGAGGCCTAAGGCCAAAAAAAAAAATAACGCATCCATATTTATATTGAAATGAAGTGCTGTGGAAACTCATGTTCCTAAGCCGTACGAAAATTTTCATGTTACAAACGCTAAAAGGAAATGGGGCATCATAGTGACAAGGAGCATGACATCAATTGAAATCTTATCGTGTGAAAGCGATCGGTCCTGGCTTGTTCGGCTCCTTCATTATACGCTGAAAGGATTGTAGCAGGCCACGAGAAAATTGGAAGTATCAGAGTTAACATCATATTCAAAGTGGTTTCCCGGTTGCCTTGAGTAAAGTGAAAAAAAAAACATTGATTACTGCGTGCTGCTACTGTTTAAATGCATGCGAAACAATGCAAAAGGCACAAATAGCAGGCTGAAAACCGAAAATTTCGTAATGTTTTTCACACTTGATTTGAGATTGCCATACACAGGCAATTATCGGAAGTTGTTCAGCGCGACTTTATGACACTAATAAAAAATATATATGCCTAAGCGTTCGCAAGCGCTTCACAAATATGCCAAAAGGTGACGGTTAACAGTCGGTTCGATGGCTGCGCCCATTCTGGAAAGCTTTTGCTAGTCTATTTCACCCGCATGTTCATCCCCTTGCGCCGCTAGAAATACTCCCTTGAGAATCGATCGAAAGAGCGCGGAAACGATAGCGTTTGTGAACCGTGCTGTGTAACTATGCATCTCTTCGCGATTTTAGCTGATCTGAAGATTGGTTAACGCGATCAATGTCAACGATAGCGGGATGACATTATGGTCTGTTTATCGATATTTTGCCACTTCAGGTGAAGATATCAAAATTGGACACACGGATATAAAACTGGACTCCATGTACGGTGTTTATAAAGTTAAGAGCGACGAACACCACGCATTATTATGAGAGACGCCTTAGTGGAGGGTTCGGGAAATTTCGACCACCTGAGGTTCATAATCAAAAGTGCAGTAGGGCTTAAGTAAATCCATGAAGAAGGAATTAATATAGATTTATTATATGCAAGAAAAAGCGATATCCACTAATCGTAGTCGCCTGCTCTTCAATGCTCGTACAAAGATCATTATCCGGTATGGTAATAAATTAACCTGCCTAGTCCCGAACACTTCCTCGGGTAATTGCTACGTATTACTCAATAAGAGATGAAGGCATAAATATAACCCAAGCTATTATTGCTTGCGACTTGGCGGCTTGTTTGTTCCCGCGTTTTGATACTCTACAATGCACAAAGCATATAGTTCGCTTTGTTCAGTACAAAGGATGCAGTTGCTCATTTGTTTCGCATAGTGATAGGTGCTGCCAACAGAAGGACCAAATTGCATTGCCTTTTTATATATCCTAACGCACCGCATTCACAACCTAGCATCTTCCTTATGAATACTCTGCGTTCCGCAGCAACCAGCCATCCATCCAAACACGCTCCCCAATATTGGGGAACATAAGAGGCGCCCTACAGGCAGCTATGACTCTGAATGCTATCGACTGTCTGAGTGAGGCCTCCCTGTCGGCCAAAGTGCAATTATGTCGCCTGGTGTCGTTTGCAGTGCGATGCATTCTGCGCGTGCCGGGAGTGCCGGCGAAAGTGTTTAGAAGTGGCAGCCTCCTACGCGCTACTGCACTTGTGCGTCCGCTTTGCTCGTTCGCAAGAGTATCGGCCTCGGGGGAAGAGCTGCTTTATTGAAGAGCGCTGGCGTGGAGAGGCGGCCATCGTATGCGGTGCCTTCGCGGTTCGCCCAGACTGCTTTACGAGCGCCGAGCTTACCCTGCGCCCAATATTGGCCGTTAACGCAGCGCCAGCTGTAATGTCTCGTGGGATGCGAAATCAGGAAGAACAAAGAAAGCTGGGTGGGAACCACTCAAAACTACAATTAACTCTGACGGTGCTCACAAATGAAAGAACAGCGGGAGGGTTGCAGCAATGGGAGACGGGAGAACTCGCGGATGGTTTCGCGCTTGAGTGATGAAGTATGAAAGCGAAGCAACGAATTCTTTGTTGCTGTTTCTTATTTAGATATTAGCATGATAAGGGTTCTTGCTTCCCCTTGTGCACGCCGTTTCCTTGACGTGCTTTAATCTGTTATGGCGCCTCACAGCAGCCACTTTGCTTAAAAGCTCAATACACAGTAGAAGTATAAGGAATCAGCATGAAGGCAGAGAAATCGCAGCTGTTGAGATGACAAAGTAGTAGTAGGGTGGCTGTGGTGAGCGTAATATTGTAAGAAGTAAGAATTAACACTTCTTGGAGTGCACTTTAATTTGAGTTAGAACAAAACCGCCACAACCGAGCTCAGAAAACAGTAAAAAATACACTATGTACGCAAACTCGGATAAAGACATGTAAAATAAACTCAGCAGCGCCTTTTCAAAAACTCCACAGACTCTTTTGTAGGCGAACTGCTATACATCACGGGTACGCGTTAACGAATTCGAGTAAAGGTGTGCGGCAGCCTAAAACGCTACAGAATTGACATATATCTAAATAATAAAAAACATATTTTTTAGCATACGTAAAGTGGCCCTGATTTTAAAAAGGCTGGAGACTGCCATGTCTGCGATATTGGCTTTATTAAGAAATGTTCAATACATTAGAATGTGTATATTAGCCGTGAATTTAACAACGCTGTACTGAAACTGCCAGGATCGCGAAATTTAAGAAAGGAAAACGTGGCACATCTGTAAGCAATAACTGAACCGCATCACTCGTTTAAAATACATGGACACATTTTGCAATCAGATTTGTCTCTTTACGTTTGTTTTAACCGTTTATCCCATCGAATCTGCTACCTATGTTGTATAGATGACGATGCTTACCAGCTGCAACATATTTTTTGTGGAGTCGTACCAAGCACCGCACCAAAGCAGATTGACGCTGCGGAACACGTACTGTCTTATATACATCGCTTTCATGCATTTGTTACAAGGCTATTTGGAGGGCACTGGCGGTTTTCGCATACTGGACAGCGACAGGAAGGAATCAAGGAGGTGTGGCGTGTAGAGCTTTGCTGTAAAAAAGTAATAAACAATAAACTAGCTCAACTGGTTCAAGTATGCACCTGGTTCAAGTATCCCTGCTGCTGCAGCAGGATGTTTGATTCGCCTAGCCGTCCCACTTCTCGAAACACCTTTGCGTAGCTCCTCATCGGGCGCGCCCTGGCGTAGTCTGAACCGTCAACAGATTAACTCTTCTCGTAGAGCTGCGAACCATTGGGATCGAATTCAAATGTGTTGAAGGAAACGCATATTGGAACGTATGGATTTGTGTGAAAGAACGCTTAGGCATAAACGCATGGTAATAAAACCACTACGTGACTAATAAACAATGCAAATTTGGCCTCTCGTTCACAAATATTTTTCCTTGCTACTACATATTTTCTTCATCCTTCGCGTTATTTTTTACCGTTCATATACCTGTCCTCTACCTTCACTCCCACCTCCATTCACTCTATTGACTACCTCCTCCAGAAAGAGTAGGCTGGTGTCGGGCCCTTCCACCTGGCAGTTGTCAGCCTGCTCCTTCACTATTTCCTCTCGTCCACTGGGCGTTTTTTAATGCATATCAAACAACAACAACAAACGCGATAATAATAATAATAATAATAATAATATCAATATTTAACCAGGCTCGCTTCTCTCTTCGCACATTTAAATATTATGTCCATTACATGCGTAACCACCACATGACCCAAGCCGCGCCAGAATGTTTGAAAGAGTCCATGGGCGTCACCCGTGGTATTAGTCAAGAAGAAGGACGGAACCCTACGCTTCTGCGTCGACTATCGCCACTTGAACAAAACAAAATCAGGAACGATGTGTACCTTCTCCAGCGAATAAACGACGCCATGGATCGACTCCACAATGCGAGGTATTTTTCTTCGCTGGACCTCAAGACCGGTTATTGGCAAATCGAAGTCGAACAGAGAGACCGCGAAAAGACTGCCTTCATAACACCAGACGGCCTGTTCGAGTTCAAGGTCGTGCCATTTGGTCTTTGCTCGGCTCCTGCGACCTTCCAACGAGTCATGGATACAGTACTGGCTGGCTTGAAGTGGTAGACTTGCCTCGTTTACTTGGAACGACGTCGTTGTGTTTTCCTCGAACTTCGACGAACACCTCCAGCGCCTTGAATCCGTACTTCAAGCAATCAAGAGCTCCGGACTCACCCTGAAGCCAGGAAAGTGCCGCTTCGCGTACGAGGAGCTCATGTTTTAGGGTCACGTGATCAACAAGACTGGAGTGCGCCCCGACCCGCTGAAAGCAGCTGCCATCGCCGCCTTCCCGCCACCCACCGACAAGATGGCAGTTCGCCGATTTCTCGACTTGTGCACTTATTGCAGACGCTTTGTCAAGGATTTTTCACGGATCGCCGAGCCAATAACGCAGCTCACGAAGACCGACGTCGACTTCACGGTGGGAAACGGCGCAAGTTGGATCATTTCAGGAACTGAAACGACGCCTGCAGACGCCTTCGATACTTGCGCATTTCGACGAATACGCCGATACGGAAATCCACACCGACGCAAGCAGCGTAGGACTCGGCGCCGTTCTTGTGCAGAAGACTGACGGAGAAGAAAGGGTCATCAGTTATGCCAGCCGGTCGCTATCCAAGGCAGAAGGCAACTATTCCACAACAAGAAAAAGAGTGCCTTGCCATCATCTGGGCTACGCCAAAGTTTCGAACCTACCTCTATGAAATGCCATTCAAAGTTTTGAGCGACCACCACGCCTTGTGCTGGCTAGCTAACATGAAAGGACCCTTCAGGTCGTCTAGCGCGGTGGAGTCTAAGACTTCAAGAATTCGACATTACCATCCTTTACAAGTTCTGGAAGAAAGCACTCCGACGCTGACTGCCTATCCCGTGCCCCCCGTTGACCCACAGCCGCAGGATGACGAGGACGGTGACTTCTTGGGAACCTAAAGCGCCTGATGACTTCACTGAGCAACAGCGAGCCCATACCGGAACTCAAGGGCCTTGTGGAACACCTCGAGGGCAAGGCCAGCGTTGTTCTTAAGGTATTCAAACGAAGGACTGGAGTCGTTTTTCTTGCGGAACGGCGATCTCCTAAAGAAAAACTTTTCGCCACTTCGGGCAAACTACCTCCTCGTAGTACCTTCAGCGTTACGTCCAGAAGTTCTGGATGCTCTGCATGACGACCCGACGGCTGGACACCTTGGATTTTCCCGCACGCTCGCGAGGATACAGGAAAAGTACTACTGGACTCGCCTCACAGTCGACGTTAGCCATCTACGTCAAGACGCGCCGAGATTGTCAGCGATGCAAGACACCGCCAAAAAGGCCAGCAGGCTTTCTTCAGCCGATTGAACCACCTCGTCGAACGTTCCAGCAAATAGGGATGGACCTACCGGGGCCGTTCCCAACGTCGACTTGCGGGAACAAATGGATCGTCGTACCTACCCACTAC
Organism: Rhipicephalus appendiculatus; assembly: GCA_030522465.1. Lineage (NCBI taxonomy): Eukaryota > Metazoa > Arthropoda > Arachnida > Ixodida > Ixodidae > Rhipicephalus > Rhipicephalus appendiculatus. The sequence continues at coordinate 371,798 of JALIZH010032966.1, forward strand.
CTCACCCGCTACGCCAAAACAAAGGCCCTGCCCAAACGCAGCGCCGCCAGAGGTAGCCAAGTTCTTCGTTGAGAACATTGCCCTTCGTCATGGCGCCCGGAGGTTCGCATCACCGACACCGGTACGGCCTTTACTGCTGATTTAACTCAGGCGATCTTGGGCACAAGCTACTGCCGCCCCACCGCCTACCATCCTCAGACCGATGGCCTCACCGAGCGTCTTAATAAGGCCATCGCCGACATGCTTGCCATGTACGTCGATGTCGAACACAAGACGTGGGATGCCATCCTTCTGTCTGTGACCTTCGCATACAACACGGCTGTACAAGAAACCACGCAGATGTCGCCATGCCAGTTATTCTACGGAAGAAACCCGGCGGGATGGCAGAGGGGGGGGGGGGGGGTTGGCTACATGGTTAGGGCGTCCGCTTTCAATGCTGAAGGTACCGGGTTCGACTCCCAGTGCCGACCAGGGAACCCACCGGTTTTTCCCAATGGGTAGAGGTGTACACCGACGTGGCGCTCGATTGTTTCTGGGTACTCATCTCGAAAGGTAGCCACGTAAGGTTCTGCGAAGGCCCCTGGGCGTACCTACAACCAACCATAGCCTTGGTGAAATAGTCGAGCATCCGCCGCTGCTGTGGAAGGCAGAAAATTGCTGCCGCCAGGCACCTACTGGTTAAATAGGTACAAGCGCACTTCCGGCCTGTTGCTCGGCAGAACGAAGTTTATAGTCGCTTGGGAAGGGTACCCACCTTGTGGAAAATTGACGGCATCGGACCGCCAGACCTAAAAATAAGGTCATACTCTTTTTTCTTCTTTCAGTAGCCAAACAGATTAAGGGCGATTTGCTGTGAGTAGACAGGCCGAGGCCGAAAACTGGCAGACGATCCACGAAGTGACTGCTGATGATAGAGCGAAGCTCCATTGATGAAATGATTAACGATATAAAGAATGTTTATGAAAATCCATCTGTCCGTCCGGCCATCCGTCCGTCCGTCCATGCATGGACGGACGCACGTACGAACGGACGGACGGACAGATGCACGGACGGACGGAGGATGCACGGACGACGCACGGACGGACGGAGGATGTACTGATGGATGGACGGATAGACGGAAGGACGGATACACGGACGGACGGGCGGATGGACGGACAGATGCATCGACGGTCGGACGCACAGATGGACGGACAGACGGACGGACGGAGTACGGTCTATTTTAAACCTATATGAGCGCTATGAATGTTCTGTGTACGGTATATTTAACACCTGTGATTTCGGTCCGACGGGAACCTACGACGACGGCGTCAACGAACAACGAACGAGAGCCAAAGGAGCTTCGCTCGTAAAATGTAAAGAAAGGAGGTTGTGGTGTCAAGCTCAGAACTGAGGCTATCAATTGTGTCATTGAGAAGAGGTTTATTCGGCAGTATGTTTCTGTGGTGACACTGCGAATGCAACCCAGCGAGGCAGACCGTAGCACCGTCTGGCAAGATGGCAGCAACCAGAAGGGCGCGGTGAGCGAGCCGAGCGAGCCCAGCACCCGAGTGTTGGCGATGCTGCTGACCGGAGACGCGTCTTCTTCTTCACACCATGAATTTTGTTTAAAATCTGCGGTTGTATTGTGGCTCTGCATATATACGACAGACGGGCAGATGTGTAAATGTGAGATTAAGTGAACATCAGGCTAACTTACGTTTGGATAGTTTATCGCACATTCATCAGCACTGTGAGAAGTGCGGCTGCGCGCCTCAGTTTAGCCTCACAAGCATTTTGTCAAGACATCATGACAAGACAACTCGGGAAAAAATCAAGGCATGGCACATTCCAAATGAAAAACATTCTTGTATTAGCTGTCCCTCAATTGCGCGAGAGGATAAAGAAATCTTGTACCTCAATGGATAACTTACTTCGGCTTTTGTTTGTTCTTTTGCGTTGTGTTTAGGCATGTGTGTGTGTATATATCTGCTCTGTACTATTGAATAAACTTCACTTGTGAGTCGGCGCTTGTGTTCGTGTGATTAATAGTCTTTTCGTCTGCTTTGTCGCGCCGTTCTAAATCCATGCAGTCAGCGTTGATCAAGATGGGTAAGGTGACAAACTGCTCGATGGTCCAGACCGCGGCGGCCGAGATTTTCGAACAGGTCACGATAGCATTGGCCCTGCTAGACGACGGGAGAACGACCATATACAGGGACTCGAGATCGGCAGTCCGATCATTCGCTAAGGGCACCGTCTCGGAATCAGCGTTGCGGATCCTACGATATAAGGTACTTCAGCAACACACAATCGTCTGGTTCCCCGCTCACATGGGACAGATTGAGGGAGCTCCGTCCAACCTCAATGAGTCGGGCCCACAGAGCTGCGCGAGGATTCGTCGACAGCGGGGTTACCAAATAGCCCTGCGATGAGGTTCCGTACAACAAATATCCCCCAGCCACGTACAATGAACAAATAACTTTTATCTGAGGAGGCGCAAATATCCGCCGCCGCACAGTAAATTGAACAGGCCTCAGGTATTGACAATAAGACTCTTGCAGGTCGGGGCGTATCCCAGTCACACACTCTTGCACAAGATATATCCCGAAATTCAGACGTCAGACACTTGCGCGCTTTTCTCAGACTTTGCCAGCTTAGAAAACATTCTCTGGCGGTGCCCTGCGTTACGGGTTGACCAAGACGTTACGTCTTTCAAGTAGGATGCTGAGCTACGCAGTCCGGATTTGATGACAAAACTATGGGCAGTCCAACGGGCCCACGACGTGGTGGAGAGGCTAGGCCTATCTGTCCCGACATGGGAGCGGCCCTCTTCGTGCTAGTTCACGCCCCAACGGACCTAAATAATGTTTTAAATGCGAAGCATTTCTTAGCGAACTTCGGCGACTTTGAGCGTGTCTATCTATCTATCTATCTATCTATCTATCTATCTATCTATCTATCTATCTATCTATCTATCTATCTATCTATCTATCTATCTATCTATCTATCTATCTATCTATCTATCTATCTATCTATCTATCTATCTATCTATCTATCTATCTATCTATCTATCTATCTATCTATCTATCCAGCCGCCTACGACTTTGTGCTCTCCTGGCCGTATCGTTAATGGGATTTATACCAAATTTGGTATGGCATAACATGACTGTATGACGAACATAAATGTCTGGTCATATCATGAAAATCATGACTAACTTGTCATAAAAAGTATGATTTACATGCCACGCTCATGGCGCGCTGGCGGCCGTTTCGTTAGCTTGATATACACCAAATTTGGTATTGAGTGACGTGAGTGTATGACGAACACAAATGACAAGTGGAAATGCAAATGAGTTCTGCGGAAGCCCGCAAGGTGGCGGAAGGGTTAAGAAAGGTACTTCTTAACCCTTCCGCCAGCTAGCAATTCGCCCTCGCGCTGCCAATTGCTAGCTTCCTGGTTAGCTCAATTGGTAGAGCGACCGCCCCGGAAAGGCGTTGTTCCCGGGTTCGAACCCCGAACCAGGACAATTTTTCGGCAACTAAGAAGCTTGTCTTTATGAGAAATCCGTATGGATTTCCTTGTGGCTTCGCGCTACAAACGGGTGGTTGTCTATTTTCCGTCTTAACCCTTCCGCCACCTTGCGGGCTTCCGCAGAACTCATTTGCATTACTTATGTCCATGTGCTTCGAGTTGTCGATGAATTCGCCCTCGCGCTGCCAACTGCTAGCTTCATGGTTAGCTCAATTGGTAGAGCGACCGCTCCGGAAAGGCGTTGGTCCCGGGTTCGAACCCCGGACCAGGACGAATTTTTCGGCAACTAAGAAGCTTGTCTTTCTGAGAAATCCGTATGGATTTCATTGTGGCTTCGCGCTACAAACGGGTGGTTGTCTATTTTCCCTTTCTTGACAAGTGGTAATATGGAAATCATGACTTGTCATGTGCGACATACTTGCATGCCACGCTCATGGCGTGCTCGCGGCCGTTCGTTAGCTTGAGATACACCAAATTTGGTATTGTGTCACATGACTGTATGACGAACATAAATGACAAATGGTAATATGGAAATCATCACATGTCATGGGCGACATGACTTGCATTCCACGCTCATGGCGCGCTCGCGGCCGTTTCGTTAGCTTGACATACACCAAACTTGTTATTGAGTGACGTGACTGTATGACGATCATAAATAACAAGTTGTAATATGGAAATCATGACTTGTCATGTGCGACATGACTTGCATGCCACGCTCATGGCGTGCTCACGGCCGTTTGGTTAGCTTGAGATACACCAAACTTGGTATTCAGTGAGATAACTGTATAACGAACACAAGTGGCAGGTGGCAACATGAAAATCTTGGCATGCATGTCATCTACAACGCCATTGACGTACGACGCTCATGGTGCGCTTGCGTCCAGTTCGCTAGCATGATATACACCAAAATTGGTATTGCTTGACGTGACTGCATGACGAACATAAATGACAGGTCCTATCATGTAAAACGTGACATGCAAATTATGTAAAGCATGATTTGCTCCTTCCTGGCTGCTTTGCATTACATCGATTCCCACAGTGAGTGGAATCTGCCGGCTTTTTCCATACCATACCATATCGACATTTTGCACCTGCTGTACGCTGTAGTGGGGCTTGCCCAGTCATCTTCATTGCTGGCCCTATTCATGTGGCGCATACTTCGTTTTCGTTTGACACTCGCACCTGCTGTACTTAGTAGGGGGGGCTTGCCCAATTCCTGTGGCACACACTCGTTCACGTGGTTACGCCACTGGTGGCAATGGAGACGGCAACGGCGATGGCACCTGACGCAAGCACGGGCGCCTATGAGCTGCACTCTAAAAACTACGCCGTTTTCTCAAAGCCTCGCGCTTCTCTGAAAATGTCGCTGATTCCCGTGTTCATCTGAGCAGCCGCATGGGCGAGGATTCTCCGTTTGATTTCGACAGAACGTCCCCCTTTTTTATGCCACACTACACTCCTACAGACGGATGCGTATCCAAATCGGGCTTCGTTTCATAAAATTTATCCGGATACTTACATTAGCAGCTTGTGCCCCCCGTTGTAGGGAGGTAGCTCATTTAGAGCACATGCTCTGGCGGTGCCCCTCGTTACGGCCCCTCAAGCCAACCCGGCCAAGAGGTGCTCCACCTTTAGAAGCCCCGCTAAAGGGGATCATCTTTGGGTTGTCCAGAGAGCCCACGATGCTGCGGTCAGGCTTAGCCTGCCCGTCCCAACGTGGAAAGACCCCACTGCGCACTAGTCGCGTCTCTCGGGACTCTAAATAAACTTTCACCATCCAACTGTCCATCCAGATTCCAAGAAATGAAAATGCCTGTTAGTTCCGAAACTCTCAGAAGTCCGGTATTCTGACATAATACTCTGCCCGCTCCCTAAGCAGACCCCCCCCCCCCCCTCTCTCTCTCTTCTCTTTCTTCGTCTCTTCCACCTACAACCCGTCTCTTCGGCTTGCACTGCGTCCGCGCTTTGTTTTCCGCGACCGAGTTCACTCGGATCTGCGGAACCTGTCTCACGCACCCGCTGATGGCGGCAAAACGATGCTTCTATCCGCTTGCCCTTTGTTCTTCCTTTCTCCGAAAGGCGTACCAACTGCGAAATTTCGTGCATCATGCAATGAAATAAAGTCGGATAGGTTACTTTAGAAATCTGAGATTTCGGAAACGTTACCACGTCCTAGGACAAAATGAAATCGCAGACAATGCCAATGTATAAAATAAACACAAAACGCGAGCTTCCGTTCCCTTCGATGCCATTCGAACATTCTTTGAGGTTCCTTTGTTGGAAATCTAAGTCGCCTTCTTTGAGAAAGTGGGACCTTGGTGTCAGAGATTTTATTTCACTACTTTCGATATTGCAGAATGTTTTGTTGGAACAAGGAAATGCTTACAGAATACAAATATATAAAAACTTTACGAACTCGGAAAGTTCCCGTGGTCACAAAAACTACTAAATATAGATACGTCTATTCGTAGCGTAATACGCGACCATTCGCAAATAAGCAGCGATATCCACATAATCAAGAGTCCAGTTGAATAAATCTAGCTTCGTGGCATACATCTAAACTCATAAAACTGATCAATGGAGAGTCATGCTTCTCTGCGACAATTTAGTAAACTTAAGACGAGTACCGACAGTCACCGGAGATTCTTCAAATGGTTAGTGTTTAATGTTCAGGAAGCGAAGAAGGCTTGATGTTGGGAATACTCGCTTCCAGCTTTACTGCACGTTACTATGTCTACCGAATCCCGGTGCCCAGAGACACTCGGGCATTTCGCTGCATGTGTGCCGAAAGAGAACTCGCCGAGCTTGCATCACAAGCGTTAACCGCAAGACGAACAAGCATAGAAAACGTATACAACTCGGTCGGGTCACAAAACCGCGCAATTTTCGCCGCGGAGCAGCCAGAGGCACCGAAAAAAAATGCCCCCACCTCCCCGAAAGGAATCGTGAGGAAATGCGAAGGCATTTCTTGCGCCGACACCGACTTCTGCCATCGCCTTGAGAGGCGCCCAGCCAGCGAACGGTCGAGAGTGAGGCGCGAGCGGACGGGAGAGTGGGGCGCAGGGAGGAGAGAGAGGAAACGGCGAGAGAAGGAGCGGTGAAGCACTGCACCTACCCTCTCCTACACGCTCTCGCACCACATGCTCCGGTTGCTAGGGGCAAGAATAAGCGCGCGCGCCCGCAGCTGTTGCTATGGGAGAGGGAGTGAGAGCGGAGAGATAACACCTGCCGGCGCGCGGACGCTGCCGCAGGACAACGCCGCACAACGCCGGATGCCTGACATAGCCCGATTAAGAAATGCATTCGCATTTAAAACGCGAACACAGAGGGCGGAAGTGTAAGAGAGGCTTGAAATGAAACGAAAGGTTTGAAGCGCTGAGAGCATCTAAAACGAACGCTCGAGGACGCTCACGAGGTGGCTGCGCCCGTTTCGTTCATCGTGTCTGCCTCCTCGCGACGCGCGCGCTACGTTTTTCACCTTATTTCTCCGCGAGTAATATACTTTCAGAGCCAGACGCGAGGCTCAGGAATCTTCCGGTATTCACATTCTTGGCGAAGGCATTAAACACAAACCGCAGAGGTCTTTGTAAGGCACTCATGGGCCCGTATTCACAAACGTTCCTCGACTCGAGAATCGACCTCAAGGAATCCTTGAGACTTTTCGCGTTGCAGAAATCGCAACGCGAAATAGTCCTCAAGGATCTCTTGAAGTCGAGTTTCGAGTCGAGGAGCGTTTGTGAATACGGACCGTATTCTTCAAAACAAAGTCACATAATCTTCCAGTGGAACGATAAAGGAGAGCGAGTGCCTACTATTTTCCTTTACGCCAGAAATCTCTAAACAAATCTCACATGTCCACCATAATTTCTTTGGTTTTGTGGTTCCCGCTTGCTCACGCGGTTGAACAAGCTGAAAAAAAAACAAGGTATCTGCGAGGCTACTGCCGCAAGAGTGGTCTTTCCGCTTTCAGTTTGACGATATACCCCGCCTAATGGAAGTTTAGTATCCGTGCAGACGGAAGTTAGTATCCGTGCTTGATGGCTGCTCTGTTTCATTATCAGAACTGCGACGCTACGCGGCAACGATGCTTTTAGGGTAAACGCTGATGTTTCCAAGTACGGTTACCAGCCATATCGGCAACTCGCACATACAATTCTCTGTCTGTTTGAATTTCTTGTGTTCGCTGTGCAGCCTCTTGAGAAAGTGCTTTTTAATGAACCATGGGGAGTTTTCTACCTGTACACGGGCTTCGCATGCACGAGTAATTAAGGTACAGTGTTCGTTGCAGAGATAAGCATCTACCACAAATTCCAAAATGCTAGTTTATTATCACGTTGACGGTCAGCATTTTTACAGAAGCCTAAATGAGGCTTCATTAGTGTACGAGCAGCATTGGTTATCGGGCTTGAGACATTACTTAGAGTTCGGCTCGAGTAGCGAAGTTTGGGTTCAAAACTACAGGGGTGGTCAAAAAAGGTGACATGTCGCGCTGCCATATGGCTGCGTGGGAACTTTTGACTACCGCTGTACAGCTCTTTACAGTGTCAACCAACCATCTAGGCCATCTTGTTAAGTACAGTCTCTCTGAATTGCTTAGCAAGTCTCTTACTGTCTTAACGACATACGTGTCAAAAGTGAACTCGGTGCTAAACTCTTTCTCGTCGTTCATTCACTACAGCCCAAATGTTTTGACATACAGGCGCGTGACTACAGGCTTCCCGACGTCAGGTTGTTTTCACGAGGCCCTACACAAAGAAGGATACCGAAAAAGAGTTTACACATTCCGCTGTTCACGCATTTGGCTGTTCACTGTCAAATTCCTGCTCGTACGCGGCAATTTCAGGGTCGTTGTCACTATCTGAAGAATCGGTCCTGTAGGAACTCGAGTTTTATTACTCGGATCTGTCGTTGTAGAACAGCAGCGGAAGTAACACCGCACGATTTATCCAGTTCGCCCATGTGGTCCGCCCTTATTGTCAAAACAGGCGACACCGGCGGCGCCCCCAAGCAGGCAACGTGTTAAAGGAAGTACGTCACGCCCAGTTCCGGTCCATTCCGCTGATTTTGATGGAGTAACTTTTGTTGCTCCATGGACTTGCTCAACTTTTCTTGCTCATTCTGACTCTCTCATTGGAATGCTTGACTCCCGCGCTCATTTTGTCATTGGAACACACTTGCTCCGAAAAAAAAAACAGAAAAGGTTGCTCCGACTACGCCACTGGAATCCAGCATTATTAGGCTAAGAAAAAGTAGCACTGAAGAAATGCGCAGAGTGGCCGTCGGCGTCTTACGATCGAATGTGTGTTCAACTCCCTACATTCTTTCACTGTTAACGTAAAGGGTTTGGGGAAGCCATGTTGTTCCAATATTCAATAAAATCTCAATTTTTGTAGCAGTCATGTGCGTGAGGTAAGACAGAATTCTACTTAGGGTTTGGCACAATTTGATGTATTGACTAACAAACAAACAAGCAAAGAGACGTAGACAAACGAACAAACAAACATGTCAGGAAAGACGAAAACGAAACACCAACAATAAATTCTAAATAACATAACAAACTGAGCCAGTTATTAGACGCAGACATGGTGAATTCACGTCATCAGGATGAAACTCAAGCCACACCAGGCCCGGTAATTTCGATAACCTAGCGACAACGGCGCAACCATGCGTGAACGGAGAGACAGGCGACACCCAAAACACATTCCCGAACTTTAAGTTAACAACCGTAGGAGTAGAATAGCCGAATTACCCTTCAGTGCACAAAGCCGCTTGCCTTACAAATGATGCAACAAAAAGTATTTGAAGTTTTCGGCCAATAAAATCAATCTGAATGAAGTAGCTGTATCATGACTCACTGGCGTACTGACACCGACCCTTAGTCACGTCGACGCATCTACTCAAAGAAAAGCGCCTAAAAAATATTTCAGACTTTTTTTTCTAATTCATAAAGACTTTCCTCTACTGCAGTTTGCCATACATGCTCTGGTCAATACAACTAAAAATAAAGTATAACTTCGCGGAGACTGGAAGCTGGGCTAATGACGAAGCCATTAAGAAAGCTCCGGCTGAAATTACCCTAGACCTCGGAGGCGTGTCCGAAATTCAAGAGCGTCACACCGCCAGTAATAAAGAAAAAAAGAAAAACAAGAAAGAGCGGGAACCACGGCGGTTTTTAATCGACATGTGCCACGGCCGTGAATATTCTCTTCGTGGTTCGTTATATGCATGTATTTGTATTTTTGTCTATCGCCTGCAGCCTGCACGTTCGTGAAGATTAACTGAATAAAACTAATTAAAAATTCACTTTTCCGGTTACTCATACGGAAACTCCGGATACCCTTCTCTATAAAACTTCTCGCGACGCTGTCATTTCCTCTGTACGCGTATGTTTCCGGTCGCAGGGAGACATCCCGACATCCAGACCGCCTAGAGTAGGCCGACTGCTAAATAATTCACTTCCTGTTTGTCCGGATGCACCCGGAATTGGACGCGTAATTGTGAGCTGCCTTCCCAGGCCACTTCGTGATGGAAGCCGGACTCCACACGTGCGTAGCTGAAACGCGTAGGAGTCTCTTAAACAATGCTCATTTTGAGACTGTTCGTCCAACTTGGCTTCATTACAAATACAATAAATGTGGTTGTAGCGCTGCAATTCAGTGCTCTTTCCACCTATTGTGCTACTCATTGTGTTATATGGCTTTTAGGAAGCGTTGGTAATTAATGACAAAGCTGAAGTGTGAAATAGCCGAGCTTAATTTACGATCGTCGAATGAGGCCATAGTAATTTGAGCTACAGCGCAGAGTTGACAGCCTGATATCACCTACACTTAGAACGCGTTGGTGTCAAGCAGCCTGCTAAAATGAGCCGTCCGCCGCGATAGTGTAGCGATTGTGGTGCTCGGCTGCTGACGCCAAGGTCACGGGTTCGATATCGATCGTGGTAGTTTCATTTTGATGAGGCAAAATGTGTGAAGCCCGTGTACTGAGCGATGCCATTGCACCTTAAAAAAACGCCATATGGTCGAAGTTTTTGATTCCCTCAACTTCTGCATGCCTCATAATCATATAGATGAGAAGATTAGCTTATGAAACCTGGTAACTTGTTTGGTGTCTACAGTCAGAGAGTGCATTCAAGTGATGAATTCATGAACCGGTCACTCTGTGAAAGGGGATGATCGGCGAAGCTGGACGTCAAACGATGTTCTCCATGCCTTCGTTACTGCAACATTCACTTGGAGAGAACGAGACGTAAGGGCAAAAGAGCAGCAGCTGCGCCTGAGCTGGCGGAGCTGACCGAGAGCCAGCTCTGCCAGCTCTCCTATTTCGCTGGTTTGCACCTCGAGCAATGATGCTCTTTTCCCCCAAGGATCGCTGTATGCGCCTTGCGCAGCGCCGATGGTTGCGCTACACCCTCCTTGCGAAGTAACGGACGAGGAGGATTTGCGCGTGCTGCACTACAGCCGTCTCGAGCGTAGCTGCGATACTGCCGTCACTCAAGCCACGCCAAGTGCGTGGCTTGAGTTACTGGCAGGATTAACCCTCCATTGCCATAATCCCTCCGTGAGGAAGGAGGGAAGATTTCTGCACACGCGCAGTCGGATTACCCTAGCCTCATACAGCTTCGCACTGAAAAGCTTTCTCTGAAAAAAAATGGCCGCCATCCCATCCAGTGAACGTCCAGCGAAAGAGCACACATGCTGATGGGGTGGGGGGTGGAGGGGAGGTATGTTTTGTGATAGCTTTAGAGTAATTGTAGTGACAATCGCTTTGTTGTCGCAGTGGTTGGCCATGGTTGGTTCCGCGACTGTTTTCAGCAACACAAATTGGTTCCTCTCGTCGAGCATTTTATGCACACTGTGTTTCTGGTGTCCTTAATTTCCGTGGTCTACCCCTGGCAGTCTGAGAATCAACGGAATGATTTGCTAGACGGGCCTCCCTTTTGTATATTAAGGCGGGAAACACACGTGGCGAGAAGGAAGGGCCGTTTGCCATCATTCCGATTCCTCATGTGTTGTGCAATGCAGCTGCAACTTAAGCTTTACCTGGAACGTGTAGGAGGGTGTCTCCATTGTTGGCAGGGGATTATACACCATGCTGTTGTGACACTAGTTTAGTGGTTTTATTTATAAAAACGAATACTCAGGTTTTCTATGCTGTACGTCTGATTGCAAAATATGCCGTTTGCTATCATTTGTAACAAGGCCCCTAAACTACCCAGAAGTCAAAATTTAGATGTGGCGTTGTAGTTGCGCATGAGTTTACAGCGAACGCTAGCGAAGTTACACGCGCATGCTCTTTTCACTCTTTTCTTCACTATGCTGCGTTCGTCGGCTCGTATCTCCACCTCTTCGAACGCCCTTCCTCAGCGTCTGAGCGTAAAACGGAAGGATTTCCGCGCATTTGCTACCAAATTCATCTTATGTAACTATAATCCAACTGCAAGTGTGTCTGCCATGAAAAACAACGTTTCACTCACATCACTAACTTCTCGTCGTTAAGTCACGCTTTTGGTTCTTTTTCACAAAATATTCCACCATCCAACTCTCCGAAACGAACTCATTTCTCAGCCGCAATACATATCGCCTCGAATCGATCATCGTCATAAGGTTGGTCTCGAAACGTGTCACACAAAAAGCTTCTTTCAGTCATTCATTATCCGATCATCCACTGAATGGAACCGCCTTCCCGATGCCATCACATCAATTCATGACAATCACTTATTTAAAGCAGCACTAAATAATATTGTATAAACAGGTTCTCCTCATTTTTTGTTTTTACTTTGCTTTTGCAACATGAATGCTTGTAACTACCCAGGACTTGATTTATTTTTCCAACATACATATTTTGTAACCTTAGTGCACTTTTTATCATTGTTTATAACTTGTCTGTGAACACATTATGTGTATTGTTTATCTAGCTAAAACTGTATAACTACATGCCTTTATACTGAAATGTTCTATCTGCTTTTTTTTTCTCCCGTCGTTTTTCTGTAACGACTCGCCTCTCTAATGCCTTTGGCCCTGAGGGTTTTAATAAATAAATAAAAAAATAAAGAAAAAGGAGCTCGCGAGCGTCTGTAGCTTGTTTAGGAGCCCTTTAACCTGAGGTTTTGTGTTTAGGCCACCAGATTTTCTGAACAATGAGAGGTAAACGGTTTGCCGTAAAATTCCTATACGTTAGGGACAATCAAGCGCTTCAGCTTGCAGATACCTCCTGCGTAGCGCGCACCGCCACAGGTTCACTCATACTCTGACAAAGCAGAATCAGCAGCTGGTACGCAAGAACGCCTACTACGCACCTCCCGTCCCCCCGCTCCCACCATCAGCTTGGCAATCATAGGCGTGCGCACGAGGGGGGGCAGAGGGGGGCGGCCGCCCCGCCTAGTCACGTAAGAGAGGGGGGGGCGCAAAGTCTGCCCCATACATTAACTTAATAAGGAGGGGGGGGGCGCTGCGATGACACTTCGCACCCCTCTGCCCCCCCCTGAAGGGGAAACCTGCGCACGCTTATGTTGGCAATGGTATCTTGACCATTCACTCGATTGTTTTTAGGATATTAACGACAGCCTGCGGCATCTATTGGCAAACTACTCAGATTGTTAGTGCTTCTCGTGACAGCTATTATTGGCTCAATCCACACTAATGTCGCCAAGCTTGGGCTAATGTTGGCTTGGGATAAGTTTGTTTTAGGTTAATGAGGGCTGGTGTTGGGTAAATATTATCTACTGGCTGATGTCAGATGAAGTAGGCTATAGGCTGCTATGAGAACAACACTGTCTTCATTGAATCTAAATTGAGTGATGTGCTCGAAAATTGAGTGATGAGCTAAGAACTTCTCCATCTACTCAGGGCCGTCAAGAGCTCTTGCGATGCAGTGGTGAGGCTCGACCGACCATTCCAGTCGTGGAAACGGCCCGCTTTTCTACCGTTTTCAGCGGCAGCATTTCTCAGGGCCTAAAGAAAGTTCTCTCTCTGTCCGTGTGCCTTAGTTACCATGTTCAATTACACTTATGCGGGAAACGAAAATAATGTCGACAGAAAAATAGCTAGCTATAAATGAAGTTTATCTTCATAAATGCCGCATCTTTTATAAGTGCCACGTTGTACCGACAACCTAAATTAGACATCAAGAATGTTTTTCGGTAGATTATGTATTTGAATGTCGCCTACACCTTCCGTTAAAATTATTTTCACAACCGCACCATAGAGGCCTGTAAAGCTTGCACCTCCACATGGTGCTTTGATCAGCGGGAAAGATAATAAACGGAAGACGCGTCGTTGGAAATGTGACTCCGTATTATCGGTACCTTGCGTCTACATCACGATGATGCCGCGGATTAATGTAAACTGTTACATTAAGGTAAAATAAGGGCTTTGGCAGGCATTGTGAGCAAAAACCTATATAGTTTCCGTTTAAGAAAAAAAAATTCTATTTTCCTCAAGAGACTGCAGATCGAAACTTTTCGAGCGGAGCCCGCTATTACTTACTGATTTCGGTGGCTGCGTAGTAAGCAAAAGACCTGGCAACGAAGGGCGTTCAGCAAAGCAGGCCCTCGAAGGTGCTCGGCTTACATGCAGATTTGTATGCGCAAATTTCCAATAATTGATGCTGTCTCAATCGTGCTTTTGTCGGTGGCAAACTTACCATTTATCGACGTCAGTCGTCATTTCACGTTGCCACATTGCATTGTTGCCTGGATACGAACGCATGATCATCGTTATTTCCTGTACCAACAGAAATGTTTCGCTGGTAAGCACGTGGATGATGGAACAATTCTAGCAAGCAGAAGGGAAAACGCTAGCGGAAAGCATCGAGAAAGATATAATAAAGGAAAGAAAGAAAGAAAGAATGAAAGAGAGAAAGAAAGAAAGAAAGAAAGAAAGAAAGAAAGAAAGAAAGAAGGAAAGAAAGAAAGAAAGAAAGAAAGAAAGAAAGAAAGAAAGAAAGAAAGAAAGAAAGAAAGAAAGAAAGAAAGAAAGAAAGAAAGAAAGAAAGAAAGAAAGTTGCTATGTCAGGCACGTCCACTCCAAACTCGGCTTGCCCCGTTTTCTCAATAGGGCAAGGGTTGGTGAATCCTTTAGTGAGCGGTAATAACGTAAGAAGAAACAGCCAATGCGTTTGGCAAGGGCATTACAGGAAACAGAACAATACTGTCAAACCGTCAGCCATCAATTGAAAATATTTAAGGAAGTCCGTCCTCAGTGGTACTTTTACTGTGCGGGTAACATGCAAAATGAAATGGCAACAACTTGAGCTGTTTCAAATAAAAAAAAACAATAAGGATTGAAAAAAGGAACAGTTCCACCGCAAAGGCGAGACAACAAATGCGACAGCAACAAATTAGGATGTAATACGCAGAAAGGCTCAAACACAAAGACGCACAAAATGAACGCCCATATATGCAGAGGACGAGCGCGAACCGTAGTGACAGTTGTTCGCGGTTGTCCTATGAATACCTCGGCGTTCTGTTCGTGGGTCCTTATTTGCCTTTGGTCAGCGTGCTGCATGTGTCGACTGTTCACAATGAACCAACCGCTATTTTGGCTGTTCTAGCTGCTAGCCCACTCTCGCAAACACGGACGCTTCACGAAGCTAAGTGTCCTTTGAGTGGTCCAGCCATAACGCAAACTTTGTGGTGAAATCACAAGACGTATAATCCTCCCCGTCATGTGGACGGGTGACCAAGCCTTGTAGATCGAGGTACAGGGCGGAGGTGCGGATCTTAGCTAGGGGTTGCCATAGAGCACACCCTTTCTACCACATCGGGGGTGCAAGTGACCACGCGTTTGCCGCCACATAGCTCTGTGCTCCGCCAGTGGTCGCCCGCTTCCAAGAAAGTTCTGCGGTTATATATATATATATATATATATATATATATATATATATATATATATATATATATATATATATATATATATATATATATATATATATATATATATATATATATATATATATATATATATATATATATATATATATATATAACATGCCCTTTCCGTACTCCTAATAACTATCACAGTAAATGTGTAAATGTCGGAAACAATTGGCTTTGTACTACACATCGAGAGTGCAGAACTAAAATGGAAGTGATATCGACAACGTAAGTTATTCAGAGGCATTCCAGCTCGCCGTTGTCAGCCACCGTTGTTGTATTAGGTACACGATAACGAAGTTTGTTATTCAATCAAATAAATTGCATCATGTCTCGTCAATTAATGTTTCTGTTCTCGAGTAATGGGATGATATTATCTCGGAAGTGTAACGCACAAGACTGATAAGGTGTGCTCGATTTCCAGACGCACACCTTAAGCACTCGCTTGTCCAAGTGACGTGTGTAACGACGATATACAATTTTTAGCCATGTTACAACTCCCAGCCATATTTCGTTGTTTCGGAAGGCAGGGGCATTTTCCTGTCTGCAACGCAGCGTAATAAAAATATCCCTATTCCATGAACGGCAGGCTTCTCCCAGAATTTGGTCAAGGCCACAGAAACCCGGAAGGAAATGATTAAAAAAAAAGCAGGAGCCCCAAAACTTTTACTTGATAGATATGTTATTGCATGGAACATTCTTCCTCTGCGGCGAGCAAGAGCCTAAATAGAATTCCATATAACAGAAAGACTGAATAAGAGTGAAAGGAAACACTGTAGAACGTGCCTGGAGGTGATAAATTTTCTCGAGATCGGGCGCAGAAGAAGCGCACTTAACGCTGTTTTGCCGTTGGGACCGATGCGTTTTTCGTGGGCGGCCAGCACAATTCTGTTGGCTACGTGAATCACTACCAGGGGACGGCTCTGCTTGTAAGCTGCTGCGCTATGCTGGCATTTCCCTGAAGCTGCATAAACAGAGGAGCCCGAAGGGCAACTGGTCTTTTTATTATTGTTGCATCACTTAGCTAAGAAACAGAAGGCACATTGATACGTGTTTGGAAGTGCGCATGTTCCCAATACTGTTGCATCGAAACCGGTTGACATGCTTTTCACAGTTACAGGAGATAAAAACTTCAGTGGGTTTCGATTTCTACACAGTAATCATGTGTAACCACTCGTTTAGCTGTTTTAGGGGCGATGCTCCGTAGGGCCTGCCTAGCCTTGTCGTTGTCCGCGTCCGTCGCGGGGAGATTTGTGGATGTGAGACACAAAAAAGAAGGTTTAACAATAGACTAATATAAATCATAATTGTGACAGAACAATATAGAACACCGAGAAGCACAGACCCGTTATAATAGCCGGCGACTTAACGTACACATTATGGACCTTAGCACCTACCTTTGTTGTCGAAGCTCACTGTCCGCTGTCAAGGTCGTTAGAAAACCATTGCTATAATCGAAACATTTGCATATGTGAATAAAAAAAACGTTTACAATAGATGAACATGAACAACAATAGGAATTGTGAAGGAACAATATAAAACACCTACAAGCACAAACCCTTTATACTAGTCGGCGTTTTGAACGTAGACATTATGGACCTTAGGACCGAGCATTGTCGTCGACTCTTTATGTCACTTTATCTCACTCAATTTACATTATATGGGGTAACGCTCGGGTAACATATGCAAGACACAAAAAAAAGGTTTTACAATACACTAATATCACTCATAATTGTGACAGAACAATATAAACACCTAGAAGCACAAACCCTTCATACTTGTCGGCGACTTCAGCGTAGAGATAATGGACATTAGGACCTAGCTTTGTCTTCGAAGCTTACTGTCCGCTGTCATGGTGATTTCAAAACCTTTACTATAGCCGAAACATGTGTGTATAATAATAAAAAACGGTTTACAGCAGATGAACAACAATAGGAATTGTGAAAGAACAATATAAAACACCTACAAGCACAAACCCTTTATACTAGTCGGCGACTTCAACGTAGACATTATGGACCTTAGGACCTAGCTTCGCCCACTTGTCATCCTTCACTTCCTGCTTAATTCATGGATTTTTTTTCCTTTCTGTCTTCGTAGTACAGTAATGCAGTAATACGTATGCCACGTAAAATATATGCTTTCACACGAAGTGTGAAAATAGCCCAGGTGCGAAATGACGGGAGTGTAGCAAGAAAAAGGCATTCGTACCTGCACTGAGGCAGGATTAATGGAGCTTGCATGAAAGTGGTATGCAGTGATCGTAACTGAATAGCCGTGATAGAGCATGAGGGAAGATAACCGAAATTATAAACGATGTACGCTCGAGCATTTTTTTTTTTTGCAGGGAGAGTTACGAGGGCATTAAGACAGGGTAACATATGTGATCAGGAATGCGCCAGAAACACCCCGACGAATTCAAGTACCAACGAAGGGCAGATGACTTGCATACGATGAGCGAAGGGCAGACAAGTAGTTCATGTCGCATGCCCGCCACTTAATCATAGCGTTGCTTGTGTAGCACAGAGCATCAATAGTTATAAATACCAACTGATCCCAGCTTGTTTTTTTTCCCGCTGTATATCCGAATGAACTTGCCCGAGTAAGGGAAACACCCGTGTGTCAAAGTCATAGACAGAGGAGCTAAACTGAGAACGCCGATCTTTCAAAGAACTTACGAAGGGTAGATGGTCCCCGAAAATAATTTGTAGAAAGTAAAATGAACAATCAAATAGAAAAGGAAAAAAATTGGGGACTCTTAGGTTTGGCCTTTAAAAGGTCGGCGCGACTATAACACACACACACACATAATACACACACACACACAAACACACACACACACACAGAAACACACACAAACACACACACACGCTCACAGATACACACACCACACACACGTACGCACGCACGCACGCACGCACCATGACGGCCACACTCAGGTATAGACTTATGTATGCGAACGGAGCCCTGTTTGAATTTTCGCCCATTGTACAGGCCAAAGCTGTACTGGCCTAGTCGAGCAAGTCACGTTATGCGCTGCAGAGTCACCTTGAAGCGATACCACGTGACTCGCCGCCGCCTTCGCTGATCCGACCACTGCTAGGTTGGCTAGCACAGCCTCTCTAGCTGTTTACACGTCACTAACCAATTGACTCGCCGCTCTCTCGGCCACGTAGGGCCACTGCCAGTTCAACCGTTGTGCAATGGTCGTGCGATGGAAGGTCTGAGCGAGGACGCTGGTCCATCTGTGCCGAAGTTGTCGGCGCAGTCCCAGCGGCGAAAGCGGCAAGCTACTTCAGACCATCCAGCTATGTCGCTCGGCTTACTAGTGAGTTAAAAAGGAAATGTGAGTACCAGTGGCCGAAGTGGCAGCCTGAAACGAGTGATGAACAGGAACTTCGATTTTCTAAGCTTCGGGTGAAGGATGGAGAAAGAAGGCAGCTAAGGAACTTTAGGGGTGGCAATGGTCACCTGGTGTTCGTGTTCGGCAATGGCGTTGGAAACATACGAAAGGATGGTAGTGAGTGCTTGGAGTACGGAACATTTGACTAGCCATAGTGTTCGGTTGTCCAAACTGTGCCTCGGCTGCGAGAGTAAAAGAGCATAATCAAATATGGCAAGCTTTCATTTACACAAGCGGGCCTAGCTGAGCTAAGCCGCAGCCATTTTTTTCTAACCATAAGCGTTGAAAACCGCCAAACGGTGCCTTGACTTCAACCTTCTAAAGCACGGCTTAAATCGGCCATCTGGCCAGCAGTACGACCCATATACTATATCCCGGCTACTTTGTGTAGGCGCATGCCTTCATCTCTTTCTTTCGTAAACGACGTGGTGGCCGCCGCCGCGGAACTCTGGCTCGTTTACTACTGGAGTTGACGACTCCGGCGAGCGTAAAAAAACCATTAGTGGCTCAAAGATCAATAGGTAGCGAGCCATCGTGACAGCCGTCTAGTACAGCATCTAGTAAACGACGATCGTTCCCTGAACTTCCTCTCCCGTTCTTAACACAGACGAGACTTCACCACAAAAGTCTCACCCCTCTGCTCTGAAGATCGCGAATGCCTTTTATGACAACCTTGTGGCTGGGCTATTGTTGTGGCGAGAAAAAAATACAAAGAAGGAAGAGACAGTTGAAAGCCGAACAGGGGAAAGGGTGCTGCAAGGCCGCACTATACAGGCAACCACAATACATGCAGAAAGCCGTGCGTAAGAGCTGAATCGGGGAGAAGGAGCGCTGAGTCGGACGGCGACAGGGATACTCAGAGAGACCGCTCCCCATGCTGCCAATCGGAGAAACAAAGAGCGAAATAAAAAGAAACGCAGAATATGGCAGGGGAGGTTTAACGAGGATTGTCGATACCATCTTCTTATCTCTAGATAGACACTGGGTCGACGGCGTGGTGTCGGCAGCACGAGCTGTCTCCTTCCGCGCCTGCTCTTCTTTCTTGACTTCTCTCCTACGGTACATATGCACTTTCGTTTTATTTCCGTAGTTTTTTTTTCTTCGTGATTTTATTTTTCTTTAATGCTGGTGGATAAGCGGCGTGGCCTCTTTCTTTCAGTGCTCAGTGAACTGATAGCAGTTTAACGGCGTCTGAGATCGATATAGTTAGCATGGTTGTCGGTAGTCTGCTAATGATCTAGGAAAGCTAAATGTTCACTGCGCGAGCCTCATTTTTTCGTCGCTCCTTCATTTGCGTTCTACAATTATCATGCGTGCACGACCATTCAGCGCAAATGAGGCGTAAGAATGAAAAATATTAGTTCAGAAAAGCTAGTGTCTAACGTGACTACGTGTATACTGATAATGACCAGTTTTGCTACAATCACAAATGTGGCTCAAGAGAGACGTAAGGGAATACTGCCATGGAAAGTAGAGATTGAATTTTCTGTAAACTTTTTTCTCGCCGCAAAAAATAAACCTGCATATAAATACCGAGAAATAAGACCTATTAAATAAATAGTGCGTACTACTAAATCGCTTCGCAATAACTGAGAGATCGTTACCTTTTTTTTTCATCCCGACTGATCAACCACGCTGTTCAAACGGAAGCGAATGCAGGTATGGAAGTTCTATGTACAAGTCTCACTTTACAAAATGTGTGTTCAGGTATGAATCTAAAAATTTTGTTCACATTCCCTTATTTACTTTCAGCTCCGCAAATAAACTATGAAGATTAAGAAACAGCCGTTAAAGGCAAGCCTTATTTTTACCCTTTTTCTGAGCCCAGTTGCACGCGTAGCCGCTGCTAGGAAAAAGAAGGGGTCTGGCGTTGGGTTAAGGTTTTACCTCCAGCTTGCAAACCCCTTAGAGGACAAAATGAAGGCATAAAATAATTCGCTGGAACGTAAGGGGCAAAAAAGTATGTGCTTTTAAAGGACTGAATACACTAAAACTTATTCTAATTCAACTATCTGTAGCGATGTGCTAGTAGCTGCCACTGAAAGCATACACTGACAATGTCATAGTCAATGCGTACTGCATATCATCGTTGAAGTGTTTGTGATTTCTTCACGTGATACCACGTTCTTTTTCACGACGATTCGAGTACAACTTATCGGTATTGTGAAAACTGTGAAATGACCTGGGAATTCATGCAACAACCAAGCCCAGGGATTCCAATTATTTATCACGGTGCAGAATTACACCCGTAAAAGTTGACAGTGTATGGTTGATAAATACTAATGGTTGGACGTCGGACGCCTTAGCAGAGCTAAAAATAACTTTTTCAAGCCTCCGGAGAGAAACTTCTGTGGCTGAAATTAGCACACTAAAGAGACACAATGAACAGAATATGGAGAAACGCGTTATTAATAAACGTAGAGTTTATCTGTAGACGTTACATTTAGTGCTTACTGATGAGAGAAAAAAAACCCCCGATGAGTTCCAATACATTAATTAATGGCCTCAGGTATAAAAATGTTTAAAGGCAAGGATATGGTGCACTTAATACTGGACAATGCTTTATATGTGTTATGGTAAATGCTGAGTATCAATTATGATATGTCATATTAAAGGTATAATTTGATAAGAGTGTATTAATATTAAATGAATACAAACTCACTCATGTGACTTCGTGATGACTTTATGAAAATCACAAGACAGGATTTCACTAAGACACACAAAAATAATAAATCGCCATAAACTATAGTACATAGGTCGGCAAACCCACTCATAAATCGACTCACTCTGACTGACTCAGACTCAGATTGAGCTATATCAAAAGTCGCCAAGAAGAGCACCGATTACGTGAGATATTGGTGTTATAGGGCATTGACACCATGGTTGAAAAAGATAATTCTAGGCTAACGGACTCACGAGTCGACTCACTAGGGCTCACTCAGACTCAGATCGAGCCGTGAGTCTGAGTCTAAGTGAGTCCGGGTGAATAATGTTTTCGTGAGTTTGAGTCAGAGTGAGTGCGGTTTAAGAAAATTTTCGGGAATGTGAGTGCGAGTGAGTCCGGCTCAGAAAAATTTTGGTGAGTCTGAGTCCGAGTGAGTCCTAAGCGCAAAATATATTTCATCAGTGAGTCTGAGTGAGCTCCACAAGTACTTGCTTAATTGGAACGATAATGTATAAAACGAATTAATGGCACATGCCTAATTACTAGTACATTAGTACATCAAAGTCGTTTTTCGTTGGAAGAAAAGATGATAAAGCGTCACAAAGCGATGCTGTAATTCTCCATTGCAAGTTCGCCAGTTAGGTTGATACTTAAAAAATGCAACAGCTCAAGATCGCGGGCACTACATTAGTGACGAAAATAACAGCTGAGTGGACAGCGCTTCAAGTTCTCTCTCCTGTCTTATTTTCGTGCCCTTGCTTTTCAATGCCATGTGTAGTTTCAGATCCTTTTAATATGAGCTATGCACAGTTTATGCCCTTATGTCAGTATCCACCTCACGAACGAAACTATCAAGTCAGCATGCCCCAGAAGCTGCCTAGCAGAAAGCGTAGAATCAAAGAAGGCTTAGTGAAACGACACCAAAAATATACAGTGATTGTTCATTATTAGCCGGTGATTCAACGCTTTCTGTCTGTTTTTGTCTTCTTTCAAGTGTAATTTTGAACACAACTCGTACCTATTCACACCAGCTTCCCAAAGACTAGTAGAAATATTTTCTGTATATCAATGTAGGCGTGTTTTGTACGCTGTTCGGCCTCATCCCGCTTTTATGGCATATCGTTTCGGCACACCGTGGACATTTTTTTTACAGCGCTGCTCTTAGGCGCCCGTGCCTTGATTATGTGACCTGTATTTATCGCCGTAACCAAGCGAACAAGTACAGTTTGCCAATCTCCTGGCACGTGCCTCGAGCCACGTGACGCTCTTCTTCCATTGCCGACGTTGGTTTGATTACTCTGGGACTTTGACCACTGAAGCCGAAACTAAAGAGAACGCTAAACACCCATATAAAAGTGAATAAGAATACTTTTTTTAAAAAACAAGCAATCAAACTGACGTTAAAAATAAAATGAAAAACGTAGTCCATCTCTGTACGCACATACATGTCTCTCTCAAACTATCTTCCTTAATATACCGCAAAACGAAAGCGCGGATCGAGCTTAAATCACGTCTTGCGTTAGGGAGTATCGTAACTGTCGGTAATTTTCTACGTCGATGTTAAGCGAATCCCCTGATTCTTTAGTCTTGTTTGTGTATGTAGATTACCACTTTGAAGTCTACAGCGCTCCTTTTTATATTGCTATCTTGCGAGAGATGATGCGTGACAAAATATCAGTGATAATCCGAAACTACAGAAGGCGCGCATACAGACTACACTATTAATGCAAATGAGTTCTGCGGAAACCCGCAAGGTGGCGGAAGGGTGAAGAAAGGGAAAATAGACAACCACCCGTTTGTAGCGCGAAGCCACAAGGAAATCCATACGGATTTCTCAGAAAGACAAGCTTGTTAGTTGCCGAAAAATTCGTCCTGGTCCGGGGTTTGAACCCGGGACCAACGCCTTTCCGGGACGGTCGCTCTACCAATTGAGCTAACCAGGAAGCTAGCAATTGGCAGCGCGAGGGCGAATTCATCGACAATTCGAAGCACATGGACACAAGTAATGCAAATGAGTTCTGCGGAAGCCCGCAAGGTGGCGGAATTTGCATTACTTGTGTCCATGTGCTTCGAGTTGTCGATGAATTCGCCCTCGCGCTGCCAATTGCTAGCTTCCTGGTTAGCTCAATTGGTAGAGCGACCGCCCCGGAAAGGCGTTGGTCCCGGGTTCAAACCCCGGACCAGGACGAATTTTTCGGCAACAACAAGCTTGTCTTTCTGAGAAATCCGTATGGATTTCCTTGTGGCTTCGCGCTACAAAACGGGTGGCAGACTACACTATTGCATTAGTGTATTACACTGAGATTAGGGAAACTAATTACGCTACTTTAGTGATCACGTAAGCTGATCTTGAATAGCGGGAGCTATGAACGTGAAGACAAGAAGACGGAAACACCGCTTTAATTCATTATGTAGAAGCATATACAGGTTGTTTCCAGAAATTTGTCCGAAATCCGCAAAAATCAGAAAAATGCGATATTTCCTCGCTGTCCTCCTAGTTGTTTTTTTTTCTGTAGCGACGGGCATCTCGAAATGATTAAACACAGTATTTGAGACAGTAAGAAACAAAGTTAAATAATTAAATTTTTTTAATTAGTGGGCTTAGATGGTTATGTAAAATTTGAGAATTGAACGTCTTCACATGAAGAACCAATGGCAGGTTTGGGATATAGGAAAAGCGGTGTGTAGTAAGCATTGTGGGATAATGAAATGCAACCAAACTTAACGGCGAAACCAAAACCGAAGCCCCGATAAGCGCAACAAGCAGACGACAATCATAACGCCACTGTTCCCGACAACGAGTAGAGATATATAGTAGTTTTTTGAAGAAATATAGTTTCTTAGTGCGCAGAACGTTTTAGAAAGGAGTCAGATAGGAAAGAGCGCACACTTACAACCAATTTATTGCACAGATTGGCGGGAATATATATACATCAAGAGGGCGAGAGTATGACACACAGAAAAAAAGGGGGGGGGGGGGGGAATAATAGCGCATGCGCCAGAACATCTTATTCAAACTAGATTTACATTTTAACTTAAAAGATACTTGTACTCATTGTCCAACAGATTAACAGACGGGGCACTTACACACTCAGTTCCGGCCTTGCGTATCAAAAAAGCTTCATGTATTTCACGTCCCCTCTTGATGTATATATATTCCCGCCAATCTGTGCAATAAATTGGTTGTAAGTGTGCGCTCTTTCCTATCTGACTCCTTTCTAAAACGTTCTGCGCACTAAGAAACTATATTTCTTCAAAAAATGCAATACCAACCAGCCCAAGCAGCTACTCTTTTGCAATATATAGTAGTGCTGCGTTCGTTAACGTATGAGCGCCATGCGTGCTGGAATTGCAAGCGCAGCCCTCACGCCCAAAGAACGAAGTCGGTTGACGGTTGAAATAACGACGCTCACTCGATCTTGACGTTTCAGAAGGATATGGCAGTTGCGCTTTCACGCGTTTCGGCTTCGGTGTCGCTACTGAATGCGGTTGAATTTCACTACTACGCAGTTATTTTTAGAGGCCGGTCCGCCGCGGTGGTATCGCGGCTAAGGTGCTCGGCTGCTGACCTGAAGGTCGTGGAATCGATTCCGGCCGCGGCGGTCGCATTCTCGATGGGGGGCGAAATGGTAGAGGCCCATATACTGTGCGATGTCAGTGCACGTTAAAAAACGCCAGATGGTCGAAATTTCCGGAGTCCCTCCACTACGGCGTCTCTCATTATCATATCGCGGTTTTGGGACGTTAAACCCCATATATTATTATTATTATTTTTTGCTAGAGGCCGCTTTTTTTCCGAATCTCAAAGCTGAAATGGCTTTTCGCACGAAGGACTTCAATTCTCCTGTTTGACATAACCGCCCAACTAAACTAATTATAAATTTATTTATCTGAATTGCTGTCCCAAATGATGTCTTTAGCCACCTGTTGATGCCACGTAATGAAGAATTTGTAAGACATCAAGAAAATATCGCATTTTCCCTGGTTTTTAAAGATTTTGGACACATTTCTTGAAAAGCCCGGTATAGATTACTGCGTACGCCGCTGGCAGTGTTCCGCGACGAAAACGAAACAAGAACTACACACATAGGCGTGCGCACGAGGGGGGGGCAGAGGGGGCGGCCGCCCCCCCTAGTCACCTAAGAGAGGGGGGGGGCGCAAAGTCTGCCCCATACATTGACTTAATAGGGAGGGGGGCGCTGCGATGAACCTTCGCCCCCCCTGCCCCCCCCTGAAGGGGAACCCTGCGCACGCCTATGACTACACATACAACAGCGTTTTCCGCAACACAGTCGCCACTCTAAAATGAACAAGCTCCCTTTTCTGTCTCAGACGATGCCGAAACCCTCTAAATAAACAACGACGTGTCATGTCTGGAAACGATAGTGGTCCCGGTTCATTGAACATCAAGAAGGGAGATGGTGAGGAAGATCTACTCTCCGCCGTATTCTCAAAATAGCATGCAGCTATAAAGCGGCTAGACGCAGTATACTCAGTCGAGCGATTTTAGAAGGACAAACGAAGAACGTTTCCTCGGATCTCAACCGTAACAAATTACTTCCAGTAGGCGCAGCAAACAGAAACTGTAGCGAATGCGAAGGCTCGATCTGCTCTATTCTGGACTTGAAGGAATCACGATGTCTCCGTTTTTCCAGCGAAGATGGAAGAAACAGCTCTGAGAACGAAGCTACTTCACAAATGCGCTGACTCGCGTCTGATCTCTGCCAATGTATAGTAAATAAAAATACATAAAAAAGAAGAAACCGGACTCCTCAACGATAAAGCCTAAAATGCGAGGAAAAAATGAAAGCCAGTGTGAGCTTGAAAGACAAATGGAGACCAAATTTAGCCTGTTCTACCCTTCTCTCTCTCTCTTTTTTTATAGTTGTTGAAGCCAACTGACGCCTAAGTCGGCGGCGAGACTGAGAGTCGTGACCGCGGTGCGATATCGTCTGGTGGACCCGAGAGCTGCGTTCAGGCAAACAGGCCGGAGTCTTGGAGGCCATATTGTGCGCCGTAGAAACCGCCCGTCTCGGGCAAAATACCAAGCTTGTATTGTGTTTGCAACCACTCACCGTGCTCAGTTCCAGCTAACATTTTCTTTCTTTCTTTATTGTTTTGCTTTACTTTCGTTTTAGCAAAGCGCCATCGAAGGATACCGTTGTGCTCTAGACTGACGCAACATTACGAGCGCTATATCTTTGATATTCTGGTTGGAATTAACCTTCTGCCCATGCGACTGTATATTGACAGGACACCCAGTCCTGTCCAGCTGACCGATGGCAGTGCGGTGTAAATGAGTTGGAGCTGGCGATTTGGCACTAACGGCAAGGCAGACAGTGAAGGATACAGAAAAAAATTAAACCCAAATATAGGGCAGCCCTTCTCGATGCTTTTCTTTTCTCGAATTTCTTGCCGGGCATAAAACAGTCCTGGGACGTTTTGAAAGAGACCGAAGTTTTATTAATCCCGCAGCTGTCGCCATCTCACGCGCTGGCTGCCTCGAAATATGAACGTACCTATGCGAGCATACCGAGTCTGGATCGTGTTTAGTCCCAACCGGGTTAAGCTAACTAATAACAGATGAAGTATAAACAGTAACAGCATCAGATGAAGATAAACAGTAAAACAGGGCATTCTCAATATTTCCCGGGTCGATTGGTTAACTTGAGCCTCTACACTGGTGAAACGCAGTAATTGAAAAGTCGATGGTGTCAGTTTTATACGATCTTGCCGGAACTTTTCGCTCAGAAAGCGTATGGAATAAGGTGAGAAAGTGAGAAGGATTGAGAGAGAGGAAGCTGATCGACGATGAGCGCTACATTAGCAAATCCAAATTCTGCGATCTCGCAGAACCTGAACAATCGCATCACAGGAAGTGTCAGTGGTCATTTTCATAGAAAACTCTATCAACTGCACGTATGTGTCGCAAACAAAGCATAAAACATGCCGGTTATTTACAAATTGACAACAAGCTCTACAAATACGTTTTCAATTTTGCAAAACAGCTGCAATTCTTTGTCTGCCTCTCTCTCTCTCTTTGTGTCTGTGCGCTGGAACCATTCCCTGCAGAGAAATTTCCGTGAGCAGCGTAGTGATTTCGGCTAGTTGGTATACGTAGTTTTCATAATTATAATAATAATAATAATAATAATAATATCTGGGGTTTAACGTCCCAAAACCACACTATGATTTTGAGAGACGCCGTAGTGGAGGGTTCCGGAAATTTGGACCATCTGGTGTTCTTTAACGTGCACTGACATCGCACAGTACACGGGCCTCTACCATTTCGCCTCCATCGAAATGCGACCGCCGCGGCCGGGATCGAACCCGCGACCTTCGGGTCAGCAGCCGAGCACCCTAACCGCTATACCACCGCGGCGGACATACGTAGTTTTCATGGACGTCACCATGGTCGCCATCTAAGGGTACCAGCTAAAGTCGTGGGTTGGACAGAAACCAGTCTTCAGCGTACTGGCTAGCTAACATGCTGCGTAAACGCTTCATCAAAAGCGCGGAGCAAAACACGGTGACAGATTAGTGCCGGTGCCCCCCTTCGCTTTCCTTTTGCGTTACCCCTTGGCGCGGCTCGCGAACAGAAGAAACCGTGAAGAGCGCAAAAGAAGGCGGCGACTGAACGACTCCGGGTCCTCCCATGCGCTCCCACTCTATAATCGAATAAAAAGCCACTGTGGCCGCCATGTAGAGGCACCCAGCGCAGATAATCTGTCTGTGACGTCACGTAAAAACTATATATAGCAGCATATCCAAACAGCGCGCGCACAAACATAGACACGAGGAACAAAATGACGACACGAGCCTTGTGTCTTCGTGTGTGCGCGTTCTGTGAAGATGAAGGATTTTCGTTCCGATGTGAAGGTATTTAATGACCACTATGCACCCATAGAAAATTCTTATAAGTAGAAGTTTCAATGAATCCTATCACATTGATTTATATGCGACATAGTTTTACCGCATACAGCCTTGCTTGGCATTTACGAAAAGGTATTCTTTCCTTGCATTTCAATCGGCAATTAGTACACCGGCACGCAACATCTCTTAATATGAAGGATCAGTCGAACAGGAAGCTGAATATACGCTTCTCAACACATTGTCTCGGGTATCTCTGTAATGACCGCTCTAGGCCACCGAGGCTTCAGAACATTTGACAAGACAGAAACTCTGGGCAACTGGTTACATCGATCGCTGCCTCAAAAACATATTTGTGTGCTATACTGCCGTTCTTCGGGAGTACCGATATTTCGAAGAGCGAAGTAAGCGTGCGATATTGATTCAGGGACAAAAGCTCTGGGCTATTGGAGATTGAAAATTGAGCTTGCATGTCACCATCTGCCAAGGAGGAAAAAAAAAGGAATTACATGAAAGTCCACGAGACAAACGTTAGATTTGCTACCCTACCCTAAGACAAAGGAATTAAGGGCTGACAAAGAAGAAAAGAAGAGTTATGAAAGGCGTTTCTGTAGATTGTGCCTGTCGATTGCTAGCCCAAGCTCAATAACTGAGCCACGTCAAATTTAAAAGCACTAGCAATCTCCGAGTCGCTTTGCTGACATGCAACGCATAGGGTCATAGTGCGAGCATCACTTCTGCCAGAAATGGTTCGTGGTCAAATTGATTGCACTGCGCGCTCATTGGTCAGTTAGGCGTTCCAAAGTTGTAGGTTGTTTCATTCAGTTTTTTGCTTATTCCGACAAAAATAAAACAAACTGATACCGCTCCACAATCTGGATCACTAGTCATTTTCATCTAATAGTAACGAGGATATAACACGCTCTAACGTTGAAAGTCACGTGATAGGCCTCGAAATTCTAGCGCATACAGTGCTAAACAAACCCGAAGGCCGAAAGAAGACGTGTTTAATAACAGCAGCTGAGAAAGGTCACACGCAGTATAAAGGAAATAGCTTGGAAAGGACGCGCCGCTTCGTTCTAAATACTGCGATGATGTTTTCCTTCACCTATGTAGAAAAAATACGATACATTAAATATTCTGGTTATTGCATTCATGTTTTAATTAGATACTCCCATTATTTGATAATATTAATATTCTTTATTTAACACTGATGAGATCCCTTGCGCCAGTCTACACAGGAATTGGAATGGTAAAAATACACATGAACATGGGGGGTAATAGTAATCAAGAAAGAGAAGGATAAAAACGTAAGAACAAAAAGAAAACTGGCAAACAATCACTCTGGCAATCAATATAACAAGCTTTCTTCCCTCAGAACAGAAGAAAAAGAATGCTGACAACATTGCAACATCAGTCATATGAAATAACTGGGCTGAAAATATGCTAACTTCAAGAAATATCATTCTACAGAACATTGCCATAATGACATCACATATCAAAAAGTATCATGCATGCACACGAGTTCTTTTGTTCAATATGCCTACAGTGGATTACATTGTATAGTATGCACTTATGCGCAATCGAAATATGGTTTCAATTTTACGATAAAGACATCCACAGAATGGAACTCAAGAATTTTATTTGACAATGTATTCCAGTTTCGAATAGCCCGTGGAAAATTTTACCTGTGAACTAGTCTCATTTTGCCAGACATGCGGCCTGATGAGTTTATTGTGACAGATTCTGATGGAGTGGTGGTGTGGTGGCTGTTCGTAACTTTGTTTGTCCATATTTAAGTGATAGAGCGTCAAAAGAAACTTCATTGCAGCCACAACAAGCCGACATGCAAGGGTAGGCTGTGATTCTTGATTTCTAAAGCAGTTACGATCTGGTGTCGAATATACTAGCATTATATAAATATTTAATGCTTTAATTAGTATGCTTTCCTGGTTTATGTGCGAGTTCTTTCTGGTGTAGGTTCCATACAATACAGCCGTATCCGAGAATAAGCATTACTATTATTTTGCATTGTTTCGATGTCACGTGAGATGGTGCACAGGAAAATTCCTTCGCAAGAAACGTAGTGGTCGGAAGGCCTTCGAACATTCGAAGGCCATGTGAGCATTACATTTCAGGGCTCTTGTAAAAGTGACGCTTGATTGTTACTCTGAGTCTGTTTGTACCAATTAATTTAAAATTGAAATTAAAATTCGCCGTTTTATTAATGGTTTTTTACGCATTAGTTTTCTTAATATTAACTTCCACTCCGCACTTGTCGCACCAGTGTGCTTTATTGTTAAGTGTCGCACTTATTCTGAGCTGGTTATTGACTCCTCGCACGCCAGTGTAACTAACCGAGTAATCGGCAGAGCCCCATAATTTATTTTGGAGCCTTATCTGCGCCATCAGCGATGCTCTTATGTCATCACATAGGATATAAGCAAAAAGCAGGATGCATGCACTATTGTTCTTTATGCGCGGTTGGAAATTACATACTGCTCTAACAAACACACAGACACACACAAAAACGCACACGGCACAAGCTAACGAACAAACACACAGTAGTCTTCGAAGTAATCACAATTATGTAGGTAAGCGTGCTTTGATCATAGTATAGCGATAGGCTCCACAAAGGTTGCAGAGGCCACCCGCCCTTGTTGAAGGAGGATCGAAAGGACATATAAAGGAATACGTCTTCTTTTTTGAAGTCAGACAGCTTTTCTTCATCTTTATTTCTATCGACATTAAGGCAACATGCCTTGCGAAGAAAATGCCGAGCCGGACGTGAGTATATACCCAATGCCAGGCAGCCACTTTGCAGAACGCACGAACGCTCTACAGTATACGCGTGGTCATGGACGGCGAGTAAGCGCCTATGAAATATCGGCGCCTTTGGTGAATTACATACGAAAAGGCGTTCAATTGCGTTTGGTTTGGCGGGATTTTTTTTATTACCGATCATTCCCGTTGTGTATTATTTATAGGTTTTATCACCATGTTTTTCTGTCGGGGACCATCTTTGCTGACGTGCGTGCGGCATATGAACCGCCATCTGGCGTGCTTTGGTTTACTACAAAGCAAATCCACCTCATTGGCATCAACTTTTCTTTCGCAATGTACCGAAATAAAGCAACGCATTTCCCGTCTTCTTCGCCAATAGCGCCTTCATTCACAGCCCAACTTGAAATCAGAAGTACCGCAATAGCTTAGGGATGATGCAACTGACATTTAAGAATTGATCGTGTCGACGCTTCTCACGTTCTCTTTTTCTGCAAAGATGGATAAACGACGCTGCCAAAACCTCCAGTAAAAAAAAAAAAAAGAAAAAAAAAAACATGGCTGATCCCTCCGTCATAGAAATCGGTATAACACGAAAGTAAAACGCGTCTTCGCAGAAGTAGTGCATATTGCGTAGTGATATATAAGAGCTTGTACAATGTCTATTGGTGTTTGACAGCTATAGCACCGTTTGACGTGGACACACCCACGTTGACGCCTAGTGGCAAATCTCCATCGCGACGACTAACGCCCATGGTCATGAATTACCCGTTGTTGTAGCTGAAGTTGTCAACATGATATACCTGGACACAGCGTATCGTGAATCCAGCGCAAGGACACCAGCAAGCACGTAATGAACACTGGCACTCGATATGCGCCTCTTCAAAGAGAAATGGTACGGTGTGCGCGCCTGGGTAATAAGGTAACCTACTCCTGCGGTCATGCATACACTACCACGCTGCGCTTCAGCAACGCGGGAGGCAGAGGTTCGTAGCTTGAGCCGCGAGCACGCGCAGGCGTTCTACGTCCTGCAGGTCTCTGTCTCGCTCCACCATGGCACGACATTCGCCCATCGACATCGCTGCCTTGTGGCCGCGCTCACTGCAGCAGTTTCATTAGTCGGTGCTATCGCACCCGAAGTAGCCGTCGGCGAAACGACGTTGGTGCATGTGGAAGATGCACTACTCCGACAAAGAGCCGTCACACGCTAACACGAAGCTAAAGGCAAATAACCTAGCTACATCGGCGACTCTCTGATGCTAGCGCGGCCAATGTTTTAGATGTGAAGCATCTTATGGCGGAGCTTAATCCGGTGTCCGGCGTGACATCCCTTACTGCGCATGCGCAAACCCTTTAAAAAAAATTAATAAAAAACCTACTTTCCCCCCTCTCTCTCCTCTAGGCATCCCTCCCCGCGGCAAACACACCCTCACTGCGCATGCGCCTCCCCTCCTCTCTCCCCTCCTACGCTCTCCCCTCTAGGCATCCCTGCCCGCGGCGTCCACACTCCCACTGCGCATGCGCGTCCCCCCCCCCCTCTCTCCTCTCCTACGCTTCCCCCTCTCTCCTCTAGGCATCCCTGCCCGCGGCGTCCACACTCCCACTGCGCATGCGCGTCCCATCCTCTCTCTCCTCTCCTACGCTCCCCCCTCTCTCACCTCGCGACGCCGACGCAGGCAGCGTCTGCTAGCGAGTTTCTTGGTGTAAAAAACCGACTGCTCGTGCTGCACAACCGTTCATTGGCCACTCCGTATATATGGCAATGGATTTCGACCTGCAAGGTGGGGCCGGTGGGACATTTCTCCTGTGCGTTGTTGAAAAATAAAAATTCGCAGCGTACGCGTTAACTAGAAGCGGACTGCGGGTCTCTGTGTCCAGTAGGAGTCTTCTGTCTCTCATTGCCCATTAGCAGAGATTGACATGTTCCAGTAGGAAACACCGCTCCATCACTGCGTGCTTCGCGCCTCCCCAGTTTTCTCTCCTGCGGAACGCTACTATGAGCGCCAGCGTCAACGCCGCTGCCAGTGTAAGCGTTAGCGCCCGCTGCTTCACATCTACACATGGTTTCCTTTAGCGGGAGATGGTGTAATTTTTTCACTGCTATCGAGACGCAGTTAAATAGCCTCCGAGATTGTGCGCTGGCGTGCAATCTCGGACGCCTGCTTTAACTGCGTCGTCGACTAATCATTCGCTTTCATAATGATTTTCATAATGATTTTTCTTTCTCATTTGGTAGCGTTAATTATATCATATCCGTCACAGATATGATATCCGTAACGGATATACTTGGTGGACCCCCCGCACAAAACGCTTTCGTGTTAAAAAGGATAAAAAGATACTACAGAACCACGTTCGCGATCTTTTTATATTTAATCAACGAAAGTCAGCGATGAGTCACAGATGTGAAGCGGGGATTAAATGCCTCACTTTTTCCAAGGTTCTCACGTTTCCGCGATCGGAATATAACTTCCTAATTTTCCTTTTTTTGCCTCCTTTCATCATGAATGACCACAGGGAGTGGTCGACTATTGGAATTCTTTCTCTTGATGAAGGAGCTAGCTGGCTGTGGGACGGCTCTTTGCGACAATGCGGGCAGAACGGATCGATTCCTCGTCTCTCGATTGAAGTGGGGACGATTTCCGAGCGTTATTTTCAGAGCTGAGACCTATAGTGAATATTTTTCTGCTGCTGACTGGAGGGCGCCTTGAAATATCTCCACCGTGTCATCTTTTATTATTTTTTTTTTCTGATTGGCGAGCACGAGATTGCCAGCTGTTATTGATTAACCTCTTAGAGTTAAGAATGACCTTCAATGCTATGAAAGATATCGCTTAATTCAAAGCCAAACTCTGTGTTAGAATTGGCTGAATAGAAGCCAGATTATTTGCATATGTGAATAAATTATACAAATGAAAGATACTGTTGGCTAAATTATTAGTACCCCACCGTGGTGGTCTAGTTGTTCGGGTGCTAGATTGCTGGCGCGATGGTCGGCGGAACAAGTGCGCCATTTCCGGCTGTATTTCGGTGGTGGCTAAATGCTAGACGCCCTTGCACTTAGATATAGACGCCCTTGCACTTAGATATAGGTTGAACTAAAACTCTGCCAATTATAGGGATTACAAACGAAAGCTAAGTTGAAGTGTGTGATTATAGTTACTTGATATGATGTGATATTCATGTTTTAAGTGGTTTCCTGGGATATCAGTCGGCAACTATTGCTAATTCAATAATTATGAATTATTTGAGCTGACCGGAAACCAACTCATAAAATAAGGTATAACTGCACAGCGCTTCTCAGTTTATCGCGGCGACTATACCACCCGTCAAGGTGGTGACATTCTTCTGGCAATTCATAAACACCTACGCTCGCAGCACATTGACGTTGCCACTAAGTTAGAGATAGTCTGGGAAATTATCGATGTAAACTTCAAAAAATTATAACTGACACATGTTATCGCCCTACTACTGATGTTGCCTCTTTTATTAATCGGGCCAGCAATCGAGCACCAGAACAACTAGACCACCACAGTGGGTTACTAATAATTTAGCCAACAGTATCTTTCATTTGTATAATTTATTCACATATGCAAATAATTTGGCTTCTATTCAGCCAATTCTAACACGGAGTTTGCTTGCCGCATCGGATGGGCAGACAGTGCTGCGTGTGAACATTGCGGCACTGATGAAACCATTGCACATGTTTTATGTCAGTGCCCTCAGTACAGCTCTCAGAGACAGTCCCTCGCAGCAGCGTTTGCGCGACTCGACGACGAGCCTCTTTCTGAGAAGTCGATATTGAAATGCCGGGGAGATCGAGCTTCACGCCTGAAAGCGACGAAGGCTCTGTTGAAGTTCCTGCGAGCGACCCGCCTCGTTGAACGCTTGTGACACTCCTGTGTTTGTGTGTGTGTGTTTCTGCTTCCCTCCCTCTCTCATTCCTCTCTTCCTTACTTTTCTGTCTCCCCTTACCCCTTCCCCAGTGCAGGGTAGCCAACCAGATACTTGATTTCCGGTTAACCTCCCTGCCTTTCCGCATCCCATCTCTCTCTCTCTCTACAAGACTCATTCAACATCGTGGTAACCGCCATCCCTTGTTACTATTGTTTCTACTAGGCAATTTCAATATTCAAAACAGCCTGGCAAAGCGAACACATTGTTATACATCCTTTCTCCACGTTAGCAAACGATTTTCTTGACTTGTGCACGCTGTTCTCTTTCAATAAACTAATAACACAGTCTACCAGAATCAGGCCACAACTTCCTAACACCATTCATCTACTCCTAACAACACGACCAGACTTTATTTCGAACATCACTTACTTACCGTGCTTCAGCGATCATTCTTTATCCATTTCAACATCAGCATTACGAAGCAAAAATCAGACGATAAAATGAAAACTATTCGTAACTTAAAGAAAGCCGATTTTGAGTCAAATAGCAACACTTTTCGTGACATTTTTCTAACCAATTCTGACGACCGCAGTGTGCAGTTCAACCGGAATATATATATTGATAAAATCAATGAATTAACTGAAAACTTTATTTTTACTCATACTTGATTTTTTCCTTTAATGATAACGCTCCTTCTTATAATACTGACATTAAGCGCCTTTGTAACAAATAGAAACGTTTGTGCCGATAAGCTCGGACACCTGCTAAGAATGAAAGATGGGCAGCCTACAAACACGCTGCGCATGACTACATGACAACAACTGACCAAGCTAAATATCAATTTTTAACGACCACATTGCCATCCATGCTAACTAGTCATGGTAAAATGTTCTGATGTACTATTAATCCTGGGCATGACCACACACCTGTAACCCTTGTACATACACTATGGTCCGGGACCCCGGACCAGGACAAATTTTTCGGCAACTAAGAAGTTTTCTTTCTGAGAAATCCGTACGGATTTCCTTGTAGCTTCGTGCTACAAACGGATGGTTGTCCATTTGCCCTTTCTTAACCCTTCCGCCACCTTGCGGGCTTCCGCAGAACTCATTTGCACCCTGTATACTGTACACATGTCGGCGGCCTGGACTAGACAACTGTGGTGGTCTAGTCGAGGCCGCCGACACCTGAATGGTGACTGTCGGTAAAAAAAAAAAAAAAACAGGAAGCGGCGAAACGAACAATTGGTAAGCGAGTATGTCGCTGGACGTGCTCTTCCGCCACACACCAGCTCTTCCCGTTGCCGGCCACTCGTACACCGCGTCTACATTAAAGGTACCGCCACCCTACCACACATCGAACGCAATGCTTAAAAAGTCATAAGTATTGACGACGCCACTTGCATAGCGCAGTGACCCCTGGAAACTCCCCCCCCCCCCTTTTTTTTCTCTCTTTGTCTGTCTTCCTCTCTCATTTTTCGTGCAAAATTGTATAAATGTGATGGCAAGGAACATGTACCCTTATTCCTGATCAAGGCCAGACTCTAGCCTAAACTGTCGAAATAAACACTTCCATTGTTACTGTTCTCACGGAGGATTGTTTCTGCCTTTATGTATATATATATATATATATATATATATATATATATATATATGTACACGTAAGTGTGTGTGTGTGTTGTAGTAGTAGTAGTAGCAGACTCTAACAACACGGGCGTAGGCGAGTACATGCAGCGAAAACCGGCGCTCGCCCCTGCTCCTGATCCCGTCTGAGCTTGGCTGAATGGTGGTGGCTACAAATGCTGAGAACGCGGGCACTGAACAACGCCATAAACAAAATTTCAATCCAAAAGGACGCAGCGAAAAGGTAAATGGCAAGAAAGCAAGCTTCAGCACCGTAGACGACAAAAAAAAACAAAAAAAAAACGCGCAAATATATATGAAACTTTGCCTTCCAATGGACAAACCGTAAGCCGTGGAAGGAGGAGTAAGCGGGCGTGAAACCGAGCATGAATATCACTTTGGATGTCGACTGCGGGCGCGCACCTGAGCAATATTTTTTCTGCGTAGCAGCGCAAACACGTTGGCGGCTTGGGACGTTGCCGGCGCATTTCAAGCGCGTTAAGTGAGTTACACGTTCTCCATCCTCACAAATCACATCAAAAGAGAGTGCGCACCAACGATTCTATAGTGGTACGAGTATACATTGACCTGTGCGTTTCTCTGCGTTTGCAGTTGACTGCCTTTAGCTCACAGAAAAAAAAGGGGGCTAAGTGTAATGATGCATTCGATTAGATGTATTGATGCATTTGATTCAATTGATACATAAGTAGATGTATTCGTACTGCCACTAATAAATGAAATGCTCTACTCTGTAACGTGTCCAAGCGGTGCCACGAAAATCGTTTAATTATTAATCCAAATATATCTAAGTTTATGGTTTTTAGATCAACTCAACGCAAGTTAACCTTTTTACCAGGGATCACAATTTACTCTCATTTACTCTCGATTTTAAACGTAAATTCGCTCACCATATTAGTCACATTAGAAAACTGCCAGCATTCAGCATTAGCGCATTACTCAAAGCTCGCTCGTATTTTTC
The DNA here is from genome assembly GCA_030522465.1 of Rhipicephalus appendiculatus. Taxonomy (NCBI): domain Eukaryota; kingdom Metazoa; phylum Arthropoda; class Arachnida; order Ixodida; family Ixodidae; genus Rhipicephalus; species Rhipicephalus appendiculatus. The sequence continues at coordinate 409,395 of JALIZH010032966.1, forward strand.
TCATTAAGCTGTCCTTTCTCTTTACTTCGCTTTCATACATTCTCATATCACTTATGACAATGCATCAAGGGGGGAATACTTATCAACGTCATTTTTCATCTAAACATCTACAAAATCGAGCTCTTCGCGTTATTTCTAACTGTTTTCGCGACAGTAGCTCTGCTGACCTTCTTCAATGCAATAACACCTTAACTGTGAACAACCTATTTCGGTTTAATCTAATTGTCATTTTGAATAAACAAATAAGAAGTCAACTTGCTACTAATTTCATTGATCCTGAGCTTTTATTCAATGCTTACACAACCAGGTTTGTGAGTAACGATAACTTTTTACTCCCTAAGGTTCATAGTAACTGTGGTAAATCATCTTCACACCGCTGAGCCAGCTCATCATGGAATAATATGCCCACATCACTAAAACGTAATGTTTCCTTATTTTATTCCAAAATTCATTTATTTTTTTACTATTTCGTCTGTCTTTTTCTTTATTTGTACCGAATTTCCGTTGTATATTCTGTATTTATTTATCCGATTATTTCTTTTTTGAATCCATGCCTTTTTGTGCATTCTTTATGTATTGTTGGTTTTGTTTTCACCGTTCAAACTGCTATTGCTTTTTTTATATATTTGTAATCATCACCGAGGCTGCCGTTGCCGTCTTGTATTTTGCGACCCTCGTATTTATGTTTTACGCTCTGTAATCATTATTTTATGTCACAATAATAAAATTGATTGATTGATTGATTGATTGATTGATTGATTGATTGATTGATTGATTGATTGATTGATTGATTGATTGATTGACTGACTGACTGACTGACTGACTGACTGACTGACTGAATGACTGACTGATTGATTGATTGATTAAGTGATTGATTGTAAAGACGGGCTTTTCAGATATTTTTGCAATTGGAAGACGTGTGGATGTGTTTGTGTTACAAGTTTAGACGTTTGTTTATACCATGGGCACTATTATTATTATTATTATTATTATTATTATTATTATTATTATTATTATTATTATTATTATTATTTACAGCGGAGCCGTTATTCACACAGTTTGTCCGGCGTGGGATACACTAACTCGGATGGGCGAGAGAACGAGTACAGAAAGAGGGAAATAAATAGATAGGAAGAAATAGGCAGATAGAGACAAACAGATAAAAAGGCACAAAAATAGGTGTAAAAATCAGAGATCAAGACAGAAAGAGTAAGGGAGAAAGAGCGAGAAACAATGAAAGCAAAAGAAAAAAAGAGAAATAGAGAGAGAAAGAGAGAAATAAAGAGGCAATGAGCAATAGAAAGAGCAAGATAGAGATAAAAAAAAGGGAATAAATCGAAAAAAAAAGATAGAACGCGCGAAAAAGAGAGACAGAGAAATAAATAGAGAGAACAAGAAAGAAGTGTACACAATAAGAGATGCCCAATCGAACCCGATCGATAACTAGCCAATACTTGCGATTTAGAATGTGTTCACGTGAAGACTTCGTGCAGCGGCGTGTGAATGCAAGTGTGCCTAGTCAAGCCAGGACCAGCCGAGGGCTGGCCAGCCATGCCATGCCGCAGACTGCCGGTACTTAGTGCAAGCCGCGCAATTTTTTGTTAATTTGAAATCGCAGCAAAGCAGCTGTGGTTTGAATCATGTTTTTTTTTCATAAGGGGTCTATGTATATATAGAAGGAGAGAATAGAAAATATATTTGAAATAATTATGTACGGAAGCTTACTGTCATTTGCTGCGTATCAGCTTTAGTAAATATAGTTATTATGCTTCTTTTTGTTTTGCATTGATGTAGTCAGTGCAAACTCATATTTATCTCAATATTTTGGCCGACATCACCTGCGCTGCTGCACTAAGTGGTCCACTTAATGCTCCACTTAACGCTCAGAGTCGAACGTCGACATCAATCGCACGACAGAGCCAGTTTCGAAAACACCGCGCTTAAATTTTCCTAGTTGAAGTTTCTTAACTACATTCTGAAGCATGCCTTGCAGTTCATGCGTCACATTCATCGAAGCAAAAGATTTTTTGGGCAGAGGGAATTTTTTTTAAAATCACATCAGCTAGGCCAGTGATGTGATAGCTGCCCCAATTGCGCCAAACTGCTCCAAGAAGTCAAACCTGCTACATCCTGCTGCATTTCGGCAATAATTTCACGATTAGCGCCGAGCGTGCGCCAAGACGTCATTTTTGTGGCCTTTCGGAGAAAATCAGTCCGACAGGCACACCACGCAACTATCTGTTGAATAAAGAATTTGAGCCTAAGTGGGCAATGTTTTTCAGCAGCCTGTACAACGTGTTTGTGCCCAGATACAACTAAAGAATACAAGAGAGGTGCAGTCCATGTGAGCGAAGCCTGGCAGCTGAATGCCTCCGCAACTAAACAAATAGTCCCGCTCGTCTTCTCAGTCGCGATCTCCGACATCGGGCTCAATGTCCGTCCGGCTCATGACGTCTTTATAGAGCTGGTTCGGGTGTTTGTGAATTCGTTTTTGGTGCGGGGTCGCTGCCTTCTGAGGTTGCACAGGCCTGTAATGGATCCAGTGATAATTCTAGAAGTTACTTTTTCCTGCCGGGGGGGGGGCTGTATGACACTCCTGTCAAATATTGCCAACCCACTTCTGTGGCATCATAATAAATCAAGTAAATACAGTTTGTTTACTGTTGTAAAGTTACAGAAAGTAATACATGACATTTACAACAGTGAGCAGTACCTGTACTGACTTGAACATATCGCTACGTGTTTTTTGCTTTCATAATGATTGCTAGCACTATTTGTTTTAAATAGCTTTAACTAGTCCTAACTAGCAATTTTTTAAATACGACGCTGCGGTCAGGATTTATCGAGAACTTGAACTGCGTAAGAGGCCTGTAAAATTTTGCTGAAAAGATACAGGGTCGTAGCGTGTGTATTCTGGTGTCTCGGTCCTACTTCTCGATTGCGGCAGAAGTTCAGGTTCAAGAACTTGTCGAATGGGCTGCGAAGCTTTCCATCACCACAAATTGCTTTAAACACAGCGAATATTTCATGCACAAGAGACCAACAGATTATGAACCCCGTATTTTGTGAACTGCCCACAAAACAGCAGATAAATTTTTCTACTCAACGCTGCACGACAGCATTTACTTACTTTGCCATATAACATAGGCCTTGGCTGGAATGAAAGTACGAGCTCATCAGGATACATTTTCTTTTCGATAGTAAAATGAATTGCGTGGGATAGTATTTACGCAGCGTGCGCTTTCGTACAGTAACTGAAGCATCGGAGAAACCCTTGTTTAATTTCAAATATGAACTGTGTGGCCGGGAAACGTAAGGTGACAGATAGTCGCGGGACTAGAAAATGGGAGGGTTTGGCACACAAGGAACAAGAAAAAACAAACAGCCAGTTAATTTCATCTTCGGGAATTTTACAAATAAACATCCATTCGTGTGTCCGTATATAGATTTCATTAAACTTGGTACAACTTCTCCATGTTAGATAAATAAATATTTGCGTTGGGAATTATGGGCCTGGTAATATGCTCCAAAAGGCTCATTTGCTGCTCCAAAACTGGTTTTTACCTGCTCCAGAAGCTGCGCCGAAACTTCTTCGACCAATCACATCACTGTAGGCTCCACACGAGGCACCTTAGTTTTCAATAAGAACGTGCTGAATGAAACCGAACGACAATGAATGCTCTCTTCCAAGTTAAACATAAACATCATTGTCAAATTTGTTTTGATTTTCCCCAAAAGATGAAATCAGGTAATCATATTATCTTGTGTCGTCATGTTATGTGAGGTCTACGTGACGTTGTGATGACTTCATGATGTTGTCATAAATTTGGGCTACTTGCGACTTCACGACGATGTCATAGGGTGACGTCATCACATGATTTTTTGCTTCATATCTGGTTGCCTTCAACTTCAAGAGTTTACTTTTCGCCTTTGGGGATCCGACGCCAACAGTCACTGTTCGCATTTGGTGATGCATCTTAGGCTTTCGGCTTAATAAACTTTAAATACCAAGGATCTGTCAAAGACGGCAACGCTTGTGCAATGCCCGATACATAATGCACTCATTTGTGTCGGTTAATTACAGTTATTATCTTGGCATTCGGGTTAGCGTAAGTGTAGTGTAGCAATTGCAATGAAGAGCCCTGACTAGAGATGGAAGCGTACGCACTTCGAGGCAGGCTAAACAGCGTTGTCATGTGGAGCGTCATTTAGTCCTGGCGCTTCGCCCTCTACCGCTATCACACTTCGGCGCGGTTGTTCCATTTTTTTTAGCATTTCGGACTGTTTCTCTCTCTTTGGTAACACGGCCATCTATTGCCACACTATTGTTGTAAGAAGGCCGCGAACCAGATTAGCACGATATAGAATAATAGTACTGGACGTGCCAGATAGCAACACTACGACGACCTATGGGACGCTGCAGTAGATTGCGGGAAGGCGTCTCAGCTTTCATCGATCTGTATCGAGTACCAATGGCGTCACGGGCTCTTGCATGTTGCGTTCTCCAGGGAGTAAACACCTCGGCGAAATGGCAAGTACTATTGCTAAGAAAGGATGTCGACTGTTGGCGACACAGACCATTGGCAACATACAAGGCCATTACATCCAGATTATCCATTTTCTGTGTGCCTAGAACGACCGAAGACGAAGTAGCACATTGCGGTCGGGTATTCGCTGACGTAAATGGGAAATCGAAGTAGGTTGTATTATTACGGAAATATTTATCCCTTCATTTCATTCAATTCTTTATTCAGTTAGTTGGTTATTTAGTTTCGGGATTTCGGGGATATCTGGAACTGCTTACACGTCTGTGAAGATCGTGAAATTGCTTTGTTAGGAATTGTACAGGATTGGGTTCTTCATTAGCTGCCTTGCTGCATTTAGATGACTGCATTCTCATCTCCATTCTCATCACAACCCAGCTTTTTAGCGTAATTGAAAGTAGGGCGCTCGCATGTGATTAGGCAAGATATAGAGCTTACGGCAGTAATTGAAGCCCGAGGCTATTCGGCAAGTTTAGGGCAGTCAACCTCTCCTTAGCCGTACAGGACGTCATACAAAATAAAAAAAAAGCACAAAATTAATCTTCAAGAAAACCCCTTGCGTCTCATTTTCTTCCCAACTAAAATTTTCTAATCAATTTTAAAGCGCATTTCAGGTCACTAATAAAGAGAAGTATGGAGATGAGTGTGCATTCAATGCACTTGGTTTTTATAATGGTTATGTTCGATTCGCTTTCCCGTGAAATCTAAAAGTACATAACTACGTGAAAACAGTCTAACCCGGTTTATTTGCCCTCGGAAGCGTTACTAGAATCCTTTTCTCGTTGATAAGGTTAATATTTCATTTACTCCTCACATGACGAATAATATTGGAGGTTCTGTTCAAATTTATAACGCTTAAAAATGATCGCAGGGGCGTCTTTCAGGTTTATTACCTGAATATCTGGTGGTGACCTAGCAATGCTTTTATTGAAATTTATAAAACTTGTAGGGCAAGAAACCCTTCAAAGACATTTATTCTTTCCCATATCACTTGGGTTGTCCCATTCAGCACCATCAAAAATATCATAATAGTAAGCGAGTACGCATGTGTTCAGAATTTACTATGAACCTGGTTGACGGTACATGATCGTGAGCCATATTATTAGGAACAATTCACAATATTTTAACATCAGATTCGAGAAGTGTGTTTTCCCGATGTCTATTTATTCTCTTCCCAAAGAGTATTGTCGGCTGCCTAAAGGATGCACGAGGCTCGCGGGATCCAATCTTTTGTCACGTCCCAGCACCTGAAAGCAACCAAACCAATTACTCTAGGCGTGAACACAAATCTAATAACAGAAGTAATCTTCAAGAAAAAAAAGGACATAAAGAGGAAGAGAGAAATTCCTCGACAAAAAAATATTCTCCAGGCGCGATTCGAACTTGCATACTCTCGATGTTAAGGCGAGACTCCTAACCATAGGGCTATTCATGCACGCTAGTGTAGCACAGTGTAGCCGGCGGATGGGAAATGGTAAAGAACATGTGAATGAGAGATGTGATAGTGAGGAGGAGGGAAAGGAGAATGGGAGAGTGTAGAATATAGCACGGAAAGAATTTGAAAGAGAGAAATACATAGAAAGGAATGCAGAAAGGAAAGGAAGGTGTGAAAGCGGGGAATATAAAAATAAGAGAGGCAGAAATGGGGTGAGAGAGAAAGAGAGATATTAAATAGCAATGAACGAAGAAAAAAAAGTCACAGTTTCACCGCAAGGGTGAAGCAATGAATGCGATAGCAAAAAATTGTAATGTTATACGAAGTGAGGCTGGCAGCTAACTCTTTTTGGATCCGATCTCACGCAACTCTAGAAAACGCTTGTTTAAGAGAATTCTCTTCGCGTTGAGAGCGCAGCACGTAGAAGGGTACGCCGGCCCGGCCGCCGAGAAGGGGAGATGAGAAGGGGAGATAAAGCGCGCACCCGCGCCCGCGCTCGTAAAATCGAACGTCGCCCCCCCCCCCCCCGCCCGCTGTCGGCTGCCGAGAAGGGGAGATAACGCGCGCGCCCCCCGCTCGTAAAATCGAAAGTCGCTCGAGGGACCCCCCCCCCTCGCGTCTTTTCACGCTCACGAACGACGGGCGGGCCCGGTTATATATATACATATACATATACGGCAAATGACGCCGACGCCGACGGCGAAAACCAGCCGCGAGTGTCCATATAATTGCTATCGCAATAAAAATAAAGAAACGGAGCGAGAGAAGCGGAGCTCGGAGTGCCATTGGATAAACGTTATACACGAAGAAGCGAGAAAGATGCAAACGCGATTCCTACAGCAAAAGAGGACATTCATCCGCCTTGAAATGAAAAGAGCATATGGGCACAGACGCCGGATGGAAGCCGACAGTGTTTCTCCTTTCAGCCTGTTATCTTGTCGAGGCTCGTGAAAAGTCGTTAAATGCGCGCGCACCCGTGAACCTCACGGTATTTGGGTTGCATGGTGTGGCTCTTGATGTTCACGTGTACCGCTTTCCTCAGAAGCCATGCAGGCGCTGGCGGAAGTCATCACAGACCGCTTACAAGGTCAAATATACTGCTCGCCGGTGCGCAATAGTGCTGCATCGGTGCGCAACAGACGCAAGACCGATGCAGCACTAGAAATGTGTGAGTAAGTAAGTTATTTCTCTCGACAGATATGAATTTTTCTTCGTAAGACAAAGCGATGCTCTAGAGAACACCAAAGGCGCACAATATTACACTATCGACACATGATGGAGCTCGTATGCCTGCTCATACAGGAATGAAAAAAGTGAATAAAATGATATTATTGAAGATAAAATGCGGCCTCCTATACGTACACCCATAATTACACAACAAAAACCAAAGGAATACGCATTCACCAAGACACACAGTGGCAATGCAGCTGAAATAAAACTAAATTTTATTTCGTTTTATTTATATCTTCTCCTCCTGTCCGCTTCTCTTCTTCTACATACTTCGCCAAGCAGAGCAGAGTATTCATTATTTCATTTTTTTCTCCTTCCATCTTCTCTTGATCTCTCCGCTACCTTTCATTTCCCATTCCCCATCCCTGTGCCCACCTGTTGAGGTGTCCTCGTCAGGAGAGACAGTTACGGGTCGGCACTTTTCTCTTCACATCTTCCTTTATAAACACTTAGACAGTATTCAGTTAACGCTCGCCTCCTCCCTGGCTCCTTGCCTTAGCAGTCCTCGTTTTACAAGGCTTTACTCACTCACCCCAGGCTGTACACTCCTTCTCCGACGCTCTCTCTCGCTAGTATTTTCTCCGCTCTGTCTGTCCTCTGTCCTCACTTTTCCTCGCGCCTGCTGTGCTCGGTAGTGGGCCTTGCTCAATTTCAGTTGCACTTGCCAGGCCGAGTTTTCTGAGACGCCGGCCTTACTTGGATCTCAAACCGCTACACTGGTAAAAGGGAAGGCAATTGGGACGCTTGTCTTCGTAGAGGGCAAAATTGCGAATCATGCAGCGTTAATTATGTACTGTAGTGTGTCGCTTTTAGTGACCATTCAGTAGTACTACTTGCCTAAAAAGAACGGCTTAGCATTAGTTTACACGTCATCGCAGTGAATGTCCACACGATCTAAATAATTGTTCGGACGACAAGACTGAAACTCTGGGTCTCTCGTACCGAAACCCCGTCATCCGACCACTCCGCCACTGGAACATCCCGGCAAAGAGTGAATAAGGGCAAATATCTTATTCCACTTTAGACAGAAAAGACTATTGCCTGTCTAGCACTTAATCTGTTGCTAGCATAATGTAGTAACTAATGTCAGCTACTTCCCCTGCGCTTCATAGAACTTTCGTAGGGAGATTTGTAGAATAAATGGTAACACTCGTGCTGTAGAACAAATCGATATGTAGAATCTGTTCTGTCTTCTGCAAAATTGCCGTAAATTTTGGGCAGAAACTCTCGTTTTCTTACTATAAAAACAAACGAGGAAAGTTGTAAGAACCTTAGGAACAATTTATGTTCAAAAACCTGGCCGCGAAGTGCTGTGATGCAAGAACGTCTAAACAAAGATTCGAAAGCCAAAAGCGCTACCACACCATGCTTAGATTAATCATGCTGCTATTTGTATTTAATCTGACACGTATATCCATATATCACATCAGCTTTTACAACTCTTTTCCTTCTGCGCTCGTTTATTGAATCAGCGTCCTCTTTATCATTATTGTTTCAATTTAGCGCGATCATGACACCGGAAGATTTAGAAGACAGTATAGAATATTGACACACCCAATGTTTCTTGTCACATGTGCAGCCGCTGCTGTTTTTTATACAAGATGCATTCTGGGACGCTTAGATAAGCGCTATGAGGGTAGTACATTTCGTGAAAATGTATATATATATATATATATATATATATATATATATATATATATATATATATATATATATATATATATATATCGCTCGAAGCTGTAATATGTTACGAAGTACGAAGGATATTTGTCAAAACAATGTGTTTCTACACTTTGATCCTGTAAATAATTTGTCTCACAGCCACGCGCGATTTCGAGAACTGCGAAATGTATTGAAATTCGCCTGGCTCCAGGCTTTCCTATGCAAGTATACAACTACATTGTCGTTAACTGCACTGTTGCGTTACTTCCTCGACATCGTCGAGACAGATTTTCGCCGGCGCAACAACGGAGAATGGAGTTCCGTTTTTGTTCCGAACAAACTCAATTACGATTTCACAGTTTTTGTTCCTCTGCCGAGTTAGTACGGTGCCTTACCAGACGTGAAGACTTGACGTGGCCCTGCGTGCACACTAAGCATTATTATCAGTTGGACCACGTTGTTTTTCTGCGCTGCCACGGTCGCGTTGTCATTCTGTCGCAGTGCATTGAGTGCCGTGCTCGCTGCACGTACAAAGGGAGAACCTGGTTACGCAGCACAGTTCGCAACGGCACCCTGCATTGTTACTTACCAACGCACAATGCTGCAAAGAAAGTGCTGAGTAATGCGGGGAAGCAGCCAGACCACGTACAAGCCTCCACAAGCTATGCTGCCTCTAGTACGATGCCTTACACGTACACGCTGTCGTTGGTGCTACCCATTCACAGCCTTGAGTATTCTTATTCAGCGCTCTCGAGGTGAATACATGCGAGAATTACTCTTCACCGCGTCGCCCAGTATTTGTTGCGCAGCTTACCCTTGAGTCTACATTGTTCAGTGCACGTGCTATGCGTTCTTATGCAACGCCAGACATAGTTGTTCCACTTTCCTCGGTGACATTAGCTGTCCTCATGCACTATTCAAACTGCGCTTAAAGCAGTTCTTATTGTTCATCTTGGGCGCGACATCTTTTGAAGGGACCTGACAGGTGCCTTGTTCTAGCTAATTTATATCCGAGTCCTATTTGTGTACCATTCAAGATGTCCGCAATGATGTCCGAAAATATTAGCGTGTCAAGAATTATTTTATTGTTTACTATTGCGCTTCCGTATTTCTGTCGTTTCCTGTTCTTTCCCTATTTCAGTTTACCCAGCAATGTTACCGTCATTGACATGGTTCTCATTTCTGACGTTTTAAACTTATGCTATGGAGCGTTCTCTCTTATGCCATAAATAATTCGTTTTAGTTTGTTGCACTTTTTCTGTAATTTCGCTTTTCAATACATTCTAGCTTAAAAATTCAGTGCTACGTCGTCAACGAAGAAGATGCTCTGCCAGCATCCCAACGGCTAAAAACATTTTTTTTGCTAAAATACTATAAGCTGTAATCAACTATTTCGATAAGTAGGTATAGGTCCTGAATGCTGGGCAAGCATTCAGTAAAATTCTGTATCCCGTGTTCTTCTAGCTACTATTCATTTGTTATTTATAATTTTGCATTGTATTTTGAATTATAATTTTGCGTTTATAATTTCGCAGTGCAATTTTGCATTACCCGAGCGTTGCCCCATATTATGTATATTGAAGGACATAAAGTGACATAAAGACTCACACATGGTGTCTTTGTGGCGTCTTTTGGTGTCTCACATGTTTCGACTGTAGCCGTGACAAAGGACACCGTGGACGGACAAGCCTCGCCGTTAAGGTGCTTCGCCCCTAAAAGCACAAAACGTAATGCAGTCCATGTTTCGTCATAAGTGCTAATGCTGCAGACATCTATCAAGTGTTTGAGCACAGCGGCAAACGCCCACTTTAATGCTATTACTGCATTCTGAACTTGCAACACTGCGTCTCAGTGTCGTCAAGGCATTTTCATTCGATTGCAACAAAGTTTCGCTTATTGTACATTATTTATATTAAGCGAAAACTTATAATAGAAATTGTACGCAGTGCTTAATGTGCACCGCTTCTTCTCACTCTTTTCGTTTCTGCTTTTACGATGGCTGTTCTCCTGTTTTATGGACGCACCTATGACTTCGTGTATTTCAATCAGTGAAATGATGCATGCTTATTCACTTTTCGTGAAAAAGGCGGTAACCTGCTGATGATCTGCTTGGTAATACTTGAACTAATCGTTCTAACCAATGCTGAACTGGAATATTGCCTTGTAATGATCAGAATTACAACCTTCACAGCTAAACTAAAATTTGTTCGCGATAGCCTTAGCAAAGCCATTTAGCAGCGAATTAGAACGTTTATTCCAAGTTGACTGTGTTTTTACAGGGGTAAGTGGTCAATTGCACATTTCATCAACGTAATAATCAGTCAGCGCTGTGATCATGAGGTGAAGTGGATCGTGAAACTTGTTCCTCAAATTTCGAACATGGTTATTTGTAATCCTGGCCGTTCATTTAGTAATGTACCTCGATTCGTTTCGTCACCCGGCTTGATTGAGTATCTATATATAACAATATTTTCATTTCCAAGTGCGCGTGCTCCCGTAATCTGAGCCAGCCAATCACAACTTTCTGTCGTCGACAAAACATGTCGATGTAAAGAGTCCTGTTTAGGCAGAGTTGATTGAAGATCAGGTCACCTTACCGCTTGGACTAAAGCGCCGTAACGAGGTCACGCACATTAACCATGCAATCATAAAATGAGAGACATTCCCGAGTTGCTCCGTTGTTTGTTGGGGAGCGCCTCCTTTAACTACGTACTCGAAACATGGCTCTCTTTACCACAGGAAGCCCTTCCTCCAACCAATAGCGGTTTCCACGCCTCTAGTCGCGTGTTCCGAAGAGGCGCTGAGTGAAAGTGCTCGCTACAGTGCTACTTATTCCCGCACATGACGTTCGAAGCTACTCGCAGCTGGCTGCGAGAGCTTTGTGCATTTGCGAGGGAACGCTGTGTGAGGCTCAGTTGACTGTACGAAGAGAACAGGCGCGAGAGAAGAGCAACGCACTCGTGGCCCACTGTTCAGGCAGGTCGGCTTTTGGGCTTTGAGCAGCAGCAGGATATCAAAGATCGCCACGTTATTATTTTACGTCCTAGCTTTCATACACATCTGTTATTTTAGAGAAGACGAAGGTTCACAATATTTTTACAGTTTCAAAGATCTTAAAATGAAGTCATTGACTAGTGCTCATGGAGACCGATGGTGCGAGCATTGTTGTTTTAACAGCGCAAGTTCTGTCTCATGACAGTAACTAGCGGTGATAGTGAGCTCTCGGGCAGTATCAGAGCAGGAGCCCTTCCAATATGGTGTTGTCCTTCTGTTTCTGTGACGACGCAACTCCACACGTGGTTTGTCACTCGCGTCGACAAGCCTGTGACGGCTCGTCGCCTACGGAGCTCAGATTGGACGTGCATCATCGTGGTTTACAAGTCGCCTATTATATCACTTGCGATAGAACAAAATAACGATACTGAGTAGCAAAGCGCCGCATAGTAAGAGTTGTGGATGCATCTAGTCGAGGTGAACGCCTTGGTACATCAAATATAAGGTGCACCAGTGGTTAGTGGCACTGCTTCGCGTGGCTTATGGGGCGCTCTATGAACTCAGCATCGCGCGTTCATCTACCTGAGTGCCCTGCAACACGACTGGCTGTTAAAGACACTGCAGAGCCGGGCCACAGTTCTCGTACTTTCACCGAAGCCACTCGCCCGAAGGACCCCGCTCTCCGAGCCAACATACGATAAGCCCCCGACCCACAAATCAACCTCCTTAATCAACCTCCTTAACTTCAGCTTCCGCAAGCGTCAACAGTAGTGGTGAAAACGCATATGCTGTACCATGCATGAGGCGTGAACGTGGTGCAAGAATGGCCAACAGCGCACCACCGTCAAAAGTACCGATAGTGTTGCAAATTTGTGCTGCTATGAGTCTTACTTCTTGGAATACAATCCTCGCACAACCGCGTTTCGAAAGGCAGGTTTCATTTTCATATGTTAACGATTTTCAGGGGCGAAGCACCTTAGGGCCAAGTTGTCCATCCGTTTGACGTCCGTGCGCACGGCAGGCCACAGAACAATGCGCGCTGCCTTGAGAGGGCCCCTAAAAAAGATTTTAGAATAGACTTCAACCTTTACATAGAGAAGAGTAACACATAGAGAAGAGTATTGTTGAGTTGATATTTACTAAAATGTGCCTAGATGTTGATGCTTCTCAAGGAAACCTGTAACACAAAGGCACATATCGACACTATATGTCCGAACAAATTACTCATATTAAAATGGTATCTTGCCACCGGTAAGATGGCCCGTTCTTGGATTCACTTTCGAGACGCATCCTCCACTCTAGCATCTTGAATTGCCTAAGACGACTGCAAGGCCAATAAATTTACATTATTATATACACTTTGGGCCATCGAACGATGCCCAGGTGCTTCCCCCACAGGTCACTATTCACTTGGTGGATATGCGTGGATTTTTGTGAATGAAGGATCAATCAGAACTGCATGGTACTGTATAGTAGCGCAAAATAACGGTGAACCCGCGTCATAGAACACACGAATAATCAATTTACACAGAGTCGACTACACACGCACTTACCCGCCGCTGTGGTTATGGTGCTTGACTGCTGCACGGAAGGTCACGGGATCTAATCCCAGCCTCGGCGGCCCCATTTCGTTGCAGGCGACATGCTGGAGGCCAGTGTGTTCAGATCTGTGTGCGCGTTAAGGAACCCCAGGTGGTCGAAATTTCCGGAGCCTTCCACTACGGCATCTCTCTTAATGATATGATAGCACATGGAGATATTGGGCGTAAGATGCCTAAAATTGTTATTGATAGTGCGCGCATGAGTGTAGAGGCTATCGGCATGCCATGTGAAAGCAGCTAGTGTATAAGTAAGTAACGAAATGTTTTATCGCATACGTAGTCGGTGCTTTTTGAGTACGCCAACACGATGAGCAAGCGACAGTTGTCTATCGTTTGCGGCTGTCCTCGTACAGAATACAACCGGATCTGTAAGAAAAATTCAGCAGTGAGGACTCATCACCAGAGGCCGGGATGCGATTGCTGCTAGATGATTGCTGGAGTAGGGAACCCTCCTACCTAGAGTGACCATGTGCTTGCACGATCAGTACACTCTTTCGGGAAATAAACGTTCTATTCATTCATTAATTCAGCTGGCAATAAGCACTCGTACATTTCTTTTTCTAATCCGCCCGTTTTGATTAGCACTGCGCAGCCTAATTAGTACCATTGCCAGATTAAAAGCAGGAGCCCATATTGCTTTATCATACGTTAAGTATAAAAGCTTTCTAGCGTGTATTAACGGTATTAGCGTACTTGGTACCCCCCAGCAGCACATGCAAAAGCCGATAGCATAGCCCGACATCGATTGTGTTTCTGAGTCAACCGCTGCACCAGTTAGTTCTTTTTCTCCTTTTGTCTGCTTTTACGGACTATACTGAATGTGCCGTGACATTGGACAACGTATCGCGGTACCTAATTTAATTCCATACATGCAATAACATTATTTCGTACGTTAATTATATAAACAGGGAAAAAAACTGAACGCTTCATGTATGATACTGCGTAAAGAGTAACTTAAAAAAAATTACCCTATTTCCCACTAAAGGGAACCATGTGGGGATGCGAAGCAGAGCTCGTGTTCACTTGTGTTTCCATTTGTATGTTTCCGTCTATGTTTGATTTGTGTGTGGAATTGTGTATATGTTGTGTACCGCTTATGTTACCCCCCGCCCTCCCATTAGTGAAAGCGGCGCATGTATTACTTTGTTATTATGAGAATTAAAGAGAGAGACGGTTGTACGTGTTGCTGTTGCGTCTTTATTTTAGAGACCGTACGTAATTCCCAGCGTTGGCACATGCGGCGCTTTGAAGACAACGGCCTACGTTACCGATGCCACTACAACTGGCGCCAACGTTGACATCCATAGCTTCGTTGCGAAGGAGAGTGCAACGGAGCGAGAGCGCGCCGCATTATATACGAGCGCACAGCTGCGCCGGAGAGAGATAAACGGGAGAGGAGAAACGAAGCGGACGCAGCGCTCACGCCACCTCCTCCACCCCACCTCCTCCTACCTCCACGCGCTCACGCGAGGACAGGAGGGAGAGTTGGCGCATGCGCAGTGGGGGGAGCGGACGGTCGCCAAGAGATGGACACAGCCCCGAGCAAAAGCTGCTTCGCATCTAAAAAAAGGTGACATGTGGGATGTAACGTCCCAAAACCACGATAGGATTGAGGAACGCCGTAGGAAATTTCGACCGGATGGGGTTCCATAACGTGCATGTCAATCGAAGTCCACATCCTTCAAGCATTTTTGCCTTCGTAGGAGATGCGGCCGCTTTGGCCGGGGTTCGATTCCGCGACCTTTGGGTCAGTAGTTGAATATCATAAACCAACAGATATAGGCGTGTGGAAGCTTCCATACAATACCTGCGCGTCACCGCGCTGCCAAGAAAATAATAATTATACTCGGAATATTTAAATCGCAACCTTATTTCGCCCAAGGAGTAGCGATGAAGTTAAATTGTTTCTGCAAAGGCTCATTCCATCCTTTCAGAAACAGTTGAGAAATTCCATGTAAAGAAAACGTTTATTTTAAGTAGTGCCAGGCTATTGAATTTAGCCATTTCATTTTTCGTTCACATGAAAGCAGTCTCAACTCGAGCTTTGACCACATGCAGCACTTTACAGGGATTTAATAATATCGGACTTTGCTCGAATGCACTGCCCGAAGGCTGGAGAACGGCGCGCCCACATTAGACTTCTTTGCGCAAACCCGAGAATCCTACTGCGCACGCAAGTTTTTCTGTGCTTTTCCTGATTGAAGTCTAGCGTGTGACGGCTGGTGGCTCGTTAACGACTTTAAAAAAAAAGAAAGAGCTAGTATTAAGCGAGTCCCTGTAAGAGCCCGCTCGTAAAGCTGTCTGGCCGCAGTGCGATTTCAAATCGTCGCCTCGGCTGGCCAGCTACAGAGGGGAGCTTTATTAAAGCTCTTTCTCCCGCGAGTTGCTACGGAATACCGCGATTGCATATAGCTTTGCCGTGTACACTGGATTTCATTTGGCAGTAGTTCAGCGCCCCTTGGGGAATGTGAAGTATGTGCGATGCTTGCACCTTCGGACACCGTTAGCAGATGGCGAAGGCGAGACTCGAGGAAACGTAATCGAAACCAGTGGGAGCATTGTCCCCACTGACCGTATGGGGTTTCTTCAGGCGGACCATTTTACTAGAGCTCTAATTACCGGCGCTGAAATTATCTGGACTGTGGCCTGTTTTCAGTGCCGCAGTCCAGATATGCGATATGCTTCCTGGATATTCTGGATACTGACGTACAACCGATTCTGGACTGCAGTACCACAGTCCATAATATGCAGCATGTTTTTTTTTTCATGTCATAGGCTTCTCACTGAGTCTAGAACAATCGCCGTTCATTTGCATACGCCTTGAAAGAAATTCAAGCAATGTCATGTACAAAAAGTGCCTCAAAAAACTTCGCAAAATTTTCATAGCGTTTGTCGTAAAAGATACGCACACAGGTATGTTTACTATGTTCTCGTTGGTCAGTCAGGAAATAAAAATTTTAACTGAACTTCAAGCAGTCCTTAAGGCGAAACTTTATAGCTCGCGATTTACTTCACAGCTTGCGACTCTATAATTAAAGGCTTGTTCACTTAGGCGCATGTTTCATAAAATTTGCGGAAACAAATTTTCGCCCAGGCTGCTGAATTAGTCAGATAACGTTACATTTCATTTATGTTTTCGCACGTGGCACATACAATGGAATGATATACTAGCAGTGACTTTGCGGGATGCGGTGAAAATAACAGATGACGCGAATGCAGCAGGCATGTGATAATGCGGTACAGAGCGAAATAACACAATGGTCTAACAGTCCTGAAGCTCGATTTGATAGTTGTTTCCTTCTAGGAGTCGCTTACAGCTGTTACTCTGACGCAGAATGGTAAGACAAAGTACAAAAATTAAAATGGCGAATCCGAGAAAGTACGACATGCAACACTGAACTTAGCGTCGCAAAGTAGGAGCTTTTTATGTGTTCTTTTTTTTTCTAGCGTTAGTGTCTTCTCCAGCTTTCTCTCTGAGACTATCGGTATAGAGTTGCCTCCTCAGAATCCTCAACTACAGCGGCTATTTCTTTACCAACTTCACTCACTATGATCTCCTGCACTTCGATACTGTGTCCGAGTAATTTTCTGAACGTTTGGCGCTGGACGTGACACAAATTAATCAACTTTTACACATCACCCTCTGGAGCACACAAAAACTAAGGAAAGGATCAGACGTTGTTCACTGAGGCTGTTGTCCTCAAAAAAGCGATTTGCTCTGCTCTGCTTTTGTATCACTAATCGTTGTGTCGTTATTGTTAATGGATGTCATATGCATCATGGATAACATTACTTCATGCTGCGGTGTTATGCTGCCTTCTCACAAATTTCCATATATTTGTGAGTTGAGGCAGCCTCAGTACTGAACTTCCTGCATGTAAAGCCGAAAAGGCACTACTGCAAGGCACTAACACGCCTTTTCGAATTTATTAGATAACGCGAAAATGACCCGCCCTGAACTTTTTAAATTAGCCGCTTCTGCACGAGCACCAAGTTCCATTTAGTGCTATGACACGCCAATATACGAAGTTCAAGCTCAAATAGGATGACGAGCAAATCCATTGGAAACGCATAGTTGTAATCTACATTAGCGAAATGACGGCTCTTCGACTTGCGAATATTCTGAAGAAACAAAGCCGCGAGGAACAAATAAGTAAGGCCAATGAGACTGCCACAGCCAGATTGCTGGCCATCAAAACAGAATGAACGGCGTGGCTCCCGAGGGTGCTCACTAGTGGTATTTTCCGACAGCACGTACTCATGAGCATCGCCGTAGGGTCATGAAAAGATACATTCATGTGCTATTAAAAAAGCTTCAGCGTTCCGAACAGGTGATCTAGTTTGCTTGGGGAAAACGGCACCCACGAGGGTTCTATGTGATGTTTCGTTATTGAACGGCAAATCGCCTTTCGCTCATTCCATTTGGCATTTGACGCTTATTTATAATTTTCAAACTTCCGTTTTTCTACATTTGTCGCATGCATTGTTTAGCGTCATCTGAGAATGCCACTGGTATTCAAAAGATCACGCGACATTTACTCCGACTAACCGGTATATCACGCATCAAAACTCATCGTTACACTCCCAGAAAAATAACTGCCTGAAGTTCAACTCTCGCATGCCTAGTTATTATGAACGAAAGGTATGTTTAGGCTTGATTTTGCAAGAAGTATGTTTCATCAAAGTAGAGAGCCTTCATTGCGAATGTGATCGCGAGCTTGTGTGTGCATGTGCTTTTTGTTTTTAATCTTGACGGCGGCGAGTATATGGTACCTGAAGCAATTAGCAGTGGCGGCAACACTGCATTCGTTATAATCTTGCCTCCCTTTGCAATGGTTTTTCAGAATGCGACATTGAATCTGCTTGAAATTTCGCAGGTATGCTGTCTAGCTGTATCTGCTGGATGGCCGGATTCAGCTGGACGACTGTCTACGCTTGCACTGAAGCGCAAGCGCAGACAGCCCAGGCGGCGCACCCTGTATGGTGATGCTGAGCGACCGAGCGCCGGGAAAGCAGCCATCAAAGAGCATCTAGGCCACACAGAGGTCGAAATTTAGTTGTGGCGTTACAGTTGCGCAAGAGAGAAATTTCATTCGTTTGATGAAGAAAGCCTGCCCTTGCTCGTTTAGCTCATTCCTTCCCTTAAGAAATGAGCTAAACGATCTCTTACCTTATACCAAAGTGATCTCTTACCTTATAATTCGCCTATGTCTACGCTGAATTCTATTTTAAAACCATTTTCAGGGGCCCTTTAGCGTGTTTTCAAGGCAGCGTACATTGTGCTGTGCCGTGCCGTGCGCATGGACGTCAAACGGATGGACAAGGCCTCGCCCCTACGGTGCTTCACCCCTAATAAAGGTGCTTCAGACGGAAATGATGCCGGACAAATTTCACGCTAACCGAAACAATTCTCTTCTTATGAGAAAAACTTCGCCAAACTGACAACACATCGTGGTGGCCAAATAGCTCAGTTATTGTGATTGTTCAAAGTCAAACGATTCAATTTCAAGTGCTTAATAAAAGCAGATGGGTATTTGTTAAATAGTAAAGGTGTTCCTCATTGCACAGTGCGACATAAATGAGAAACTGGTTTGGCCTAATGTAGATCAATTCAGCGGAGAAGTAACAGGACAAGAAAGTCGAAAGACAGCTCGGCCAGAAAGCTCTACCTTATGATGTCTCACAGAATTACCGAAATCTGGATATCGCATGCACGCACCCTCCTCGAGTCGAGTACAAAAATCAAAGTCATTTTGGCTTCAGGGGAGAACAAGAAATACAGCAACGTTACTCTAAAATATGCAGATATCTAGCACTTCACTTTTATCTTTCTTTCTTGGGCGTTTATTCATGTTGGCGTGGTTGGCATATTTTTACGGAATTGAGGCATGTTTTATTGGATCCCTTCGACCTAAGCGGAATTATTTGGCATTGATGAATTCTACCTCTTTGTCCACGTCCACATTAAACTTAGCGTTATAGATGTGCTAGAAGAAAATGAAGCTACGGTTAGCAGTCTTTGCTCGGTAACGTTTCATTACGAAATGGCGCATCCATTTCCAGACGAATACAAAAAGTTTCATTCTCTTTCTCTTCTTTCTTTGATTTGTCCCCAACTGATTAGCTACATACTACATAGCAAATTCACCCATGCGAGAAACCACTGCTTTCTTGCAAGGGCTGACCATACGAGAAATGATATGTGATTAATAATCCGAAATGAATGATCATGCATCGGGTGAACGCAAGACAGAGTTTCACTTTGTGCTTTTTAACTGCGAGGAAAGTTCAAGCGTCCATGTCTTGCTTCCAACTGCATGTTCCATCTGTAGTAACCGACGCAGAGAAATATTTCGCTGGTGGTACACATTTTATAGAGCAACGGGGGAGAGACTGTCGGAAAACGGGAACCTAAAAAGGACGATGTAGCGTCTAGTGGGTATTGTCCTGGTTTCCCTGTACACGAGAGATGCTTCTTTCTGAGTACAAGAATGCTCCGTGATGACGTCCAACATCATCACTACGTAAGTTCGGCAGGGCGGGGAGCGGAGCCGGTTCATCGTGAGCATTTAACACTCCGGTCGCATCGCTAGCGTCTTTTGGTATTGACAGCAACACCTTCGACTGGTTCCTAACATGAACTAATTAATTCCATAATGTTACATAGATGGTCTCTTTGCTAGCATCACCGGATCTCGAAGGAGCCCATGCGGCACTGGACCGTCTTTACCATGTGTCCTTAGCGGACTTAGGCTGCACGCCGCACGGCGGCGTGCAGCATGAGACCGTTAAGATTGTTAAACGACTCTTAAATAGCAACAATAAGACCTCTGAACGACTGCGAGGAGTTTCGCACCACATGTGTCGCGCTTTACAGTTTAGCCTAGGTTTTGCTGCTTAGCCGCTTCTATAAAAAATTATGAATATATATGATGTATTTTTCTTGGGTTCATATGCGCTGCACATTGTGAATGAGCGTTCTCAATAACTTTGGATGATGATGAAATAACTTTATTGAAAATCCGGCGAATGGAAGGCCCATAACTTTGGAAGCGTATGAAATGTGTACAACATATAGTGCCTTTGTTATTTCAGTTCACCTTCGCCAAATACTCTCGTCACCGTTACCTACATTTGAATGTCACGTCGTGAATTTGGTCCTGTGCTTGATTCATGAAGTTACCTGTGCTGATATATGGAAATGTGCTACATCAATTACTCTCGAAGGAGCGGTATAGTATGTCTGTTTGTGTATATCAGATATCCATGCACTTAAGACAATCTGGGATCGTCGTTCGAATTTGGACTGATTCCAGTTCCCTATAGCAAGCACTATGAAAAGTTCGTATAAATACGTCACCATTTTTTATGTTTACAAGGCACTGGGATTCTGACCTCTGATTTATGTGCGCAACTAGACTAGTTTTACTTTCTTACATCGTCTCCTGGTGTGTATGTTTAACCCTGCGCGGACTCAATCGCTTAAACCCCACGACCCCCCCCACCCCCCCCAATTATTGCCCCTTCACTCTCGAGCCATTTTCTTTGCTGCCCGATCGCCCTTTCGTATTCCCAGCTGAATCGATTAATGGTAGCTTTGGGGGGGGGGGGGGAGCGGGAGCCTTGATGGGATTCATTGGCCTAGCCTGCGAGACAGCGGAAAATGCCTCACATCTCTTCCCGTTTTGGTTGCGTTCAGCTGTGCCACGCCTCGTCGACCGCTGTTACGCTTCACCGCGTTGTGTTGAGCCTCTCCTGCCCTGTATCGGCCAGTGTTGTAAGCTTCTCTTTTTTTTTCTCTGCTCCTAGTCATGCTCGCCTCCTGACTTTCCCTTTTTTGCCCCACCACAAACTTGCCCGCCTTCCATTTCCTTTTCTGTGCTGATAAGTGGATAGCCGAGTTAAGCCGTTGTCCGTCGCTTCATTCTGAGGAGATCACCTCACTGCAAGACTCACCTGAATCATGCAAGGCTCACCTGTCCGAATCAGTCGTGAGAATTTCTATACAGTGCAATGGTGATATGCAACGTAGCTTATTAAGGTTTGGTTCGAAGAACAGTAAACAAAAAATTACACCATCTCCCGCTAAAGGGAACCATGTAGATGTGAAGCAGCAGGCGCTAACGCTTACACTGGCGGCGGCGTTGACGCTGGCGTTATCGCAGCGTTGCGCAGGAGAGAAAACTGGGGAGGCGCAAAGCACGCAGTGATGGAGTGGTGTTTCCTACTGGAACATGCCAATCGCTGCTAATGGGCAATGAGAGACAAGACTCCGACTGGACACAGAGACAGTCCGCTTTTAGTTAAAGCACACGCTGCGAATTATTATTGTTGAACAACGCACAGGAGAAATCTGCCACCGGCACCACCTTGGAGGTCAAGATCATTGCCATATATACGGGATGGCCAGTGAACGTTTGTGCAGCGCGAGCAGTCGGTTTTTTCAACCAAGAAACTCGCTAGCAGACGCTGCCTGCGTCGGCGTCGCGAGGCGAGAGAGGGGGGTAGCGTAGGAGAGGAGAGAGAGGGGAGGGACGCGCATGCGCAGTGGGAGTATGGATGCCGCGGGCAGGGATGCCTAGAGGAGAGAGGGGGGGGAACGTAGGAGGGGAGAGAGGAGGGGAGGCGCATGCGCAGTGAGGGTGTGGTTGCCGCGGGGAGGGATGCCTAGAGGAGAGAGAAGGGGAGAGGTGGTTTTTTATTTTTATTTTTTTTGGAAGGTTTGCGCATGCGCAGTAAGGGTGGTCACGCCGCACACCACCACCGGATTAAGCTTCGCCATAAGATGCTTCACATCTAAAAAACCTTGGCCGCGTGTCTGCGTGCATCGCTGCAAATGTCGTCGAAAGACGATAGTCTTGTGCCGGCTGTAATACTATGTTTTGCCTTGCCTCAGACAGCGCCTACTCTACGTTGAATTGGCCGCATCTGGCTGGCATTGATAAAATAGAGGAGGCGCTGCGCGAGATATGGACGCCATTGAAGAACATGAGCTTGTGCTGAACCAAGGGCATTACACCGTGACCAAGGGCCACTGCCAGCGGCAGCACCTCATCGCCGGCACAGGGCTTTTTCGTGCAAAGTGTCGCAGTTCGTGCACAGCGTCGCATTTTCAGCGCAGCCTAAAAAACACTAGGGTCTTTAGAATTGCGTACCTATGTATTTTCTAATAAAAGAACACACGTCCTGACACTTACATATTAATGTTGCGCCTCAGGAATGCGTAGTATTTGCTTTTTGATCGAATATGTTCACAAATATGAACGCAAACACCAGTTCAAGATGGCTGGGCGTTCAGAAAGTAGTTAAACTTTGGCCAAGTAGCTGAATCGGGTTACCGACAGACATACAGACAGCCAGACCAAAATTTTTGCGTTGAAGTATCCCAAGAAAGACTATCGTCTTTAAAAAACTTCCCCATCTCCCGCTAAAGGGAACCATGTGGGGATGCGAAGCAGCGGGGAGATATTTAGCTTGAGCGGGAGGAAGGTCGCCGCTCTCGTTTCACGGCAGCGGTCCGGGCGCTCATCGCGGCGCTGCACAGGAGAGAGAACGAGGCGCGCGCGCTCCGTCATTTTCATACCGTGGCGCCCCCCAGCGGGGTATGCAGCTGTCGCACCACCTGTCGTGCGCGCCGCTCCGTAGAGGATTCCTAGAAGAGAGGACGGGGAGAGGAGAGAGAGGGGGGAGGGGACGTGCATGCGCTGTGGGGGGTGTGGGACGCGGGAGCCGCTCCGTAGAGTGGAGGATTCCTAGAGGAGAAAGGGGGAGAGGACGCGCATACGCTCTCGGGATGTGGGACGCCCGGAGCCGCTCCGTAGAGTAGAGGATTCCTAGAGGAGAGAGGGGGGTGAGCGTAGGATAGGATAGGGGGGAGGGGACGCGCATGCGCTGTGGGGGGGGTGTGGCACGCGGGGGGCCGCTCCGTAGAGTAGGGGATTCCTAGAGGAGGGAAAGGGTTGAGCGTAGAGGAGGAGAGAGAAGGGGGGAGGGGACGCGCATGCGCTGTCGTGGTGTGGGACGCGGTACGCGGGAAAGAGGGACGGACTAAGCCCCCTCCAAACACATGCAAGCAAGATCAAGGAATGGGGAGTCAACCTGGGTGACAGACACCACTTGCCTAGCCATTGCTAAACACTCTCTCTGTGCTCTCGGCCATGACTCTGATGACTGTGGTAGGGGTTGACGGCCTTCGTATTACTACAGTGTTTTCGTTCGCCTAATGCAGGGGTCTGTAAACACGCCCGCGGGCCGCATGCGGCCCGAGAGGCTCTCATTTGCGGCCCGCGTCCGGACATGACTGTCTTCACTCCACAATTTTTTTTTTGTTTTCTTAATAATTATGTTCATGAGTAGACAGGCATGACTGATCTAAACCATTGTTTTCGTGCAGCAGCCTATGTAGTCACCATGTGTTGATCGAAACATAACCGCGAAAAAAAAAAGAAGTATATTTCAGAAACGGCGTCCAGAATTTCGTCATTTTGGAGGTCTTTATCGATATGTTGTTGGAATCCTGGTACCAAATATTTTTTCTTTCAAATGGCAACGTCTGCTGACGATTTTTACAAACTACCCCCCCCCCTCCTACTTTACATTCTTCCCGGCCCTTGCGGAACTAAACTGTGTCACTGCGGCCCGCTGGTTGAGGCGAGTTTGAGACCCCTGGCCTAATGGGTGCTTTCCTACTTCATGAAAGTGGCCGGACGCGGGAGGGACGCGGGATGGACATAGCCCCGAGCTTATTGAGCTTATTGATTTTTCATTTTAGATGTGAAGCATCTTATGGCGAAGCTTAATCCGGTGGTGGTGGTGGTGTGCCGGCGTGACCAGCCTTACTGCGCATGCGCAAACCTTTCAAAAAAAAAAACCTCCTCTCCCCCCACTCTCTCCTCTAGGCATCCCTCCCCGCGGCAACCACACCCTCACTGCGCATGCGCCTCCCCTCCTCTCTCCCCTCCTACGTTCCCCCCCTCCCTCCTCTAGGCATCCCTGCCCGCGGCGTCCATACTCCCACTGCGCATGCGCGTCCCCCCCCTCTCTCTCCTCTCCTACGCTCCCCCCTCTCTCCTCTAGGCATCCCTGCCCGCGGCGTCCACACTCCCACTGCGCAAGCGCGTCCCCCCCTCTCTCTCTCCTCTCCTACGCTCCCCCCCTCTCTCGCCTCGCGACGCCGACGCCGGCAGCGTCTGCTAGCGAGTTTCTTGGTTGAAAAAAACCGACCGCTCGCGCTGCACAAGCGTTCACTGGCCACCCCGTATATATGGCAATGGATCTTGACCTCCAAGGTGGTGCCGGTGGGAGATTTCTCCAGTGCGTTGTTGAACAATAAAAATTCGCAGCGTGCGCGTTAACTAAAAGCGGACTGCGGGTCTCTGTGTCCAGTCGGAGTCTTCTGTCTCTCATTGCGCATTAGCAGCGATTGGCATGTTCCAGTAGGAAACACCACTCCATCACCTGCGTGCTTTGCGCCTCCCCAGTTTTTCTGTCCTGCGCAACGCTGCGATGAGCACCAGCGTCAACGCCACCGCCAATGTAAGCGTTAGCGCCCGCTGCTTCACATCTACACATGGTTCCCTTTAGCGGGAGATGGTGTAATTTTTTTCATGGTTTGTGGATCGCCGTGCTTCAAAATGGAAGTACCAAATCGTTATATTGAAGTTCACTGCCGCCTTTCACAACCAGGCAGGGAGGAAGGCGGGGAAAGAGAGGGGCTGCAGGCATTAAACACTGGATTTCCGGAGTACCTCGGTCGCTCAGTAGAGTTCACATCAACACCTGTCAAACACACTCACTGGCAGCGCATACAATGCCTACGGCATTGGGGAGGCTTTAGTTCGCAAAAAGGTTGAGTGGATTCTTAGATGTTCGAGATAATGGCTTCGCTGATCCGGTAAAAGGGCTGGGCGAATAAACTTGCTCCCTGCGAATTGTAGTTATGCAAGCCAAAGTTTGCAAGCGCGTAGATTAGGGAGAAAAGCCATTTAACGAAAATTGCTTCCGGGATAGTATACTTTACCCCGAATTCTTATATCTGTAAGCAAGTATAGTGTATATTTTTTAGGGCACTGGACTGGTCTGGTTGGTAACGATTCAGCTAGGCTGTACCACTTAAAGAAAGACACATAATGAACTAACAAGACACATAATTAAAGGACATACAATGAACTAACAATGAACTAAGACAAGCGGAAGCTTTCAGCTGTGTCTGCTCATATTCAGAACGCAGCTCTTAGGTGCCCGTTACTGCGTTGAGAGGCGCCGCCGTCGCCATCGGTGGCGTAACGGATAGACATGAAAATGTAACCGATAGACATGAAAAACTCAAATGAGAAAACAAAATACCCAGAAATACCCAAAATCTGAGTCCTTTGTGCGGCAGTCGCGTATTCTACCACAGAGCGACGCTGGTGCTTTAAATAAGATTTGCAAAAAGACCCCACACAGTGTGTCACATCCGGCAAGTAATCGCCTTAACCTATTACTGTATGCTAATCTGGGGTACCACTACTAAGACAAATTTTGATAGGTTATTAATTTTGCGAGAAAAATAGCTGTGCGTTGCACAGAAAACCTTGAAAGAAATGAACACACAGCGCCATATTTTTTTCCAAGTAAAACATACTCGCAATAGATAAGTTATTCCAACTAAGATTTGCTATGCATACACATAGGCAAATTTTGCATGACCCGCATACCCTGTCTTCATCTTCGTTATCTAACAAGTCACAATATCGCCTAAGGCATAACTGTCCTAGACCACCACTGTTCATAAACAAATATGTCACTCAGATAGTCGCCTATTTTCAGTGATTTCTCATTTTCTAGATAAAAAACGAGAAATCACTGATATGATTACCGACGGCAGTTCGGCATACGGCCTCAGGAAAAAGGTTAAAGATTAGCTTTTGGTTACCCCGTGACACCGCTTATGCGCTATGCACCTTTTCTCATGGTCTTGATATCGTTAAAAATCTGTTTTTCATATTAACACGAAAGTATTTCATGCCGGGGTCCACCAAGACTTCAACGATGTGTTTCTGTCACGGAAATGACGTCGAAAAAATGTACATGATCAGATGCCGAAAAGTTCCGTAAACGAGCATAGAACCAACGACCTCTCGGTCCGCCGTAACAGGTGCAGATCACTCTATCTACTGCGCCACGGCCGCAGACTCTAGGTGGTTTACAAACACGCCTTTATATCTCACACTTTCCTCTCGCAGTGGCTCTTGGTCAGAGTGGTGGCGTTGCCCTCTTGGAGCGGTAAATTAAAGCAATTCATCATTACTGCGGCCTCCACGATGAGCACCTGCAACGCGTGTTGCTACGTGTCCGTTCCAACCGGCGCGTTTTGAAAAGAAGTGCAATTTCGTTAACGCCTTAACACACAGCGAGGTGGCGACCGTAGCCCGAATGTCGGCCGCGCTCATAGCGTCCATTAAAACCAAATATAGCTCTGCGACGCGCGCCTGCCTCAGCTGGCTGTAATACCTCGTTCCTCGCTTACACTCGAACCGAGAAAAATTGTGGCCGGGCTACAGCGGTGACACAACGCGCTTCTACACTTACCACAATGGTTTGCTTAATCATTGATCATGGACGTTAGTCGCGGGTTGGAGATGTACCGCCAAGCCTCAACGTCGGTGCATCCACGTTAAAGGGTGCTGTAGCTTCCAAACACGTATATACATTGTGCAAACTCTCATATAAATGTACATTAAATATTCAATTTTCTCTGTAAGGGCACGTTGGACTTTCGTGTTATACCGCATCCCTTGACGGAAGAATCAAAGACGTTTTTTTAGGGGCGAAGCTCCTTAGGGTGTGGGTCTGTCCCTCCTCTGTAGTATGTAGTAGTAGTAGTAGTACGTAGCCACGTAGAGTAAGATGTATCCACTCCACCTGATAAAGATGGCCGATGACGCGTCATGACCATGAAGAATAAGCGCGTTCCAGTATAGTGGAATGTACCCACTACACGTGATAACGATGACCATGAAGCTGATGACCATGAAGTATAAGCGCGTTCCAGACCACACATTCTCTTTCTGTCATGGATGAAAACGATCGTGAACGCGCTCTCGCCCTCGAAATGCAAAACGGCAACGCCGACAACAAACGTTCCCCTGAGCTTAACGTCATATATGAGGACCCCCGCGTTTGTGTGTCAGGTCTTTGTATCATGATCGAGTGGGCAAAATTTACGGGGATTGACGGTTTACCAGATTACCTCCGGAGCTTCGCCCACTCATCATCATTCACTTCGTGGATATGGCGTGATTTTTTTCCTTTGTTGTATATTGTGTCCATAACCCGAATATCATTATTGCTTGTATAAATATTGTCTTGTTACGCATTATTGTATGTATAAAAATAACTATCTTACTTTTTGTATACTTAATTTCCTGTTGCATACATTTAGACCATCTTTGTTGTTTTTGTATTGTTCCACTATATTTACGTGGTTTTCCACCCTCGAGCAATTTAAGGGTAGGGGGGGCCTTTGTCAGGCAGTTGCATCTGCCTTTAGCCCCTTCATCCCAGACAACGACTGTCTAAATAAAATTCAAACAATATGTGGGGTTTTACGCCCCAAAACCACGCTATGATTATAAGAGACGCCGCAGTGAAGGGCTCCGGAAATTTCGCCCATCTGGTGTTCTTTAACGTGCACTGGCATCGCACAGCACAAGGGCCTCTACCATTTCGCCTCCACCGAAATGCGACCGCCGCGGCCGGGATCGAACCCGCGACCATCGGATCTGCAGCCGAGCACTTTAGCCACTGATCCACCGTGGCGGACGTAAATTCAAAAGTCATTCAATTCAGATATATAGCTTGTCAGAAGAGTAAAATAACAACCAGTCATCACACAATGCTAATTGCGCAACGAACGTGTCTTTTAATGCTTTCCACCCACTGCAAAGTGCTCAGTCATAATTCTTCATCGTCAGCCACATGCAGCATCTACAAATTGCGCATAATACCTCACAGATGTGTAGCGGGTACCTTAATTATCTGCAGAAAGATGAATAATGGCGTATTGCGTGCTGTTTTGCATCACAAAAGCTATCATTTACAGCGTAGTAGATACTTTGCGGAAAGCCAAAACTTCACGCACAGCTGACGTTGCCCGAACATGATGCAGAGCTCAGAATTCGCATTAGGCAGTATCGTAATCATCAGTGAATATTTTATCCCATTTAGGTGGTGCGCATATAGCTTAACCATTAGTATTTATTTGTTTGCTTCTTTTTCTGTTTGTTGGTATAAACGACAGGCTGAGAGGCCCGTTTAAGCAGCAGGGACTATACCATAGATGAATGAAACGCGAACAAAGAATTACAGAGTAGAACTGCTTCTGCAAGAAATAATTTGAGAGCGCAAAGTCGCATCAATTTTATAAGGCTACAAAAGATTGTTTTGGTGTCACGTTAAGCATGGATACCAAAATCGTTACGATTACTGTCCAAAAATAACAGTGAAGTAAATCGTTCTGGTTAACCCTAACTATGGTCTCGGTCAATATCTGCATATTTGTTATGAACCGTTTCCGACAAGCGAGACATCAATAAGTGAGGGTACTGTTTATATGATCATAAGTTATCAAATTATCAGTTCTAGAAAAAATGCAGTAAAAGATGAACACATACTTAAAGCGCAAAAAAACGGGAATTTCAGAAATAATGCCTGGTAAGAACTTCGCTATATCAAACTAAGTTTTCCTCTAGGAAATCATACCTACTTTTCAGGCAACATGGGTCATAAGGAAAATAAATGATCGTGCAGGCTACTCACAACTTCACAAAATAGCGGAGTTATATAAGCTAATAAATAGTAACAAGGTCAAGACGAGGAAAAGAATCAAAATCTCCGAAAGTGTAAGAGTAATGAACACGATCTCTGAGAGATGCCTTATATCACATGTGCACTGACATTGTCTCATGTAAACGGAAAATAAATTTGTCGGATACACTATTTCACTAATGTTAAGATTTAACAAATGTTGGCTGAAACATGTTGCACCATTTTTTTTTCAACGTACCGAGCCTCTAAATCTTAACTAGTCGCCTTATTTCAGTAACGTCGACAAAGGCATCGGCTAGTCTAGTGCGGTTTCATGACATTTAAGGAATGCGAGCGACAGGGAAAACATTATACCTACATAAGAAGCACTAAAATGGTGAATTTTACATGGTCCTGTCACGGCACTAGAACAGGACAATGAGAACAGCATTCTGGCAGAGTTGGTAATCCATTACTTTTGCACGAAGTTGCAAAAAAAAGAAAAAAAAGAAAAAAAAAGACACGGACGACCGAAAAGAGGACACAAGTTGCGATAAGGCAATCTTCTTCTGTGTTGTTCATGTCGTTTTTTATTTGGAATCGAATGGAAGTAATGGAACAAGAATGTTGTGCTATGCAGAATGGGTTCGCATCAGCAATGTGGGGAGTGAGCAGCAAGATGTTAATGTGGTGATTTTTTTAGTTAGCTATGACGCTTTCAAAGCCTAGTGTTCAGCCATCATACGTATGTAGCATAGGCAGTAGAAAGTTTGAGAATGGGGGGCCCGAAGGAGCTAGGGGGACCCAAGAGGTTTGCGAGCCGCCAAGACGGATGCGCAGAACCTAAGCCACTCTTCGGATGTTGCACTCGCGCTGACGCAAGGCCCAAAAAATCAAAAACTAGCGTGGGTCCTTAAAGGGCCCCTCACCAGGCCCCATAACGAATTTTAGTTAGACGCTGGCAGTTGTTGTGTGTCCGATGAAGAGCATTATACCACAAGAATTTTTTCAGTCGTTTCATTACGAGCTGAGAAAACCGGTGTTTTGAAGCGGCGCGAAACCATGATGCGAGGAGGCGGGCTCGAAACCCTTGCCGCTCGCCCCGCGTACCCTTCGGAAGCCAAATCTCTTCCCTACTTTCTCTGGCATCCGAACGAGAGCAACGCGTCATGGGCACGCAAGGTCACGTGTGCATGACGTGCACGAGGAAGCCCAGCCCCCGAGCACGCGTGCGGCGTTGTTTTTTGTTGACCAGCGTTATTTTGTAGTCTACTGCCTGTTTCTGCGGGTTGGATATCATGAGCCAGTGCCACATTTACGTTTACTTGGACGCGCTAGAACAAATGAGCACAATGAGTGCTCGAACGCGCCAGAACAATACTTTCGTTTCCAGGGCTGGCGTCTGCTCGATGCTCTAACCGCGGAGACACGAACGCATACGAAACGGAGGCACATTAGCCCCGCATATCGCTGCAATTCACTGAACAAAAATGAAAAAGACGCACACATTCCGTTTGTGCGTCTCATTATTTCTCTCAAGCTTTATTCACCTATTCAAGCAACAAATTCCACAAACTAGACATGTCGTGTCAAATAATTTTCGCACTGTCACGTGCAACTGTTGTCGACACCAGTGCACAGTCGTCTACGTAGAATACCGACGTCACAGCAGTACCGTCTACGTAGGGCCATTCCGCCGTGTACGTCATCCCCTCATTCTCTAGGCGCGAGCACGCGAAAGGAAGGGCAAGCAGCGTTCAGCTTGAAATTTGACCCATTTCCGCGGCCCGTAGCGTTGCAAATTTTGGCAGACGTGACCGTGAACGCTCAGTGTATGGATTGCGCTCGTCAGCTCAAAATTGTCAAACATGGTGAGGGGCCCTTTAAAGCGTCTTGGGTCGCCAGCGAGACGACACAGACGCAGCGCAGGCCACGACGCAGTATGCCGCCCCGCGTGGCACCCCGTGCGTTTGACCCGACACAGCCTGCGTCTGACCGAACTGCCGAACTCTGCTGATTCTCCGAGCGCAACAAAACGTTATCCAACCCAGCTTGGGGACCCAGTGTCTTGGGTCTCCAATTCTCAAACTCCCTAGTAACTTTCGCATGTGTACGAGCGCACATACTTACGTTTCAGCAACCGCCCTGGTAGCCTAGTGAACGTGGTGTAGAAATTATGGGATCCTTATCAGCTATGGCGGTCAACATCAATGGGGCGGATTGTGGTAGCCCAGCTGGCCACAATAATTTTGAAGTCAGTACCCGCCACAGGTGCCGCATTGTAAAACCTTGGTTCTAGCATGTGAAACCTCAAAATTTGTAATAGCGGAGTTGTTAAAGCTTCACTAGAATAATCATGGCGTCTGCAGTACAGCCTAGCAGTTATGTGCCGCAGAAATTGACGCCATAATTGAAATTCAATGAAAGTTATTTATTATATATATAAAAATAACTAAGAATGCTATGCAATAACATACGGTCCTGTAAGGCATACGATTTGAATAAAACGCTCATGAGGACGAATGTGAAACTGCTTGCTTTGCAAAACCGAGAACAGAACTGACACAGCAGTTTGTAGAGGTAGCACAGGGCGCATTCGGGCGAACGGAGTTAGAGCACGCCACGGTGTATTCTTGCGAAACACGCAGGAAGAAAGAACGGCAAGTGCCAGGATTCCTTTCCCGACACAGCATTTCATCATTCTTTTATCAGCGCCTGCACCCGGACCCACACCGGCCGTTCCTCTCTGCGAGAGCCACTTGAGAGGAAACACTGAGACTGTGTTTTATGACTGGCGTCTCTTGCTCGGCATCTGCTGTCTCCACCGCAAATAACAAGAAGCGTCCGAAAAAAAAATGTTTGCAACAACCTCTTAAGTAAGCAGATATGTACGAGTAACACTAGTAAGAGGAATGGAAGCCTCAGCCGAGATAACCATGTGCCTCTACTTAGATGTTGCGAAATGAGTGAGACTAGGAGAATGGCGTTTGATGCACTCGCGGTCGATGCCAAGGGCGATTTGCGAAGAAAACTACTAGCAGTGCATTTCGACGTAAACCTGTAATGTAGAAACCGTGACAGTCATCAGTTTGTAGAGTGTATCACTTCGTAGAAAAAAAATAATTCGCACGCTTACAGCTATAGTGTTTTCTTAGGCGTACCTAACACTACCAACTTCATCCTGGTGAAGAAAAAAAGCCACGCTATTTTTGTTTTAATATTCTGTTTTGAAAACGTTGTGGTTGCACTCCTTCCACTCAGGTTCCAAAAGTAAATCGAAGGTTGCTAATGTTTCAATCAAGCTCAAAATACTATGAACTGCCTAATTATATGTTGGAAGTTGTTAACAGTCATTACGCTGTCACTGGTAGTGAGTGGGCACTATCATCATCATCAACATCATCATTCTGAGCCTATCTTTCGTGCGATGCAAAGCGAAGGCCTCTCCCACACGCATTCTATCGTCCCGCGAAACCACTTGGATCTTCGTGAGTGGTATAGGTACTATGCGCATTTCCAGGTGGTGCTAATGTCTGCAATCAGAATGCCTCCCCAGACGATATAAGAGGGAAAAAACAGCGCTGAATTCTGACAGGACACAAGGTGAAGAAGGCGCGACAACAGCGCTGACTTACAACAACAACAACAACAACAGCGCTGAGGTGTAAGTCAGCGCTGTTCTCGTGCCTTCTTCACCTTGTGTCCTGTCAGAATTTTGCGCTGTTTTTTCCCTCTTATAAGTATGAACCAACTCGCCCAAGCCTCAACCCTCCCCAGACGACAGCTTTGAAGTTTGTTACAGTGAATGGGAGGTTACTGAGGCACGTCAGCGAGGTCAAGGCCCGCTGTGACAACAAATAGCGTGGTCATCACCACAGCGAAGGCGTTACTCCAGCTACGAGACTTCCACGCATTTTTTTCGTAATACTACCTGATGCCTAAAGTTTCTGTTTACACCCAGCACTTTAAATGATAACGTCTCCATACGACGTGGTCTCCGAATCACTTACAGATGCTTTTTTGAAGCTACAAACAGCAGAAGACACTGCAGCAAATGATTGTAGAACCTAATTTATGCGCTAGGGACATCAGTTCTTGCTTAGGCATTACAAACAAACAATGCATCAAAGCAGGTTCCTACTACTAACATGTCACTGTAGCAGGTCACTTTAAATACAATGCTGCTGTTACTCTGCATATATTTTGTTGTGCAAACATCGACTCATGAACAAGTCATAGAAGTGACTGACATGATTCTTGCTCGCGGAAAAACTTTCCTCAATTCATGAACAAAAACTGCTAATAAGTACACATTTATGTTTCAGTGCAAGGAGCATGACGACGAGAGAGAAGACATGAGGACACGGACGCTTCTCTCTCTCGTCTTCGTGCTCCTTGCTCTGAAACATGAGAAATGCAGTACAAACTAGCCCACCAGTCGGTTTATTGAAGTACACATGTTTGCTTGGCTCGAGATGTGCTAAAACAATTAAGCACTGACAATGCAGCACAAGCATATTTACTGGCGTAGATGGCGGTTTCCATGACAGAGTATCATTTAATAGCCATCCATATTCAAACTCACTGTCATTAACTTCCTGCATGTACTGCACCTTGTCTCCTGAAAAAAAAAGGACATCCGATCAACGTTGTTATGAGAACCAATCCAATAAAAGCGTCTAGTATGCTTCATTTCCGGTCCAATTAACACAGCAGAGCATCCACACCTCAGCATGGCAGAAAGTAGATGGATGAAGTGAACTGTAACACGAGCCTCGTTCTATAGACCTATCCATCGGGCGAGGAAGACCGGAATGGCAACCAAGCGCTTTCCTCCTTTCTGGCATGTGTATGACGGCGCGGAGTGTGCGGGCTGGTGCTTGGATTAGTGGCGTTTTCGAACAATGTTTGCATGTTTAAGGTCGACCTGTGGATTTTCTTCTTTTTTTATTGCGATATCAGCCAGCGAAAGGTCAACGGAAAACCACTGTGCCATTTTTGGTTCTTCTAACCACTACAGAAACAAAAAGGAAACTGCTGTGTGAATAAGTATTCGACATGCATCACCAAACGTGGAGCAGTTGCGGACTCTTCAAGGTACATCGTTTGTGTTACGTTACGAGTTCTATATCGGCAAGTGCCGCAGTATATCCGGAATGCCCAGTGTTCCACTCAGTCAAATGACAATCGGACATGGCCAGATTGGCGACCAAATATAAGTGGTCAAGTACGTCCCTGTCAGGTAAAGTGCAAAACATCTAAGCACCACTCGAGTAGCCACCTGTGTTGTTTTCGCACCATATTATTATTATATTTTAGGATGATGTGTTTGGTAAAAATGGGACGCACGCGGCGTTCGGCGCGCGCGACGTTTCATTGTCCAAGGCAACTGACCAAGCACTGGGCGGACGACAGGGTGAAGCGATGGTTTCGCGCGTTCGCCGGTTTAGGGGGAGAGGGTAGAGACGAAGTAAGAGGGAGACGGAGACTAATCTGCCTCCGTTTCGCATGCATTCGTATTCTCGCGCTTTGCGCATCGCGCAGACACCATCCACGTTCCAGCGCTCATAAGGCTCATTTATCCTCCCGCGTGAGGAGGAGACGCCACAGCTGGCATCGTGCCAGGGAGCTTCAACGGTGACGGCGACGGCGGGGTGCCGGCCTAAGGAGCTTCGCTCCTAAAAACAATTAGCCTGGTAGCTCGGCTCAACACTGTGATCGCTGCAGTTGATGTAGCTGTATTAGCATAGACGAGAAATCCCTCACTTCACAGCGTTGTAACCGGCATGATACATTGAATTTGTGCTCCGCACCGGCCTTGTAAAACCCGAACATTCACTGAACACTACATGAAAAGAACGTGGCGAGATCCTTGTCGTGAGGTTACAACTTCAGTGAGACGTTGTATTGTCTACAATGCGAAATGCGAAAGCCGAATAGTAAAAAAAAGAAGTATGTCACTTCCTGTGTAGAATAACTAGTTCAGGAAGATAACATTTTACGTGGTCTATGAGTAAAGCCGTGTTGGACATGTAGCGAAATGACATGCAACATAGTTAATTCTCTTCTAAGTGCAAAGAAAAACAATGTTGTTACGCTTGTCAAGTGTCTCTATCACTGCCAATTCTGCTGCTTAGCTTTGCGAACGACAGCAAGAATTTCTCAAAAACGGTACGTCTTGTAGACAAAGTTATTAAAATAAATAAACAAAAGACAAATCACCTCCGATCCCAATCATAGGCTCGAGCCCCGGCGCGCTTTGTGCCTCATCGGCAGAGAAAACTCTAACAATCTTGACTTTATGACCGTTGAAATCCAATCAAATATCACGACTCTCAAAAGAAACAAAGAAACGGAAGCGCGCTAGCATGCAGACATCGGCATCGCTTTTCTAATTTGTCCACACCGGTGGGCAATAAACGAGCGAATAATAAGCGGTCACTTAACAGTCGAGAGAGAAAGTAGACAACTTTGCCTTGAATTTTCATTTTCCGGGCGCAGTTTGGTAGCCCGAGTGCCACCTTCTTCACAGTCACGACCACGTGACAATATAATAATTGGACCCAGTATAATGTATGCTCAACCCGTTCGAGAGCGAAGGGGTAGCCAGCGTCTTATATGTGCGCGGACATCTTATTACTTATGAAAAAAAAAAAGAACTAGACTTAACGGACACCACCAACAACTTAGAATAAATATAAGGACTACACAATACAACCAAAATGATACAAAAGCGTCGGGCTATGTTAAATATAATGCAACGCTTCAATATTAGATCCAATGGCCTCAACCATCAAAAACGACAAAAATATAATGACTTCCCTCTATAAACTTGTTATCAAGCTGCATGATTCAACTAGGCTCGTTACGTGCTAAAACTTCTGTCGGACTAAAAAAAGTAAGCTGATTGGATGAATTTCCCCGACTGTGCAAAACATCTTGCACGATTTGGTTGCTTTATTGGGTCCCGGACTGGGTGCAGCACCCCCCAACCGAGATCATTCGGCGGGAAGCACGCGATGCACTAACAGAGGTTGTTTTTCGCTTAGTATAATCAACTTGTAGATTATTTACTGTAGAGCTATGTAATATAAATGTCATTATCTTTCACGCTAAGCCTAACAAGCTATAAATTATATCCGCGGCGAACCTTTATCCCACAGAGTTCTAACGAATGAGATATCTGCCAATTGGCCGATACGTCGTCTTGTATTTCTTGGTATATCTTTTTCTTACGGCTAAGCTTATCATGCATTACAATCGTAACAAGAGCATTAATAATAAACATAAATGAATTCAAAGAAAATGCCCCTTTGATTTTATAAATTGAAATCTCCTAAAATTATAAGATTACTTAATTGGCTTCAGCGCACTGCGCCGGTAGCCCTGCTAATCACTCTTCTCGGGGCTGGTGCAGCAGATGAATTGCTAGGATTAATGGAACTCCGGGCTTTGCAGTAAGTTCACATTTGCAGAGATTGCAACCGCTGCATACATTCATAACTATAGACAGAATTTGTCCATAGAGCTTCTGCTATGCGGAGCGGGCTGGGGTGAAGCCTTTCCGTCGACGTTTATGGCATGCGGTACCCGTATTGAAAAAAACTAGTTATTCAAGATAATATTTGCGGCTTCTTGTACTAATTGAAGCAATAAATACCACATGCGTTCCCGTGATGCCTTCTGATCGTAATAAGAGTGTAATAAGGATTACATGCGTCGCACAGGATGGCTGTCTGCAACTAATATATGGAAGCCTAATAAATGCCATAAATATCTGCTCTACATACATGAAAGTCAAAATCCCAACACAGAATCATATGCCGCAATTGCAGAGACGTGCCGCTGCAGAACGTGCGCGCACTAACCTAAACTGCTATTCGTAAAGTTTGCTCTATAATCGCTTCGG
Organism: Rhipicephalus appendiculatus; assembly: GCA_030522465.1. NCBI lineage: Eukaryota > Metazoa > Arthropoda > Arachnida > Ixodida > Ixodidae > Rhipicephalus > Rhipicephalus appendiculatus. Next base: position 446,559 of record JALIZH010032966.1, read on the forward strand.
TTTGTCCCGAGTGTAACGGGGAGATAAATAGCGTGCTTTACATGCGCAAACTTTGCTTCGTACGCAAAACAAGAGAGAAAACGTAATATTCCCTTTTTTGAAGAGCCAATTTGCTTTCAAGTTTCGTAATCCCAATTGTAGGCCTGCAATGGCATGCTTTTAGAGAGTGGCGCAATAGATAATCATTGGACGGGCGAATCCGTTCAAAACGATAAAGGCAACGGGCCATAGATACTGTGAAGTGCGCACCGAAATTAAAGCTCTACAAACGCGGATCTCCTAAAATCAAATCGAATCAATCACTGAAAGAACGATAATAATTTGCCACCTTTGTGATGCCCGTACATAGAAAAGAAAATATAGTTACTCAGACTACGGCTGGTGTCAGCTTGGCGTCCTGTGGCAGAGCTTCATCTCAAAAGAATAGTTACCTGAACCTTTCAGAGGCAGACAGGACACTCTACTGCAAAAGCGGCCGAGTGCACACAGACGTAGTACTGGTGGAGCTTAATGCGCCGTTTATACTTAAATAGACAGCGATTACATTTGCTCAAATCGACCCAAAGTGATGTAGCACAAGTGCGAGTAAAGCTAAATGCATCCATAGCATGTCAGTCGTTAAACTAAGTAAGAGCTAGCTAGCTTTTCTGTTCCCTAAGAGATTTCTGGAGTGCGTCGCATTTTACAACCTTCCATCTTCCCCAAAGTCAGTTCGCGATTTATAAGGTGTTCATTTTTTTCAGCCCAAAAGAACTATTGCGGTATCTTGTCAAAATGCCGTATTGAACATGCGAACTCACTCCCTTCACGTTATTTGTTCAAAATGAATAAACCATATCATTATTCGCAAGAAAGCCAATACACACTTTCTCGTGTGAATAATATCACGTTCGCCCCTTTTGTTTGTGGCTTCATTTCTCATTTGAGAGCTTCCTACAGAGGGAACTATTCTGACCACAATAAGCGATGCCCAGATTTACCCGACCGAAGGGAGAAAGAAAAATAACGTGATGGAACGACAAGACGCGTCCTTCGCATTAGCCGTCCTGCGGGGCACTTCTCTTGGCGGCGCCTTGTCCTCGCGTAATCTTAATAAGAGTTCCGCACTTGTGGGGATCTCGTACTGAAGCGCGCAAGACAGCTGTCGCCCATGAGCAGAGAAGGAAGGGTCAGCGTACAGTTGAAGACGTTCGGAATGCATTTTTGCTAGATCCGAGTTCGATATTCCGAACTGCAATGTGGGCAGTCTGCTTGAAATGTTCTCACTGAGTACATAAGGGAATAAGGAATAAATGCGTTCCACTTAGTCCACCCACATCGCCGACGCTAATTGCTATCTGTCAGACATTCTCGGCATCCCGGGAGGAACTCACTTTGCTTTAATCTCTAGATTGAAAGCATTGTATGCTCTGGTATGTGAGGTCATAATTAAGAAGTTAGGAAGACGCGTTTCCATCTAAGCTCAATTCATGTTAGCAGCTATATGTATGGTTTCATGCCATGATAGTTTTATGGATTGTACTTAGGCTAACAGCGGAACTTTTGCGACGTAACCAGGTAGGAAAAGGTCACACGGAACTGACTCACAAGGAAAGTTTATTCATGAAAATCACAACATAGACAATGAATCAGGCAGGTGCCACGCTGTGTAGGAACCAACTTCTTGCGAAGCAGCCAGTCAGTAGCAGCCTGCGCAGGTTATTATTTCTTTTTTTATGTAACGTTAAGAACTGGATCGACATCTTCGTGCAAATTGAGTAGTTGTGCACATATCATGTGTTTTCCAAGCACGTGGATTATGTATACAGTCGTGAAAAAAGCCGACGCAAAATTCGGCAGAGAGATCAGTTTTATCGCCACGAAGTGCACGCTACGGGGCGATTATTGTCATAGTATAGTTTACGATAGCACGTGATTCACGATGCGCTTGACTATATGTAATGTCTGCTACATTGGTACCAAAGCTGATAGCCGACATTTCCACCCCTATTGGCGTTGTCCTGTCATGACGCTTGTACGGGGTATTTTTCTGAAAGAGCTTAAAACACTGGCTTAGCTCTGTGGTATAGAATTCTTGGCTGCACGCAGAATGCCTGCGCTTGATTCCAGCCCGAACTACGATTTTTTATTCTTCGTTTCCGTTCGGGTATTCAATCCATCAGCAAAACTACCGACCCCAGCCCTACATTTTGTGCCACATGAGCTCCATTCCATAGTCGGGTTCAGATTTTCAGTCTTAGTTGGTACGTAAGCTAAACTTGTGGCCTATGCTTGCATACCATGGGCCGCGGTATGCGGGTATGCGCCGCACGTGGCTGGTGGAAAGGGCTTCACGACGTGCGCACTTTATACATCTCATAACGTGGGAATCGCGTTAAATTAAATAGATAGATAGATAGATAGATAGATAGATAGATAGATAGATAGATAGATAGATAGATAGATAGATAGATAGATAGATAGATAGATAGATAGATAGATAGATAGATAGATAGATAGATAGATAGATAGATAGATAGATAGATAGATAGATAGTGTACTTAATGGAAAGAGCAGAACAGTATTAAAGACTCTGTGATTAAAAACTGGCGTCCATCTTGTTCTGCTTTATTTACCACTTCACCCTTCTTTTCCTCTGTGCCTCGGCTCTTGCGCTTCTTCTTCTTCGGCCCAAAGGCTCGTACCACAACAAGATATCCACCGGCTCCCAAAGGAATGCTTCGCATTTTAAAGCCGGACATTGGCAGGATATATGGTACACGTCGTTTATAAGCTTCCCGTGGCTGCTTTAAAAAGTGCAATTCCTTGTCGTGTAGAATGAGCGATGATTAATTTGTGCGCGTGCCCACTTAGTCATTAATGCATGAGTCTGCAAATTACGCTGTTATGCTAAACTAGAAGTCAACTGCATTAAAATTGAAACTTGGGCTAGTTGGTGGTTCATCATTGTGAAGGAAAAACCGCGCTAGAAAACAGACGACGACTAAGAAAGAGACGACACAGGTGCTGTTTTCTGGCGCTGTTTTTCCTTCACAAGGACTGTTATGCTAAGTGCTATAAATTAAAACCACTTTTTTTTACGATAAATCGAAAACACTCCCTGGAAATCAGGACCGTGAGATTTTAAGAAAATAATAGCAAAAACAAACATGATAAAGATTTTCAGTGACACAATGCTCTTCAAACTTGGAACATTTCCATCAGGACAGGACTTCATGATATCATACGTCGATATCAGGTAAACGTGCAAAATATATAAGTAGCAGTAGGCAATATTAATCCAGGCCCGACGAAATCTAGTAGCGCGTAATCATATCCTGCCGATGCCGTCATGACAATGTCCCAACACATTAACGCGCACATCGTCTGAAATATTAGGTTCCGCACTTGATCTTAATAAGAGTTCCGCACTTGTGGGGATCTCGTACTGAAGCGCGCAAGACAGCTGTCGCCCATGAGCAGAGAAGGAAGGGTCAGCGTACAGTTGAAGACGTTCGGAATGCATTTTTGCTAGATCCGAGTTCGATATTCCGAACTGCAATGTGGGCAGTCTGCTTGAAATGTTCTCACTGAGTACATAAGGGAATAAGGAATAAATGCGTTCCACTTAGTCCACCCACATCGCCGACGCTAATTGCTATCTGTCAGACATTCTCGGCATCCCGGGAGGAACTCACTTTGCTTTAATCTCTAGATTGAAAGCATTGTATGCTCTGGTATGTGAGGTCATAATTAAGAAGTTAGGAAGACGCGTTTCCATCTAAGCTCAATTCATGTTAGCAGCTATATGTATGGTTTCATGCCATGATAGTTTTATGGATTGTACTTAGGCTAACAGCGGAACTTTTGCGACGTAACCAGGTAGGAAAAGGTCACACGGAACTGACTCACAAGGAAAGTTTATTCATGAAAATCACAACATAGACAATGAATCAGGCAGGTGCCACGCTGTGTAGGAACCAACTTCTTGCGAAGCAGCCAGTCAGTAGCAGCCTGCGCAGGTTATTATTTCTTTTTTTATGTAACGTTAAGAACTGGATCGACATCTTCGTGCAAATTGAGTAGTTGTGCACATATCATGTGTTTTCCAAGCACGTGGATTATGTATACAGTCGTGAAAAAAGCCGACGCAAAATCGGCAGAGAGATCAGTTTTATCGCCACGAAGTGCACGCTACGGGGCGATTATTGTCATAGTATAGTTTACGATAGCACGTGATTCACGATGCGCTTGACTATATGTAATGTCTGCTACATTGGTACCAAAGCTGATAGCCGACATTTCCACCCCTATTGGCGTTGTCCTGTCATGACGCTTGTACGGGATATTTTTCTGAAAGAGCTTAAAACACTGGCTTAGCTCTGTGGTATAGAATTCTTGGCTGCACGCAGAATGCCTGCGCTTGATTCCAGCCCGAACTACGATTTTTTATTCTTCGTTTCCGTTCGGGTATTCAATCCATCAGCAAAACTACCGACCCCAGCCCTACATTTTGTGCCACATGAGCTCCATTCCATAGTCGGGTTCAGATTTTCAGTCTTAGTTGGTACGTAAGCTAAACTTGTGGCCTATGCTTGCATACCATGGGCCGCGGTATGCGGGTATGCGCCGCACGTGGCTGGTGGAAAGGGCTTCACGACGTGCGCACTTTATACATCTCATAACGTGGGAATCGCGTTAAATTAGATAGATAGATAGATAGATAGATAGATAGATAGATAGATAGATAGATAGATAGATAGATAGATAGATAGATAGATAGATAGATAGATAGATAGATAGATAGATAGATAGATAGATAGTGTACTTAATGGAAAGAGCAGAACAGTATTAAAGACTCTGTGATTAAAAACTGGCGTCCATCTTGTTCTGCTTTATTTACCACTTCACCCTTCTTTTCCTCTGTGCCTCGGCTCTTGCGCTTCTTCTTCTTCGGCCCAAAGGCTCGTACCACAACAAGATATCCACCGGCTCCCAAAGGAATGCTTCGCATTTTAAAGCCGGACATTGGCAGGATATATGGTACACGTCGTTTATAAGCTTCCCGTGGCTGCTTTAAAAAGTGCAATTCCTTGTCGTGTAGAATGAGCGATGATTAATTTGTGCGCGTGCCCACTTAGTCATTAATGCATGAGTCTGCAAATTACGCTGTTATGCTAAACTAGAAGTCAACTGCATTAAAATTGAAACTTGGGCTAGTTGGTGGTTCATCATTGTGAAGGAAAAACCGCGCTAGAAAACAGACGACGACTAAGAAAGAGACGACACAGGTGCTGTTTTCTGGCGCTGTTTTTCCTTCACAAGGACTGTTATGCTAAGTGCTATAAATTAAAACCACTTTTTTTTACGATAAATCGAAAACACTCCCTGGAAATCAGGACCGTGAGATTTTAAGAAAATAATAGCAAAAACAAACATGATAAAGATTTTCAGTGACACAATGCTCTTCAAACTTGGAACATTTCCATCAGGACAGGACTTCATGATATCATACGTCGATATCAGGTAAACGTGCAAAATATATAAGTAGCAGTAGGCAATATTAATCCAGGCCCGACGAAATCTAGTAGCGCGTAATCATATCCTGCCGATGCCGTCATGACAATGTCCCAACACATTAACGCGCACATCGTCTGAAATATTAGGTTCCGCACTTGATCTTAATAAGAGTTCCGCACTTGTGGGGATCTCGTACTGAAGCGCGCAAGACAGCTGTCGCCCATGAGCAGAGAAGGAAGGGTCAGCGTACAGTTGAAGACGTTCGGAATGCATTTTTGCTAGATCCGAGTTCGATATTCCGAACTGCAATGTGGGCAGTCTGCTTGAAATGTTCTCACTGAGTACATAAGGGAATAAGGAATAAATGCGTTCCACTTAGTCCACCCACATCGCCGACGCTAATTGCTATCTGTCAGACATTCTCGGCATCCCGGGAGGAACTCACTTTGCTTTAATCTCTAGATTGAAAGCATTGTATGCTCTGGTATGTGAGGTCATAATTAAGAAGTTAGGAAGACGCGTTTCCATCTAAGCTCAATTCATGTTAGCAGCTATATGTATGGTTTCATGCCATGATAGTTTTATGGATTGTACTTAGGCTAACAGCGGAACTTTTGCGACGTAACCAGGTAGGAAAAGGTCACACGGAACTGACTCACAAGGAAAGTTTATTCATGAAAATCACAACATAGACAATGAATCAGGCAGGTGCCACGCTGTGTAGGAACCAACTTCTTGCGAAGCAGCCAGTCAGTAGCAGCCTGCGCAGGTTATTATTTCTTTTTTTATGTAACGTTAAGAACTGGATCGACATCTTCGTGCAAATTGAGTAGTTGTGCACATATCATGTGTTTTCCAAGCACGTGGATTATGTATACAGTCGTGAAAAAAGCCGACGCAAAATCGGCAGAGAGATCAGTTTTATCGCCACGAAGTGCACGCTACGGGGCGATTATTGTCATAGTATAGTTTACGATAGCACGTGATTCACGATGCGCTTGACTATATGTAATGTCTGCTACATTGGTACCAAAGCTGATAGCCGACATTTCCACCCCTATTGGCGTTGTCCTGTCATGACGCTTGTACGGGGTATTTTTCTGAAAGAGCTTAAAACACTGGCTTAGCTCTGTGGTATAGAATTCTTGGCTGCACGCAGAATGCCTGCGCTTGATTCCAGCCCGAACTACGATTTTTTTATTCTTCGTTTCCGTTCGGGTATTCAATCCATCAGCAAAACTACCGACCCCAGCCCTACATTTTGTGCCACATGAGCTCCATTCCATAGTCGGGTTCAGATTTTCAGTCTTAGTTGGTACGTAAGCTAAACTTGTGGCCTATGCTTGCATACCATGGGCCGCGGTATGCGGGTATGCGCCGCACGTGGCTGGTGGAAAGGGCTTCACGACGTGCGCACTTTATACATCTCATAACGTGGGAATCGCGTTAAATTAGATAGATAGATAGATAGATAGATAGATAGATAGATAGATAGATAGATAGATAGATAGATAGATAGATAGATAGATAGATAGATAGATAGATAGATAGATAGATAGATAGATAGATAGATAGATAGATAGATAGATAGTGTACTTAATGGAAAGAGCAGAACAGTATTAAAGACTCTGTGATTAAAAACTGGCGTCCATCTTGTTCTGCTTTATTTACCACTTCACCCTTCTTTTCCTCTGTGCCTCGGCTCTTGCGCTTCTTCTTCTTCGGCCCAAAGGCTCGTACCACAACAAGATATCCACCGGCTCCCAAAGGAATGCTTCGCATTTTAAAGCCGGACATTGGCAGGATATATGGTACACGTCGTTTATAAGCTTCCCGTGGCTGCTTTAAAAAGTGCAATTCCTTGTCGTGTAGAATGAGCGATGATTAATTTGTGCGCGTGCCCACTTAGTCATTAATGCATGAGTCTGCAAATTACGCTGTTATGCTAAACTAGAAGTCAACTGCATTAAAATTGAAACTTGGGCTAGTTGGTGGTTCATCATTGTGAAGGAAAAACCGCGCTAGAAAACAGACGACGACTAAGAAAGAGACGACACAGGTGCTGTTTTCTGGCGCTGTTTTTCCTTCACAAGGACTGTTATGCTAAGTGCTATAAATTAAAACCACTTTTTTTTACGATAAATCGAAAACACTCCCTGGAAATCAGGACCGTGAGATTTTAAGAAAATAATAGCAAAAACAAACATGATAAAGATTTTCAGTGACACAATGCTCTTCAAACTTGGAACATTTCCATCAGGACAGGACTTCATGATATCATACGTCGATATCAGGTAAACGTGCAAAATATATAAGTAGCAGTAGGCAATATTAATCCAGGCCCGACGAAATCTAGTAGCGCGTAATCATATCCTGCCGATGCCGTCATGACAATGTCCCAACACATTAACGCGCACATCGTCTGAAATATTAGGTTCCGCACTTGATCTTAATAAGAGTTCCGCACTTGTGGGGATCTCGTACTGAAGCGCGCAAGACAGCTGTCGCCCATGAGCAGAGAAGGAAGGGTCAGCGTACAGTTGAAGACGTTCGGAATGCATTTTTGCTAGATCCGAGTTCGATATTCCGAACTGCAATGTGGGCAGTCTGCTTGAAATGTTCTCACTGAGTACATAAGGGAATAAGGAATAAATGCGTTCCACTTAGTCCACCCACATCGCCGACGCTAATTGCTATCTGTCAGACATTCTCGGCATCCCGGGAGGAACTCACTTTGCTTTAATCTCTAGATTGAAAGCATTGTATGCTCTGGTATGTGAGGTCATAATTAAGAAGTTAGGAAGACGCGTTTCCATCTAAGCTCAATTCATGTTAGCAGCTATATGTATGGTTTCATGCCATGATAGTTTTATGGATTGTACTTAGGCTAACAGCGGAACTTTTGCGACGTAACCAGGTAGGAAAAGGTCACACGGAACTGACTCACAAGGAAAGTTTATTCATGAAAATCACAACATAGACAATGAATCAGGCAGGTGCCACGCTGTGTAGGAACCAACTTCTTGCGAAGCAGCCAGTCAGTAGCAGCCTGCGCAGGTTATTATTTCTTTTTTTATGTAACGTTAAGAACTGGATCGACATCTTCGTGCAAATTGAGTAGTTGTGCACATATCATGTGTTTTCCAAGCACGTGGATTATGTATACAGTCGTGAAAAAAGCCGACGCAAAATCGGCAGAGAGATCAGTTTTATCGCCACGAAGTGCACGCTACGGGGCGATTATTGTCATAGTATAGTTTACGATAGCACGTGATTCACGATGCGCTTGACTATATGTAATGTCTGCTACATTGGTACCAAAGCTGATAGCCGACATTTCCACCCCTATTGGCGTTGTCCTGTCATGACGCTTGTACGGGGTATTTTTCTGAAAGAGCTTAAAACACTGGCTTAGCTCTGTGGTATAGAATTCTTGGCTGCACGCAGAATGCCTGCGCTTGATTCCAGCCCGAACTACGATTTTTTATTCTTCGTTTCCGTTCGGGTATTCAATCCATCAGCAAAACTACCGACCCCAGCCCTACATTTTGTGCCACATGAGCTCCATTCCATAGTCGGGTTCAGATTTTCAGTCTTAGTTGGTACGTAAGCTAAACTTGTGGCCTATGCTTGCATACCATGGGCCGCGGTATGCGGGTATGCGCCGCACGTGGCTGGTGGAAAGGGCTTCACGACGTGCGCACTTTATACATCTCATAACGTGGGAATCGCGTTAAATTAGATAGATAGATAGATAGATAGATAGATAGATAGATAGATAGATAGATAGATAGATAGATAGATAGATAGATAGATAGATAGATAGATAGATAGATAGATAGATAGATAGATAGATAGATAGTGTACTTAATGGAAAGAGCAGAACAGTATTAAAGACTCTGTGATTAAAAACTGGCGTCCATCTTGTTCTGCTTTATTTACCACTTCACCCTTCTTTTCCTCTGTGCCTCGGCTCTTGCGCTTCTTCTTCTTCGGCCCAAAGGCTCGTACCACAACAAGATATCCACCGGCTCCCAAAGGAATGCTTCGCATTTTAAAGCCGGACATTGGCAGGATATATGGTACACGTCGTTTATAAGCTTCCCGTGGCTGCTTTAAAAAGTGCAATTCCTTGTCGTGTAGAATGAGCGATGATTAATTTGTGCGCGTGCCCACTTAGTCATTAATGCATGAGTCTGCAAATTACGCTGTTATGCTAAACTAGAAGTCAACTGCATTAAAATTGAAACTTGGGCTAGTTGGTGGTTCATCATTGTGAAGGAAAAACCGCGCTAGAAAACAGACGACGACTAAGAAAGAGACGACACAGGTGCTGTTTTCTGGCGCTGTTTTTCCTTCACAAGGACTGTTATGCTAAGTGCTATAAATTAAAACCACTTTTTTTTACGATAAATCGAAAACACTCCCTGGAAATCAGGACCGTGAGATTTTAAGAAAATAATAGCAAAAACAAACATGATAAAGATTTTCAGTGACACAATGCTCTTCAAACTTGGAACATTTCCATCAGGACAGGACTTCATGATATCATACGTCGATATCAGGTAAACGTGCAAAATATATAAGTAGCAGTAGGCAATATTAATCCAGGCCCGACGAAATCTAGTAGCGCGTAATCATATCCTGCCGATGCCGTCATGACAATGTCCCAACACATTAACGCGCACATCGTCTGAAATATTAGGTTCCGCACTTGATCTTAATAAGAGTTCCGCACTTGTGGGGATCTCGTACTGAAGCGCGCAAGACAGCTGTCGCCCATGAGCAGAGAAGGAAGGGTCAGCGTACAGTTGAAGACGTTCGGAATGCATTTTTGCTAGATCCGAGTTCGATATTCCGAACTGCAATGTGGGCAGTCTGCTTGAAATGTTCTCACTGAGTACATAAGGGAATAAGGAATAAATGCGTTCCACTTAGTCCACCCACATCGCCGACGCTAATTGCTATCTGTCAGACATTCTCGGCATCCCGGGAGGAACTCACTTTGCTTTAATCTCTAGATTGAAAGCATTGTATGCTCTGGTATGTGAGGTCATAATTAAGAAGTTAGGAAGACGCGTTTCCATCTAAGCTCAATTCATGTTAGCAGCTATATGTATGGTTTCATGCCATGATAGTTTTATGGATTGTACTTAGGCTAACAGCGGAACTTTTGCGACGTAACCAGGTAGGAAAAGGTCACACGGAACTGACTCACAAGGAAAGTTTATTCATGAAAATCACAACATAGACAATGAATCAGGCAGGTGCCACGCTGTGTAGGAACCAACTTCTTGCGAAGCAGCCAGTCAGTAGCAGCCTGCGCAGGTTATTATTTCTTTTTTTATGTAACGTTAAGAACTGGATCGACATCTTCGTGCAAATTGAGTAGTTGTGCACATATCATGTGTTTTCCAAGCACGTGGATTATGTATACAGTCGTGAAAAAAGCCGACGCAAAATCGGCAGAGAGATCAGTTTTATCGCCACGAAGTGCACGCTACGGGGCGATTATTGTCATAGTATAGTTTACGATAGCACGTGATTCACGATGCGCTTGACTATATGTAATGTCTGCTACATTGGTACCAAAGCTGATAGCCGACATTTCCACCCCTATTGGCGTTGTCCTGTCATGACGCTTGTACGGGGTATTTTTCTGAAAGAGCTTAAAACACTGGCTTAGCTCTGTGGTATAGAATTCTTGGCTGCACGCAGAATGCCTGCGCTTGATTCCAGCCCGAACTACGATTTTTTATTCTTCGTTTCCGTTCGGGTATTCAATCCATCAGCAAAACTACCGACCCCAGCCCTACATTTTGTGCCACATGAGCTCCATTCCATAGTCGGGTTCAGATTTTCAGTCTTAGTTGGTACGTAAGCTAAACTTGTGGCCTATGCTTGCATACCATGGGCCGCGGTATGCGGGTATGCGCCGCACGTGGCTGGTGGAAAGGGCTTCACGACGTGCGCACTTTATACATCTCATAACGTGGGAATCGCGTTAAATTAGATAGATAGATAGATAGATAGATAGATAGATAGATAGATAGATAGATAGATAGATAGATAGATAGATAGATAGATAGATAGATAGATAGATAGATAGATAGATAGATAGATAGATAGATAGATAGATAGTGTACTTAATGGAAAGAGCAGAACAGTATTAAAGACTCTGTGATTAAAAACTGGCGTCCATCTTGTTCTGCTTTATTTACCACTTCACCCTTCTTTTCCTCTGTGCCTCGGCTCTTGCGCTTCTTCTTCTTCGGCCCAAAGGCTCGTACCACAACAAGATATCCACCGGCTCCCAAAGGAATGCTTCGCATTTTAAAGCCGGACATTGGCAGGATATATGGTACACGTCGTTTATAAGCTTCCCGTGGCTGCTTTAAAAAGTGCAATTCCTTGTCGTGTAGAATGAGCGATGATTAATTTGTGCGCGTGCCCACTTAGTCATTAATGCATGAGTCTGCAAATTACGCTGTTATGCTAAACTAGAAGTCAACTGCATTAAAATTGAAACTTGGGCTAGTTGGTGGTTCATCATTGTGAAGGAAAAACCGCGCTAGAAAACAGACGACGACTAAGAAAGAGACGACACAGGTGCTGTTTTCTGGCGCTGTTTTTCCTTCACAAGGACTGTTATGCTAAGTGCTATAAATTAAAACCACTTTTTTTTACGATAAATCGAAAACACTCCCTGGAAATCAGGACCGTGAGATTTTAAGAAAATAATAGCAAAAACAAACATGATAAAGATTTTCAGTGACACAATGCTCTTCAAACTTGGAACATTTCCATCAGGACAGGACTTCATGATATCATACGTCGATATCAGGTAAACGTGCAAAATATATAAGTAGCAGTAGGCAATATTAATCCAGGCCCGACGAAATCTAGTAGCGCGTAATCATATCCTGCCGATGCCGTCATGACAATGTCCCAACACATTAACGCGCACATCGTCTGAAATATTAGGTAGCGAAATGTTTCAAACTTAACAGAAATTTTGGCAGCCTAAAAGCGACGCCCAGACAAGCGACTCTTATATACGTGCCCTTGGAGTCACTGCTGTATATTTTTCTAAGTTTTAATGCTTGATCTGTGCACTTCGAAAATATTTCAAAAGATTGCGAAAACCGCCAGTGGCCTTCACCAGATTGAAAAGTTTCCGCGAGCATTTGCAAATTCGGAATGCTAGAAACATCACTGACAATGTCCGTAAAAGAAAAAGTACCGATCATTACAACAGTCGAAATCGGACATTTCTGGCTGAAGGGCATTTCTGGGCGAATCAAATGGCTTTATAACGCGGAGTCCGGATTTTAGCCACTAGATGGTTCTTTGTTGTATCATAGATGACTCTACTGACTTTTTATCACCACCCAGGCTACAACCACTTGAAAAAAAAAACCGACAGATCCCACGCACTGTGGGAATCGATGTAATGCGAAGCAGCCAGCAAGGAGCAAATCATTTTGTATATAATATGCATGTGATTATTTACATGTTAGGACCTGTCATTTGTGTTCGTCATACAGTCACGTCGCGCAATACAAATTTTGGTGTATATCAAGCTAGCGAACTAGACGCAAGCGCACCATGAGCGTGGCATGTAAATGACATTGTAGATGACATGCATGCCAAGATTTTCATGTTACCACCTGCCCCTTATGTTCGCTTAATTTTTTACCTCCAATCACAGCGAGATGCGAGACCGATCTGCCTCCGTTTCGCACGCATTCGTATTCTCGCGCTCTGCGCATCGTGCAGACGCCATCCGCGTTCCAGCGTTTAAATTGACGGACACTTTCTCAATTCCAAAGTGTGTTCCTCGAACGCCTGTGCCCACTGAGACGGGTCGGTCAAAATGGAACGTGATACGCGCGTCTCCCTCCTTGCATGATTAGAGACGCTGGGCACAGCGACGCTACGCAAGCAAAGCGCGAGCGCTGTAGTGTCCAACGCGACCGGCGTCCGTTTGCGTGCCCCGGTGCCCTCCTGGCACCGTGCCAGGGCACGGCTGGAGGCACGGACGGACGGACGGGCAGACGTGAGCATGAGACATTAAACGCTTTCACCTTAAAAATTTGGTGTATATCAAGCAGGCGAAACGGCCACAAGAGTGTCATGAGCGGGGCATGCAAGTCATGTTGCACATGACATGTCATGATTTGCATATTACCACTTATCATTTATCCTCGTCATACACTCACGTCGCTAAATACCACTTGTCCTTTATCCTCGTCATACAATGACATCGCTGAATACCAAACTTGGTGTATATCAAGCTAGCGAAAAGGCCACGAGAGTGCCATGAGTGTGGCATGCAAGTCATGTTGCACATGACATGTCATGATTTCCATATTACCACTTGGCATTTATGTTCGTCATACAGTCACGTCACGCAATACCAAATTTGGTGTATACCAAGCAAGCGAAACGGCAGTCAGGGCGGCATGAGCTTGGCATGTAAATCATGTTGTACATGACATGCAGGTCATGGTTTTCATATTTGCACCTGTCATTTATGTTGGTCATGCAGAAATGTCTCATCGTACCAATTTTTGGATATATCAAGTTTTTTGGATATATCATGATTTTCATGATATGACCAGTCATTCATGTTTGTCATAGAGTCGTGTTATTCAATACCAATTTTGGAATAAATCCCGTTAACTATACGGCCAGGAGAGCACAAAGTCGTAGGCGGCTAGATAGAGAGATAGATAGATAGATAGATAGATAGATAGATAGATAGATAGATAGATAGATAGATAGATAGATAGATTAGATAGATAGATAGATAGATAGATAGATAGATAGATAGATAGATAGATAGATAGATAGATAGATAGATAGATAGATAGATAGATAGATAGATAGATAGATAGATAGATACGCTCAAAGTCGCCGAAGTTCGCTAAGAAATGCTTCGCATTTAATAAATGCGATAGAGCAGAGAATGTAGGTGCCACATGATCGCATTTCTTTGCATCCCCGCTGTACGCTTCCGTGCTGCAATTTACATGCGTGAAGGTGAGTCGTCGCACTGCATATTATTCTTATGTTCGCGCTACATAACATTCGCAGAATACTTGATTGCCAAACAAATTGCTGGGGTTCGATTACTGCTGGGACCTTGATATTTATTGTTTGTATTCGTCGGGTCAACGCTGCTGAGGGCAGTTTTTCTTAACGCTCTTGCATTTAAATTACTAATCTCTGTCCTCGCCGTTCCTGGGTCGATGTAAATTGTCAAACACCTGTGGCGCATACCCGCATACCGCTGCCCGTGGTATACGGGTATGTACCACACGTGTCTGCAGGAAAGGGTTTGACGACGTACACGACAGGATTTTAACGTTATTTATGTCATGACCAGCCAAACATATTCGTCAATACCTCTTACCCTCCCATACAAATTTTGATCTACCCGAAGTTAAGGAGGCGATCACGAGAGCACCGTGACGTAGGTGGCTACATAGATAGATAGATAGATAGATAGATAGATAGATAGATAGATAGATAGATAGATAGATAGATAGATAGATAGATAGATAGATAGATAGATAGAAATGCAAAAGTGCTTATAGTACGCAAAGAAATGCTTCTCATTTAATAATTTGAGAGCGTGTGTTTCAGAAATTACGACGCCAGGTTCTGGATCAGGGCACTTTGACTTTTTAGTGAAATCACAAGGACGATCAATTGTTGTCCGTTGACGACAATCAGATTTCTTGGAACTATAGGAAGCGCAAATAAATCAACACATTCACCAGAGAGGGTACGTAGGACAAGAACATACTCGCAGTGATTGTTCATCACCACAGCCCCCTGAATGCGCTGGAAAAAACTGGACACAAAGTGCATAGGTGGGAGGACAAGAGAATGCTCAGTAACTAGACGTGTGTCAATAAAAGCATTCTCTCTATTGAACAGGCTGTTTTCACTTGCATTATTTTGATAATAAGTGAGATACAAGTGCCAAATGTGCGATCGTGCTGGTATTTTGTCTCGTAATATCGTTAACACGGGATTCACATGTGCAGGCATATCAATCATCTGCTAAATTTGTCATTTGCTTTTTTTTATGTACCGCAGTTGTTCGTTTTCCAGTTTCCCTTTGTAGACCTTTCCATGATTCAGTGGTACTTGGTATGCCACACTGACGGGTCATTTAACGAAGCGCTTGACATGTTTTTTGTTGCAAGGTGCTACTTTCTTTTGTGCCACTGCGGGAGCACTGCACGGACAACATCTTTAAGACTGAAAGCAGAAGTGGTACTGCGTGTATGCGGGTGAACTTCCGCGAGTACAACAGAATGCGAAAATTGAAGCAGAATCACACTGCGTGCTCTGTTCCGCTTTCGCTTCTTTTTTTAAGCTGTTGTGCTTTTGTGGCAGGGGTTTAGCTACTGCGACAATTACACTACAGTAGTGCCCAATAGATGGTTAGGCTTCCGAAATATGCCACTTGAAAAAGAGGGAAAATCACGGAAAGAGCATTTTCGTCCGTAGTGGTGTCAACTTCAAGACTAAAAATTTTTTTTGTGTGTTATTGAGAGTGTTTTTCAGCGTGCTTCGTGAACCACGCGAACAGAAAAAATTCGAACATTTAAAATAATTACTTCAGTTAACTTCCCCTAAATTCTTTACTTCGCATCACCCGAAAACTACATATTCTGAAATTCGGTATCTGCAACAAGAAAATTTAGCTTAGAGAAACAGACTCACTGAAAAATCCAAACTTTACCTTCGAACGGGTATGAGAATATTCGTAGCCGTATCGTACGTCCCAACTGGGGGGCGAAGTCGCATCGCTCGTTACCCTTCAACTCGCTATATAGAACCTGCTTGCGCTTTGAACACGCCTATTTCGAATGAATTATCCTTTTCACAGCTCTCACAACTATTGAAAGTCGGCATGAGTAGCGTTACTCTCCCGGAAGGTCGCGCAGTCCTCGCCATCTTGGAAGCCTGTAATCAAGCTTTGCTGTAGCTATCGCCTCTAGCGATGATACTAGAGCAATTTGCAAACGTCCCTGAAACAGACCGGAAGCTGTCAATCTGACAGGGCGAGCTGCAAAAGAGATTCGTTATGACAACCCGTACAATCATATCGCTCCTACTTCCTTCTACTGTGTTTCTGTATTTTTTTAAGGTGATATTTTGCTGTTCCATGTTTCGATATTTTAGTGTTTTTCCTTATCACGCATTCGTGTGCCCCCCAAGCAATGTAGTTGTTGTAAGTCTGCGCGTCTACATCGACCTTGCGAAAGGAAATAAAGTAAGAGAAGGTTAAAACGCAGGTAGGCTGGTAAAGTGTGGTTGGTTAGGGCAAATAACTGGCCTTGGTGGCCTACGGGCTTGTGTGATAACGAAGGAACGACAACCAGGAAGTAATCAACGTTGTAACGAACACGATTCCATAGTCACTGCCGGAAGTATTGACATTGCGGTGTTAGCTTTCCGGCGTGGAGGGCACAGCTCGAATTTCCGGCTCTGCGAGTTCGGTATAGGAATATTCCGACGCAACATCGTGTGATTGGTTCTTGCTCGACTAGTTAGAAGGTCAGAAGTACGACTTTAGTCGTTGATTCTGACCGTTGCTTGTTGAACCTGATGCATCGTTAGACGTTGTCAAAAAAAGTGTAAGATGTTAGCTTGACCTCTATTAATGCTAGTGGTCAACGTGCAAGCGTGCTTGCCACACTTGTCAAATCGGTGTCGCGGAGATATTCCGTACAAGTAGCACCTCCTAGAGGCAAAGCCGAGAAGGAGGAAGGCCACAACAATACTTCTTTTTGGACGATTCGGTTCATTATGGAGTGCTTGTGAGTACGTGTCGTTTCTCTTGTGAGTGTCTGTTCGGGATAGTACTTCCTTGCCTGATCAAAAAAACGAAGCAGTGATGTGTCGCAGAGGAGGTACCCGTTAACCAAGAACAACTACATGGGCAGGCGGAGAGAACAGTCGCCTCCACGTACAGTGGCTATCATGCTGTTTGATCACACAAGAAAACACGAACACATGCCACCCGATGGCCCAAAACTTTTAATTTTCGAATACTGGGCTCACGGGGTAGTGCATCCACAATTTTTCAGCCATGCTACCACAGGAACGTCTTGAAAGCAAAGAGAAGTGGCATTGGCTTCCTGAAGAACCACTTATCTTGTAGTTGGGCCATCTGGTAATCTGGACGCCGAGCTCCGAGAAAGAAGGACAGAGCAGCGACGCAAGCGTAAGCAGGCCGAGTGCGAATGAACTGACACCGAAGTTGTCACCAAGCACCGGGTCATAAGCTGAACGATGCCGGCGAAAGGCGCCAGACTTCGCATGACCAAGGAGACTCCCGATCAACTTTCTGGTCCGATTCATATAAGGCGGGTGTATTACGCAAGGCAGCGTAGCTTGGAATCTTTTCAGCAGCGTGAAGCCTGATTCGAAGCTCAGCCCAGTCATTGGCGAAACCCATAAGAGCAAGACCAAAAGAGCGCATGGTTTCGTGGAGGAGCCACGACGATGTCTGAGATTTCATACATGACCCATCTGGTCACTTGTGCTCTGTCTGTGGCTTCTGCGTTCAAGTTAGTGTATGTTGCTTCAAACTAGGTGAAATCGCGTGGTCTAGCTTGACATCTCTTACGAGTTCAGGTTTCACAACACTCGCAGATATGTGGAAAGTGTAACGACGGACGAACTTGGCTGTCTGCCAAATCATGCACTTGAAAACGTGACGGACACTTGCCTCACTTTTTTGGAAGGCATCATCATCAGATCATAACTTTCAGCCTACTAGGTCCACTGCAGGACGAACGTCTCTCCCAATGATCTCCAGTTTATTTTATTCTTTGTAACCTTTCTGTGGCTCTTACTGTCCACCTGTTGTCTCTCCTACGCATTACGCGGCCAACCGGGGTACATTTCATTAGCTTGATGTAAACTACAATATCCACTACCCCTTATTGTTCCCAGACTCATTCTGGCGTCCTCCGATTTCTTGACGATACTGCTAACATGTTTTTTTGTTCCATTGCACGTTGCGTGGTCTTTAACTTTTTCCTAGTGAAATTGTTACAATTGTAGTGAGGACGAGAAAGAAGATTCGCTCGGGCGTCTGTTGCTGTGCGCGAGATCTGGGTTCCTGTCGGACCCAGATCAGCGCCTACAGAAATCCATACCGACGCTAGCGGCATCAGACTTGGCGCAGTACTAGCTCAGCGGAAGGACGGCTACGACGAGTACGTCGTCGCGTATGCTAGTCGCACTTTGAAGAAGCCAGAAGCGAACTATTCTGTGACCGAAGAGGAGTGTTTGGCCATAATTTGGGCTCTTGGCAAATTTCGTCCATACCTATATGGTCCTACTTTCGACGTTGTTACCGACCATCACTCCCTTTGCTGGCTTTCTTCGTTGAAAGATCCATCAGGTCGCCTCGGCCGATGGGCTCTTCGCTTACAGGAATATGACATTCGCGTTGTCTACAGATCGGGCAGGAAGCACACTGACGCCGATGCGCTTTCTCGGTCACCGATACCTTCCGATGTAGATTCCCTGTCAACGCTCTTCACATCCATGTCTCCCATCGACGCCACGGACATGCCGGCTGAACAGCGGAAGGATCCCCGGCTATCAACTATGCTCAACTACCTGCAGGATCCATCGGCCTCACCTTCTTCGAGAACATTTCGTCGCCAAGCCGCCCACTTTACTGTGCGCGACAACATCCTTTACCGCAGGAATTATATGCCCGATGGTCGCAAATGGCTGCTAGTGATACCACGGCACATGCGTTCCGACATCTGCGCTTACTTCCATGCTGCTCCTCACCATGGTCACGCCGGCGTTCTGAAAACGTATGCTCGGCTCAGGCAACGTTTCTACTGGCATGGAATGTATCACTTTGTCTGCCAGTACATTCGCTCTTGCACGCTGTGCCAGCGGCGTAAAATTCACCAGCGCCCGTCCGGCCAGTTACAGCCGCTTCCCTGCCCTGCTCGTCCCTTTGATCGCGTTGGCATAGACCTATATGGCCCACTTCCCTGCAGTTCCTTGGGTAACACATGGATAATTGTCGGCGTCGATCATTTGACGCGTTATGCCGAGACTTCAGCGCTACCTGCCGCCACCGCTCGTGAGGTCGCATTATTCATTCTACGGAATTTCGTTCTTCGACATGGAGCACCACGCGAACTGCTCAGCAACAGAGGGCGTGTGTTCCTCTCCGACGTCATCCAAGCCCTTCTCTCTGCATGCAGCATCATTCACCTCAAGTCTACGGCATACCACCCGCAAACGAACGGCTTGACGGAGAGGCTCAACCGCACGCTCGGTGACGTGAGAACTATGTACGTCGCGTCGGATCACAGTAACTGGGATGCTGTTTTACCATTTGTAACTTACGCCTACAAGACTGCCACACAAGCTACCACTGGCTTTTCCCCGTTTTTCCTGTTGTACGGACGAGAGCCCTCTTGTACCATGGACACACTGATTCCATACCGACCCGACGCGTCCGAATGCACGCCGGTGTCTGAAGCGGCGAGATATGCAGAAGACTGTAGGCAGCTCGCTCGTAAACTTACAACCGCCGCTCAAGGTCGCGAAAAACTGCGACATGACAATGACGCGTCTTCACCAGACTTCCCGACTGGTTCTCTCGTTTGGTTGTGGATACCTCCTCACAGCCCTAGCCTTACAAACAAGTTTCTTGCACGTTATGATGGCCCCTACCGCATCAAAGGACGCACGTCTCCTGTCAACTACGTAGTTGAGCCCGTGACGCCGTCCCACGACCTCAGACATCGCGGTCGGGACACGGTTCACGTCAGCAGACTTAAGCCGTACTACGACCCCTTGATACTGCCTACGCCTTGAGACGCCAGGATGGCTTGTCTTCTCTCCCAGGGGCAATTGTAGTGAAGCCGAGAAAGAAGATTCACTCGGGCGTCTGTTGCTGTGCGCGAGATCTGGGTTCCTGTCGGACCAGCGCTACTCTGACTGCGAAGTCGTCACTGCCTTTCTAATAAATCTTCATACGACACAATTCATATTTCAACCCTTTATATTAGAACAGAGAGTGGGCAGTGATTGTATACTGCTCGCCTGAATGACTGCGACATATTTCCTGTCATTATTTGGGTGTCTGCCGAATGCACTCCATCGCATTCTTGTTCTTCGGTGAATTTCCTTTTTTATCATTGGGTACCCTGTTAATAATTGTTCTAGGTATACATATTCTTGTATGTGCTCCGATGTATAGTTTCCAATCATAAACTCCGATCATAACCACTTCAGCACATTCGTTCTTAGTCCTACTTTAATATTTTCTCTATTTATTTACTCATTCATTTCTTGCAAATTCACCATGCCAGCCAACCTGTATATCCGCCTTATGCCTTTTATTCATATGCTTCTTTTATTTCGAACATTCTGTCTTTCTCTCCTCCGCTTTTGCGGTTGAGGGGGGAATGAACAAAGCTACCGATACACACAACATAGGAAGAGAGTTCCTGCCCTAAAAAAGACGATTACCACGTGTCAAAATATTGGCTCCAGGGACACCCCCTATCCAAAGATCTTTTATCTCTTTGGTCTATCTCTTCCCCGGGACCTATGCCTTAAAGGAGTATGGTAGGGTAGATCGACAAAGAATGCAATTTCTTTATTTCCATACTAAAAAAAAATCAGCATTCTGAGGAGCAAAATGGCTCATTGGCGAGCGCGTAGGAGCACTCGAAGCCATTTAGAAATCGCGCCAGAAACCCCCTCATCCTAACGGACGCAAGGGCTTGTTTACATTTAGTCTTCCATGATAGCTTCTGCGTGCATGTATTTTTTATTATAAAAATGGCTAGATTGGTTATATATACTCATTTTATACCATTTTCTTAAGTGTTTATTGTAAATTTTCCCAGCACTAACGCTTTTGTAGCGTAGTCATTGGTTGATGTTGTGAGCACTTTCGACGCGTGTTTTTAAACATAATGGCGTATTTTTCACGACTACTTTTGGATTTTTTTTAATTCATGTACATTTTGTTGAAAAGTATTCGTCCAATTGGGATTAATGTTTTTCATATTATGCATGAATGGCCTTGCAAATAGTCCGAACCTAAAACTTTGAGAAACGCTGGGAGTTATAATTGTGAAAAAAAATTAATAATTAGAAAGCCTCTTGCGACACGTGACATCTGAGGACAATATTTTTTTCTTGCGAGATAAATGTTAAAACCCCCTTTTAGAGCTAGGGGTTGATGACAGTACTCTGTGGAATTAGCATGCCAAATTTCCCGGTCAAACTGTTTTTCATTTCCGAGAAAAGGTACATTTAATTTCCATAGCTCTGCAAAACTGGGTACTTAATTACGAAATCATGACTAAAGCTGCGTGGTCCGAATCGCACACAATGAAGGCCAGAGACATCCTTATTGAGCACTTAAGATTTCACAATAAAATATAACAAAAGTTCCTGAGATTTAAAGCTGTAACTAAGATGACCCGTTTACCCCTACCATACTCCCTTAAAGTACAGTTGTTCATAAATTGATATCTCTTAAGAACTCCACACTTAATGAAGCTCACACTGAGCCGGCCGACTCTCACCATGCTAAAAAATAAACGTTCTGGCTTATATTCTTCGGGCCCGCAGTTTAAGTAGAGAATTATTCCAGATAGTTTCTTTAATTACTTGGCATTAAAAGTAATCATTTTTAGCTGTTCATATTCGATTACTTATGCCTCTTAATAGAGGCACTGCAACATACGACATATTTTCAACCGGACTGAACGTTACTAAGCGTCTGTTGTCTTTAATCCGTTTCATACACCAAGTGCAATGCCATGGAAGTCAGCGAGACTTCTAGCAGTAGGTGCGTTTGCATCAACAGCATCAACAAAAAGTTGAATGAGTTTAACACCCGTAATGCGATTTTTTTTTCGTGTTTAGGCGGACAGATAAATTAAGAGGTTTTGTGCCTAAAAAATAAAGAAGCCCCTTTATGCAGTTCCCAGTACGGTGTTCTGGATCCCTTAGCATTTTTTATCGTTCTTGGGTGTTTCATTTGCAGCCCGCCCCGATGCCTCGGCCCTTGCTCGGCTCGCATGAGCGTTTGCGAGGACAAGAAACGAGCGCGGGACCCGTGAACTTACACATTTACTGACCACACTTTTTGCGTAACTTCCACAGTGTTGCACCTATCGTATTAAACGGAGTAAAAACACAAGCATAGAGAGCTTCAGTTTCAAGAGCTTCACTTGGCAACAGTGTGCCAGAGCTCTAAACAATAATGTTGCAGATTATTCCTGAGAATATTCTGATGACATGAGAACGCGAAAATAGTTCTTTTCGCAAGGTTTTTGTTGAAGAGGAGGGCTGCGAAGTGGTGTGGCCGAGGTATGCTATAAGGAATGAGGCGATGCGACGGGCTTAATTTTTCTATAGGACATTCGGCTGGTAGAGCCTGAATCGTTAGCTCTTGTTGAGTTCGTTGTTCCCGGATCCCGATGGGAATTTTAGCCACACTCTGTTTATTTCTCCATGAACATCAAAATGCCCTTACCGTAGCTTTTCAACTGTTCCGTTGAGGATTCTATCCCGCACGTTAATCTTTCGCCCACTGGTATAAGGATCTGCAATCCCTGATGCTAATTTGCCGCGCAGGTTCGCCTTGTCTGCCTTTTCTCAGCCTGTATTTGGTAACTTGGGTGTCGAGCATACACTTTTAATTCACACTCGTCACCTGAGTCATCCTTGCCAAGGGACCGCCTTGTTAACAAATATTCTGCTGACGTCGACACCATAGGCCCACAATGGTGACATCAGACTCTAAGAAGTTATGCATGATGCTGCGACACTGAGTGCACAGAAGCCGATGGCCAACTGATGCAGTGGCCAATGGCGCACTTTCTTATAGTCGAGAGTTTCAATTCCGCTGCACGAATTATGTTCCCTCCTCCCAATGAGAGGTTGCAAGTTGCTGCGGCAGTTGGCGCCGGCTTTGATCTGTTCCTCGGAGCGGTGTCATGTAATTTCCGGACATATATTGTGTGGACAACCGACGGGTGTGCGCTCTCGCCAACCTAGCCAAGTTGCGCTATCGCGTTCCAACTGTAACACTAGGAAATGATGCGTACATAAACGAGCACCTCGGCAACAGTTATGACAGAACCTCCCAAACGAACGAAAGCTGAGGCAGTGTAATGCCCAATATACTTTTGTTCTTTCTTTGGTTACACTGCAACGCAGTCGAAATAGCGCCGCACTGTTTTCCGTAGAGCCACCAGCTGGCAGGCGGCGGTGAAATGCATTCGCTAAGACAGATGGCTCTGTTCTCGCGTTCGTCCCTGGATATTTTCATTTTTACCGAGAATGCGCCGCGCTATACGGCGAAATGTGCAAAACAGGTAACACGAAACGCAGAAAATAACGCGTGCCAGGCTCGCTGGCGGGCTGTTATGTACGTCGCGCCGACGTTTGCACGCTCGCGTAAACAAATTCGGGAACTACAGCTCGGTACGCTTTACGCGCCATAACCTCCGCTCTACGCGTCCCATTCATCTCTATTAGAGTTGGCGTGTTTTTTCCATAAGCGCCCGCGCGCCTCGGATGCTTCGTCGGCGCGAGAGAACAGCTCGAGCTTCTCACGAGACTTAATGGTGATCTACGAGGTGGCATTAAAACGCGACAGAAAAGGACACGCTGTAAAGAGAGGAGGAAAGCATAAGGAAGAGGCATCTCGAATGTTGCCAGTTCCGGCTCAACCAAATGACGCTAAACAAGTGAAAGCGGCATCGAGTTTCGGGCTACACCACTGAAGCAGCCTCAGCTGCGACTTTTTAGCGGCACTAAGACGACGACACTGAATGTATAAATATTGCCACGCGCGTTTCTTATTTTCATTTTTCTTGTACTCGGTTTTCGCCCACAAAGACTGTGCACATGCTCAGCGCAAACCGCGCCTCATTGTTCTAGAAGCTTCCCGATTATTGTAGATCGTTGTGTTAAGATTGCGCGCAAGACGCGAACACTCGAGCTTATTCCAGAGCTTAAGCGAGAACCAGTGATAAGGCTGGAATATTCGATGCCACGTATAAATGCCGACGCGCTTCACCGCTTGTCAGTTGATCGACGGCCGACGCTCTGTTCGCCGCTATCAGGACCAGCGTGTATTGCTGTAATCTGACCTTCCGTTTACCGGCCACAAGTTCGGCCAAATAAACAGTTTCATCTGGGACATACTGCCTGCTGCCTTCGTCAACGTCACGACCACGTGACAATATGGCACATTTGAGAGAGCATAGCTTCAGGTGTGTCCAGTAACACCTTGAGGCTCTTAGAGCGTGTCATGAGATTCCATATGGACTCTGCTTTAGAGGTCGTCATCTTAGATAGCGTAAAAACTGTGCTGTTGATAGTTAAGCACTCGTGTAGCAAATTATAAATACGTCTGGTAGCTTCTTAAGTGTCCGCAGGTTGCTTCACAGTTTTCACGATATTCTGCAAGGTAGAAGTTTGAAAACTTCTACCCTCATTACTAAAAAACTACAACATACAAAATAAAGCTAAAATGAAGTTTCACTCCTCTGGCAATACTTAGCACGTCGAAGGCTTGACACCATGAAAATGGCGTACTTAAATTGAAAATAAGTTCCGCGAATTAAATTGCCATGTAAGTTCGAAGAAGGGAAACAATGTACTTCAAACGTGAAGGGAAATGAGTGTTTTCCTTCTTCGAACGTGCACATATATCTGCTAGCGGTTAACGATCTGTGCTCGTGGTGGGCAAAAAAAAAAAGAGGGGGGGGGGGGAGGCAAAGATAGCTTCACTCTATGTGGTATAAGACCACAACTTTTCTGACTCTTCTTAAATAGCGAATTGTGTGGCAGATTTTACTAGTGCACAGCGTAGATGTGCTCAACGCTTGACTACTCCACATGCTTCCTTCAAGAAATCCAGGGTGTGCCTCATTATTGTAATTTTATGTGTCGTAGTATACCGGATCGGTAGCTCATTACTCTCCTGAAATCTTAAAGGGACCGTGAGCCACTCCGACTTGAAAGAGGAGAGAGTGGTTTCAGTCTCACCTTTACTACCCTCCCTACAGATACTATATCTTGCTCGCCACTCCACTTATTTCTTCATAAAACACGTGGACAATGTCAGCACGATGCGTTGAGCTTGTCAATATTTTAACGCGATAGCGTTAAAGAGCTCGTTTCGCAGAAATTCCGGCCTCGGCGTCGGCGTCGGTGTCGGCGTCGTTGGTTGTGAGCGAAAAATCATCATCTTGTCCGTGACCGAAAAATCGAGAAAGATGCAAATAAAATAAATAATAAATATTTTCTGGTCCGAGTGAGGATCGAACCCGGGTCGTCTGCGTGGCAAGCAGGTGTTCTGCCACACAGCCATGCCTCTGCTTGGAAATACTGTTAAAATAACTTCCTCTGCTTGGAAATGCAGTGAAAATATCTTCCACGCTTCGCAAACGCAAGCGTCCTTTATATAGGCGTCGCAATATAACATGTAATATCCCAGGAATATTGCGTAGTACAAGCGTACATTGCCATCGGGCGTCAGAATATGTCACTATCATAACAATTTCATAGTTTAAAGCCAGCCACCCATTACAAACGGCACACACCTTACTGCGCGTATTCCCTTAACACCACGTAGTGGGTGCATTGCAAGTTCGAAAACATTTCCCACATTTGCCGCGCATAATTGCTCCTGGTTTAAAGCATACTACCCATTACATAGTATGCACTAAGTGATTGAAGTAGGCACTGGGGACGGGATATCACTATCGCGTTCAACTCTTAAAGGCGAAGCTTAAGGGTCCCCCCAATTTTTTTGAGCATTTTGGCTGCACAATGTCATTTCAGCTTGCCGAAATCGCACAAACAAAGTGAGATCAGTTGATCGCGCACGATAGTCATGCGGGACAAGCCAGAACGGGCATGCGACTGCATGGTAAAGCATAGGAGAGAATCAACAATCAATGTCCCTCATGTACACATCAATCAAAAGATAATCACTTGGTGACGTCATGAACAGACCGGTTGCGTCACAGATTGTGCGGGAAAACACGGGAAATGTCAGGAGAGCGACGAGTTCGTTCTTTATTTTTTTCAGGGGTTGTTTAAAGGCCCTTTAAACTTCATTGAGACATTGTGTGTTTATAAAGAGGAATTTTGATATAGAGGCTTGAGAGTTCGCCCTGTTTGATGCCATGTTTTAAACTCCGCTTGCAGCGCAAGGTTACACGTGTACGAGTACAGCCCGAGTATTCGTGACTTCTTAACTATGACGCTTGCTTTCAGCGCACTTCTTGGGCACACAACAAAACATTCGGCAGATTCCACAGCTTGTGGGAATCGATTTCAAGCGAAGTAGTCGGCAAGTAATTGTATATTCATTCATTCACAAAACTTTATTAGAGTCCCTGAAGCCCGGTCTTTTCAGACCGAGGCGGGTCGCGTCCACGTTAGTACCGTCAGGCCGAGCCTTATGGCGTCATCGTGGACCTTCTGATGCTGCATTATTATTTTTTTTGGCTTTGAGCCAGGCGTTACAAGGTGGATCGACGTGTTTTTGCAAGTGTGGTAGCTGTGCACACATCTTGGGCTCACTAGCAACGTCAAATACGGTGTTGTTTAAAAATTGACTTATGGTCTGACCTATCGTCAGAACTCACGTTAGAGCATTAAGGACTTTATTATTGAAACGAAGCTGTGCGCTATAAGCGTGGTTGAAATAGTGCTGGAATTACACTTTTGGGGTTCGGTTAATGAAAGTTAAGTCTTCGGCTGTAATCAGCGACCACCTAATATAACGATTTGACGAGCCACGACTAGTCTACAAACGACTTCTTCTAGGTCTAGCTGGTTTTCCGACATCGAGCTACCGCTTCCACTCATTATCGGTCGTTGGTTCAAATAAATATTTCACAAGACGTCAGCCCGCACTACTGATTGTAGCAGTGTTCGTTTATCGCATCAGGCAGTGATTTATCACATATTCACAGAAACGCAATCATACGTCTAAGGAATTCCGGTTGCTGAGCACCGTCCTATCCTCTAAATATAGCTATAAAAAGGAACAAAGTAGCAAGCCTGCAACGGGACGTGAACGAACTGAATCTATCAAAGTCATATGGGGGGCATACAAAAAAAAAACAACAAAAAAAAACAAGGTGCCCTTCTCCCTGCATTAAGGATGGGAAAATTCCATTAACGTTTGACTGATCACGCTGCCCTATAAGACTTTGCAAAGACGTACGATGGCAGGTCGCTGGAGGCGTGCTCCCTGCTTCGCAGAGCGTGAGAGGAAAACCTGGCGGATGTATCAGGTAGGTGGGAATTTTATCGATCGAGTATAAACTGTAGGCTCATAAATGCATGTATTGCCCGCTACAACCTTAACTTACTCCACGGAGAAACTTTCTGCTGGGTTTCTTCTGGAGACGGCATGATTCAAATCGAATTATCATGTGCAGCCTAGCCTTCCGCGCTGCATGGATTCTCTTTTTCTTGCTTGTAATAACATTGAATGGCGCCACATTTATATATATATATATATATATATATATATATATATATATATATATATATATATATATATATATATATATATATATATATATATATATATATATATATTGTTACGGAGGTTTATTGAGGATTCTGCGATAGCGACAATGGTAGCAGGAGCCGGCAATGCGTAGCCATAGCGCGAACTGTCGGTGTGTCGAGCTGATGGCGATGGGTCTTCGCGCTTGCCGATCCTCTTCCTGAAAATCACTCCCGCTCATTAATATGTTTCGTCACTTAATACCGGCAAAATTGAGAAAAATTCTGCTGCTATGGGTACCAGGCCACCGCGGAATATATCTGAATGAGATGGTAGACTCATTAGCCCCAGTATCTCTAAGCGGACCCATTACAACAATTATACCCGATATGGCTTATGTGACAGCAATAAGATTTCGAAATGCGTGTCTGCATAATGAAATAGGCAAATTTTCATTGGATCAATTCAGCGACTTCGCACATCTAAGACTTTGCTGGAATAAGCAGTGGCGTGTATCACGGCAATTAGAAGTTACTTTCACCAGACTACGCTGCAGAATTCCGAAATTGAATTATTACTTACCTAAAAGTGGACTCAGCGCCTCACCGTTATGTCAGTTTTGCTTCGAAATAAAGCCAATAGAGCATTTCTTTTTATTCTGTCACCGGTATTCTAAACAGAGAAAAAGATACCGCATCGCTCCCCTTCAAAACTTAGGAATTCAAATCAATTTTGCGCTAATTTTATCATTTGGTGGCATTACATTAGGTTATAGCCACAGGTAGGTCTACTCTGCGGTGTTTGATTACATACATGAAACAAAATGATTACCATTTTGTATATTGGCTTATTTTCATCATTAATTACAACCAGTTGTTACATCCGTCAAACATACCATCTGATAGTCTGACTGTTTGCTCTATAGAATTTTCATTTATTAGCTATGTTTTTTTTCCATTTTTAGTCTAAAGTTACACCGTTTGTTTGCAGTTTCATAGGTACACAACTCAAAGATCCTGCCGCCCGGTTCTTGGCCCATCCCCCTATGTGAGTGAGCGCCATCAGCAAGAGGTCATCATCATCAGCATAATGAGGTAGCCATCCTGGCGACCTAGAGAGAGGTCAGATGATCATGATATGGCTTGAGATTATCAATTTGGACTGCCTCTCGCCCGCGACGACGGAGATCGGAAGACGGCGTAACGGGTTCGGCCACATAATTAACAGGGGAATAAGAGCAGCTACAAGGGCTAGTTGGTGTTGCATCTTGGATAATTGCGCTTTTTATCGTACGGGGACGGACTGAATAAACCCCAATGACAGAGCGCAGTGTGTTCTGTGTTTGTTCTGTGTTCTGCGCTCGGTTCTGTGTTCTGCGCTCTGTGTTTGTGGTTTATTCAGTCCGTCCCCGTACGATAAAAAGCGCAATTATCCAAGATGTAACAGGGGGAAGTTTGCGCACCACGCGGTTGAGTTCATGGTACTTTGGAAGGAACTTAGATGAGAGCCCGGGAGCAGCAACTGGAGGTACCCAAAGCCACACGAGGGAGTCGATGGGGAAAAGGGTCCAGAGGTGTCTTGGAGTCATGGCGCTGTTTTTCGCGAAAGTGTTCATCATAGGTGAAAGATCGGGCCAGTTTTCGGCATTTCTCGGCGTGCTGAGTGACCTCAGACACAGGTAGATGGTCGGCAGGGTCCGGGTGGTACGGCAGAATCGTATCAATGGTGCTGTAGGATTCGCGGCCATGAAGCAAAAATAATGGTGACAATCCGGTAGTGGCTTGGGAGGCGGTGTTGTACGCGTTTGTGACAAACGGAAGTGCAACATCCCAATCGCAATGGTCTGACTCAACGTACATAGACAACATGTCACCATGAGTCCGGTTAAATTGTTCAGTTAAGCCATTGGTCTGGGGGTGATAAGCGTTAGTGGTGTGGTGAACAATTTGGCATTCAGGTAGGAGTGATTGCAGCACGTCCGAGAGGATTAGACGTCCCCGATCACTCAGCAGTTCACGAGGTGCGCCATGGCGAAGAATGAAGGCGTGTAGAATAAACAAGGCTACTTCTTTCGCTGTTGCCGCAGGTAAGTTGGTGGTATAAGCACAGCGTTTCAAATCATCCAAGGCAACGACAATCTATCAGTTTCCAGCGCCAGTGCATGGAAGAGGCACGTATAAACCAATGCCGACACGGTGATACGGGTGTGCTGGGCAGGGAAGTGGCTGGAGAGGCGCTGCGGAGAGGTGCGAGACCGGTTTGCGTCGTTAGCAGGCGATGCAAGAGCGGACGTATTTGCAGACGAAGTTGTGCATGCCACGCCAATAATATTGTCGACTGAGCCGCATGTACATCTTGGACACTCCACCATGACCACACTGTGGGTCATTGTGAAAAGGGGAGCACAATCCTTGACGAAGATGGCGGGGTACGACTAGTTACCAAGTGCAGCCGTCGTGGTGGTAGTTGCGGCGGCATAAAAGTCCGTCGCGGATAGCGAAATGCTGTGCCTGGTGTCGCAGCGTGCGAGGTGCCGACGCGGTCGAAGGGCTTGACAAAAAGTCTAAAATGGTGGCGATCCATAGGTCGTTTCGTTGTTCCGAGGCCATGTCCAGGATATCAAGCGGCGAGATATCATGATCGCGAGTAGAAGTGCTGGCGTCTGAGATGCGAGGAAAACGAGATAGGGCGACAGCATCAGAGTGTCGGCGACCATAGCGTGAACTGTCCGTGTGTCCAGCCGATGGCGATGGGCCTACGTGCGTGCCGATCTTCATATATATATATGCCGTTCTATATATATATATATATATATATATATATATATATATATATATATATATAGTTCTATATATAAGTTCTACGCCTCAATATATATATATGTGTGTGTGTGTGTGTGTGTGTGTGTGTGTGTGTGTGTGTGTGTGTGTGTGTGTGTGTGTGTGTGTGTGTGTGTGTGTGTGTGTGTGTGTGTGTTTGTGTTTGTGCAGCGCATGGGAATGTGAAAAAAAGGTAGAAGCAGAGTTAGCCTAAATGCATTAATTTATTGATTTATTTTTACTGTAACATTCAGGGCTTTGCGGCATTGAAGAGGGGATATGGAAATAAGAAATACAATGCTGTTTTCATGAAGTCTACTTTATAGAAAACAGAATGCAGAGCGAAGCATACAAAATAATATAAACAAGTGTACGTGTCCTAAGATCATCGTCAACGTGCTGCATATATCTACTGAAGGAACAAGGCATCCCCCCGATAATCTTTAATTCGCTCTAATTTGTGAGAGTCGATTTAGTTTCATGCCTGCCAACTTCTAAATTTCATAAACTAACCTTCCTCTGCCCTCTTCGGCCGCGTTTCCCGTACATTGGTACACATTGCGTTGCTTTGACTGAGAGCCAGTTGTCTGTCCTACAGTTAACTTGGCTGGCACATCTCCTACTTTTGCTTAACGCTTAATGCCAACTACAATGTGTGCTGCCCCTGCTTGCACTCTGACCCATTTATGTTCTTTCTTTTTTAAATATTGAGCCTCTCATTTTCCACTATATTGCAGGCTGCGTGGTCCTTACCTTTTTGTCAAATGTCTTTCACATCGTCCAAGTATGAGTGCTTTTATGTTCACTACTTCTAATGTGCAGCTATTTTAAAGTTTTCACTCTAGGGACAGCAATAACTCGCCAATGATGGTTTAGAAATGCTTTCCGTACACCGCAAAGCGTCTTCTTGGCCTTTGGTGAATTTTCTTTTTGAAAAATAGGACCCACGAAAATAATTGAATATGAATATATTTCAACATATTCTAAAGGCTGGTTGCTAATTGTGATTTCTTGTTCGGT
The DNA here is from genome assembly GCA_030522465.1 of Rhipicephalus appendiculatus. Lineage (NCBI taxonomy): Eukaryota > Metazoa > Arthropoda > Arachnida > Ixodida > Ixodidae > Rhipicephalus > Rhipicephalus appendiculatus. Next base: position 478,476 of record JALIZH010032966.1, read on the forward strand.
ATCTAGGTGATTGAGGTATAACATGTTATAGGTGATACAGGTCATTGCGCTAACATGCATTTACAGTAAAAAAGAAAGAAAAAACAATCTTGAAAAAACGTGGTACATGGAAGAAGTTCTAGACATCATTTTCTGGTATATAGGTTGCGGAAAATCCTAGTCCTGTTGCTACAAAAATCTTAGTTTAATGGTCAAATCTTTTCGGAATAAAATTAGGTCTGAGGCAGGCTGACAGATTGACTATCACCTTGTTCCATAGCCTGCATCGCTTAATATCTGCGGACTTTCCGCAATTTTCCTAAAGTTATGTGAGAAAGCATATTGGTATCCAGTAACCATCTTATCTGCTAACATACGAGGGATTGAAAGAGCATTCGCAGTTTATCTTTAGTTGTTCATGAGTTTTTTTAGGGCGAAAGCCTCAGACACCTAATCAAACGCAAAAATTCATCTTCGGTGTCCCTTAGAGTCGGTGTCAACACGATAGATGCAAAAATGATCGTCACGTGATGACGTCATCAGATGATGACGTCAAAAGTCACCCAAATTTGTAACGTCATTGTGACTTCATTATGACACCACATAGCGTGGCGTCAAACGACGAGGTCGTCGCACAACATGGTTGCTTGATAAAAGGTGGGGTGATCACGGAGGCAGTGTGAAACGAGTTAAGGTGCACAACGCTTGCAATGGCTCCGATACTGGAGGCGATGGGAAAACTGAGTTAGGTGCCGAAATGTTGCAGACGGGGCGGGGCAAAGTCAGCACATTGACATAGGAGAAAAAGAAGATGGCTTTCACCTCCGAGTGACGAAGATGGTTTTCACCTCTTAGACGAAGCATAATGGACCCTTGTCAGTTTTCTTTTTTCTTCCAGACGCTGTGAAGACATTAATTAGAATGATTAATTCTGCCACACAATTTCCACTACTGAGAAGTCATCGCGGGTGAAGGCACTGCTAAAGTTTTTTGAAGACCAGAGACTACAAGAGGCAGTTATAGACCACTAATGATGCCGTGACTGTGAGGACTGGATGCTAGGAATGCTCGCGTCTACGGGACTGGGTCATTGCGTTTGCGCTCCACGCTTTCTTCTCTGTCTCTACGTCTGCACACCTCTTTCATCCACCCCCTATTTTTACCCAGAGTACGGTAGCACACAAATTATTCTGGATTGGTGACCATCCTGCCTTTCCTTTCCCTCCTGTTCCGTCCTTCCCAAAAGTGGCCTAATGTGGTCGTTAACGGCATTTCAATCATGAGTTACTGTTCCGGACAGGAAAGAAAACATAACCTCCCCAGATCTGTCGTGCAAGTGAAGGGCACCTACCACAGTAGACCTTAAATGAATCTGGCAACAAAACATAAACAAGCACACCAGTGGGCCGAAGAACGAATGGAACGACCAAATTTTTTTTTGTTTTCACTGCGCATCTTCGCCCTATAACTACCCTGGAAAACGGACGGTGGCTCTTCTCTTGACACCACCGTCGTAACGAGGGCAAATCTGTTGTCAGGGTTAGTTCGCCCAGTGCCCTGAAGACAAAAAACAGTTCCCGGGTCTCTACGGAAAGTCCAGGCTTTTGTAGCAAGCAAGATGAGCGTGGCCATACTTGAGCCATGTGATGTGGAGTCGTCTAGGAACCTTTTGACGAGATCAGTTTCTGGCGGCTGGGTTTCCAACTTTGTCGCTTGTGGACATTACGTTTAATCACTGAACTCACTACTCCTATCTAGCAATGTGCGCGTTTCCATTCAAGGATTCATTGTAATGTCAAAATTTCGAGCCTTTCTGATCTGTTCGGTTGCTTTTATTGACGGGGAAGGTAATCTTGTGCGCTAACTTGCGACAATGTAATCAAATATTTTAACGTAATATTGTCCAGGTTACAGTGGTTCGCTATAACGTGGATAATATTACGTGCACTATACAATTCACTCGACGTGAAATTATTATTTTACGAGTGATAGACTGAAATAATACTACTTCGTAGCGATAAGTTGAAGCCTAGATATCATGCTAAGAAGGCTCGGAAAACTGGAAATAGCGTACTGGAGCCAAAATATGTAGGCTGAAAAAAATGTTGCATAATTTTCAAGAGGGTTAATGTAATCAACGTGCAGCGCAGTGCTGCCCGGTTACGAGTGCAGTTGGAGTATTCGTGACTTCTTAACTACGACCATTTCTTCCATCATGCTTCTTAGACACGCTACGAAAAATTCGTCAGATCTCACAACTTGTGGGAATCGGTTTCATGCGAAGTAGTCGGCAGGTAATTTTCTATGCTGCATTTTTTTTATTGCATTGCTTTAACTAAGAGCCGGTTGTCTGTCCTAGAGTTGGTTTGGCCAGCCCATATCCGATTTTCCCTTAGTGCCAACCATAATGTGTTCTGCCCCTGCTTGTACTCTGATCGGATCTTTCTTCCCATTTTTTTAATACCGAGCCTACCATTTCCAGTTCTATGGCAGGCTGCTTGGTCCTAACCTTTTTGTTAAATTCCATTATTATTTTCCAAGGTTTGATTCCTTTATGTTACTACTTCTCGATGAACAGCAATAACTCGCCAATCATGGTTTGGAAATGCTTTCCGTACGCCCCCCAGTGCGTTGCTAGTCTGGTGAATTTTCTTTTTTGAGTAGAACGCACGCAAATATTTTGATATAAATACAATTAAACAGATTCTAAAGGCTGGTTGCTAAACGTGATTTCTTATTGCGTATCCGGGGTGATTGAGTCTGGATAATACGTCATAGGTAATACAGGGGATTACGCTAACATGCATGTCTACCAAAATAGAAAAAAAAATGTAGGAAGAACGTTGTACATGGGAAGAAGTGCAAGACATCATTTTCTGGAATATAGGTTACAAAAATGGTTGTTCTGTTGCCGGTAAACAGCACACAATTTCCAAAACACTTCGCACAATAGACAAATCAAGGGTTCGCAGATTGACTATCAGCTTGTCCTGTAGGTGTGTGCTTTCAACAAAAGTCCACAGGCTTCGTATCTAAATGTCCGCAGACTTTCTACATATTTCCCAAAGTTTTCTAAGAAAACCTATTTGTATCCGGTAACCTGTCTTCGGTAAAATGCGAAGGATTGGTTGAGCATTGGCAGTTTATCTTTAATTGTTCAAGAGTTTTTTTAGGCGAAAGCCTCACATGCCAAATCAAACGCGAAAATTGACCTTCGGTGTCTCTGAGGGTCGGCGTCAACACGATTGATGCAAAAATGATCGTCGCGTGATGACGTCATCATATGATGACGTCTTAAGTCGCCAAATTTGTGACGTCAGTTGTGACTTCATTCTGACATCACATAGCGTGGCGTCACGCGACGACGTCGTCGTACGACACGGTTACTTGATAAAAGGTGGGGCAGTCACGGAGGCAGTGCAAAACCAGTTGATGTGCACAGCGCTTGCAATGGCTCCGATACTGGAGGCGATGGAAAACTGAGTTAGGTGCCGAAATGTTGCAGACGGGGCGGGGGAAAGTCAGCATATCGATATAGGAGAAAAAAAAAGATGGATTTCGCTTCCGAGTCGTCTTAGACGAAGCATAACGGACCCTTGTCAGTTTTTTTTCTTGTAGACGCTGTGAAGACACGTACTTATTGTGCCCCACACACTTTCTCACTACTGAGAAGTCATCGCGGACAAAGGCATTGCTAAAGTTTTTGATGACGAGAGACTACAAGAGGCTGTTATAGACCACTCATGTTGCCGTGACTGTGAGGATTGGATGTAAGGAACGCTGGCATCAACAGGACTGGGTCATTGTGTTTGTTATCCACCCTGTCTCTTTTTCCAGCTCTTTACGTCTGTACACTTCTTTCATGTACCCGGCCTTTTTACCCAGTTACCCAGAGTACGGTAGCACCTAAATTATTCTCGATTGGTGACCTTCCCCAACCTTCGTTTCCTGTTGTTCCTTTCTTCCTCCAAGTGGCCTAATTTGGTCGTTAAGGGCTTTCAATCATATGGTTACTGTTCAAGACAGAAAAGAAAACAGCACCTGACATCCCCAGATCAGTTGTGTAAGTTAAGGGCACCTGCCAGAGCCGACCTTAAGTGAATCTTGCAACAAAACAAAAACGAGCACACGAGCGAGCGAGAAACGAATGGAAAGAACTTTTTTTCTTTTTTTTTTCCTTTTTATTTCTTTTTGCAGTACGCAACTTCGCGCTATAACTACCCTGGAAAACGGACGGTGGCTCTTTTGTTGCCACCACCGTTGTAACGAGGAAACATCTGTTGTCAGGTATAGTTCGCACAATTCCCAGAAGGCTCAGAGCAGCTCCGGGTCTCTACGGAAGTCCCAGGCTTTGTAGGAAGCAAGAGGAGCATAGCCATATTGAGCCAAGTGACGTGGAGTGGTCTTAGAACGTTCTGATGAGGTCTGTTTCCGACTGTTTGTTCCAAACTTTGTCGCTGGTGGATATTACGATTAACTTCAGTGCTCGTATTACGATGTGCTCAGTGCTCGTATCGATCCTCAATTCAAGGATTCATTGTAATGTCGAAATTTCGAGCGTTTCTTCAAGGTTCTTTTTCTTTTCTTGATGGGAAAGTACTTTTGTACGCTACGTTGCGACAATGTAATAAAATATTTTTGACGAAATAATGTCTAGGTTATAGTGGTGTGCTATCACCTGGACAATATTACGTGCACTAAACAATTCACTCGACTTCAATTTATTATTTCACGATTGATAGACTGGAATAATACTACTTCGCAGCGATAAGGTGAAGTCTAGATATTTTCCTAAGAAGGCTCGGAAAACGGGGAATATCACACTGGACCCAAAATATGTAGATTAAAAGAAATGTTGCACAATTTTTAATCGGGTTAATGTAATCAACGTTGCCGTGCTCGCATACAGTATAACTAAAATACGAGTCATTGAAGCGTACATCACCCCACTTACATGTTACACATACACGATGTTACTTATCGCGAGTGTTGTGAATGCACTGCTGCCTTCGTCACTTCTGAATCTGCTACTATACAAATGGAAGGAGCGAAAATGTTTGAGCGCGCCTAATGCTGCGGCTGCTCCAAGCCTCAAGGAAATCGTCGCCTTAGTAGGACGACGACGAGAACAACTTCTTGATATATACTGAGTATGTGCAGCGCAAGGAAACGAAGACAACAGAAGACACATGAACGACATAGACTGTGTCTATGTCGTGTCTTCTGTTGTCTTCGTTTCCTTGCGCTGCACATACTCAGTATATATCAAGCCATGTACCAACTAGCCCACCAACGTATCCTTCTAGAACAACTTCTTAGCCATCGGCGAGATTCGCGAAGTGAATCGAGCTTTTCCTACTGCTTTTTTACACTTCTCCCGTCTCCACCGCCAATCGCCGCATTAGATAAGCAGCGTAGTTTCACAGTCGGGGAAACAAGTACTGTCAGCGCTCAACAGAGCAGACGAAACAGCTTCCCTGACAATATCACAGAAGCGGGCCAGTGACGCCACTGGTGTTAGCGGTCACCTGATAGTATTTGTTCAACAAGTAGGCCAACTACGTCACGGGACCACTGAGTGCTCTTCGAAATCGAAACTACCCCCGGTCGTAACGTACGAGCATATAATTAAACCGGATGCAAGAGGCAGCGCTGCGAAGTTCTAAACAAGGAAAACAGGGACGGCACAGACGAAGCCCATCTAACAACTGAATTAATGAAACGAAAAACTAATAAAGGGGGGGGGGGGGGGTCGAAACATTTCGTTTTATTAAACCATTTGTTAGATGTGCTTCTTATGTGCCGTCCCTGTTTTCAGTGTTTTCAACTTCGCAGCGCTGCCTCTTGCATCCAGTGTGTTCCAACGTTCCAACAAGCCCCCCACTCAAGCGCTCCTGAATATAACTAAACATTCGTCGCGCGCGGGGGGCAAATTAGTTTTGCGACCTCTATTAACGAGTCAGTAGCCAGTGATTAAGAGCAAAAAAACAGAGTTCAGAAACTGTCTGTCACCAATATTTTAAAGGCTCTACACGCCATTTATCGTATTAATGAAAATAATGAAATTTCACGTACCTGCCTACTGATTGTAACTCACTATTTTTAAGTTAATATTTTTTACTCTACCGCTATATGCCATTCTACACCTCACTAGGGGGGGACGCGCATGCGCAGGGGGGGTTTGGACGCCGCAGCAAGGGATGCCCAGAGGAGAGAGGGGGGGGAGCGTAGGAGGGGAGAGAGGGAGGGGACGCGCATGCGCAGTGAGAGTGTGGTCGCCGCGGCGAGGTATGCCTAGGGGAGAAGAGGTTTTTTATCTTTATTTTTTTTAAAGGGTTTGCGCATGCGCAGTAAGGGTGGTCAGGCCGCACACCACCACCACCACCACCGGATTGAACTTCGCCTTAAGCTGCTTCGCATCTAAAAGGTAGACTGACCGGTCGCGGCTTTAGTACATGTTTTTATTCTGACATATCCTCTTGTTTTTGAGGTGTTTACGTGGTGGCGTAGCTTCTATGTCATTCTCATTCTTGCATGCTTTCTCGTGGGCGTACGTGTGAAGGAGTCGTATATTTATGTAAATAATTAAAAGTCAAATATTGGGACGAAAAGTGAGACGCATCCAAAAGATTGGCTGTTGCCGGCGCGGAACACGAGAAAATACTCAAGAACATGTAGAAAAACCATGCGTAGATGTGAAGCAGCGGGCGCTAACGCTTACATTGGCGGTGGCGTTGACGCTGGTGCTCATCGCAGCGTTGCGCAGGACAGAAAACTGGGGAGGCGCAAAGCACGCAGTGATGGAGTGGTGTTTCCTACTGGAACATGCCAATCGCTGCTAATGGGCAATGAGAGACAGAAGACTCCGACTGGACACAGAGACCCCCTAGTCCGCTTTTAGTTAACGCGCACGCTGCGAATTTTTATTGTTCAACAACGCACAGGAGAAATCTCCCACCGGCACCACCTTGGAGGTCAAGATCCATTGCCATATATACGGGGTGGCCAGTGAACGGTTGTGCAGCGCGAGCAGTCGGTTCTTTCAACCAAGGAACTCGCTAGCAGACGCTGCCTGCGTCGGCGTCGCGAGGCGAGAGAGGGGGGGGGGAGCATAGGAGAGGGGAGAGAGGGGGGGGACGCGCATGCGCAGTGTGTGGACGCCGCGGGCAGGGGATGCCTAGAGGAGAGAGGGGGAGCGTAGGAGAGGAGAGTGAGGGGGGGACGCGCATGCGCAGTGGGAGTATGGACGCCGCGGGCAGGGATGCCTAGAGAGAGGGGGGGAACGTAGGAGGGGAGAGAGGAGGGGAGGCGCATGCGCAGTGAGGGTGTGGTTGCCGTGGGGAGGGATGCCTAGAGGTGAGAGAGGGGGAGAGGAGGTTTTTTTATTTTTATTTTTTTTTGAAAGGTTTGCGCATGCGCAGTAAGGGTGGTCACGCCGGCACACCACCACCACCACCACCACCACCACCGGATTAAGCTTCGCCATAAGATGCTTCACATCTAAAAGGAACCTGATTGCGTTATTCGTGCTGTGCAACCCTCTCGAAATCCGCTTCCCTCTGCGTAACTGGATGATTGTGGCATATACGAAGACCGAAAACACGCCATGTCTTTGAGGCTGATAGGTCGTATGCGACGGCGTCTATAGATCTTTGCTTATCTCTTGGCGCCCCAGCCACATTTGATGCGCCTCCGTTTACTATGACGGGTACCACTGGTCATAGGAAGGAACCAAAATGAAGACATATATGCGTACACCGCTAACCGAATCTGTCGACTTAACGCAAAGCCCAGAGCAAACCTTATCCTATGACATTACGCGCGCCGTGGCAGGCGAACGGCGCCTTTCATAGTGGCATCGAATCATTGCCAGCTATCCACCAATAGGCGCGAATGATCAGTTTTGCTCCTGGCTGTTAATGCATCCAGCAAAGCGAGCACTGCTCAGTCTGTGGTTGGGCCTTCGTTATTTATCATCCGGCAATTCTGATGGTTAAGTTCTGGCGAGGCTATACTATAGCAGTGTCAGGGGCTTCCGGAAAAAAAGGCTGCGTATTCTGAAATGGCTAAATAACTTTCATGTTTGCGCGCATTACGCTGATTCGCGTTGCAGCCATCTGTACGGAGCAGATTACATGCATGAAGTTTTTATTAGTTTACGATGAAGGACTACTGATAACCACGGGTCTGTTCCTTGGGAAAAACTAAAAGTTCAATCTGAATGAAGTAGACGAAGCTTAACGCGTCCTCCTTAACAATATATGGGAAGCATTTTAATCGTATGTGATTTTTGAAACTTTGCTGGGTCTTATTTTTTTTTATTCGTTCTATGCATACACTCTTGATAGCTACTTGAAAAAATCAAATGTGACAACCTCGCCCTTTGATGCAATGTGTGCGCCCCCGTAACCGATGACAGTTATCAATGAAAGCATGGGAGATAGAAACCACTGTCACGTTTTCGAAAAGCGTAAACTCAACTAAAGGATCAAGTAAACGTACAATAGCAAATCCTTCTTGCTAGTTTTTTAGATACCTTTGCGCAAGACGGCCTCTTTGTTGCCGCAAGCTTCGGGGTGGCACTTCACTCTTCCCTGTTCTTGTGACAGCACTCGGAGAAAGTGACGCAACACGAGATACTGGGTTCCTGCAGATACAAGTTTCAGAGAACAGACACTGATGGATTGTTCGGAGATTCTGCTTTGCGGAGACATGTGTACATCATGAGGCCCTAATCCATCCACTCAAGGTTGTTATTTTTAATGCCTGTTGTTATGACATCCTTCCGCTGTTGCCTTTCTCAGCGCCCGCTTTGTGTTTCTTGAGAACATTCTGGCACTGGAGATGTTATAATATATTCTTTGCCATTTTTCGTTTTCTTTTCAGCAGAATGTCAACGGAATCCTTTGTCCGTCGGTTAGTGCAAATTAATTGGTGACAGCCTCGAGGCGTTCACATAAATGCTGATCAATAACTGACTTAAGCTAAAATATTACATTCTCCGCGGTTATGGCGGTATGCAAAATACCTCTTCGTGTAAACTAAAGTCCCTTATGAACCAAATGAAGCCTGCTTTTACGATCTACGAGAAGCCTTCGTTGTATGCACTTCAATTTGTGCTGTTCATCATCTGTTGTCTTACTCAAGTACAGTGAAGTTTGATGCAGCAATGCACCCACATGCAAACTCTCTTTCTACTTTCTTGCTATATTTTACTCTCAACAGTGCACTATGATTCACCCGAATGGCCAATAGAAAAAAAAAGGTGGATACGTTCAAAACCTAATAACGCAGCTTATCTGCGTGGCCATGTAGGTCATGTCGTACATGGCATGCATGTCAAGATTTTCATGTTACCGCCTCTCATTTAGGTTCGTCATACAGAAGTGTCTGGTCGTACCAATTTTGGTTTATATTCATTTAACTAAACGGCCGTGGGCATCTCGATGTCACGTCATTCAAATCATGCTCTCCGTGGGAAATGCGAGTCATGATTTGCATGTTAGGACCTGTTGCATATGTTCGTCAAACAATCATGTCATACGGTAACAATTTTGTAATATATCCAGTGAACAAAACAGTCGCCGGAGGACTAAGACAATGGCATGTAAATCATGCCTTTCTATGACATGAATATCATGATTTTCATGTTATGGCCTGTCATTTACGTTTGTCATACAGTCACATCATATCAAAGCAATTTTGGTGTACATCCCATTAGCGAAACGGCCAGAAGAGCCCAAACACGTAGGCGACTAGATAGATAGATAGATAGATAGATAGATAGATAGATAGATAGATAGATAGATAGATAGATAGATAGATAGATAGATAGATAGATAGATAGATAGATAGATAGATAGATAGATAGATAGATAGATAGATAGATAGATAGATAGATAGATAGATAGATAGATAGATAGATAGATAGATAGATAGATAGATAGATAGATAGATAGATAGATAGATAGATAGATAGATAGATAGATAGATAGATAGATAGATAGATAGATATGCAGGCAGGCAGGCAGGCTCGATAAAGGAATTTTGCTGTCTTGAGATGCACTCGTGGGTTTTGCTGCTCGGCGCATTAAGTGCATCCACGAGCCATCTGTCGTTCCGTTCGCTTGATGCACCATGTCCTCCGTTCTGCATCGGCCATTTCTATATATCCAATATGTAACTGCGCAAAAAGGGACGCGAACACAAAACGAGAGAAAAGCACAAACAGGCGCAGACTATCAAATAAAGCTTTATTGCAAAGAAAAGGCAATATAAAGGTCTGGAAAAAGCAAGAGAGGGCAAAGGCGGAGGAGAAAAAAAGGCAAGAAGGGACCCATATCAACAAAAACCCAGGCCACATCAACCATAGCACGCCCGTCATACGAGACGAAGATAACTCAGCTCTTTTTCATGCAAAGCAACAGAGGGGACAATGACGCAAGGCTACGATTCCTTGTGTATGTGCGCAGCCTAAACAGGTTCAGGCGCTTTTTGATTTTTATGGCAGAACAACACAGAAGTGTCGCTAAAGAGCGGTGTGCAGACACATTTCTTTCAGTGCGCTGCTGAATGAAGGCCAGAGTGGCCTTTCAGAGATTTATAGTGTTCTCTAAGTCTAACATTTAGACAACGTCCCGTTTGGCCCACATATATACGACAACGTCCCAAACGGGACGTTTTCTAAATGTTAGAGTTCTAAATGTCCGGCCTCTGCAGACTTGCTGTTACTGCGACACGTTTAAGTGGGCCGCCGGCACAGTCGCATGCGCTTTTGCCACGTGAAGTGGCAAAGAAGTTCTACTCTGCTGTTAGATTGTGGTCCTCCTCGTGGTAGTAAATGTTCAAGAAGCTCTTTTTGTTTTAATTGTGCAATCATTTAAGAACCCGGCTTGTCGTCTATCCACTGTTTCATGTCGCCTGGTGACGTAGCAGTCAATAACGGCCTAAAACAAGACTAGCAATGCTCAATACCAATGAAAATTATCTAACAAGGTCTAAAACTATATAAACTAAAGAAATAATCAATAATCGATCGCAATTTACCAAAAACTACGGAAAACGCTTCCGTTTGCCAGCGCCTACCAGCGAAATTTGGTTGTGGACATCAAAAACTATTTTGTCGCTTTAAACAAAATTTAGAACAACAAAAATTTCCACATCACAAGAGAAGACGTTGGAGCATATAATGAACTCCTTCATATATTTCTAGCGCGATGGCATTTGATGCTTAATTTATGAGTGATTATCCCGAAAAGTCATTTTTTTTGTCAACTTTGCCAGCATATTTATCAACAAACGTTTGTTTACATAGGTTGAAAAGATTTTTAGCAGATACTATGTCGACTGGTAAAGGACCTAAAAAAATTTCGTGGCTTAAACAATGCCGCCATTTTTTTTTAAAATGTCCGAATTTTCATGCTTTCTTGCTTCTTTGCTAAGCCTATTTAAGCCGGAAATTGAATATATGATTTTACTTGTGACTTCACGTGAACGAACAATGACAGTAGAATACTTTGAAACGCAATTAGTTGTTCTATCCAGTTTGAAGGTAAAATACGAATAATTTATTCCCACCTAACTTTTCCTTTTCGCCGGAACATTCGCGGTGTTATCACGTGACCACATAATTTTTGAACGAAAAATACATTACTAAAATCACTTTCACACAGTTACCTTCCAGCTCAACTTTTTGCAATAGAATCACGGGTGGTCGAATTTTGAGCTGGGACGTTTCACTTGGAGTGATACGACCCTCGGAAAATTCACTTGTGCATGTGGATTGGCCGCATGAAACGTGAGCCTATTGCGTTCTCTTTCTTCTTCTGCTATTCAACAAGGAAGAAGCTCGGCAAATGACCTGGTAAACCTTGGCATGGTCATTAGTGAAGCTCTATGCCCTCTAATCAGGTCGCTTCTAAGACGATCTTACGTATACTGCAACAACTCCCGGATCCATCCCTGCTTTCTCCTTCTCTTCGTTACTGTGGTGGTCTCGTTAATACTACATCGCGGAATACTCAGTACTAAAGATATCACCATACTTGGAATACAAGCGCGTCAAGCAGACAAGGACAAGCGCGTAAGAAGACAAGGACAAGTGCTTTAGTCCGTGTTTTTGTTACGCGCGCGTATTTCAAGTGTCCATGGATCACCAACTCGCCCAATTAGCCATTTTGCACAGGTATTAGTGCAAGTATATCGTATTAAGATTGTAAGCTTCAATGTTTAGAACACCGTCAAATAGTTAACGCGAAACGAGAATTTCGTGGCAGCTTCTCTATGCACTCGCCTCTACCAAAGCTATGCCAAGTAACGCACTAACAATATTTTCTAGGACTTTCTTTCAAGCGGCTTATGCCTCCAATAAAAAGCACCAAAGCTCTCATAACGCTGAACGGCGTGTTACAGTGCTGTTATGGTACGTAGGTTTTGCCAAATCTATCGCAGTCTGCGCGCTATACTGAACCGTCAAACCTGCAGATAAAGGTCGCCTCAGCGTGGCTTCTGTGACGATGACGAAGAAATGAGACGACGCTAGTTCACAGGCTATTTCTCTATTACGTGATATATAATATTTTAGTACCACCTGAGGTTCTTAGCAGTAACTGCAAAAAACTGAACTTTCGTAGAATCAAATTATTATATTTTTTGTAATTAAAAAGGATGCCCCAGTCTGCCTGTTTCCTTTTCTAAATTTCGATCTACATTGAATGCCGCTGCCTCGACAATGCCGTCTTTGATCGCAATGACGGAAAACCATCTATTACAACTTCTATACATATTTTTAACACTCTTGTTAATGTGCTATCCGGTTTTCCAGTTCCTTTCTGGCGGTTTGATGTTCATTACTGGCTCAGCTTATGGGAACGTGTCAGCTCTTACAACAGGCGGGATATGACTGTTACCGTTTTTAATATCCCTGTCTACTTTCTGTAACACACGAAGCGCGTGATTACACGTGCGCAAGGAAGAAATTAGCGACTGAGATCTGATACAGGAGAAGCTCCCTGACTTCTTTGTCGACTCGTTTCGCAGCCTGCTTTCCGCGAAGAACATTGCTACGCGCTTTATGCTTGTATAAATGCCTTTATGCATATATAAGTTCACAGGGCCTAGTGAAAGTCGGTGTTAAGCGTGCAGAAGAAGACGCTGTTTAATTTTGCCATAGGCTGAATGCTTTTTCTTCCCATCTCGCTCTCTTGGTTCCTCCGCTCTAGTTTGACAGAAACTACGAGGCAGTCTCACATACAGGTGACCTGCCAGCAGTTGAACACTGCATTTTCAGTGCCCTCTGTAGTTGCGCGCTGTGGAGTAATGCGAGCTTCGGTGTACACTTTATAATGTCGTTTGTGTACTGCTGTCGCCAGGAAGCCAATAGGATGTAAAAATACCCTAGCAATATTGCCACGCGCGTTTCTAATTTTCACAGTTGCTGTATTCGGTTTTCGCCCACAGAGACTGTGAGCAACACTCATCGGAAACCGCGCCTCTCTGTTCGAGAAGCTTCGCGATTGTTGTAGATCATTTTGTTAAGATTGCGCGCAAAACGCGAACACTCGAGTTTATTCCAGAGCTTGCGCGATAACCAGCGATAAGGCTGGAATATTCGATGCCACACTTATAAATGCCGACGCGCTTCATTGCTAGTCAGTTGATCGACGGCCGACGCTCTGTTCGCCGCTATCAGTGCCAGCGTGTATTGCTGTAATCTTACTTTCCGTTTACCGGCCACAAGTTCGGCCTAATAAACAGTTTCATCTTGGACACGTCGCCTAATGCTTTCGTCGACGTCACAACCACGTGACAATATTTCGCGCCTACCACAGAAAATATTTTACTGCGATAATAATTATTAGGACACCCTCGCCGAGTTTTGCCATGGGGGGTCGCAATCGCCGTCGCCGTCATGTTCCGTATAAAGCCCAAATCAATAACATCGCCCCGTGCATCGTATGTTCTACTCCCGAGTAAAATTATGTCAGCGGTGACGACGAACTCGGCCGAAGCAGAGATGAAACGAGCTGGTAATCCGTGGTACGGAGAGCACAAGCGATAACATCACTCCTCGTGCGAGGATCGTAGTTGATTGCTCGTCAAGCAGAAAGAAAATGTGCCGCCGACCTTTCACAGGGCGATGGAGCATGAAGAGACTTTATCAAATTTCTCAATCCTCCAAGCTTGCCGTATTAGTACAATTTCTCTAGACTGGAGCGGCCGGAGTTGCGGTGCACACTCTAAAAACAGTCGACCCTTTGGAGGCGGGATTCCATGAAAATAGTACTTGTTGTTTTGCTTGGGGACGTTGTTTTAAAAACTCCGCATGCGCCGTTTTCCTATAAAAAATGCTACGTTACACCCAGTGCGCTGTAGCTGTTCGTTATCAAGGAATACCGGGCGCGTGACTTTAAAGGAAGTAAGTGAACACTGACAAATGACGGTAATTTTGAAATTATTACGACAGTGAGTGACAGTAATTACTGATAAATAACAATAATTTTGACAGGAATCATGACAGTTAATGACAGTAATCACTCATAAATTACTGTAGTTTGTTGCGACAAAATGCGCCATGAAGGTTGCAACTGTCTCTAGAATGTTCGCGCGATAAGCTCCACATCAACAAAAGCGTATATTGAAAGCCGTGTTAGCTGTAATGCTCAATGAACGATGCTTCTGCCGAAGAGATCGAAGATTCATCAGAATGGCGCTTAAAATTATACGTTTTTCGTCATGTTTTCCCGGCGTGTTCCAACAAATTTTGCGAGTTCCAGAAACCAAACAAAAATATCCGTTTATTTATTGTGTACGAGAACACACTACATGTCTGACTCTAATGAAAATAGATTTACCACGAAAATCACGATTTAAAGTGAGATCTTGCTCGAAACTACGAGTGGTCGTAGTTTCAAGCGGGCGTAACTACCAGTGGTACTACGAGTGGTCGTAGTTTTCGTCGAACGAACCATGAGCTTAATCAGGGCATAGCGAGATCGCGGGACCCGTGCTTCATAGGATCCTTTCTCAGAATAAGCATGTGGTATCATACCAATGCATTCTCGAGTCTACAGAAATACCGCTAGAAGCCCGTACGATACTGAAAACAGGCTAGTCTACTTTTAGGCAGTGAATAAGCTATAAAATTAACGCAGGCCTTGAAAGAAAGTCGTAGCCCTGAAAGCAAATTCCATGGCGAAGAAAAGCTTTACGCAATAATTCAACAAAGTTTCAAGCAGTGCAGAAAGAACGCAATACGAACAATACAATGTATGTGCGCGGAATAAATCAAAACTAAATAGCGCGGCTTTCGAGCGCTGTACCCTGACTTGGATACTGAACAAGTCCCTCCAAAATACATGAAAGAAAAGTGAACAGCCCGGGCTCGAAGGAGAGCATGCCAGTGCCTCCTCTGGATGTGTTCTGTGGTGGAATGCACATAGCTGTGCCATTTTCAACAGCAGCAGAAGCTTTGTGGAATGCGAACATTCACAAACACGTCGGAGGAAACGCCCAGTGCAGGAAATGGGGATTGGCGTCAACTAAAAGGAAATTCAGAGTTCAAGAAAGCGCAGAAAGGCGAACAACGCTGGCCGTGCCACTGAATACAATGATTGAAGTTTGCGGGGGGACCCGCTTCTGTACGGGACAATAGGAAGGAGGTGACGTGAGAGCCTGACATGGACAGTACAATAGAGTTGTGTCAGTGCGCGCCTGTGTCGGCCAGACACGCGTTCGAGCTACGCAATTCGAAGAATGTTGAAGAATAAAAAAAAAGAAGGCTGTTTTTGCAGAATGCATAATGACGATCTCAGAGTGCGAGAAAACATGGCATGGCAGAAAGAACGCTACTTCCTTATAAATGCACACGAACTAAGATGAGATAATGGACGCCAAAGTGAATAGAGAATAACTATGAGTTAACCTCAAGAGCTGACCAAATCTGCTACGGTAGACGGATATTTATGGTGGGGGCAGCGGGTAAACCCAAGAAACGACCAATAATCACAGCACTCGAACTGTTTTTCATGATTTCTCATTCAGCGAGGCAATATGGCCATTTATCTTGAGCGGTAGATAAAGCAGGTAATCTAGTTGCGTATTGCAACGAACGCATGTCAGCTGTATACACATAAAATATTGCGAACTTCGTGGGAAGTAACCTGATATCATAAAGTTATGTGTTCACGTAATGACCGTCTTCATCATCATCTTTCATAACTTGCCCTCACGGCTCAGAAATATGCATAAGTGACGATTTTGCAATTAACCTATTTGTGAAAAGGAGGGCCGCATTTATCGCTTGGCTGGCTTCGTGAATGCTCTTTAATTAGTAGACATGTTGTAGCTCAACGGTTGGGGTTTTGCACAGCCATGCTCAAGGACGAGGCTTTCATTTACTGCTACTAAGACCGTATTTCTGTAGGGTGGGTCAATGCAGAAACACCGGTGTGGATAGATAGAGGCGTAAGGTAAGGAATCCCCCCAGATTTCCCCATCCCGGCGTGCATCGAATTCATATTATTGTTTTGAAACATATTAATATCTGTGGTTGCATTCCTGGCATTTCTTTGTCACCTGATTGATAGCATGAATGTGATCTATTGTTGAGTAGCCTGCCCGAGAAAATTTCCGGAATACAACCAATTCCTTCGTTGGGTAGGAGAAGGCATTTCATTGTGTCAGACTATCAGCAATCATAAATGGTTTGCGGAATCAGGGCGTTGACGTAGCATATATAAATATACCGGAAGAAATCTACAGCTGATCCACAGCCACCATAGTCCTCCATAAAAAAAAACGACAGATTTCCGACAAAAAAAGGTCTAAGGCAGGGAGGCACGATCACCCCATTGCTATTGACCGCTTGCTTATACAGTAGGTTTTCAGGGCCCTAGAGCTGGAAGAGTTAGGGATAAGAGTTCATGGAGAGTACTTCAGTAACGTGCGATTTGCTGATGACATTGCATTGATGAGTAACTCAGGGGACGACTTACAACTCACAATTACAATATTGGACAAGGAAAGCAAACGAGTAGGTCTCAAAAGTAATATGCAGAAAACTAAAGTAAAGTAATCCCTGGAGGGAACAGCGCTCTGCGATAGGTGAGACACTAGAAATTGCAAAGGAACAAGTCTACTTAGGATAGGTAGAAGAATGAGGATGAGGAAGAGCACAGTCGGCAAGGATTCTCAAATCATGAATGGTAGTCTACCACTATTTTCATACCGCGGAACTACCGTGGCGCCCCCCAGCGGAGTATGCAGCTGTCACAGCACCTGTCGTGCGCGCCGCTCACTAGAGGTTTCCTAGAGGAGAGGACGGGGGGGGACCGTAGAAGAGGAGAGAGAGGGGAAGTGCATGCGCTGTGGGGGGTGTGGGACGCGGGGGGCCGCTCCGCAGAGTAGAGGATTCCTAGAGTAGAGAGGCGGAGAGGACGCGATGCGCTGTGGGGATGTGGGACGCGGGCGCCGCTCCGTAGAGTACAGGATTCCTAGAGGGGAGGAAGGGGGGTGAGCATAGGAGAGAGAGGGGGGAGGGGATGCGCATGCGCTGTGGGACGCGGGAAGGACTAAGCCCCTCCAAACACATGCAAGCAAGATCAAGGAATGGGGTCAACCTGGGCGACAGACACCTCCTGCCTAGCCATTGTTAAGCAGATTCTCTGTGCTCTCGGCCATGACTCTGATGACTGTGATATTGGTTGACGGCCTTCATATTACTACAGTGTTCTGGTTCGCATAATGGGTGCATCCCTACTTCATGAAAGTGGCTGGACGCGGGACGCGGAACGCGGGAGGGACGGACAGAGCCCCGAGCATAAGATGCTTCGCATCTAAAAAAAGACAGGGCATGGTCAGTCGAAAAGCCACAAGCTTTCGCCGAACACACTTTGTAATGTTCAAGGTGTCCTTTTGAGCGACGTGATTGTATGACTAGCATAAATGACAAGTGGTAATATGGAAATCATGACATGTCATGTGCAACATGATTTGCATGCCAAGCTCATGGCACGCTCGCGGCCGTTTCGCTAGCTTGATATACACCAAATTTTGTATTGAGTGACGTGGTTGTAAACTAGCATGAATGACACGTGGTAATATGGAAATCATGTCATGTCATGTGCAACATGACTTGCATGCCACGCTCATGGCATTCTCGTGGCCATTTCGCTAGCTTGATATGCACCAAACTTCGTATTGCGTGACGTGACTTTATGACGAACATAAATGATAAGTGGTATTAGAGAAATCATGACATGTCATGTGCAACATAACTTGCGTGCCGTGCTCATGGCGCGTTCACAGCAGTTTCGCTACCTTGATATACACCAAAATTGGTATTGCGGGATGTGACTGTATAGCGAACGTAAGTGGCAGGGGGGTAAGATGAAAATCTTGTCATGCATGTCATGTAGAATGCCGTTTACATGCCACGCTCATGGTGCGCTTGCGTCCAGTTCACTAGCTTGATATACACCAAAATTGGTATTGCGTAACCTGAATGTATGACGAACATAAATCACAGGTCCTAAATGTAAAACATGACATGCATATTATGTACAGCATGATTTGCTCCTTGATAGCTTCTTCGAATTACATCGATTCTCACAGTGCGTGGGATCTGCCGGTTATTTTTAAATATGAAACGGTTATTTAAACAAATACTGCGAGGCCATTGAGTTGCCTGGGGGAAGTCATTGGATGTAAACGAGTATAGGGTGCACGGCGCACTATTTCCTGCATTGTAGTTAAGGAACAAGAAAATTCATCAAAGACTTTGCAAGCGAAGTACCTGGACGCCATTGAGACACCATAGGGGCTTTCTACGTGAAGGGCATGTGAGCCCTATTTGTAGCATGCCCCTTATCTGCACATTCAATCAGCTGAGACGAAAACCATAATGCGTTCGCGTTAAAATGTGAACTGTCTCGCACCCTACATGCCATGCTGTACACACATTAAAGTAATTACCTTTGTATCGGTTTCAGTATGTGAATTATAAAACTTAAGGGGCACGTTATTACGCATCCAAAGTTTAATAGAGACCAAAAGTAACAATGCGGCAGTTTCATGTTATAATAAACTTTCAGATTGTCTCTCTTTTCAGTAGAGTCGCAATAAAATTGTTATCATATCGCACACTTACGCTTGCTTCATTTGTTCTGCCTAGGAATGTAGGCTGGCCTGTTCATTCAATCATCCAGTGCTTCGAACGCAATCACCCTTTGTGTTTTTGCATTCAGTAAACAAATCGGTAGCAAATCGTCCTGCTAAGTTTAAACCAGCCCAACATCCTGAACTTTTCGTGGAGGAACACTCGCTCTTGTGACTGTTCTTCAGTGAATCTGGTCTTTATTGTCGTTTGCGCACTATACGCCATAATGGCATAAACAAATGACAACAATGATATCTTTTAGTCCACGACAATATTTTGTAGTGTATCGTCGTGCCCATCGACGTCTACGGCGGAAGGGGCGTTGGGCGCTTTCGGAGGTGAGCAATTTACGATCATAAAATCACCAGCGCAAAGTTTTGACTGGTCAACAAAGGCGTTCATATTTATTACGCGTTTTACAGCATACTTATCAGTTTGCAAAAACCGCATTCTTGACCACCGGCGTAAAGAGCGCGTTTTACCCGCTTGGAATTGCAAACGTGAGACCGGTCGTGGCCAAGATTTCTGCTACCTGTAGCTGCCTTCGCGTCCCCTGACAAAATAACGTGGGCGTCTCCAGAAGGTTATTGCATCTCCAAATTTAGGAAAACGGTGATGCCGACCCTGCATGAACCGAAATTTAGGAAGTGGAATGCTGTCTTTGCGTAAGATTTCGAATTGTGCAGTTCATCATTTGCCGTGCCCTTTTTTCTTTGAAAACTAAAACCGATCACTTCAATAAAACTAGTCCTGCGTTCCTTCTCAGCACAAATATAATATCGCTTTCCAAACAAATGTAAACACTACTAGTAAATGTATATGTAAACACTCTATTTGCACGCGGACTAGAACCACTGACCAACTAGCGATATATAATTGATTTATAGAAGAGCTCAACAATGATTCCAGGTATTTGCGCTGCATAAGTATATCAAAGCTTATGGTAGCTTTGGTTAAGGCTATATCAAAAAGTATATTTCATGACACTATTTCCCGAAAAAGATCATAAACAGTGGATATTTGTACAAAAACGCGATTTGAAATGCGCTTCCGAAACCTAAACCGAAATCGCCCACGAACGGACTGCTTGGCGTACTAAGACATGTGCCGCAGCTCCGTCCTCCTAGCTTTGGCTGTGCTGCCTGAAAAAGTTCTCGCCAGGTATAGCGCATAAGAGACGCGCACGCGCTTGTCGCCAAGGGGTTCTTGTGGGACGCGGACCGCGTATGACAGACACGCCCATGAGCGTCCCTTTCAGGCCACTCGCAAGTACCGGGGAGTCCCGTGTTTCTCGGCAGGTGAGGTGTACATGCACAGCACACAAACACATACCGCACAGCGGGTCCTAAGGTAGGCACACCTTGGCGTGGCAACGATCCACGACACACCAACACAAGCTCGGCCGCAGTGGGTGTCCATCTATAGCTGCACAGACCCTGTGGCTGCTGCTTGGCCGTCCACTCATCGAAGATATAACTAATGGCTGCAGCAAGGCTACAGCCAGCAGAGGCCAAATCGTGTCCGCTATGCGCCGATATCAGACCAATCGGTGCAGTTGGGACTTTACTTTTCCTCTACCTGAGTAAAGCGGGAAGGAATGCCTTTCAAACTCAATATCATGCGGATAACACCCAACGATCCCGCGATTCGCCAGGTCCGCGTTACCGTGGCTACTGCAAATAATTTTTCCTAATTTACTGCACAACAGAAGCGAACACTATGGTGGCGACCAGTTATTGAACTCTACGCTTAAGTGATAACGTCGCAAACCACGCGAGTTGAGACTTCTCACATCTTCAACAGGCACCAAACAGAAAGGCGTGAAGGGTGTTCTTTGAGAAGCGTGTCAGAAAACCCGCATGAAAACACCAGGATCCTTCGTGGAATTTCTATCCACGGTGTAATGAAGAGAGGATTCAAACCGAAGGATTTGTAACCGGATGCACGGAGACAAAGTCTCCCCTTCCTGCATATGAACGCTTTCTTCTGGCTCAGATTCTCACAGAATCAGAATCACAGAATCTTTAAAGAAGGGCCCGTTGCAATCATAGACACAACAGGAAATGCATCAGCTTCCTCGCCGCTGAATAAGCTGTGCACTGGCCATCTGGTATCTCCTATTTCACTCCCTCCAGCATTATTGTTGTATTCCGTGCAACTGACTACGATTTTGGATATCCTGCCCATCCACATCACTATATGCTGAATACAGCATCTCCGACAATATACTTTCAGCTTTGAAGAGTGATTGTGCGTTATTTTCTTGCTCACCCGATGAAATCGGGTCTGCCATAAGCGGAGAATTCAATCTCTCTTTCTTTACTGGTGAGTCATTGACCTGGTCTTCGGCCACGTTTACCGTAGCCAACGGTATACCAATATGGGCGGCCGCCATCTGCAAGCTTTCTTTACGACATGCACCGTCACTACCAAAGAAACCATTTTAGTGCTCCTTCAGTGAAGCAACTCAGGGGCAATTCTACCTCTTCCTTGTAGTAAGCGCTTTTTCTTTAAGAACAAATTTTGTGCGGCAGTTCGTTGAATGGACGAACGCGTACTTTCTCTAACTGAAGACGGACGCCGTGCTCATCAGCCAGCTCAACCTCACTAAGAATGTTTCTTTCGATTGGCCTAACCTGAATCCCTACTTTTTCTGTACCCTGACCTCTGGCAAGTTTCGCCTGTGCGATCTGAAGCTGAAGCCGCAGTGGTTCAAGCTCCTTTTCTTCGCTCTGACCTTGCTCGTATTCTCGCGCCTTCTTTATTCTTTCCTCAATGAGCTCCCAGCGCTCCCAAAGCTCTTCCTCATCCGCGCCGGAATTCTTAACTGCCTGTATTAAAAAGGCTCCACCTCGTACCAAGAGCACTAAATCCGGTTTCCTCAATATATTCAGATGCATGACCACCCTGTGCAGACTGCCGTAAAAATACCTCTAATAAACGCAAGCCTTCACAAAGCACCGCAACCAATCTACTGCTTTGGATAAACGTCACCATTTATCCAAAGCACCTGGCAGAATTTCTACCCAAACTGAGCACTCACCAGCATCGGTACCAGGTAAGAACGCGAAGCGATCCCGCCGCTGCCAGTCCGTTGATGTGACCTAGGAAGGGATGAGGCTGGATTTCCATGGCACTGGCAAAGAAGAACAGCAGTTGCGCCGCTTCTTACTTACAAGAAGTATACTTACAATAATATATACTTTAAAAAAAGCAGTATATATGTATTTGACAAAAACCTGCAACAAGATGTCGCGTCCTGCATGACCTCCCTTTTTAACAGACAAGGCGGAATATGTCTTTGGTGTACCTGCAAGTGCGAAACTACGTCTTATCTGGCTACCGTTGCACATAAAGCTTTAACCGTGATATTTTCCCGCGCTTACTTGAGGCGCCCGCCACGTAACTGTGGTACGGTCCAAATACTTAAAAACGGCGGTGCACGGCAAGCATATTTACTCTGCCGAAGGCCGTTCTACCGGCCGCAACGTGAGTTAATAAGTTATCGGTAGTTTTTGTACGCTAGACGTGCGTAGCTCCATTTGCGAATATCTATGGTTTTATAGGGGGGGAAATGCACCCTAGAAAACTTCCTGATTATCTGGGTTTAGCGTTGTTTAAGTGTGTATTTCTATATATATAAATATATAAATATGTTCCCTGCAGCGACAGGGGCAGGTTTTTAGCTCCAGTTGAAGAGCGGAATTGCATGACTTCCCTATACAACAGATCAGACAACTGTTCTCCTCGTCAGTGATTTTTCTTCTTGTACCTGTCCCGTGCGACGTCATCCAGCCCCTTCATGTACTCGCTAGACATCGCTCTAGACAGATCTCAAGGAACGTGCCAGAAATAAGAGACCGACAAACTCAAACACGCCGGAAA
This sequence comes from Rhipicephalus appendiculatus, assembly GCA_030522465.1. Classification (NCBI taxonomy): domain Eukaryota; kingdom Metazoa; phylum Arthropoda; class Arachnida; order Ixodida; family Ixodidae; genus Rhipicephalus; species Rhipicephalus appendiculatus. Next base: position 501,496 of record JALIZH010032966.1, read on the forward strand.
AACACCGCCGGGAGCATTGCAAAAGTATTTGCGGTAGTGCCGCACCGAAGTCTTCTTGAGCAGAACGTTCGGCGCACGCCAATTTGTTTACAAAGAGCGAAACCGTCTATACATGTTGAAAAACCTCTGCAGTCGTTGAGTACTGGACAATGGAGATATTATGCTCTAGCTGAGTTAACTACTGTATTGCGAACCGCTTCGAACAGACCTTTTCTGCGGTGATGGAGCAGCGTCAGAGGCAAATTGTACGGCGCTGTGTGTGCCTTACATAATGAATGACTTACATAAATGAACGACGCCAAAGAAGAACGACAAGTCGAACATGGTAAGAAACAGGAAAATGAGTCCCACTCGCAATCCCACCACCTCGCGTGCAGCTTTTTCGCGCCGTCTTATTATTGACCGCACAAGTTTTCACATCCTTAGCCACCCTATTGCACTTATCATAGCCCGACTTGAGAAGCCTTAATCAGTATTTTTCAACATAAACAACTGAAATATGTTTTACGCTCCCCATTGCTTTAGAATAATAAATACGATCAAAAAAGTGATTGAGCTCACGCTGCTCTTTATTTTTCGAGACAAGAGAGTCTATCGCGTGGCTATCTCAATTATGTAACTGTATAAAAATACATGTGCTGATGAATATCTGCGTTCATTTTAATTGTATATGGTGTTTTATTAACTGTAATGGTAACAAGCAAGGTACTCGTATCGCATAATTTATATTTTAATAACAAGTAGCAGACCGATATAATAAGTCTGAGTATAATGTAACTAATAATTGCGATGATTTTCACTCCTATTTCTAGAAGGTACCGTAAACTAAACCATCTCTGGGTGTCCAGCTACAGGTGCCATGTTATGTAGACAAGACACTGACCCTTGCGGGTTAGAGTGCCTGCAGAGTTAGCTACAGTGCCTCCACCACCTTTACACTGGCCACATCCTAGATTGAATATACTCTGCTATAATTTACAGTGCTTGTCAGTGAAATATGCAAACAAATCAAACATTACCAGAACACATAAGTTGCGGAGATTCGTAAGACCATTTTAATCACCTTTCATACCTCGCCGCTTTATTTTCTGTGGATCCTGCATCGCGAAAACGGTGCAGTTCTGTCGCGTACGAAGCCTGTATGGAGTACTTTTCCCAATCACCTCAAACTATGGCGTAGACCTGCGCTAGAATACTTGACTACCACGGAGAATGCCTGAGTTTGATTCTGGCGCCAATCCTGCTTTTTGTTCTTTGTATGCATCGCGGTATTTCACTCATAAACAGCGCCATGGACGCCGACGCCAGATTTTCTGCTACACGGTCTCCTTAACCCTATCGTGTGAAAACATTTCTTGCAGGAGACGTATCTCACCGCACCTATGAGAAAACGTGAGGTGCCATTATATTCTAAACATAAGAGCGTTAGTGAAATAGAACGAAGCAATGCACACACTAATAACCTTGCATCACAGGCCTGTCAGTGTCCATTATTAAAGCAAGACCAGAATTTGGTTGGAGGGGTTTCCAGATTTAAAAAAAATTTTTTTTTTTTCGTTCGGTCAAGCTCGCTCGGCTGTATCGGCGTACGGGAACAAATTTGCTCGGGAATATTACTTTGTACTTTTGTTTGTCGTCGTGATTGTTTTGACAGGAGTCAAATCGACTTTAATATTCTCGAAGTGCGCTGTATGCGCTCTCTGGATAATGAAAACAAGAAGCGAGCACACAAGTGCGCAGTACCTGACAAGTCACACGATCGATTCATCAAAGTCTTTGGGAAATGTATCAAATTTTCTAAAAACCTATTCGCACTGTCCATCCACCACTACACCGTCATCCATTATCCATTTTACTGAACGAGCAACATTGAGCTAAGGGGGTGGTTCTAAGGCGGCACGAACCCTTTAGGTGTGCTAGCATTTTTCGTAGGTTTTTTTTTTCAGAAATCAGGAAACACCCAGTACGTTTATTAACAATTCATGTGCTTAGAAATATGAACAGCAGAAAGTGGTGCTGGTTTCGGTTCAAGTTTTTCAAACGAAATAACTCTTCAATGTCATTTGTTCGCATGCAGGGGCTCTTTTTCTAAATCATTACGTTTCACATAGCCATTAGTTACCCGTCAAATATTCTTAAAAGGGGGTTGCATCATATTGCTTAATAGGTACATAACTCCAGTTGCAGCGATGTACACTTTCTGCACGCATGTACCCGCCATAAAACTTCTTGCGTGTCACTTTCAGTGTACAGGAACACTGACATCACAGACCTCAAGCGACACGTTCGGGTGAAGCAATACTAATTTCCGAACGCATGCGGCTCGTCCAACGGCATCAATTCAGGAAACCATGTACCGGGATTTGTGCCGTTTTTGACATACATATCTGCCTTGCACTTTTTACGTTGAGCGAGGTACTTAACGGCAATTATAGAAAAAAAAACTGAAGAAGCCTCACTGACTAAACATGCCGAAGACTGGTTAAACAGTACAGGTGGTGGCATCGGATTGCTATTTCTAGGGGCGAAGCTCCTAAGGGTGTGGGTCTGTCCCTCCTCTGTAGTTGTCGTAGTAGGTAGGTAGGTAGCCACGTGTAGTGGAATGTACCCACTCCACGTGATAAAGATGACGATAACGCAGTATAGTGGAATGTACCCACTACACGTGATAAAGATGACGATGACGCAGTATAGTGGAATGTACCCACTACACGTGATAACAATGACGATGACGCTGATGACCATAAAGTATAAGCGCGTTCCAGATCACACATTCTGTTTCTGCCATGGATGAAAACGATCGAGCTTCGCCCACTCATCATCATTCACTTCGTGGATATGGCGTGATTTTTTGCTTCAATCTGCTCCGTAGCAGCTTTGAAAAAATCGGCACTGTTTAACCCGTATTCGCGACGTTAAGTCAGTGAAGCTGCTTAGAATTTCAAATTGATAACGTTTAGTGGAACCGAAGGTGAGTAGTGCAGCTAATCGGATTAATGTGGCTCATACCATCTAGAATAGTTACACACAGATTCCCCATTTTTAGTGGACCGCAGTTGAGCAGTGGAGCTACTGACCTCCGCTCACACGTCCACACCTTCGTGTGTTTTTCATCTGCAGGAACACTCGCACATTTTTTTTATAGAAACATGTTTCAGTTTGACAGCACTATCTTCTGACAGCCTTGGTTCTCAACAAAGCGTTAATTCTTATTAGTCCCTGCAAATTAACGTTATTCTATTCAATATAAAATATTTTTATGCGAACTTTCTCATCATTTTGATTTATTGAGCAGCCAGTACATTAGTTATTTGGACAAGCGAAACAGCATAGAACGCATTGCAAATCAACGGTTGCGCTTCAATATGCAGCCACAACTACCAAGTTATGCGTCATTGGGCGTCGTGCTAATACCATAGAATTACTGTCTAACGTCATACCAGGGAAGCACTTCATGGAAAACGATAATTATACTCATTGTTATCTTTCGTGTCGCACAACGTACGTCGCCGAGTTAAGTATCCCGATTGTGTTACTACGGAAAAGTGTGTTGCAAGCAAGCCGTGCGCTTCCAGTAAAATATGTCGCCATGACGTACCTGGGCACCTACTCATAAAAATATCTTACGCTAGCATTTTTTGTAAACCAAAAGCTCACCGGTTTATCCTCTCTCTACCTAATTATTTCTCTTCTACTTGGTCAGCACGTCAAAAGCTCATCCAGTTCTGTTTGTGGACTTATCACAACCAGACCCTGTTGGACAGCATGAAACGAAATGTTTTATACAAAAAAGATTATGAATTCCGCACCTGATGTCTCATTCGGAATCTTTCGTTTGCCGACCGCATTTACAGAAATGAAACCGTGTACCTTGTATTGCCATATACCTAGATTAGTGCCTTTCAGGCCCGTAGCCAGGGGGGGAGGGGGTCCTAGGGCCCCCCCCCCCCCCCGAAATTCGGACGGAGATGGGTGTTTTGCCACGAATAAATAATAAAAATAGATGATTTTCAAGGTTTTAAACGTGTGCCCCCCCCCCCCCCCCCCCCGAAAAAAAATTCTGGCTACGGGCCTGGTGCCTTTATATGTATATTATGGTGCATCAAAACAAAATTATTACGGAATTTCTATTGTAGGGTTGACTACACAAATTTTTTGAAGTAGGAAGTTTTTACAGTATTAAATATGACGGAATGCAGTATGGAGAGATACATTGTATTTATTTTTAAATTCTTCAATCAAAATTTTTTGCGCTTGCGTAACTGATAAGCTAAGTTAACGAAAATTACAAATCGGCAGATCGCTTTTTAGTGTGATTCCTTTCCGATTAAAATGTGTACCTCTGCACGTTCGCAACAAAATTCGAAAAGAATAATTTTCATTCCAATGAGGGCTGCAGTACATTCAATACACACAAACATGAAAATGCCTACAAAATATAAATACAGTTTCCAACGTGTCCCTTCATTCTATTCTCTGGACACGGAAGTACACTTTCGTCCTATATTCTCCCGTGATATGACGCTTCCTAGCTCTCAATTTCTTAGACTAATCAGGTTCAGTTATGAATATTATTGTTCTTTGTCAATCATGTTTTCAGAAGCCATTGTCATTCTATAAAGCTTTCGTTTGTACGTTTTTTTGGGCTTCGGTTTCTGGGACTTGTACGGCTACTTGCTTTGGATATTCTCAAGCCATGCCCAGAGGGACGCACATGTAATCTCATTTCTTTACAATCTACAGCCTTTTAAATCATATCCCAGACATGTCTTTGTCTAGACGCAACTAAATTTTTCGTTAAGCCTTCATAAGGTACGCCGGTAAAAAAAGGATAGCGCGGCCGCGAGTGCCATTTTTCCTATTAATAATCTTTAGAGTAACCAGCTTGAAAGGACACAACCGAAATCAAAGCCTCATGCCCGACTGATCTCTCTGACACTTTGAGGGAATAATTTGCAATGCAAATGACTTGCACCAGAAGAGCACTTGCCTATACGCTTCGCTCATTAATGCTTAGCGCGCCTAAAGGAGTCTATTTCGCAGACTAGTTTCGTTAAGCCGCAGAAGAGTTTAGGGAGTCTAAATGAGCTTAAATGACTAGGGCGCTCGAATGCATTATCGGCAGCTAGCATGAACTTAAGCCATGAAGTCAGGCAGACGAAACTTAATTCCTTTTTGGCATATGTTAGGACTCTCGCCCAAGCCTCATGAGTTAAACTAATTTTAGTGACTCAATTATCCTCGTACTTCGATTATGAAAATTGGTCCATGCTTTGCTAACTTGCTGTCTACAGCTCTTTAAATTTCTCAGAACACTAGTAGCGCTCGGCACTCACTAAGGGCGCACATGAGTTCCATCTTGATTTTAATGTTGCGTGTGTCTCACAAGTACCCAAATGAAAGCGTCAAAGAAAAAGTAGTGCTAGAATACGTAGGCGCGACTGCACAAGGGCGTATTAATAGACGAAGCGACAGCACACAGCATCTAACGTAGCCTGTTGTCTTGTTTAAGCGTAACAAACAAGTCCGCCAACGTGTTAAAAATAATTGTGGCGCTTAAGCAACAGGGTCGGGGGAGCTAACCCGATTAGCCAGACGTGGCTAAGCACCGCAGCACTCTGGTGCGAGTTTGCTTGCATGCGGTTTTGAGCAAGTTTTTTTTTCCGGCGCGAAAAATACGAGGACTGAACACCGAGAAACAATGAGACACAAACGAGCGTTCCTCGAAGTCAATTTCGTTTCTTTTTACAAAAACGCTCTATTTTCTCAAGACATCATCCTACATCAGCATATCGCAGGTATGTAAGATTGCTTGACAAACATGCATGCCACTTGATTCCGTGACGTTTCTTCGTAACACTGCTCAAATATACACTTCTCACTGTATGAGAAGTTGTGTTCATTTTAGTCGTGCGAAAGGCATGTTCTTGCTTTCCTGTAATCTGCGAACGCTAATACCGAGGAGATGTGAACAGTCCATCATGTGCGATGTGAAACACATTTCGAACAACTGATATTAAAATACCACACTTTATTTATGCGATGTACGTCGTTGCTAAGGAGTTAGGTGAGCTTGGGCTAGGGTGCGCAAAACACTCTGCGATCGCTATTTGTCCGAGCGCTAGTAGATGTCTAGGTTATCAAACCCAACGCACCATTCTAGCAAGAAGAACGCGTATCCGATGTGATCACGAATTCACGATGACAACGGAATGACATAGAGACAGATCCAGTTTATTGTAAAAAGCTATCTCAATTTCTGGAGAAGAAAAACTGGAGGACACTTACTCAATTTCAAAGTGTTTTCGGATAACGCCTGTGACCATTCGACTGACTGCACCAGGCATTTTTCTTCCTTTTGTTGTTTCTTTGTGTTTTTTTTCTTTTTTCTTCTATTTTTCTCCGTTCTTATACTCTCTCAGCAATCACGTGATTGCTGAGAGAGCGTGAGGGGGGAGAGGCCACAGCTGGCACCGTTCCAGGACACGGACGGACGGTCACCGCGAGAATGAGACATTAAAGTATTTCGCCTTAAAACATGTCCTAACCAAACACTGTAAAAAATTGTTTTGTGGGTGCGCGCACTCATGCACATAAAAGTTTGGGAATGTGTGTGTGTGTCTGTGTGTGTGCGTGTGTGTGTGCGTGTGCTTGGTATTTGCATATTACGCCCTAATTGTGCGTACCGTAGTCGCGACTACGCATCTGGTGATGCAGACTGGGCGACAAACTAGGTTGAATGGCTGGGTTGTTATTAAAATGTCTATCTATCTATCTATCTATCTATCTATCTATCTATCTATCTATCTATCTATCTATCTATCTATCTATCTATCTATCTATCTATCTATCTATCTATCTATCTATCTATCTATCTATCTATCTATCTATCTATCTATCTATTGTCTCTGTTGTCCGCCACGGTGGTGTTGCGGTGATGGGGCTGGCATGTTGATCCGCAAGGTATCGGGTTTGATCCCCACTGCGGTGGATCGCATTTAGTGGCCCGTGTACAGCGCGATGTCAATGCTGCAGAAGCTAGAGAACAACAGGCGGTATAAATTTCCGGAGCCGTACACTATGGCGTCTCTCATAATCATATAGTTGTTTTGGGCCGTTAAACCCCATCAATTATTAAATTTCCGAAGCTCTCTACAAAGGCGTGCCTCATAATTATCTCGTGCTTTCGGCAGGAATAACTCCGGCAATTATTATTATTATTATTATTATTATTATTATTATTATTATTATTGTTATTAGGAGTAGTAGTAGTAGTATTGCGTTGATTTCTTTTTGTCTATGCGTTTTCGCTCTTCTTATTTGATGTCTTTTTCTGAAGACTGTCTGCATTGTATTATTATTATTTTTTATTTTATATCTGCGTGCGCCTGCACGAACACCTAATGGTTGTTCTAGGCACGTTAAATAAATGATTGATTGATTGATTGATTGATTGATTGATTATTATTATTAGAACAGGCAGCGGTAACTGAGTGAATGTGTGACTGTCTTGCCGAACTACACGTGATGTACTTGATCGAGGCTCCTGGAGTCGTATTTCGGTGGTAGTTCAAATACTTGAAAGAGGCGCCCGAGCACCCTAAGTTAAAAAAAAATCAATCAATGGTTGTCTGTTATGGCCTGCATCCTACTCAGGCTACAGTTATGGCGCGTAAAAATACATAACTTATGACATGTTGGTGCTGAGCCGGGTCTCCAATTGGGAGACCGAAAAATGCGCCTTATTCCTCATCAACCATGAAATATTGGGACGGGGTCGCGGGTTCGATCCCGGCCGCGGCGGTCGCATTTCGATGGAGGCGAAATGGTAGAGACCCGTGTACTGTGCGATGTCAGTGCACGTTAAAGAACACCAGATGGTCGAAATTTCCGGAGTCCTCCACTACGGCGTCTCTCATAATCATATCGTGGTTTTGGGACGTTAAACCCCAAATATTATTATTAAATATTGGGACGGTGGCTACATGTGGACTTTAGGAAGAAGTAAATATGCAACGAAAGACGTCATCGGATCAGCAAAATTCCCAAGATTGCTTTATTGAACTAAATAGCAGAGTATATTTAGGTAATAGTTTGCTTGTCTGTTCACGTGCGATTCTCTTAACAGAAGATGCGCAGTATATGTTCTGTAAAGTCAATTCACACTGTTATTGCAAAAGACAATTTTATGTGCACTGAACAGTGAACACATCACATAGAGCCAATCTTTTTTTTCACGGGAAGCAAAATAAGTGCACTCTTTTCCCTTTAACAGTGCACGTCAACGAGACAAGTTGTAACATTAGCGATTTATGCAAACACCATAGACGGGTGTAAACAAGCCAGTTCAACAAGAAAGAAGTTGTAGACCCCCACGAAGTCCTTGAGGTGGTTCCTGGATACCAGTTGTAGCGTGAATCCTGTTGGGCATGGGAAGAAGAAAGCAAATGAATTGCCATAGCTAAACAGTAATATCTTGCGTTCACTACAGCTTAGAACAATATGTCTTATTCATACATGCATCGCATAACGCCTCGTAATTTCTTTCTTTGTGTTCTATTTAGGTTAATTCAAGCCCAAACTTTTTGTACGTTCTCCTTCTCTCCATTCGATCCCCCCTTTATCTTCCATTACACGTGTTGTTTCTCACTCCATCACCCAAGTTCAAGAAGTCCGCGGAAAGTCGATGGCCTAATTGGATTGACATCCTATGAGGCTATCTAGCAATGCGGAGAGCGCTTGCACAGCGCGCCATTTGTATGAAAATCTAATTTTCTACTGGAGGGCTACTTATGTAGAAGTCCTTGGCATGTATGTTGTTTAACTTACACTCATGCCAGCTTCTTCACGTGCTCTGTGCTGGGGCCGCCGAGTCGACGTTGCCTACACGCCCAGCGTAGCATTCCTGAGTCAAAACAGATTTTTCTAGTTGTTGCGATGTACAGTACTCATGCGAATGTCTCCATTGACTCTAGCAAGCAGCTGTCTTCACTCAGCGCGTGCATATAGAGCATGAGCGTTGTCATGTTACGTAATGAAACTACGATTCTGGGGAAGTTGTGTCATCGGCAGGGACAAGTCTTGTCCGCAGTGTGAGCATCCGTCATGGATGCATTGATTTTGTAGTAATTTCAACTTTACTGAACAAAGTGGGCAAGAGAGAAACTTCAAGTTAAAGTCGCCTCTTTTGACGTTATTTCTCTTTCCGTCTAACTAACATAGTCTACTTAAAGAAGTACGTGCACATAATACCTTGCAAGAAATTGCATTTTCGCTTGATTTGCAATTGGAAGATCGATTTTTACTGAGTACAGCTTGCTGTAACTGAATTGTTTTGATTATAATTTAACTGTATGTAAGAAGTTACATTACAGGCAGGACCAACGGCAGCGGGTAACATTTGTGTGAGCAGTAAAATGTGGCGGAAACATGGGTGTGATGATCTTGGTTGTGCACCACGGCAAGCAAGTGCATGCTCGTGCATAAAATTTCAAAAAATTCAATTTACGCCATTTTTAAGAATCACAATATTTCTTTTTTCGATTATCACTCATTCAAGATAACCAATGCCATTCCGGCTACGCTTACAAGCCATATAAATGGTTTGGTTTCTTTCGTAAGACAGCACTCCAAGGCGCTCATAATTTCTTTTTAATGGTAGCACGCGTTGCCTGCGTTAGCAGCACTGGGTTATTAATAGAGAGCGGATTTTAGGCAAATGCCGATTTGTTCCTTGCGTTCCTATAGTGCCACATTGATATATGAGCACGAATTGGAAGTTAAGAAGTGCTTGTATACTGTTTTTGTAGTGCCTATAAATGCCTACTTTCGGCGCTCGTACCTAAATGCCTATAAGTGCCTATAAATGCCTATTTTCCAAATGGGAGCCTATATGAACACTATTTAACCTGAAATTTCACGTTCGAGTGCAGTTTGAGACTGTTATTCATGTTCCCGGGCAACATCGACCTTTAAGATCACCACGGGGTTAAAACTAGCCCTCTAGTTCAACCAACTTCCGGAAAACAACCGCTAGCAGCCATAAAATGGGACGCGCCGGCAATCTTCTGCCAACGCGCTGACTGTCGCGAGCGGCTGAGGAGAGGAAAAGACGCTATTTCTGCAACCCTAAATGGGAGCACGTCTCAGCCTCTGCTGTGCAATGGGGCGAGAGAAATAAAGATGGGAAGAGGAGAGGAGAAGAAGAGAGTGGCGTCCATATCCGAAGACGCGGCGGGTGGCTTCTACAGCCGCTTGTCTATTTATTTCAGTGTCCTCATGGAAGTGAACCACCATGAGGACATGGGTGGAGCAGTGAGCAGGAAATAGGAGTTTCCTCTGTGCAGCCGCGGGAAGGTGACGAACGAATGCGAAACCATAGAGTACCGTCAGGTGAAAGGAGAGTGTACATCAAAAGTAAGAAAAATGTGGTGTGCACGCGGCTTTGGTTTTCTTTGTAATTGACTTCTTAAAGGACCCTTCACCAGATCACACGATAAATTGTAGTTAGACACTGGAATTGTTGCGTGCCCAATGAAGAGCGTTAGATCACAATAATCTTTGAAGTTGGTTCATCAAGAGACGCGACACCATGATGCGAGGAGGAGTCATGCGCCCGCAAGGTCACATGCGCATGACGTTCATGAGCCAGGTAGTGCACGCAAGCGGTGTTGTGTTGTTTCGGCGTTCTCTGTAGTGTACTGCCTGCTTCTGTGGGATAGATCCCTCAGTGCTCGTACGTTTGGAGAGGCTGTCCCACGGATCATGTATCCTTACCGCGATACACCGCGCACAGTGGAACTGCTGTTAGGGAGGGTGCACTAAAAATGTGCCGAGCATTGTCAGGGCTGGCGCCGGCGCGGCGCGGGAGCGGTGAAAACACGAACGCATACGAAATGAAGGCAGATTAGTCTCACATCTCGCTGCGATTCGAAGAAAAATAATGAAAATAAAAACGCACACACATCCCGCTTGTGTGTTATTATTTCTTTCAACTTTCATTCATCTATTCAAGCAACAGATTGCACAAATTACGCATGTCGTCTCGAATAATTCTCGCAGTGTCAGGCGCTACTGCGAGCGATGTCAGAGCACCAATGTCTACGTAGAGGAGCGACGTCAGAACTCAGATAACTACGCAGGACCATTCCTTATTGTACGTCAACCTCTTCATCTTGGGTCGCGCGTCTGCACAAACGGCAAGCGGCATTCATTTTGAAATGTCTGATCTTTCCGCGGCGCGCAGCGTTGGAAATGTAGGCAGACATGATCGAGAGCGCCCAGTCCATGCAAAACACTGGTCAGCTCAAAATGCTCAGACGTGGTGAGGAGCCCTTTAAAGGTGTTCACCGACGGAGAAGCAACTGACCTTACGCAATTAGACCCGGCCAATACGAGGCATCTCTCTCTTCTGCTCTTTTAATAGTATAACTATCTGCTTCTGTGCTGGCTGAAAATAAAGAGATCCAGGAGTGTCTTGATTCCACGGTGGACACTTGACTCACAATGACACAGAATAAAAGGAGCGACTGTGTTCTACGAACCGTGCGGGAAAAAGGACAATTGCATGGCTATGTCCAATCGTTGGCGCCTTTGTGCCGTCATAAAGAGTAACGTTTTTTTTTTCTTTCCTGTCGTAAACACAGGTCGGGTACGTCTTTCTTTGAAATATTTTGAATTTATGTAAATGTTTATTGTGCCTATATTTACGGTTTTGGAAGCATAAAACGGTGTTTTGCCTGCCTATTTTTGGCGCCTAAAACGCGCTTTTCTAGTGCCTAAAAATCTGGCCTCTAGTTATTCATGGGTTTCTGAAGGAGATGACTGAAGCTGCACAGTAAGTGAACATACAGTTAATATATACTAAAAATTCTTTAATATTTACTTGAGTATCAAATTCATGTGATGCACCAACGTTTTCTACGTAGCCTTTTTTTTTATTTTTACATGGTTTCATCTTAGGAACTTTACAACAGCATTGCTAAACATTCTGGTCAAACGATATTACAAAGTTTCCATGGGCACTTGCAAAATATTGACAGATCATTTTGCCATGAATGTCAACGCCAACGTTGCCTTCAGTTCGTCGCTGTGCGTGATGAATGAAGTTCGAGCTGTCTATCGGTATGACTCACACCACAGCCTGCGTAATGTAGATTAATCTCTACAACATTATTCGTGTCTTCTGAAAAAAAAAAGTCAACTATGAAATGCAAGACATATAATTATGACAATTCCTTTTAGTGACAGTGGGATATATACCACCAAGCTTATTCGAATAAGCAACCAAAAGAGCATACAGAACAGCGCTAGTTCTCTTCGAATTAGCAGCCCCTGAGCAGTATTCGTTATGAAATCTGTTGTGGCAGCAAATCATTTAAGTTCTCGTGCTAGCATTCTATTGAAGCACATCCCTCCCAAAAAAAAAAACCAAGCTATGACAACACAGTGTAGGTAGGGGTCAATGTCTAAGAGTAGGCTATGTCAATAATAGATGCACGGGCACACGCACCAAACACTTTATTCAATTTATCTTGTGATTGTGGTATGCGCTCTCCGAGAGCTCGCTTGCGCGTGGCAGCTTATCATATAAGTATAGACTAAAAATATAGTATATACCTCTATGATATAGGCTATATAAGTATAGGCTCACGCCACGAGCAATCCACTGCTGATCGACCTGGCTGCCTAGCGTTTGGCGGCTACGTTACTTAGCTGCCTCCCGAACTAACAAGGCCAAGTTTTCGACGCTGCGTCGCAGAGCGCGTTGTTTGCTCTCGTACTGTTTCTGTTACACATTTCCGCTTTGTTTGTTTTTTTTTGTTTTTTTTTGTTTTTTGCGCACACGTGCGATCTGAGCCCTTTTGGGGAACTCACGAAAAAAACGAGAAATTCCCCGTTCGCTGAATCTTCAGAGTAAACATCGCGACGGGCGTGAATGCCATGGTTGCCAACGAAGAGCTCACGCGAGATATATTAGAGCGTCCCGCGTATGTTTGAGCGAGAGAGATTAGCGTAGCGTTTGGCGCCGCTCACGTCTGCTCGAATGTGGAAGCTTGTACGCAAGCACCAGAACACAAGCGAAGCAAGGAGCAAGAATCAACATTCCCGCAGCGATAATTCACGATCGGAGTGCACAAAGCTGAGATTACCAATAATATTGTGCACGGCTGTTGTTCACCCGGCGGCTTCTCGAGTCACTAGAGCAACTATTGTTCCTTCATTTAATACCTGACATTGTTTTAGTTCAGTTTTGCGCAGGTCATATTTATTTATTTATTTGATTACCCACAGCGCCAATAGGCATTACAGTGGGGGGAGGGTATACAAAAAAGTGGAATACAAAAGCAGATACATTGTCAGCCAAACAACTAATCGAAGTCGCCAATTATTCACAAGCAGCAACACAAATATATATAACAATGAAGAGGAAAAAAAACTAAAGAAAAAAAACACAGTTATTCTAAGAAAGAAAAAAAGAGTTCATTTGACCTAATACAGGCAATGTTTGATGGCAACTGGTTCCAGTCGCGGATTGTTTTAGGAAAAAAAGCATTTTGAAATACGTCAGTCTTGCAAGCAATTTCCCGTATCTTGAACCTGTGATCTACACGATCTGAGACATAATGCGGTGAAAGTAAATATTTGGCCTTATCAATTCCGACATGGCAATGATATACAGCATGAAAGAACTTCAATCGCAATTTACGCCGACGGTTGCATAAATAATCCCAATCTAATCTTTCCTTCAATCTGGCCGCACCGATATCTCTACTGTAAATCCCTGTTACGAACCGAGCAGCTAAATTCTGAACCCTTTCCAATTTATCAGTGTCTCGCTTAGCCTGAGGATCCCAAACTGTGCAGGCATATTCAAGAATATTTTGCCCACAGTTTGCTCTTCCGACCACCGCTTTGCTCTGCGCCACAGAGCTGGTTGAGGAAACAATCACAGCTTTAACGCGTGTTATAATTTGGGCTCTGTGTATTTCGGAGTTTATTTCTGGAACAAATCCACTGTTTATCAAATTTTATTTCTGGTACATCTCCAATTCTCCGAAATTCAGTGTTTCCATTAGCATTATAAGTTGCTGCAGTGTGTTGATATTACATTTATTTCTAATGGATATGCTTTTCATTGCTGCTGATAACCCTGTTTCTTCACGCTTTCATTTCTTCTCACTTCCTGTTCAATTACCCTGTTAATAAAGCTGGTGATTTGCTCTGGTGTAAACTCGCCAACGTGGGGCAGCTTAGCGTCACGTGCAGCGGATGCCAGCTTAGAGTCACCGGCAGCGCCCCTCAAAATTGATTATTTTCTTTGCTTAAGCGAGCAGATCTCGCAAAGCGTCTGCTTTTCTTTAAGATGCGAAAATAAAACAACGATGTCTTCGCCCAGTCCAGAAATTAAGCTAATTAGTGGACCTTACTGAACACCCCGGTCGGAACACTTCGCTTTAGGAAGCCGTGTCCTGTTTTAGGAGCATACCTAAATGGAAAGACACCAGTAATTAAATCACTTGCGTAAATGAATCGGCGGTTCTCGCTTGTCTCCTTTGTGAAGGTGGTTTAGATATTTTAGCTACATAAGCAACTATACCTAGCAGCATAGGCGAGCCAAAGGTGCCTAACATTGGTACGGAGTGTCCCCGTGCCTTTTTATTTGTGTTATGACTTCACTTAACCGAAATAACATGTAGTTTTGTACCTGCCGATTACTTTTTATTTTTCCAGGGGAACATGCGTTTACGGGAATTTCCAAGCCTCAAAATAAACAATAAAACAAAATTTGGCAGATCCCACGTACCTTGGGAATCGATGTTATACGAAGCATGCGGAGGGGAAATGACTGTGTTGTAATTTTCAACGAATCAAATCACCACGCAGAAAGCGTTCTATCAATAGCCTTCGCACCACTGAAACCACAGGGTCGCGTTGGTGTAACAACGTAACACTTTCTGTAAAAAAACAACGAGCATTCAGTGCAGAACTCACATCCCATCACGTGTCGTTTGGCGGCGAGTATGCGAGCCTGCGTCTCATTCTGACGCGCCCTTAAGGATGCCTAGTGGCATCTTTTAGAATAATCGGCAGTTTTTGGCTCCCGGCATAGAGTATCCCTACGGAAACGTTCCATTTGCCGTTGCAATCATTACATGTGTTACCTTTGGAAATCCATATATGTTCCTTATATTTGCCGCATATTTCCCTAAGAAACTGATGGAAACACTATGAGTTATCGCTGTCCTACTGAAGCGTGCCGATTGGGCACGTTTAAGTAGGACAGCGAACGGCATGATTGTCCTGGCGGCAGCGTTAAGCGGAATATCCAGTTCTCAGCTTTGAATAAGCTATCCTTTAATCAACTTCATTTGGCTTTTTTTGTAGTTTACAGTAGCGGTTCATAGCAGAAAGGAATTGTGGGGCTCTCCATTATCCACTTTTATAGGTTATCTAAAGCTGCGAAAGTCTTTGCTTAGCCAGAGGACAGTGAAGACAACTGCCTCCATTGTTGCGCAAGTCAAGTCAACGCAAGACCCTTACAATGGCGAAAGCAGAAAGCACGTGCAAGAAATTTCATTGATCAGTCGCAATAACGCCCGTTAAAGTGGCTGGCTCCATTGAAACATGGAACGTTAATTAGAGGAGTGACCGTCGAGTTCGTTGAACCGTAGTTGCTCAATGACGGGAACACTGTTTTACCTCCACAGAGTTGGGACACCAGGAAACTTTACGAAAGCTTCATTGCGACATTCTTTTCCTTAGTCGATCGTCGTCCACGGGAAGCGACAGTGGTGACACGAGTTTCACTCAACCACGCCTAATGAGGAAGGAAAGCAGGCGGAAGGACTTTGCGGTGAAGGGCACAGACACTAATTACGGTCTGTAGGATGTTCTTCAGCAGGCTAAGGGTCCACTTCGACCTGATATGATAAATACAAGAAAGTGATATGGATCAGCGGTTTTAACGGAAACGCTATTATTAACAGCATAACCTATATCATCATGTAATTTACATCATTGCATCTCATTCCCCTTTGTCATACAGGCACCTTATTGCATGCACCTTCTATTACATAGAGTATTTATCAAACAACCAGGTAATTCAGGTCTACTGTATCATGACAGAAAGAACACAAATTGCCCGCACCTTGCGTGAGCTGATTTCATCTCATTTCAAATAACTCTCTGGCGCTCTCGCCTGCAGGCTTCCTTTCCGATGGCTATTTTTAGGTCTCTGTAATGTTGACTGCCAGTTATCTGCCTTACACATCACATGACGTACACATTATTTTTTCCAGGTTCATGTGAACAAGAAAATCGGCGGTGCCTATTTTCTCCCCACTCGGCATTGCCGACTTACTGAATGTTCATTTTAATCAGGTCGCGTATTTTATTTATTTATTTATTTATTTATTGATAATGCAGGCCAATATGCCGGCCCATGCAGCAGGGACAAAACAATAACCAAATAATCACAAGATAAACACAATTCAAGAAAAAGAAAGAAAATGTAGACACTACATGCAAATTATTCAACTTATAGCCATATTGCGTGAGACGAAATGCTTGATTAGCATAATAGACGAAATGACGCTTTGGTGAGGAACTCCGTGCAAATAACAGCAGCGAACTAAAACGTGAAACACAGTAAATACATTGAATAAAATACAAGAAACGCACAGATATGGGAAAAAGACAACACTCTACAAACAATTACAAGGTACAGAGTGCAGCAAATATTCCAGATTAAAATGTTACAGATTTCAACCTCTGGACAAGCTTTTAGCTCTTTTTGGAAAGAAATGGTTTTTCTAACTTTTTTTGCAAAGTTTCTTGATTGCAAGTCATGAAGATGGAGGGAATTCCATTCGGTTATGGTGCGCGCAAAAAAAAAACTGTTCATGTGGATTTAGTTTTGGCAAATATTGGCGTAAAGGAAAAGTTGTGCCTATGTCTAGTTGTTCTTGTTTTTAGACGTGTTACATAATGAGGCAACTGAAGCCCAATTTTCCCTGTTTTGATTCTGTGTAAGACCTGTAGACTAAGCTTGCGCCGATGTTCCAGTGAACTTATATTATTGGTAAGCATTCGTAATGACGTATTGATAAACATTAGCATAGTTTTACAGCTCGGCATGCTATATTGCCAAAGTTTTCTTTGTTAGCCACTGAGTTCGTTTCGGTCGTATATTATGAATTAAACAACTTCATTTCCTCTATTTTCGAAATAGAGTGAGGTGGGGTGAATAAAATCAGTCTTTCGACATCTTGACAACTCCGCTACACCCATTTCAAGGGTTCCCGACATCACAGAATTAATGCAGGGTACCTTTTCGAGTCACCTTACTTTCGTGTATTGCGAATGTTAGCCGTTGATAAGGCCATTTATACAGTTAATTGAAGTTTTCAGTTTAAATTTCGCACATACGCAGTAAGGGGAACCTGTAACGAATCAAGTAACCCGTAAATTAACTGCATGCCACGCATTCCTTCATTCTTCTTTATCGTTGTTTGTGTCATCTGCCTGTGCCACGTAAGATTACAACTTTTAATAAATGCCAATAATAATAAGTGGTGTCAACATCTCGGCTGACATGGTATCGCGTTTTTCAAACCTGCTAAGACGTAATGAAGAAAGGAAAGTAACAGTAAGAATAGGCCAGAAAAAGACAGAAAAGTGCACTGTCTTCTACCTGGTTTTAATGTCAGTCTGCCTTGACTACCTGTACTTAAAAGGAATCAGAAAACACGACTGACTTATTTACACAAATGAGGCCATGGTGCTGACACCCATGCGCCCTTTAAGTGGGATAAAATAAATCCTAAAATTCAATCTTATTTCTTGATAGGCCCAAAGACGTGCCGTCGACTAGTCCTTCAGCTGCCAGCCATGCTTATTTTATGTTCTTCAATAATCTCACTGGCGAGGTGCAATTGATATTAGAAGGCCACACCCACTGAAAGCAGCTATACATTTACAATTATGGCAGTCAAGTTCAATATTCTCCTAGATAAATTTCTACGTGCACATTCTAGTGATGTACTTGCATTTTTTTCCTTCAAATGCAAAGTGCCGGTTAACAAAATGTACCCTTTTCAATGCTATACTGGAATGGACTAAACGACACCCACGACTTATGAGTCAAAGCCTACTTTGATGTATACATGCATAGCTTATTTCAATAAAGAGGAATTCATGTGCTCGGGAGCGTTGAACTCGCACTGAAGGAGGGAGGGGTACTAAATTGGGAGACCCAGCCGGACTAGTCAGATATACAAAATGAATCTGTGGAAACGTCATTGGAGACTCGCAATGGTTGTACAAAACGTAACACAGTTTTAATTTGAACTACTATGTATGTCTCGCAGAGCAAAAGCGAAACGGGGGGACGTGCCTTCCTCCCTCCCTCCAGTGCGTGAGTTCGGGAGGGTAGGGGGGGGGGGCGAGTGGCATAGCTTGCCTTATTGGAACATCCGTTGTTGGAACGACTCCTTATTTATAGATTCTGCCATTTATGTCATCTACTCAGTATCAATCACGTACAAGTACAACTACAGATGCACGAATGTGTGAAAATGCGCGCTAAGATATCCAATATGCCGTCCACAAAACTGCATTACAACTCATTCCTTTGCCACAGCAAAAGGAAAGGCCACCATATTTTCGTGGCTCACTTATGGACTTCCTTTAATTTACAATCTATAAGAGCACAACACTTTAAGCGGCATGTTACGTTCTGGAGTCAAGGCCTTTTCTTTACTTCATGCTGTTGTAGTATTCGCAGATGAGGTCAATAATGTATGCATCTCAGCGCATACCAGAAAGGGTACGTGTCATTAATTTTCGCCGACAATAGCTGCCGTTATCCACTAAACAGTCTGAGTTCTTATCAGCTGCAATAGGCAGCACATAGCCGCGCCGTCGTGCGAAGCGAATGCGATTCGCGACCATCAAAATTTTGCGATGGAGCTCTGCATGCAGCGGTGCCGGAATAAGTTGGCCAGCCAGGCACTCGAACATATGGCCAGGAGGCTAAAACTCTCGTACGATGCCCAAAAATGCCGACGCTCCGCTCCCTTCGTTCTTGTGTAATGAGGGCGCGCTCTACTGTTTGACTGGCAAATGACGCAAGCACAAAGCAAGCAAATAGTTCAGAATACTAGAAACCATTTTTCTCAAAATTTTATTCGGTTGCGGTTTGAATACTGGCACAGAGCTTATGTGCTATTCTTTATTATAATTGTTAAACCATTTTCACTTAACCCTTTCAGTCCCGAATTAACTATTTTCAATGTAAGCAACTAGTTTTTCCATTTTGAGATGTGCATGATCGTGGTAGTCCAAAAAAAACTGAAAAAAATATTTGCTCACACTTTTCAGTGAAGAGTAATTAATGGGACAATTAATTTAATAAATATTAATTATTTAATAATATTTCCACAATTTTTACTTTGTTTATTACTTAAAATGTTATTTAGACAAGATAGCATAATGTCCAATAGCCAAAATTCAAATTTCCGGCACAGAACTAAAATAAATGCCCTATCTCTGCACAGTGAAAGAAGACGCTGCCTCAGCAAAATGCGCGAACAGCACAACCGCTTCTGTAATTTCTTCGTTCAGACGTGACCTTGCTTTATTGAGTGTGCCATGTTGACACCACATGTAGGGCAGATGCTAAATACGGGCTCTTGAGGAAGAACAACGCTTTATCTTTACCAGATGCTTGCTGACTGACCTACATAATTTATGATTCCAAATGGAATCACTGGGACTGAAAGGGTTAATAAATGTTGATTTGTTTGGCTGTTCCTCAGCGAAACCTAGATGGATGTTTGTAAAAGCAAAGTAATTTCATTTTTTCTGGCATTGTACTTTTGCATGGTTTTTTCTTTTCAGGCTTTGGTGCATTACTTTTATTCTGCACGAATCATATATACTTGACTGTTTTTTTTTTTTTTTGCTGTTGGCCACGCGCCATCATTACATTGGCCTGCGGACTAGTGAAGCCGGCTATAGGCAGCTTTTTTTTTCGTTGTTCTCCATCCGTAAGATACACGGTGGTATATAAAGATTTCATTTTAATAATACATTATACAGGACATGCTTTCCTTAGAGGCACACAGGCTTTCAAGCTGCGGGCGTGCATGATATGGAATGGTCAGACGATGAGTGTGCAGAGAAGCAGTTGAGGAGAAACACTGATGCGCGGTAGTGTCCCTGTACGTATATCCAACTTTTGTTTAGATTTCCATTGGCAAACTACACACTTATGTAGTCATCTCACACTTTGAAGGCACCAATAGTTGTGAGGGCATACACGGAGGTCCTGCTAATAGCAGCGCTTCTAGCTCATGGCGCAGAGACTAGTACATCACACGCACTCGGCTAGTGGTAACAGAGCCCGACTGCCTTTGTGTAGCTGTTTTTCAGTAGAATTTTCCACGAGTGAATGGAGCTCTCCTTGAAACAGTCACATATAAAGAACCCCTTTCCTCTTTCCCGCCCCTTTTTCCAGTGCAGTATAGCCAGTCGTTCCCAGAAATTACAAACTTTTCTGTGATTCCGCCTCCTTACTTCCTTCCTACAATAGCAGCCAATCACTGAGATTTCTTGCCACTGGAATAGTACTTGCCAAATGTGGTTACTTTTTGTAGATGACTCTAAGTCAAGTACACTTTTACGGTCGTACAGAATGTGACCATTTTTTTTCCACACCTGTATATATGAAGTTACCCTTTATGTATAGCACTTTGATTATAAACTATTACTCAGTTTGTAGTGTGTATTCAATAATGACTGTTGATATATGCAGAACGATATCGAATTGGTTGAGTCAAAGACATAAACAGGTGCATCCGATTATAAGCAAAACAAACAAAGAAACAAACAGGCTACGGATGACAACAAACTCGTGTTTCTGCGCTTGAGGCCGACTGTTTTTGGCCGTCTGTTCCAGGATGACTATTCTCTTTGTTCTCTCAACAGATTATTCCCAAAAGGCATATCGGTAGCAGTGCAGGAAGGCGCATGATGTGAATGGCTGAAAGTTGGCGGCTTAAGACGTGAAATTTTTAATGTGTGAAGGAATTACTCTACAGGGTATGTAAATTGGCATGAGAAGCATCATGACAGAATTTCATAAGTGAAAGAGGCCATTGAAAAATGGGATTAGTTGCATTGGTCAGGAAGCGAATAATAAATAGGCTGTATTTGTTCATTTCTGATATTGCGCTTTGTAGTTTTGCTCAAAATAAGCGTATCTCGAATGCTCCAGCTTAGAAAGTATCTTCCCTTCTTCAATACTGACAGGCGCAACTCACACGAGTAACGCCTTGCTTAAAACAGGAAAACTATTTCGTGTATGATAGAAGGAGGGTGGCGGGGGGGCATCGCTTTGTTGTTATCATGCTCGGCCCCGAAACTTCAGTGTCCATGATAAACATTCATGAGAAACGCCACCGTCTCATGGCTTAAAACAGTGAAACTACAGAGCGCAACTCTTAGGCGGCCGTTCCTGCGTTCACCGGCATCGACATTGTGGTAACCGATGGAGCAAACGAGGATGAAAGAGAGTGAACGCGGAGCTCAGCGGAGGATGAAAGACGGCGAGAGTGAGGAGAACACCAGGAGGTGGGAACGACAGTGGAGAGACGACAGGTTCCGCGGCGCCACAGTAGTGCGTGCCGTTGTGCGTCGGCTGTCGCGGAACGCGTCCATGCGCTGCCTTCCGCGGTCTCCCGATTAGCGAGGCAGTCGCGCTACGCTCCTTCAGCGGTGGTTGATGTGAAATGGGTTGCACGAACCAGTCCACGCCAGTAACGGTACTCAAGGCGTTCTCTTCTTAATGTAAACCGTGTATCTATATACAAAATAATCTTATCGCAATATCAAAACAACTAAACAGCTGCGCTCAGGATTCGCAATAGGCGGTATCGTATTCAGCGGTGATATCTTTTGAAAATCAACTGAGGTTATCACGCTTCCTTGAGACCAACAATTCTTGGGGCTTCTATTTTCCTGCATGCATTAAGATCATAAGAAACGCATTGTGGAAAAGTTCTATTACGAAAGACATGGTACAGCGTTGTCGTACTTGTATATAAGGAACCTTAGACGTGAAAATAAACGCCCTCCACTATACTTGAATAGATGACGAAATATAAAAGAATTGAAAATAAGCATGTAATAGAAAAGGATAACAAACATAGAGTACACGAGAGCAACCTCATCGTTTTCAGACTATCCGTATGTTCTGCGTGATGACTGAGATAAAGACTAACGGTGGAAAGAGCGAACACACGACGAGAAACTGATAAAGTCTCAAGACTACAACAACGAACGAAAGAATACGAAGGGCAATGATCGTGAATGACGCCTGCCATTTGCTGGTTCCCTTTTGTAGTCTTTCTTCTTTACATATATTTTTAAGTTGTTTGTGTCGTTGCCCCCCTTATTTCATTTGTGTGTACCCTGATCGGCCGAAGGCGCTGCCCGGTAGTCGTTAGGCTTGTTGTGGCTTCCAACCCCGAATGGTCCAGCGGTTTCTTCTTGACCTCCGGGGCGCTGACGAGAAGCAGGAAGGTGGCAATCTTGTTAGAACCGCGAGCCAGAGCTCTTTGTCAGCTTTTGTTTTGCTTCTTTAGTATTTCATTCCGTTCACCTCGGTGCCATAACTCTGTATTGCCTCCGCTTACACAGCGTTGGTCACCTCATTGTCTGCCTTGTAGGGGCGTGGATGTACAGAGGGCATTAGTAGGCGGAAAAAAAAATCAAAGCGGGACCTCGTGCTGATCACTCCTCTAGGACATTCTTTACAAAGAAAGAATGCCGCTAGTGGCGGCTTTATATACTGCCTTTTTTTTCTCTTACATGGCGGTGTATGTTGGCTCCGTTGCGAACTAGTTTTCCGTGCGTATGAACGGTTGCGGGAAGAAGTCTACTTATGGTTCCCGATAATCGGCCTTCTACACAAACACATCATAGAATATATCGGTGCCAACACTTTTTTAAGCCGACACTATAAGTAATTAATAAAACATAGCAAAAGAGTACGTTTCAGCCCTAGCAATCAACAAGTTTATTATCATGAAAAACTTGGCCCCTATATGGTGGCACATGATGTCGCATATTAGATGTGGAATACGCTCGCTTTTCTGTGTTCCGACCTTCATCGCCTGAACCCGTCACTTAAGCTCGAAGCCCCATGTTAACTATCCCTAGAAAAATACAAATACTCTCTGCCGCCTGTGGCTACGAGTGCGAGAACACCTCCACACAACGAGTAGTAATCGCAAACGGCGGGGCGGACGTCTATTGCACACATCATTTCATTGTCCTTGCTACTGTTACCAGAGACAGTCTCGCAACAACGTTAACGCACCTCGACAATCAGCCGATTTCTGAGCAATCAACTTTCTAAATGTCGAAACAACGGATCTTCTCATCAAAACGCAACCAACTGGCTGCTTAGGTCTTTACTATCAAACGACCGCGTTGAAAGGTGATGACGCTCCCGGGTTAGAGTGAGTGAGTGAGTCTGGGAGTGAGTGAGTGAGTGAGTGAGTGAGTGAGTGAGTGAGTGAGTGAGTGAGTGGTGAGTGAGTGAGTGAGTGAGTGAGTGAGTGAGTGAGTGAGTGAATGGAAATGTGTGTGTGTATGTGCGTGTGAGTTTGTCTTCTGGAGAGGGAACCAAAGGAAAATACCTGGGTACCTGTTTCCCGCACTACTCTTAAGTACAACGGGCCTAAGCCCCTTTACCCCTTCCACTGTGCAGGGTAGCAAACTGGGTATTTAGCTTCCTGTTAACCTCTCTTCTTTATGCATACCCTTATCTGTCGCTTCATTATGAAGAGGAAAAAATCACCCCCCTCACGCTTCTGAGTTTGTATGCATGTGCGCCGCTGTATGTGCATCTCTTACGACAGCCTTTTCATTTACCGATAAGCGCTCAACACTTTAACTCTCGTAATTACGTATAATGGGTGCGGCTTTCCCATGGCTAACAGCTACTCAGTAATGGGATGAAAGATGGAACAGGTGATCAGAAAAATGCAACATATAAGGTATCGTGGTCTCACTTTCAAATTCTCATAAGCAATAATTATCTAAGCGCAAGGTGGTCAGGATCACTGCCAAATCATTAACGTCACCATTTCCCGTGTATTTAGTCGGGGCTCACTAGCTTGTACAGTTAAAGAATTCGGAGCTGCAAAAGCAATGTTTCCATCGCAAAAATAAACCACTCTAAAAATCACGCCATATCCACGAAGTGAATGATGATGAGTGGGCGAAGCCCGATCGTTTTCATCCATGGCAGAAAGAGAACGTGTGGTCTGGAACGCGCTTATACTTCATGGTCATCAGCGTCATCGTCATCGTTATCACGTGTAGTGGGTACATTCCACTATACGTGGCTACCTACCTACTACAACTACTACTACAGAGGAGAGACAGACCCACACCCTAAGGAGCTTCGCCCCTAAAATCTAAGTACGTAATCCCAATGTGCATCCGGTATTCATTCTCCGAGTTTTTCATATGTTAGTGCATGGATAGTCTTTCTAACGCTTTAGCGAAAGGAAACACGAGGAAACAAAAGAAGAGACGAGGACGCATGTGCAGCCTTGTGTTTTTTTCCCCTAGAACACAAAATGTGCAGGACCACCTAGCGCACCTGTTGGATATATTGCGATATATAATTACACCTCCGTAAAAACACTACATACGATAGAGTACCTTTCAACATGGAATAATGCAGGCGAAACTCTGCCGCTCACTTTCGCTAATTATGAGTAGTTGGTATACTGCAAAGTGACTAAAATCAGTCCGAGATGTTGGTGTATTGAATACGCCTTTCTCATCGTGCATGCGGTAAACGTTTCAAGCAGAGAGGCACTGAAGAATATTACATTGTCAATTCGCCTTTTTCCCTTAACATCGTGAGTAACGTGCAAAAGGAGTGAGCAAAAGATTTATTCATGTATTTACTGTCAAACAGCCGAACGCGTCCGGTCCACAGGTTGCTCGAAATAAACCCCGAAAGGTGTAACTGCCCCCCAATTCGGACATGCATCAGGCGTAACGCGCATTGGAATATGCAGCATAGATAATCAAGGTTGAGAGCGGCTTTCGGTCGATTGAACAGGAGCAGCTCGCATCTTCTCTTCGCATTCGCCAGTCTCTTCGAGGTGTCTCGTTACTGTGAATATTTTACGGCTCTTGAAACTAGGCCGTGCACCAGCGGCTACCTGAACTTCTTGTTCTAGATTTCGTTTCTCCTTTATTCGCATCAGCTGCCCGGGGTTCACTTCAGCGACCACTATTTGAAATGAATGTCGACAGATCTCGTGCCTCGGGAATTCCGGCGAATGGCTGACTCCATGTTTTTGGAAAGCGATTGCAGCGCACCACCACCAGTGTTCCTGCACCCAGACAAAAGGGAAACTGTCTTGATAATATGCGAGCGTTATCTACGCATAGAAACATTCATTCGCAGAAGCTCCCGAGATAAATTTTTAGTCGCTTGGCTTCAGCGAGTAAGCTTTCCCTGCTCGGATGAAAAAATATACTCGTGCATGTGTGAATACCGAGTGCTTCTGCAGCTTTAATGCATCTTAGTATATGTGCTCAGCCAGCGTAGAGCTACGCTCAATCCACTTCTCTGAGTGCGCCATTCTCCGCCTTGTATGATATCCTCCGCATCATGAGTCTACGGGAATGAATTTAGGCAATGGTGCCAACTTTCTGTGGCTTTCATACCTATCAAATCGCTGCCGCCCAGTAATTCTCTGACGTAGAACGTTCGGGCTCTGTTGCAATTTTTGCACTATGACAGTCATGCCTTCGTAAACACATACACGATTACATCGCCTAGTGATACCACCCGTACGAAAGGATCATTGTCCACCCGAGACGAAAAGACACATCAGTACATCATTCGTCAGCCAGTCATCTACTCTCAAAAAACACAAAAGATCGTTAATGGAAATACTTTGAGACGCGTGCTTACAAAAAAAATGCCCCCCACCTCCCCGAAGGGAATCGTGAGGAAATGCGAATGCATTTCGCGCGCGCTTCACTCCATTTATATATGGTGGTTGTGGTTCCAAGAAGGAAAAGGCGCCTAATTTCTGGAGCCCGGTCGGGAGCACGGCGCAGCGCCTGTTCTTTTCTTTTTTATCTTTTTTTTATTTCTTTTTATTTTTTTTATCGCGGGAGCTCCGCCGAGCTCCCGCGATGCGAGCGCCCTCACGCACCAGAGCGCGCTCCTCCTCTCCACTTCGCTAGGGGCGAGGATAAGCGAGCGCGCCCGCAGCTGTTGCTATGGGAGAGGGAGTGAGAGCGGAGAGATAACACCTGCCGGCGCGCGGACACCTCCTCAACCTATCCTCCTCCCCGCGGACAACACCGGACAACGCCGGACAACGCCGGACAACGGATGCCTGACATAGCCCGACTAAGAAATGCATTCGCATTTAAAAATACGTATTTAACCAACAACCATAGCAAATAAAAGAATAAATGGGCAATCTCTTGAAGCTATTCCACGCGTTCTTGATGAGTCACATCATATACGTCGCGGCCATGCACTCCTGGCAGAATCACGAAAAGGCGAAGCTTAATATACTCATTCGAAAAAGCATCAAACGGGTGCTGGGTATTCCGATGAATGCCAGCACAACGAGGCTAATGCAGCTCGGGGTTCACAACACGTTAGATGAAATTATCGAGGCGCAGCACACGGCTCAGGTCGGCAGGCTGTCTACTTCGCCCGCTGGCAGGGAGATTCTGGCGGTTCTGGGTTGTAATCCATCTCTTGAGGAAGAATGCAAGTTTAGCCTTACTAGGGAGCAGCGAGCCAGTATAACTGTTTTCCCGCTTCCCCGCAACATGCATCCGCAGCACAATGCAGGCAGGCGAAGGGCCAGAGGCGAGGCCTTACTAAAACAAATTCGCGATGACCCGCACTCCGCATGCTTTGTGGACGCCGCGCAGTACGGCAGATCGGCAAATTTTTCGGTCGTCCTAGTGGACCACAGTGGCGCAGTTCTCAACTCTGCATCTCTCATGAATACCACCCCGGCTAGAGCCGAGCAGGCCGCGGTGGCTCTCGCTTTACTTGACGAGAATAGGCATCAAATCTACACCGATTCTCGCGCGGCTGTCAGAGCCTTTGCATCAGGTTCCGTTTCCGCCGAGGTCGCACACATCCTAGGCGACAGAGTCATTTCCTCACACACCATCACGTGGTTTCCGGCTCATCTCGGGTCGCACTTATCCTCTCTGACTAACCTCAATGAGGTCGCCCACACCCGCGCGCGCGAGCTAACCCACCGCGCAGGGTTGGACGGAGGCGGTACCTCGGGGACTGGTCGGGAGGTCTTTCGAGATCCTGTATTCACGTTCAACGAGGTTTCTAAGCACTACCAGCTGTCTAGGCGAACGTTTCCTCTTCCGCACGTGAAACTCTCCAGGCCGCAGGGCTGCCACGCTTCGAATGCTGCAGACCATGTCTTATCCCAGTCTATCAACCCTAAGTTCTTACACGGACGCTTTTGCACCGGACTGTCCCGATTGTGGCGCGCGAAGCAATTTAGATCACATGCTCTGGCGGTGTCCCTCCTTACGGGGTCCTCAACGCCTCACTGAAGAAGAGTAGTGCTCCGAGCTAAGGAGCTCGAACCTACTACACCAGTTAAGGGCCGTCCAGACGGCCCACGACGTGGCGGTGAGGCTTGGCCTCCCCGTCCCCACGTGGGAGCGGCCCGCGGCGCTGCCGCCCTGAACGGCTGCGGTGCTCCTCAGGACTATCTTAATAAAGTTCATTGTCTGTCTGGGGTGGCTTCACATCGGGTGGGTCAAGGTAGAATTAAACGGTGGAGCCAGAGGTTGTAGATCAATTGGTTTTCCACAGCATACTACTACTACTACTACTACTACTACTACTACTACTACTACAACTACTACTACTACTACTACTACTACTAATAATAATAATAATAATAATAATAATAATTATTATTATTATTATTATTATTATTATTATTATTATTATCATTATTATTATTGCTATTATGAATATTATAATTAGTATTATTGTGAAGTTGTTGTAATAGTGGTAAATATTCTACATTTGACATCCAATAGAGGACGAAGCAGTCTCCAATTACTCCTTTGAGGCGCTGGATAACAGCATATAGGCGACCAAATTTCGAAAATTTGTTGCATCACTTTTCCTGCCGTAATTGACAGCACTTCCCTTTCTATGGCGCATATTAGGAAGCATAATAGAAAAGCGGTAATTAGGTCAACCGATTTAATTGCCTTCGTAGCTCCATCTATTCCTAATGTCAACTCGTATATGTCCTACGCCCGTTTGGTCTCCAATCCCGACCATCTCACTCCGGTCCATATAAACTATAGTTTTTGCTACATCGCTCTTTGTACAGTCAGTATCGAAAATCGGTTACA
Organism: Rhipicephalus appendiculatus; assembly: GCA_030522465.1. Taxonomy (NCBI): domain Eukaryota; kingdom Metazoa; phylum Arthropoda; class Arachnida; order Ixodida; family Ixodidae; genus Rhipicephalus; species Rhipicephalus appendiculatus. Next base: position 529,972 of record JALIZH010032966.1, read on the forward strand.
TCAGAGTCATCATGCTCTGCCCGCTGCTGTTGTGGCTATGAAGCGGAGCGTCAAGAGTGCCGGAATTCTGCGCCTATTTTACTTTTTGATGAAACAAACTGAACGTTCATCTGTTTCTTTAACAGCACCACTAGAAAAGTCACAGATATGACTGTGATGTTGCTATTAGGCTAATGCAATTCGCGAATAAATATCACAAAAATATCTGCGGACAACGTCCTTAAAAGTCAATAAACTAGCAATAAATTATCTCTTGCTTTTCTTCTAAGCCTTGTGGAGGTGCAGTAGCGTTTCCAAAGACTACTAAAACAGAACAGTGAAGATTCGTTGAATGTTTGGGGCAAAATCAGTGCTTGCTTAGATGTAGGAATGACCTCGTTAATTCACTCAGTCGTGACGTGTTCAAGCGTATTCACTCCGAGTCAATATTTGGCACTGGGTTCTCTGCCCTTTTCTCCGGTGCTAGGTGTGGCCGCAATTTGCTAATGGCGTCTTCTGTTGCTTGTTTATTCGCCGCCATTTTGCCTGGCGGTTAGCAGGAAGGGAAACAGGAGAGAGGAATGAACGTGTTGTTACCCAGTTTAGACGTTTAGGAAAACCAGTTTGCTACATTACAAAACGGAAATTAGAGGGGGAGACTGAAAGTTAGAAGAGCACAAAACAGAGAGAGATAGAGGGAGCACACGCACATCATCACAGTCCGTCCGTTTTGTACATGTGCAAGTCTTTGACCGGTGTGCAAGAATTTATGCACATTAAATGATGGTGAAACAAAAGGGAGAAGTTTAATTCGACACGATTTTTTCTTAAAGTGATATATATTGTACGCAATTTGTTTTGCAATACAGTGAAATCTCTAATGAAGCCTGCCTTGCCGTTATATTGAAGCCTGTTGTCTTCAAAAATTACATAAAGCCACAATAAAAGCACAGACAGTTGAGCGCAGCCTTTCTTTGTGCTGTTCGCCGCTGGCTGCGCATTTTGTTAGAAAAGGTTACGTATTAACCGCTTAATTTGAACGCTTACCAGAAAGCGCGATACTAATTAAAGTCAGCGAACAATAGCTCTCGCAACCGCTTTTGCATTCTTCCTTCAGTATAAAATAGCGTCAAATTTTAAAAGTCGGAAATTTGTCAAGAGGGGGTCTCACTGGACCGAGATGTTGACAAGTGGACTTCTTCAAGGCGTTAACATGCAGCCTCGAACGCGCAAGAGCGCAACAACGATATTCTTTTGAGAAGTCCAGAATGAGTGAGCGTCGTCATATTTTTATTTCGATAGCAATTATATGGACACTCTGGGCTGGTTTTTGCCGGCGGCGTCGCTGCCGTCTTCGTCCGCCGCCGTCATCCCCCGTATATGTATATGTATATATATAACCAGCCCCGCCCGTCGTTCGTGAGCGTGAAAAGACGCGAGGGGGGTCCCTCGAGCGACCTTCGATTTTACGAGCGCGGTCGTCGCGGGCGCGCGCGTTATCTCCCCTTCTCGGCGGCCGACAACGGGGGGGCCGGTGTACCCTTCTACGTGCTGCGCTCTCAACGCGAAGAGAATGTGGTGAGCAGTGTCCCTGGAGCGGCCGTATGCTCTTAAAGCAGCGTTTTCTAGAGTTGCGTGAGATCGGATCCAAAAGAGTTAGCTGCTAGCCTCACTTCCTATAACATTACAATTTGTTGCTATCGCATTCATTGCTTCACCCTTGCGGTGAAACTGTGACTTTTTTTTACTTATTTTTATTTGAACATACTGCAGGCTCCATCGGCCCTTGCAGGAGTGTTTACAGAAACAAAAATTTCAAAATAAAAATTACAATCATAAACAGAAATGACTGGCTTGCACTTTAGTAACAAATTAATCTACAGTAGTACAATTCACAACTCTATCAGGTAATCAATACTCTACCAACTTCGTTCTGTTAGCGTGCGGGCTGCGCTTGCAATAATAGCCCCCCAAGGCGCACATACATTAACGAACGCGGAAGAACTAAACGTCTGTCATCAATGCATTGATCAGTGACGTCATTCTATTCGTCGGCTCGTTGCGCTCAACGGCGCTTCACTTTCGGTTTCGTCGTTGAATTTTGATGAATTTCGTTACGCCACAACAAATATTAGACCCCGCTTTTTCTTTAATCCTCCCATATGACATAACTGCGTAACTCCACAAATTAAAAAAAAATAGACGAAGCTTACAATAAGCTCCGCAAGCCTTGAAACAGAGAAACTGGTCGATTCTGAAAACTAGTGTGTCTACTTCTAGGTTGTTTCTACGCCTTAGCTACGTGATACAGGCTGTTTCTAGGTTGCTTCTAGGTCGTTGCTGGGTTTTAGCCAAGAGATGCCAGGTTTTTTCTATCGTCATTCTCAGCGCGGAGATGTTCGAGTTAAACCACAGGCAGTCGCCGACACGATACGGATATCCAAACTCCAGACAATGAAACTCGCGCTCAAACCAAGCGTTCGCACCTCTCGAAGATCTACGGGCACGTTGCCGTTGGCGCAGGCCTCACCTCGCTTTGCTGTTTCCTCGGAGCCGCTGTTGCCTTTCCCGTTACCCAGTATGCTCTCGTTGTGCGCGTTCGGGGTCTGCGGCTCGCCGTGGTCGCTTAGCAGTCATTTGTACTGTGGTTAACAGTTGTAGTCTTCGTTTTTGTGCACCAGTGGTGAGCAGTGAAACTTACCCAATTTCAGTGGCACACCACCGTTGGTGATGATGATAGTTCTTAGGTTCGTCTTACAAGGAACGATTTGCTTTACAGCTTCGCCATTAAACGTTAATTAAAACAACTTGCTTAATTACTCTCCGAAATGATGTCTTTAACCATATTAACATCCCTGCCGATACGGAAAACTCAACTTTGAAAACATCGAGCAAATATTGCATTTTTCCGATTTTTGAGCCCTTCGTACACATTTATTGAAACGCCCTGTAATGAGCCGACCTTTCTCGTTGCCCATAGAGAATAGAGGCGCGAATTTTTACGCGTGGTAACAGAATCTAGGATTTTATCTTGTCGGTGTTAGCTCATTTTACGCGAACTGTGTTCCGCATGATATTCTTTTTAAAGTGATATCATAGCTATTCCGAGAATGAAGGAATACTTCGACATAAGCTCCACTAAGTCCATGATTTACCGAGGAATCCTAGAGGGTAAAACATTTACAAGCGGAGGAGCCTTCACATCCTAAATGGTTTATCACTCACCACGAACCTCGGCATTTCAAAAGAAACGGCAAGCCTTCCACATCAACATTTCCTATGAAGGTGAGCGAGCACCGTTGGAAGATGATGCGTGGCCATTTACGCTTGTTTAACCAGTTTTCCTGAGCGCACACTTCGGAAAGAACGTAGCAAACGTAATTCTCTTTGTTTTACCGGATACCCGTGAGGTAAGTGAAGTGTAAGTTAGTCGTTAAGCGGTAGTTGCGCTTTTATTTGATTGTCTCAGGAAAGTTCGGTATTGCATGAGCATCTATGTACAAAGAAAAAAAAAGTGCGCAGTAACGAAGCAGTAGCGTCAGCCGAACATTTTGTGGAATGAACGGATTTCATTCGCGTGTGACCTTTATCGTCTTGTAAAAGACAGGCTATGAGAATTGCGACTTAAGGTTTGTTATTGGCGAATGGCAATATGTTAATATTTCGGGCCAAGTTATCCGCTCCCCTGTTCATTAAATGGACCGTTCTGACTTCATAAAGAACCAACACTTCGTAGAGGAGAAAAGCAGTCAAAGAGACTTGAAAATCAGTATGAGGCGGTATTGCTGTTCCAATACTTTTACAGACACGATAGTCCACTGTTATCGCTGCGAGGAGCATAGTTGTATATATTCCTTTTCGAACGCCTGTCATGTGTAATTTAGGTAATTTGTAACTGAGCACCACGTCACCTTCGCCTGCAACATTCACGACCCTCCGTCCGCCTTTGTAAGCGTAGTTAAGTATGTTGGTACACTTGCCTTAATGCATTGAAACGAAAAAAAAAATTAAACAACGTCCATAAGTTAAACTTCTTACAGAACCCGGCCTAAGCCCTGTAAGTACAACTGCTGCTACATTCCTTTATAAGCGAAGCTTGGAACGAGTTACAGATTTCGGTGGCGGTGCTGTCGTACGCGAAACACCCGCAGCCGGCAGTGTGTACAACTCCAAGGCTCCGAAGATGCACTGGCCACATGCGCGTATTTGTATGGGCAGTTTTTCAAGAACTGATGCTCTCTCGAGCGTGGAGATTTCGGTGGCCAGCCGTTAGTGATCTTATATCAAGGTAACATGCCGTTTCACGTTGCCACACCTGATTTTCGCCGGGTTATCAACTCATGACCATCGCTGTAGCCTGTAGCAACTGTTCCGCTGATAAGCACGCTGATGAAAGTTCAAATTACCGACATGGAGGAAGCATTGCGTAAGGGGATAGAAAGTAAAGTCGTAGATGAGGCATGCCTACGTCATGATTTTCTCGCCCCCCCTTTAGGGAAAGTGCTCCTTAATTTTCAAAGTAACTTTTTATTCCATATGTTTTACTGCATGCGTGGTAGAATCGGCTATTCTGCTTTTCATGGTAGCAAATAGCGAGAAAAACAAGACCGACACAAAGGAAGAAAAGACAAGAACAAGCGCTGACTTTCAACTATTTGTTTCTCCTGTGATTAAAAAAGCTTAGCTGAAAATCACCGCTTGTTCTTGTATTTTTCTTCTTCAGAGTCCTTGTTTTACGCGCTGTTTGGTGCCATGGATCCACACCAAGTGGAACAGCTAACGACACGTTTGCAATTTATTCTGTTTTTGTCTCGTTGTCCCCATTTTATGCGGGTTATAACAATGGACAACTTTCAGAGAGCCCGCTTGACCGTCCTTCAACTTTCATTCAGCTTTGTAACACTGTTTTCGCGTCACCGCACGCCAAGTAACCGAGCTGTGCTGCTGCCAGCGAAGATAACTTCGCTGTGGGATGGCCATTGTTGGAGCGGACAAAGCAAAAGATGTGCCCGGTGGAGTCCATCTTCAGACCCGCTATCGCTGGCCACATTCAGTACAATGCTCGCATTGTAGCTCTTGCAGCTGTCGCGCGGTACGAATTCGGCAGCTTGCTGCTTTTGTGCCTCGCCAATGAACCACCTTTTGTGTCCTGTCCCCTCACAGTATGCCATACAAAAAAGTTCTCCTTCTGTCGGCTGTTCTGATAAAGTTCATTGTGACTTTTACCACAGCTTCTCCTACAACAACCTCTTTCTTGATTTCCACTGGTAGGCTGCCGTAGTGTTTAGAAAGTAAACCTCTCTTTTTGTGATAACGTGTGGAACGTTTCTTTTTAACTTAAGTGCACGCATATGAAAATGCCAGGTGTCGCAAGATGTCGGCTACTCCTAGTCGCTTAGTAACAGAGTACGTAAGGGAGACCAGCTGAAGAGACTGATCAACAACGTTAAATTTTAAAAAAAATGAAGTGTTCGACGAAAACTAGTCTGGTCGGGAATAATCATGGTCAAAAAGTGAAAAGTGAACAAGGCCCCCCGTACGGGAGCCGAAACGTCTGTTGTTTTTAAAGTGTTTTTATGGTCGTCGTCTTCCTTTACCTTTTACCTTTTGACTAAGGGTAAATTAAAAAAAAAACATGGTTGGATCCCTCCGTCATAGGAATCGGTATAACACGGAAGTGAAACGTGTCCTTACAGAAGTAGTTGAATGTTTACTGTACATTGATATAAGATAGCTTGCACAACGTCTATTAGTGTTTGACAGTTAAAGCACCGTTTAACGTGGATGCATCCACGTTGACGCTTGGTGGTACATCTGTATCCTGACGACTAACGTCCATGATCAATGATTTAACAGACCCGTGTGGTCATAGATACTTGTGGTAGCTGTACGGTGAGAGCGGAATCACGGAAAGCGGTGTGACAGACAGAAGAGCGTCACTGATTGGGCGCCGAACTTGGGCTAACGTCGCCTACTCGCGATATGTTAGTTATTGAACAACGCTGCCCGACCAGAGGGAAACGCCACGCGCGTGGTGTCTTCCCCGTTGGCCGGGTGCGGTTTTTCACGGGGCGAGCGTTAGTTGGGAGCGCCGAGTTACGACCACGCGAAGCACTCATGGTGAGTCATGGTGAGCTAGGTGCCCACTAGCTCTGCTGTGACCCACCTTGCGTGAACTTAGTTCGAGATGCGATAACTGTTTTGCTGGTCAAAGAAGATTCCAGAGAAACATCCATAACATTTTTAAAAAATCATTCCGCTTTAGCGCATGTGGAGTATTTTGAGGAAGAAGCGAGGCCTTTTCAGTAAATAATGCTCTTTCAAGGGTGTTTATAAATGAGAAGAGATGAGCCCCAGTTACATTCACGAGCTTTTTTTTTTATGTTTAAAGCGGATGCATGATTGTGACGGGCGACTCATGATTAATTGCGTCGCTCAAGAATTCACTAACAAACACCTATACCTACATGCGTAGTTTTGCAATTCATCCCCGCCCCCCTTAAGCGTGCGACCGTCTCCAGGCATTCAACCCATAACCTCATGCTAGTCGTGCAACGCCATGACCTCCAAGGCGCTACAGATGCTTTAGACAGACCTGACTTTATCAATCATTAACAGAAACCATCAAGTACAGCCACCTAGGCATTGGATCTTGTTGATTATTTAATGACAATTTTTCACGACAAGCAGCTAATTTCTCGCACTCTATCCATCAACAGCCATTTCCTCCTAATCGCTTGAAATGAATCTTACTACGGCAGATAATTCGTTTATTTCACGAAGCTCCATGGACAGCGTTCGCAGTTCGTTAAGACAACTTAAGGACAGATACGGCTCCTTTGACTAGAATATGGGTTAAAGGGCGCAGTGATGAAGACGAGCGGCGAGGCACTTTACGGCCTTAAGCTGAAGCGACGGCTTACGCTGGGTGCAACCAAAGCGTATACACTCTCTTTGTGCCTTCCTCTGAAAGCCACGACCGCGTCTTGAGATAACGTGGTTACAGATAGCGGCGGTATACTATAGAGAGATGTTGCAGTGGCTCATTAGATTCCTCGTATAGGAGGGGGCAGTTGCAGTCCAGGTATTGCTATAGAGGGCGCTTCGATAGCACACTGAAGAGCCTCCTTTCTGTCCGGCCATGGTCACTCGTGCCTTAATTAGGTTTAGCACTCACAGTAAGGGAAGATGGGGGGGGTGTTGTGCAGCGCTGTAATGAGCTTCGCAACGTGCTTCCCAGAATAGCACGCTTGCTACGCCTTGCTCTAAGGAGGAATGGTTCAATTCCTGAGAACGAGGGAGAGATTTATTCGACCCTGCGCTTTAGGCTAACGAAGCGAACAAAGGAAAGTACATTGAGGTGGAGTGTATTCACCTTAAAGAGGCATATGAATGGAAGCACTTAACCACTAGCTAACAAAAAAAGCATGATTATAGGACGAGAACTACAACCCCTTGTAGTCACTGTTAGGGACTCTTTTACGTGCTCTGAAGGAATGAAGACCTCTAACCAGCACCGCACAGCGAGCATATTAGCGCCAAGGGCAACCACAGCCTGTCACGTCTTCACTGATCCTATCATCGGGGGGCAGCTGCTTCTTGTGGTCTGGAAACTTTTGCTCCTGCGTTCACCTCCTGAACACACTCTTCTGAATGCTCAAATATATCGCCCAGGTGGCTGAAAGAATAAAGGAAAAGAGATTTAGGAGAAGAATAAATACTTCATCAGCCACTAGTGTGCGCTCTTCTAGTCTTCACTAGAGTGGAGAAAACTCCCGGCTGTGGGGTTTGTCTTCACGTACACTTCCTGCCTACGAAATCTATAACCATAATGTCTTTCACTGAAACCAAAACGAACATGAGCTGTGTGAACAGACAGAAATATGAATGTATGCATTTTATTTATTGGTAATCCTGAGCGCTCTTAAAAATATTGTACGAACTTAGTCGGGCATCATCGTTTAGACGGTTGCTATGATTTTTGTTGTAAATATTGCACTTGTGCAAAACACTAACGTCCAGATGTGTGTGGGAAAGAAGACCAAGGTGTCTTTGCGGGTAGATCTTTAAGTGTAAAGAAAGATGCATTACGAGCTTATCTAAATTAAAATGAAACCCAATAGGGCTAAAAGCATAATGCTATTTTTTTGGAGGGGGAGGGGTAAGTTTTGTTCGCCATTGGTTGGTGGCCTGCGCTAATGACATGGCTGCAGCTTCATGTGTGGCCGAAATGTTGTCTCCCGAGTAACGCTAGCGTAAAAGTAGCGTATTCAACTGAACACGACGCAGCGAACCATGGAAGAGTAAGTAATTGGTGTAAGCCTTGCGGGACACCAAGACAGAAGAGGGAGCGAGGGGAACAAGCGGTTGTCATGGGCATCTCAGTCTAAATCAAGAAGAGTAAATGGGCATGGGTAGAGTATGCAGCGCGTAGGCTACATAACCGCTGGTCACTAAGAGTAACAGACTAGATTCCAAGAGAAGGCAAGCGCCCAAGAGGCGGGTTTGATAGCTAGGAGGGAGATGACGTTGAGGAGTTTGCGGGGATAACGTGGCTGCTGCAAAAACAGGACATATGATTCAATGTCGGAATATGGGGGACACCTTTGTCTTTCATTAGGCGAATTCAGGCTGGTGACGATAAAAGTATTTTGTGAATTTGAGTGTTAGACATTGCGCGTTTGTCCGCTCGTATCCATCAACGCTCTCGCTTTTAAAACGTTGCAGTTAATATAGAATATTGCCTTTATGAAAATAAATTTTGAAGAAACATAACTTCTTATGAAAAACGAGCATTCAGAAGCATTGCAAATAACTGCTTTCGAAAGTTATATGGGGTTTAAGCACTGTTAGTCAAGACAGCTTTTATCACCTGCTTACATGAGTGTGGTATAACTTGACGGCAGTATGGCCAAATATAGAGGAGTAAGCCATGTGTATAGGCAAAAATAAATCTGTCAATGAAATTGCTTTAACACAATAGAAAAGTAACGTGATTTCATCTGCGGTTCTTGTTTCTAGGCATTGGCTATATCGAATATTGATTGCCCACCATATTACGCTGAAGTTTAGGGCGATGCATTCCCAACGCCTCATTCCGGCATGCGAAACATACTGTAGGAGATGAACAGCGTAAAATGATTTCGTGGTGCTGTCAATTAAAAAAAAATGCTGTCAGAATGATCACTGTGTGCGAGCTTAAAGTTTAATCTGGCGATCCGGTCGTGTATTACTACCAGGTCCACTGGGCGATGCAATGGTACCAATTGGACCATATTCGGCATAAGGTGTGAAGAATTGTATTTGTTCCCTATGAGCGCGTAAACGTAAAAGAACAGTGCTGTCCGTTGTGCGCAAACAGCAAAACAGTACACCACTCTTTAAAATATTCAGCAATTGTGATTGAACAGCAACGGTTTCTCCTGCAGACCGTACAAACGGAAACAAAACAAATGGGACCCCTCAAATTGCGCTGTGTATGCATTCTGAATCACATTAGCATTGCGAGTTTTAGTGTACTGTGCGCGGAAACAAAGTTAGTTATACTGTACCCGTTTCACGGCGTTCACGAGCCTCTGCTCTTTAGTTCCCTGTTTTGTTTACCCCTTTTCATCATGAGGGGGGCACAATAACAGCTACAGCAAACAACCTTAACGGCGCTTAGCGCAGATAAAAACAAAGGATGAGATCACAAAACAGAGCTTAGCCACGCTGCATTCCTGCTTCGTGCTTTCAGCGCAGGCACATTGGCTCTGCTGTTGTTTGTTTGTTTGCCTTTGCACCTCGTCCGGAAAGGAGTGCTGTAATGCCACTCACGATGCTAAAACGTGTCGAATCACGCCACAATAAAAGAAGCACGCGAGTAAACTTCCAGTACACAGGACGGTGTTTACGCTTTCATGTACGTATTCTTGTACATCCTGCATGCAGGCTTCACAAAACACACGATAATACAACGACCAGACACCGCGTCTCTTGCAGCGCTACCGACATAAAGCGAACTCTGAGCGCGATGCTCATCACTGTATGTGGTCACCCGGGAAGTGCCTATAAAACGCGTCGTTGCCGTCCGGCTTGATAAGGCGTGTTTTACGGCCGCTTCCCTGTATCTTCCTCTGCTTGCCACAATGCTGTTACGTTGCTCTTCATGGGAACGCTCGCTCCCTTTTAAGTTCGGAGCACTTTAGGGGGCCGGGCTGTCGTATGCGGCGACCGTACGCTGTCGTCGTCGCTTTGGCGTAACGCAGGCAAAACCACGAATAGCACAGCCACCTGAGCGCGGGCTCGCGCCAAAGGAGAAGTCTTCCTCTTGTTCTTCGAGCGCCTTGATGATGATAAGCGAGGATGCGCTCGCGCTAAAGGGAAGTCTTATTCCTCTTCTTCTTCAACCGCCTTGATGAGGAATAAGTGCGAAGCACTTTAGGGGCTTGGGCTGTGGTATGCCGTCGTCGTTTGGCGTAATGCAGGCAAAACCTCGTACGAAAATTAAGGCAGCTTGCACTTGTGGTGCCAAGCCTGAAGGAAGTGCGGAGCTCGGCAGCTTTCTACGTTTCTTTTAGGGTTTTCTCTTTCTTTCGTCCTCTCATTTTTATTTTTCTCTATTCAACTTTTTTCTGAGTTTTTTTTTTCTCTTTACCATATCAAATCACCAAGGTGCTCGACGAACAATATGAAGAATACTTTTATTTGGTGAGAGCGCGCACTCAAATGGCTCGCGTAAATCTACAAAATCTCGCCTTAAGTCTACAAAACGCTAGTTTAAGACGAGGCGCTTTTCGTCCTGTCTGTCGTCGCAACGCGAAGTAAGCGGAGAGAGCTACTCACGCGTGTAAAGCCGTCTACTGATGCCTGTCGAGGTTACCGCGTCATTGTGATCAAAGTTCGCAGTTGTCATTCAAGCAGCGCTTGATGATTTCTTGTTCATATACTTATTCTATGAGGAAACCCGTAAAGCCTATACACGCTCACGTTACACCGCAGTTTGCTTCGGCCCACATGGCTGTACTTTGCCGTTCATTACTACACAGTGGCAGCGGTTAGTGCTTCCTAAGACCAGTAGATCATCTCACGTGCCCAAGCCTTTATTTTCCCAAAGCAGCTGCCATCATCTCACGTGCCAAGGCTTCATTTACCCAAAGCAGGCGTCATTTACTTGCAATGGCAGAATCTTCGATGTGGTCTCGTTTATTAGATTACCTGGGCAAACAATCAAGGTAGACGAATCCAGAGAAGGGAGAGACTTGTTCATCGAGATCTTCATCCTTAACCGATGAAAAAAAATGTCGGCTTGCCAGCGCTTAATCGTTGGTATTTAACATTTATGTGTCGTTTTTTGCGTGTAGCTGGCATTTATTTGAAGCATGGATTTCTCAATGTGGGTTCTGCAGGCCTCTCCTTCGGGGTTATAGCCACTGATAAATTTTCCCTGATTCAGCACTCGCCGAGTCACTCAGATGGCCAACCCGAGGTGCGATGCGATCGATTTAAGGAACCTCCGTTACTCACGCACAAGTGTCAAAAAATTGGGGGGACCCCTAAGCTTCACTTTTAAGAGTTGAACGCGATAGCGATATCCTGTCCCTAGTGCGTACTTCAATCGCTTAGTGCATACTATGTGATGGGCAGCATGCTTTAAACCACGAGCAATTATGATAATGCTTGTAACTATGGCGGAAGTTTTTGGAGACTGGGTGGCGATGATTACTATATTATGCGCAATATGGTCTGTGAAAGAGAAATAGTAGGAGAAAAAAGTCTATACACGATGAAAAGACGCCTCAATTCAGCTGAATCCAGGAAAATAATGAAGCAAGAATGTACAAAAGACACAAACAATGAATGAGAGCCATTCAACTGTCATATATTTTTCGGAGGTTTTCTATATTTGTTTCAGGTGCGTGGGAATCTAAGCCCTTTCAAGGCGAAGCTATTACATTTGCGCGTGATGTGAAGCTACTTCGTACATTACGGAGGACCAAGCAACGTTTTGAATGGCGTGCAAGAAAGATGGGAGGACGAAGGGTTGACTTCCAAGACAAAGGTCTTGCTAACTCAAGTAGATTTTGATACACTGAAAGGGGGAGGGAAAACAAGAGAAATGCCCAATGAAACATAAAGACAAACAAAAAAGGGGACAAGGTTCGCAATTTCTACTTATGGGCTCTATAGAAAAATGTGAGTAATTTGGCTATTGGTTAGCACAAGGGCGTGATCACTGCATAACACGTGTTTCCCGTCTCTTCCCTATCACCGGTATAGTCGCATTTTCTGGTTTTAAGATGGAGTCACCACGCGGGAAAAACACATGCGAACGCACGTACGGCGATACCCGTTTTAGTAATATATCGGTTATAACAATGAGAATCTGCTGCATCGTCAACTTCTGTATGTCTTCTGTGGTGAAATAACCAGCTAGCTATAATGCCTGCACAACGCATTAGGGGGCTATGATAATGATTTCTTACTTCCGAGTATGGGTGCGAAAGGAAATTGAACGCAAAATCCTTGAAAAGAAAGAGGAGAACGACAAATTCAAGCTGCTGCTAATCTGCCCAGCACCCCAAGGGCCACCGTGTGCTCATACAATAGGACATGTGTTGCAGTATTCTAGGTATCGCACACTCATTCGCGCCTCTACAGTCGCCCTTCCATCTCTCCGAACATGCATAGGCTACTCAGCTTGATGACTACTTTTTGCGCAAAAATTTTCAGAACAAAGGACGAAACAAACACGGACGGGCGCTGCCCATTGTGGAGGCTGCCCAAATGCAACGGGAGGGCCATTGCGTGAGCATGACATCAGTGTCTTTGACAGAGAAGGAAATGGCCTTCTTGGAAGGACCACTTCATCTAGGGGATTGATTAGCGGATGCGCGTTGACACACCGCGCACCTGTGCCAGTGGTGTTTTTGTTTTTTCTTGTGTCACTTTTAAGTATAAATATATGTATGTCACTTTTCGTTAATAAATTCAGTTGGAAGTTTGCGCCCGTCCGTGTTTGTTTCGTCCTTTGTTCTGAAAATTTTTGCGCAAAAAGTAGTCATCATGGAATACCAACTAGCTCGGACCCACACATTGTTAGGCTACTCAGCGCCACGTCGAGGTGGTGTTGACACCTTGTTTGGGATATATGGCGTGGAGCAGCCGTAGAGGAACTCGATCCCGTCAAGGTGATTAAAAAGGGCTTTTATTGACACTGAGAGAGGCCATGAAGACCCTGCTACCAGTCCAGCTACCCCGTTTTCTCCTCTCGTGCTTCCTGGTACTTCTTCGTCCTCTTCTGGCGGCCCGCTGGAGCTCGCGATGGAAACAACAACCTTACTTGGCTGTAAATTCTTTGATTCCAAAATATGCTTCTCCGCAAAGCGCATGACATTGCAGCAAACTTGACCTTTAAAATGCGCTGTGGCCGCTAAAGGATCCATTCGCGATGATCGACGCGGCAGTGACGGGGACTTCAGCGATTGCTGTTTCGGATCTGCAGTTTGAGCAAAAGTCGCAAAAATGTGACTAGACTTAAAAGAATTTTAGCGCCTGAAATTTGAGATCTTCTTATGCATTAATTCTACGGGGCTTGCGGCGGTGCCGTGGAAGTGTCCGAGTTTTCAAGCATGTCAGAAATATCTGAACCTGTGTGACCCTTATTACTGACGCGTGTTGGCAAATCGCATCCGATTTTAAAGAGTTGTCACAACAACCTGCTGTCCCCTTATCTCATTTTTCATGCAAATTATTTATAACAATTATTGGTTGTAAAAATTAGATTTTCTTGGCATTTGACTATTCTTATAAGATGGTTCGACTGTACGAATCATCCGTCTAATGATTGAAAGCGCTCCCATTCAGGCATGTTTTGCGGTCATTGTGAGTCAATCGTGTTTGTTACTATAAATATGAGCGCAGGTCCTGCGTATACGCGAAATGTGAGAGTGATGGCCTAGTCTCGTTCGTCATGCTTGTACAAACGTCCTGTCCTGTTAGCATTCTTGGTACCTACTAGGCCCATGCTTGTGACGGAAATGCAATGCAGCATGAAAATTGTAATTCCACAAACCAAGACTGTCCTCTGATACATACATACATAGATACATACATACATACATACATACATACATACATACATACATACATACATACATACATACATACATACATACATACATACATACATACATACATACATACATACATACATACATACATACATACATACATACTTAAAAATTCCGGCAGATCCCACGCACCCGGGGGAATCGATGTAATGCGAAGCAGCCATCAAGGAGTCATGGCGCACATGACGCACATGGCAATATTTTGATGTTACCACCTATCACCCCACCTATCATATCACCTAGTCAGGAAACCGTTACGTCTGCTTCCTTTTGCTTCATCTCGGTGGCACGTAACTATCTCGTACCCACATGACAGAATAAAGTATTATTGTTATTATTATTATTATATGCTCCTCATACTGTCACTCAATACCAATTTCTGTGCATATTAATCTAGAGAAACGGCCGCGAGCTCACCATGAGCGAGGCATGCAATCTATAGCGGAACGGCCACGAGCTCACTATTGAGCATGGCATGTAAATTACGCCCTGCATGACATGCCAGTCATTATTTTTATATTACCACCTCTCATATATGTTCATCATACAGTCCCATCACACAACACCAAGTTTAGTGTATGTCAAGTCATTGAAACGGCAGCGAGCGCACCGTGAGCGTGTCGTTACATACATTGCATCCATATAATTATTTTGATGTTACCACATGACATATAGGTTCGTCATGCTGTCACATCGCGCAACACCAATTTTGGTGTATATCAGTCGAGTGAAATGGCCACAAGGTCACCATGAGCGTGGCATGTAAGTCATAACGTAAATGACATGCGTGTCATGATTTTGAGGTTACCACCTGTCGTTTATGTTCGTTATAAAGTCACGTCACGGAATGCCAGTTTTCTTGCATATCCATTAAACGCCCCCCCAGACCATGACATGTCAATCATGCCTTACATGATAAGCGCGTCATGATTTGCCCCTTAAGACTTGCCAAATATGTTCCTCATACCTATTGTCACAGCATACAAATTTAGGTATATATCATGTCTACCATATGGCTGCAAAGACGCCAAGACCGTGGGTAGTAAATTATGCCGTTAATGAGATGTATGTCTTGATTTTCATCATATGAGCTGTTATTTATGTTTGCATTACAGTCATGATATGCCGTGCCATATTTATTATGCATGTCATTATCCAAAGAGCCATGAGAGCACGAAGTCGTAGGCGGCTAGTTAGTAGATAGATAGATAGATAGATAGATAGATAGATAGATAGATAGATAGATAGATAGATAGATAGATAGATAGATAGATAGATAGATAGATAGATAGATAGATAGATAGATAGATAGATACGCTCAATGTCGCCGAAGTTTGCTAAGAAATGCTTCGCATTTAAAACTTGGCACATTTATGCTATGTGGGCAGCTGCTAGGTACGTCATTTCACATGGAAATAAAGCGAGTGCTCGTTTTGTGTCTTGACTTTCCACATGCTTCCGTTAGCGACAATATTATATGCGGTTCCGTATCGCTGCAGTAATGCCCACTTCACAAAACGGCGCACGAGAATTTCGCACAACAGAAACCGCGTAAAAGAACGTGTAACATGCTGAAAGATGTAGATAAAATGAGTCACTTAAATGCCAAAGAATTCACACACGTGATCAAACATAATTTTCCCCGCGACGTGCGTCGCCTATAGATTTACAAAAGAAAGTATTCTAATGTTATCGCTTGTCGTTCCCAGCGCCGGAATCCCATTATAGGATACTCATAAGAGGCAGGCCTAATGAGAAACTGCACTAGTAGTTAAGCGCTTTAAACTTTTTGATATGAATGAGCAAGCGTTTAGCTAGACTAACTGCCTGTAAAAAAAGCAGCTACGTTGTGTTTATGTCGCCGTGCATTTGAGGTTCAGGCAGAGCCTGACGAGTATGGATGATACCGAGCGAATTACTGCAGTTGCTAAACACTTACTCTAGAACGGGCACTCTTATCAAAGCAAGGTGCATTTTGCAGCGGCACTGCATGTTAAGTTTAGAAAGCTTACTCGATTTACTGACCAACAAAGCCGTACTCTGTGAGCATAGTCCCATTTCGCGTACTGCGATGACTACACTCTAAGCACGGTAACGTTTACTAAAGGTGCACAATTTCACAAATTTGTGTACTTATAAAATAAAAGTTATCTAGTAACCTTTGCAAAATTGACCTTTATTAAAAATGCACAAACTTACTTTTAAGACAGACGTCACAGAAATAACCTTTAGCACCGGTTCACAATATCGAGCGTTCTCACGTAAAAATAGAGGTTACGTTGCACAGTACACAGTATACTGTTCACACAAAACGGCTTGCAGGAGATTTTATACGGCCACCGCTCTGCGCCTCTTCTTTCCTTCGCTCTTCTTTCTTCGACGCATTCCAGGAGGTTATCATATCGTACTGCGCTCATCCTGTTGTCTGTGCTTCCTTCTACGCTGTTCACTCTTTTCCTTATGCTCAAACTGAGCTGCGCTATACCAGTACGATATGATAATGTACCAACTTGCCCAATCTGCAGTACTTGTCCAGGAGGTTACGCTCATCGCATGCATTGATCAGCCAGGTGTGCCGCAGCAACGGAAGCACGGCTTTCCACTCTTTCGGACTTCTTGCTGCGCGTGCCTCGTGTTTTTTTCCGCAATTCCTTGTGCAGTTTTAGTAGCCGTCTACATGCAAATTGTAATGCTTAATCTTTTACGTAATTGGATCAAGAGAGGATACTTGTCTGACACACATGGCACAACTCATAATTAAGAATATCTGTCAATCACTTGATCTTCTTAACTGCTCGTTTATGGGCAGACCCCATTTGAACGACTGGATGCTTGTGGTGGAAGGTGTGACGTTATGATGCATGCGAGCTCTAAGCCAACTCCAAAGGACATTGTTTTCTGTTTTTTCGTGGGATGAGGAAAACGTACATCTCTTGCCACAGACACCGCAACTGTCGTGCTCTAAGCAGACATGTCCCACAATTATTCCAAAGCTCCAGCGTGCGTATTCAGAAAGGGGCAGGCCACATGACATGCTCCGTGAACGTTCTCGTCACTCTGTGTACATATGTGTACACAGCATAATAAAGGCGCAGAAGAAAGTACGAAAGATTAGGCGTGCGCACGCTTCTTTTGCTAGGCGACACTTGGCTGGGCCAATCATGCGCGGAGCAACTGTTCCGGAATGTGTCGAAGAAAGAAGATCGGAAGAAAAAAGAGGCACATACCCTTTGTTTGACGGCACCTGGGTTGGTGGAGCACAGGTAGAGCGGTTACACTGATTGGAGCCCCCTGCAAATAACGTGTGATCAGAATCGTGCTCCTCCTTAAGTTTACTCATGTGTGCGGCATACCATACCTGCTGGCACGTTGTGCATAAGCAGGACGATGAAACCCAGTGGGCAGCCAAAAACAGGGTGATTATCAGTCCTTTACTTTTGTCGCTTGGGCTGTGCGTGAAATGTTTGCATTTCTGTAATGCTACCAACTCGCTCAAACCATTAACACATACGTGCATCATATATAACAATACACGTGCAACTCCTCCTACTTTCTCCTGTGCAGTGACCCAAATGCACTTAATTTTGTTCAGGTGATACGCTTTTTAATGGTTCAACAGGCATCTGTGGCACAGTTTGAAAAAGGGAAGCCTTTGCCCACAATATCACACGTAATTGCATTTAAAAAAAAAATATCAGTTTTTTTTTTTTTGCATGGGTGCAAAACACGAAATTGATAGTGAAAGCAACTTTTGCAATGTAGGGGCATTGTTCGAGTTTCCTGAGCATGTGCTGTAGAACACAGCTTGTGAAGGTGTACAAGACCATGTACCTAAACGAGAGGTAATGTTAAAGAAAATTTTAAAAAGAAGACCAAATCAAGCATTGTACAAAAATTGATGTGCATAAGGAGTTGAAGAAGAAAAAACGTGAACCATTCTAAAAGAATGCATACTTTATTGCTTTCATACCTTCAAAGCAAAATGCATCAAAGTTGCGTGATAGTCATCAATACACAAAAGTTTATTGATTACCTTTTCAATATTGGTTCAGGGATTGCCTAGCTGATAGAAGGACACCGGTATTCAAAGCGTTTCTCCTTGCTTTCACCTGTGGTCAGCAAAAATTTACAGAAGCAGGTGGTCAGGACCTGCAGTAAAACCTTCTCTTGATGCACGCACAATCATGTTTCTTCAGACAATATATCAGTTGCTGATTCCGCAATCTCCTCGCTGGACAGTGGATCCTAAAAGAAGAGTACAGTTGTTTTACACTATGGCACGGTTACTGCCACATTGCGCACAACTGCTGATAACATGCAATGTAAGACATATACTAACTCCCCCCCCCCCCCCCCCCCAAAGAAAAAAAAGAAAGAGAAAAGAAGGGGGTGTCACTTGACCAATACATAAGCGCTCCTAAAATCTAACATCCTGTGCAATACGTTTATCCGAAAACAAAAATTCTGAACTGAAAAAGTACGTTAATCCCACATGTAATTTGCTTCTCTTTAGTGTTTAGCACAAGAGTAAGCAAACTATAATGTATGAGACAGTTTCATCGCAGAAACACGGCACCAGGTGATCAAAAACAGAAATTGTAAAATCAACATTTTTCGTAATAGTATCTGAAGTTTCACGTCCCAAAACCACGATTTGATTATGCGAGGCGCCGTAGTGGAGGGCTCCGGAAATTTTGACCATCTGGTGTTCTTTAACGTGCACTGATATCGCAGAGTGCACGGGCCTCTACCATTTCGCTGCCATGAAAATGTGACCGCTGCGGCCGGAATCGAAAGCGCGACCTTCGGGTCAGCAGCCCAGCACCATACCCACTGCTCCACCACGGCGAACCAAGGTTTTTCAGTGACCATACTTAGCATTTCACGTGAAGATTTAATATGCTCGTACCTAATTGTTTTCCTCAAGGAGTATATTCCACGTGGCAGTTCATATTCTGGGCTGCACGGAACGTAAGTCATATCGGCGTCGGGAAGTTTCCAGCTGCCTGGAGATCCTCGCAGCATGCCTTGGGAAGGATGTATGCTGTAAACAGTTTCAACGCAAGACAATGAATATGGCAAAAAAAGAAAAAAAATACATTTTTGCTGTTTACGTACCTTCAAACATTCCGGCTATGACATGTACACCGATTCAGCTTTTCTAACCACGATGGCCCGTTGCTTTCACCATAGAACAGAACTAGAACAACAACAAAAATTACCTTATTGTAAGAAAACAGATTCACATCGCCACAGAACCAAGAACATCGAAAGACATACCAACCACACCAACCATGTCCCCTCCCCCTTCGGACTCCTACTTTGCACGATTGCTGGCATTCATGCTATCTGAAATATAGTTAAGCCACAGCGTATTGTTTTTTGCGTAACATATCCGTTGCAGCTGCCCCGTTTAGATAGCAACGCAGTTCGACGTATAGTCGAGCGCCGCAGAGCAAGTACTGCCGATAACAATTAATTGCGTCAAAGACTGACTATCTTTTCTGACACGACCCACCCCTTGCAGTAGCGGAAGCGTGGGCATGAATTCAAGTCATCTTAATTTTGAACGCCCGTACATTGCGATCTGTATGAGTGCTACTATGGAACGATGACTACGGTATATATTTGTGGTAAGGTTTCAAGTCAAGATCAACGCAGAGAAAAAGTTTGACGGAAGCCCGTCTGGTGGGGATGATACATGGTGAAGACAGAAAACACGAAACATTGAGCCGACCAAAGCAAAAATTGAACACGCACACTCACGCGCGCGCGCATGCTCGCACGCACAGAGAGAGAAACGCGCGCGCACACATACACACGCTCACACAAACACACTCACCCACTCATGTACACACACGCACAAGCACCCGCACACATGCACACAAACACGCACTCGAAAACTCACTCGCACGCACGCACACACACAAACACACACACACAAACGCGCGGGTACATATGTACACACACGCAAACACACTCATCCACTCACACACACGCACACCAACACAAACGCGCGCGCAGACATATCCACACACGTACACACACACACGAATGCCCGCGCGCATATGCACACACAAGCAGACGCACTCACTCTCACACACATACACACACACACACACGCACACACAAACGCGCGCTCACACATATACACACACACGCACGCGAAAACACTCATTCACTCCCCCCCCTCACCCACACAGATATCATCTACCTGCGACCAAGTCGTGACAAAAAACCCAGAGGAGGAAGTTAGTGCGCACTCAGAAATCTTCTGGGCAGCGCTGTTAGGGGCACTTTGTTGATGCTGGCAACAATATTTCACAGCGTGATTGCAGGCTTCATCGAGCAATTTCAAGGTACCAACACGATGACAGCAAGAAGGGCTAAACTTCTGTCCTTCATGCTGCTCAGATAAACTGGAAAGATAACAAATGATCTTGGTCGGATGTTTGATAATATACGCCCAAACACCCGCCTTGTAAGGACAAACGCGAAATGAATTCTGCCAATAACAATGCATTGCATAAAACATGACATCAGTTATTTTTCTGACATGGTCCACCTCTTACAGTAGCGTAAGCATGAGCGTAAATTCTTGCAAGCACGTGACATAAACACACATGCACAAGCAAATAATGCACTGAACAGAGAACATTACTTACGTGTAGATCATATTGGCTGCTCTCTTCGGCCACCGTGACAACGGATGCAACACGTTCGCTAATTGCCAGTCTCAGACAGGCGAAGAATTGGCAATGCAGCTCGTTGCAACGGACGCGCAGCGCACTGAACATGTCCCCGTTGCATTGCCTCGTGGCTGATTTGCGGCGGATCGCGCGTTTGCGAGTGTGTTTGCTTACTGTGTCACCAGGTACGCGTCACTCACGTACAAAACACCATTAGGCAACGCACGTCATCAAAACGAGGAGCGTAAAACCTGGTTAAATCGATGAAACAAAGAGCAGCACAAACGCGACTTCAAACACCACACCAACCGCCTCTCATTCGAATGCCCTTCCCGGCATACACCTCAAGCTGTGCAAAGCCTCAGAGAGATGACGCCGTCCTTCCTTCGATGCGGTTGAAACTGGTTGAAACGGCGCCAGTAAGACGCCACATTTGTGAGTCACGCCATCACCGCGAGCTCACACATCCCTCTATGCGCTCACACTGGAGCGGCCGTCGCATGCTGTTTTGTGAATTTAGCGGCATCTTTTTCTCCTGTGTTGGCAAATTGATGACGGTTAAGCGTGTATGGTGCAATGCTGTGACCTGACGTTTGCTGCACATTACGGCCAGTTAACTTTCGCGAGAAAAAGAGACAAAAAAAAAACTAAACAGACAAGACAATAAGAAAATTCGGATAAATTGTATTGCGAGTCTCGGAACATATTTTTCTCGCTCCACGGAATTATTCTTCGATCGCATCGTTATAATTTTTTCGGTTGTTGTGCTCATGTTTGTTCGGATTTTATGCCACTTCTTTAATTACGTGTGAAGTGGGCTCACTTTATTGAACTGCAGTTTTAATTCATACCCCACCATCACTTGCAACAGTATCCCGCAATCTAATATCGCTGCTACTCTTATTTTCTTTTCTGCTGTTACCTAATACCCGTTCTGTTTATACATTATCCACTGTTCAATTGCTAAAGCCAACCTTGAACAAGAAAGATCGCGATTTGACACATTGACGAATAAACTTCCACTCCATAGTGTAGGTCCCCTGACGGATGAGTCACTGCGCTTTTATAAGTTACAATCTAAAGGTTACAATGCCTATCGCGGTGCTTTAGCTTTTAAAATGGCATTCTACTGTTAATGTAACCTTTATGTGAGAGGTAAATGAAGAAAACACAAAGATAAAATTGTTGTAACAGCCATGTAACCTATAAACTACAAGTTACTTGCCGTTTTATGCTGTCCTAAACGTTACCGTGATAAGAGTGTACAGTCGCATGTTCTACGAAACGCATAGGCCTTAATTTTGAGCTTGGCTGCCTACGGAGTTGTGGGGCTTAGATCAAAGTCGCGGGTTCTATCATCCGGCCATGGCACCCGTATTTAAGTGCGAGTGAAGTGCGAAAGCTCGTTTATGCCACGCATATGCTGCATAAATTGGCGTTATCAAAGTTAATCTGGAACCACGGCGCACTTTCTAATGAGATAGCCATTGCTGAACATTAAGCACAGCATATAAGTTTCACTATATTGTTACGCGTAATATGAAACTTATCGGTAAACGGTCGTGCAGTTTTCAGAAAAGCATTCTATTACTATGAGCTTCATTTGAAGATTTAATATTTCGTTGGCGTACACCTCATTCCCACCTACACATTGCAGCGCTGTCGTACGCGCATTCGAAAATTGGACAATCCAGAGAACGAGCGTGTTGCAGGCTCCCAAATGCAATGCGCGGCAATCTGAAAGGCCGCTGTGCGCAGTGCTAGCCGAAAAGGCGACGGTGGAATGCGCGTTTTAGTATTTTCACGTATTAGCACGCGGGGCACGTGAAAGCGATTATCGTGTCTGGCAGGAGAGTAATATCGCGACTGCAGTACGGAAATTACGGCACATCTCTAATGCAAGCCAACGAAGTTTGCGTGCGAATAACAGGCCCATTATAGCGCAGCAGTTGGTGCGCTACTTCTATCGACGTGATTAAGGCAAACAGCCATACACGCTCGCTTTAGTGCGCAGTTGGGGTGAAACTTTTCTGTGTCTTTTTGGTGCTTCTCTGTAACGCCCGTTATGTGCTGCACTTTCTGGTAATGATCTTCTCACGTCTATATTAAGTTAAAACGAAGCCACTGAAAGGAAACGTCGGATTATTTTATTCCGTTGAAACATTTTTCATACAGCAAATTCGTTAAATTTCGGGGTGGTGAAACGATGTATTAAGGGTAGAAAAGGCCAGTTTTTTTTTAATTTTATTTTCGAAAGTCTGCCCTTAGGCATAATAATGTTTTATTCAAAAAAAATTAACACCATCTTCCCAAAGGGAACCCTGATGGGATGCGAAGCAGCAGCGTTGCGCACGGGTGGCGTCACGGGTTGAACGACGCTAACGCGCCAGCTCCGGTCCAGCACCCGTGTCCACTCTGAAGAAGCGACAAGACCTACACCAGCCATCGCTTCAAACGAATCTTCCAGCGCTCACCGCAGCAACTGCGTTAGCGCCGTTCAACCCGTGACGCCACCCGTGCGCAACGCTGCTGCTTCGCATCCCATCAGGGTTCCCTTTGGGAAGATGGTGTTAATTTTTTGCGCGTGAGCCGACGAGTCGGCGGTGTAGCGAGCGGCGGTAGCGGCAGATGTTGCGGGCGAACGGACGAGGCGGCAGCTGCGGGCGCTGCGGCGAGCGCGCGGCAGGCGAGGGAGAGAGTGACGTCAGCGCGGACTGCGAGGGGAGCGTGACGTCAACGCCGTGACCTACTTGGCACCGCTCCAACACCTCCGGCGAGGGGAGAGCATTGCGGCGTGTTCGTACGGACGCACGGAGGGACAGCGTTACACAGGCTAGTCAAAGTCAAACTCATGTTTTGGGCGCCAAGATTTAAAATTCTCTTCTCATAACTGAACCAACAAAATGTTAGATGCGTTGGGGTATAGAACGTTTCGGGCGTTAACTAAGAATACTTACTTTCATGTGGCCAGCTCTTCTCTGTCTCGCATCTCTTTGTCAGTTGGTTTCTTTTTACGCGTTGTAATGTTGTTCTGCAATGAAGTAGCAACGCGTCCAAACTTTCACGCTAATCAATTGCAATACACCGTTTATTGAAGACAGGGAGTGGATCGACGGGCTAGTATTTGGTAAGATACAAGGGGGCTATGACGACCACTCTCCGTCATGGTCGTGAGTGTAGCTGTCTAACACGCCCGAACTTACACTGTCAGTAATAACAACGAAAGAGGGCAAAACAAGACCGGCTGTGGTGGCTCAGTTGGTAGAGCTTACACACACACACACACACACACACACACACACACACACACACACACACACACACACACACACACACACACACACACACACACACACACACACACACACACACACACACACACACATGCACACACACACACAAAATATGTACACGTCTTTTCTAAAGGATATCTATGATCATTGAGTTACCCGGCCTGCAGAAATAATGCGCACTCTTGGCACTATTGCAGCTTCTCAGTCCGCCGCACAAGACCTACAACTGGAGCGATATGCTCAATCACCCTCTGAATGTTCGTAGTGGCAATGTAGAGAGCTTTAAAGGACGACTACAGCAGTGGCAAACACAAGACGCCACACCACACCCCAAGCTTTCATGCTCTTTGAATTTCACTGTCACACCAACTAGGTCGAACATCAGCGGAGAAACTTCCCTTCAGTTGTCTGGGAGTTAAAATTGTGAGCAGGGCTGCACAGTGTAGGGGAAAAATGTTTAAACGCCTCAGAGGAAGAGCGAAATGATAGTGAAGTCACTGCAATGCAAGGGCAACTCAATTGACACCTGGAAGCTCAATGTCGCTGAATTGGACAATTCAGATCTTAGAAAGTCCGCAAGGTAGAGGGAAGATCATGAAAGGCAACAATTGTCATTCACTTGTTTTCTAGTGTGAAATTAATCACTTTTTTTCTAGATGGCTTTTCAGCCATGAAGCATTTTACATGAGAAATCCGTTTGAATTTTCCCTCTCGCATTGTTCTACAAATGCGTGCTGGCGACAGGTTCTCTTTCCTGTTCCTTTCTCCGTTGTGCAGATTTCCACAGACTATTTAACGTTTATATTTTTTCATCAGTGAAAAAATCAACATTTTCTCTTGTAGTTGTTGACATCGAGGCAATTATAACAGGCAAAGACAACAACACAAAGCATTACAAAATGAAAAAAAATTAGAATGGCGATTTTTTTAAAATACTCAGACATATATAACATGGACCAAAAAGGGGCACCGGCATAGCCAACGTAAGTAACATGGAGAATGCTTCAAGTGAAATACTAAGGCAAGAATCGAACTGATTCATTACGCTTACGTTCTATGCCACTACTAAAACTTCGAAAGAAAAGCCTCTCCTGTAGCACAAGGGAATCTAAATTTAATAAGCACATGCTAAAGCTTACAGCACGTGACATTGTGCTCGAAAGAATGGCGTGCAAGCTGTGCTCATGAAAAGACAAACAGAAGGTTACACTCACATACCACGTAATTTTCTGCTTTATTTCGAAACGCGCTTACTCTCCCCCGTGGGTTCTTTACCCATTATGCTTGTGAGCGTTCTTTTGCAGCCTAAAAAAAATGAAACAAAGAGGCTACTCCTTATCTCGCAACGTGCCTGCACACACTGGGTTTTAACCTGCCACGGAAGCTGTCCTATTAGCTGGCTGGCACGCGTGTGCTCGGCGGCTAAATGCCCTTCAGCCCTAATTAACTTCTCGCACTGGGAGCGGACGGCTGCTCTGGGCCGCAGGAACCAGGTAGCTCTTCCAGGCGGGGAACGTTACCCCTCTTTCAGATGCGCAATCAAGAAAAAAAAACAGCAAAAATACCTCGGACACTCGCAGCCCTGCGCCTGTTACTCGAATGTTCTTTAGCATCCCATCATAAGGTTGTAGGATGGTTTTATAAACCAGAGTAATGGTTTCGCTGGCCATCGTGTTGTGCAATGCCTTGGACAGAACTCCGGCAACCACTCACCTAAACAGATTGCTGTCCTTCCGTCTATTCCTAAGCCCGTGGCCTGCTAGCACACATAGTTTTACGTGCAAACACCTTATGGTCTAGGCTTATCGGCCTCTACTGTCGTCGCGGTGTGTCATGTAGCCACGGTGCATCACAGACGGGTATGCGCCAGAAAAATTTGGGTAAATCCCGCCACTAGCCACCGGTCCACTAAAAGTTAAGGCAAAAGTTAGCCCAACAAATAGCCGATGAAGTTAGTGCAGCAGAAACACCCTTCCCTACATGCCGTAGGGAACTGAAGCTGGGCATGTGGGGACGAAGAAGAAGAAGAAGAAATGCAATTGCATTAAGCTGTATTCCGGGGTAGTTTTCCGACTACGTTAGTGGAGCGGATACACCCTTCCTACATACCCGGTTTCAGGCTTGGCGCCAGTAGTGCCTGATCAAAGAAATCTCTCAAAACACTGCATGCTTCGCCCCCTACACAGATTTCACGTTTGTGGAGCTGAAGCTCCCTTCCTGTAATGCTTGTATTTGAAGGCTCTAGATATCTTCGGTGAGAAAACGCGCCATTAGCCGGCATTTAACGAAACAATGCATAACCTCTGCTGTACTGGATAGCTTTTCTCCGTCATTGACAAACACTGTCTAGAGACATTGTTTTAAGTTAGATGCTTCTTATAAAAACAAGAAACAAATAGCACACAGTTTGCGAGAAGTTCGGTAAGGAGAAAAATTTGGTTGTCTTGACGGAATGTGTTTGCATGGTAATTGGGGAAATATTTATAATATGACTATGTGTTTCAGCGGCGCTCTATGGCGTCTGCTGATAGTAAGGCTGTGGGCTCGACCGTAGTTGGGGGTGGGGGTTCACTGTAACCTCAGCACAAAGCACTTCCATTGTATTTTGCTTGTACGTTAATGATCTCCAAATACCAGAAAAAATGTTCCGATACAATACGCGACGCGGTGTCACTCATGTGTCTACTGTACGTCGTAGGAATTGATAATAAAATTTTGTGCTATTAACATAGGCAGGCAGTGTGGTAGGTATCAATAACAATGTCACGCACTTTTAATGACGACTAAGAGACAATTCCAAGAAAAGTAGCGGAGAGGGTGTTTATAGTAACTGTGATAATAATGTGAAGAAAGTAAAGAGGACTAAAAGATAACTTGCCGCTGGCAGGGTCATGTTATCCCTGCCTGCAGCAAGTTTTCTTTTCGTTCACTTTACGTTCTTAATATTTATATTACAATTGCTACAAATAACAACCCCATACATTCCTTAGTACTTTTATCCGCTTAGTTCTCATTAATATTTGAGCCTAACAAAGAAAACCGAGCCCTTAAAATTCCCCTCCTAATGTCACGCACTGCAGTACTGTTCGAAATAAGGCATAAATATTAAAAAAAATAGGTTGACAGTTACCACAGTAAAATTTTAATCAGGTGTAAAATTAATCATGGATGGACAAGTGGTAATGAAGGACACGGTGGAAGAGAATAACGCAGCGCTGACCAAAGTAATAGCACATTAAGGCGAAAGCCTTTAATGTTTCATGCTCACGTCCGTCCGGCGTCCGGTGTCCATCCGTCCGGTGTCCGTCCGTCCGTCAGTTTGTCCGATGTCCGTCCATCCGTCCGTCCGTCCGTCCGGTGTCCGTCTTTCCGTCCGTCCGGTGTCCGTCCGTCCGTCCGTCCGTCTGTCCGTCCATCCGGTGTCCGTCCGTCCGTCCGTCCATCCGTCCGTCCGTCCGTCTGTCCGTCCGTCCGTCCGTCCGTCCGTCCGTCCGTCTGTCCGTCTGTCCGTCCGTCCGGTGTCCATCCGTCCCTCTGTCCGTCCGTCCAGTGTCCATCTGCCGTCCGTTCGTCCGTCCGGTGTCCGTCCGTCTGTCTGTCCGTCTGTCTGTCCGTCCGTCTGTCCGTCCGTCTGTCCGTCCGTCTGTCCGTCCGTCCGGTGTCCGTCCGTCCGTCCGTCCGTCCGTCCGTCCGTCTGTCTGTCCGTCCGTCCGTCCGCCCGTCGGTCCGGTGTCCGTCCGTCCGGTGTCCGTCCGTGCAGTGTACGTCCGTCCGTCCGGTGTCCGTCCGCCCGGTGTCCGTCCGTCCGTCCGTCTGTCCGTCCGTCTGTTCGTCTGTCCGTCAGTCCGTCCGTCTGTCCGTCTGTCCGTCCGTCCGTCCGTCCGTCCGTCTGTCCGTCCGTCTGTCCGTCTCCCTCGCGTCTCGCTGCGATTCGCGGTAAAAAATTAAAAAAAATAAAACGCACACACATTCGGTTTGTGTGTTATCCCACTGAGAGTGTAAAAGATAAAAGACATGGCATAGTCAGTGGAATGGCCACACGCTTTCGCCGAACACACTCTGGAATGTACAAAGTGTCCTTCAATTTTTTCATAAGACGGACATACCGTCTCCCGCAGAGGAGCTTTGGCCACAATCAATCAAGAACAGCAGTACCACTTGCTTCTGTGGTCGTCCCTTCAATTATTTAAAAACACGCCTTGATGGTCTAGAACTCATTGTGATCGACTGCCAACCTGAAGGTCGCGGTATCGCATTCCAGCCTCAACGGCCGCATTTTTGATGGAGGCAAAATACCACATGCCCGTGTGCTAAGGTTTAAGTGAACGTTATCGAACCCCAGGATGTAGAAATTTCCAAATCCCTCCACTATGGCGTCTCTTGGGTACATTTGGTCATGGACGATCAACGTTTCTTGCGCAACCATTTACAAATAGGAACTGAAGACAGCGACGAAAGAGGTACGAAAGATGGTCATAAAGTCGGCTTTTCTGTATCTTGCAAATAGAATAAACTGCACTATTGTTGTTTAGCATCAAAGATAAGGTCGTAATTTCTTTCATTCCTCCTAAGAATCCCGTAAGGTACTTTCTGCCACAATTTTAGACCGGACTTTCTAAGCTCCTGGAAGTAAACCTGTTTTCTTGAACGGGCTTCTTGATAAAATCATGTCCACCGCAGTGGAGGAGTGGTTGTGGTTCTCGGCTACTCACCCGAAGGTGGTGGGATCAATCCGGGCCGCGGCGGTCGCATTTCGGTGAAGGCGAAATGGTAGAGGCCCATGTAGTGTGCGATGTCAGCGCACGTTCAAGAACACCAAATGGTCAATATTTCCGGAGTCCTCCACAACGACGTGTCTCATAATCATATCGCGGTTTTGGGACGTCAAACTGCAGATATTATTATTATTATTATTATTATTATTATTATTATTATTATTATTATTATTATTATTATTATTATTATTATTATTATTATATATTATTATTATTGATAAGCCTTGACATTTCTATTTTCGCAGTGATAGCACATTCTTTTGTACACTACATGAGCCTAGGCGTACTGTCAACGTTTCTGTTGTCATCTGGTGTATAATCACACAAGTCCGTAGGACCAGCTGTTCTTGACGCAGCCACGGTTTTCAGTATCTTACGACGCCGAAAGGCACGTCAGTGTCAATCAGTTTCCCGTTTGTTTCAGATATATCGTCTAAAGCTTCATCCGCAATTGACAGCCCGCAATGCAATGGTTCCGTCGCAGGTTGAGAAAGCTCGCCATTACGACTGACACACAGAATCAATGGCGAGACGGCAGAAACCTTTCGAGATTACCGTGTCAGCTCAATGTGCCGCATTGTTT
The DNA here is from genome assembly GCA_030522465.1 of Rhipicephalus appendiculatus. Lineage (NCBI taxonomy): Eukaryota > Metazoa > Arthropoda > Arachnida > Ixodida > Ixodidae > Rhipicephalus > Rhipicephalus appendiculatus. Next base: position 559,402 of record JALIZH010032966.1, read on the forward strand.
TCTTTTGTCTTTCGAACTCGAAAGAGACCTCAGATTGAAAACGTCACGAAAAGGCTAATGCACACTGCAATAGGCCAGCGGAGCACCCATTCGGCAACCGCTCCTACAGAGCCCATCTGATGGGAGAAATTGAAATTCTTCATGGCTACTGGCTTCATCGCCCGCCGTGGAAAAACCGGAAAAGCATTTGAGGCAAAACGACAGCTGTAAAGACTTAAGAAAAAACACATATAAAAAACAAGCACCGCGTACTACCAGTAAAGTAGTTCAGAGAGCGTCAGCAATATAAAGTAAACATTGAGGCATCGCTCAGTTCAATTTCGACAGGGAAAAATAAGAAAAGAAAGCAGTGGCATCGCGAGATGGGGCGCATCGAGGCAATCGGCTGACCTGCTTCGTTTTTTCGGGTAATGAAACTTAATGGAGTCCATTGACGGGCTTCAGTGTATTTTAGTATAAAATATAAGACAAGAAATCCGCTTACTGTTTTTAAACGCTTATAAAAGACGGAAATTCTCCGCGGGGACTTTCAGCGCATGTCCTAGCCGCCGTGGCATTCTCGTGTTTAGCGGCTCCTTTAATTCCGTTCAATTCCTTTGCAATTTCAAACTTCTCTGTTTACATTTCATCGTAGTTACTTCCCAACGAAAAAAAAAACACAAATCAACGAATTTTTACGCGCATTCTCATTTTATTTTTTATACTCTATAATTTTAAGGCCACATACCCTATGTGTATGTGTGGATGCGGATTTCAATTACCGTAAATTTATCACAGCGCTCAATATGATTCTCCCGAGAAGAAACCCTACAGTTTATTTTTTGTCTTGCTTATATTGCTTCGCACCCCGGGTGAAGAAATGAATGCGATAGCAAAAAAATTGGCCGCGCATCTGCGTGCTTCGCTGCAAATGTCGTCGAAAGACGATAGTCTTGTGCCGACCGTACTGCATGAGTACCACAATTTAATAGCTGGGCTAGCCGCTGGGCTCGTTTTTCGGATGTTTCCCGGGCACGCATAGACGGACGCCGGCGTTTCTCCGCTGAAATTTGGTCGTAGGTCTTTTCTCTGCGTTCTCTGATCATGTCTTGTAGAGTGGGTCGTATTTCATCAAGTGGACATATATGTTTTGCCTTGCCTGCGACAGCGCTCTTCTACCGTTGAATCAGCCGCATCCGGCTGGCATTGATAAAACAGAAGGGGACGCCACCTGCAGCGCTATCGGGGAACATCGGCTTGTGTTGAACTATGCTGCTGCCAGGTGGCAGCACCACAGCGTCGAAGTTAAATCACTGGGCGGACACTTATTTTCTACACAGCGGCACATTTTCAGCGCCGCTTAATAAACACTAGGATCTTTATAATTACGTATCTATAGATTTTGTTTTAAAGGAACACTGTGAATAGTACTAAGGTATTGATATTGTGCCTCAGATATGCGTAATATTTGATTTTTTAATTGCCCACGCTCACCCATATGAACACATGCTCATCGGTCAAGATTGGAGGTCGTAAGGCAGGGGGTTAAACTTTGGCCAGCTAGTTGAATCGTGCGACGTGCGACAAACAGAGAAACAGACAGACAGACCAAAATTTCTCCGTTTAGGTATCCCAAGAAAGACTATCGTCTTTAAAAATTGGAATGTCACATGCTGAACGACAAGCATCTGGATGCTTGCAGCGCGCCGCTGAAGCACAAAGAAGGCTGCTCGAAAAGAACGCCCAGGTAGACACAGGACAGGCGTGAAATAACAACTGTCACAGTTGTTACGCCTTTGTCATTGAGCAACGATAGTGCAGAACCCGACGCTCTTAGAAGTGTCTACAATGCAGAACCCCCCATGCTTTTAGATATTTCTTTTTCTTTTGAACTGTGGTGCGTGGAGTGACCAACGCCTTCGCATCTCCTGCCACGTGGTGGCGTCTGATGCATCGTGCGCCGGTGTTTTCTTTTTTTTTTTCGTTCCACATTCCGATTGGGTAGAGAAAGGGGCCACTTTTTCCTGCGCGTCCCTGGGGCAGTTTTCAAATTAAAAGAAAAAAAAGAGATGTAGGGGCGTTTCGTGATAGAAAACACCCTCAAGCTCCTCCGAGATCTGCGTACCGCCAGCGGTAAATGGTGCATATAGGCCTAAATAGTTTGCCGTTATTTTGCTGGCGCAAGCATGGCACGTGGTCCAGTTGTCTGAGGTCCCACTGCGGAGCGATTGGTCTCTGGTTCAAATCCGGAGGTGCCTTATATATATATATATATATATATATATATATATATATATATATATATATATATATATATATATATATATATATATATATATATATATATATATATATATATATATATATATATATATATATATATATATATATATACACCACTTATCACGCAGCATGATTAAAAAAAAGCAGGACGGCGTTACGCGAAGCAGACTTTGTGCATATTATTCCAAGTATACTTTAGTAGCCGCTACTATTTTTTTCGTTAAGCTGAATTAATTAGCCCTAATTAAATTCGTAACTCCAAAAATACTCACCTAATTATCAAAGTGTCATTGAGGCAAATGTGGGCATGTTGAAATGACATCTATTTGTGCTACTTTCAACAACGTACTAATTGCGTGCTAATTTTTTCCTTTCGGTATTCGATTGTTGCTTCATGCATGGCCTCCGAGGTCGCGCCTCGTCTGATGTACTTGTTTATTTAGAACAACAAACTGAGAAATCCCTGTTCTTGCACCCTGTGACATCAAGTGATATATTCACTATAATTAAGCCGGAATAATACTAGTAGCGGTGACAGACAGTGTGCAGATACTAGCAGTAAAATTTGATGCAGATATCTTAGCGCCTATTCTTGTTCACATATAAAATATTTGTTTTCCTACTTCCGTGTTTCCCAGTGCAATGCAAATTGCAAAAGTAGTAATGTTGTATAAGAAGGGTGACCATAATGAATTAGGAAATTACAGACCTATTTCTGTTCTTGCCAATTTTCTCAAAAGTCTTCGAGAAGCTAATACATAAGAGGATCATAGATTTCATTGAAAAAAAAAAACTGCTCACCGAGTGCCAATTCAGTTTCCTGTCAAAACAAATCCACAGACCTGGCATTGCTTCAACAGAAAGAATATATTTTTGACGCAGTTCGAAAAGAAAACCGCCAGGCCTGCGCGGAACGCGCAGCACAATCACAGCGAAAGCTGGAAGGGCGGCCTTTCTAGAGCCTTTTTTAAACCCTCTTGGGGCAACTACTACAAGCGCACTTACATGGTACCCACTACGCCATAAATCATCATAATTTTTGTGTAGTGGGGAAGCGTCTACTATACCAATATTCTTCATTCTTCGGAAAAGCGCGGTACCCGCTACACACTTGTAACGCATTATGTGCATTTTGTTGCTTCTGTGGCTGATGACGATGAAGAATTATGCCATTTTGTAATTGGTTGGAGCATTGAACGATCCACTCGTTACGCAATTCGTATTGTGTGACGCCCGGTTATTACTTTACTGTTCTAAAACGCTTTACAGCACACGTTAACGCGGTTTCTTACCCGACATGAAGCCTGCATAGGATCAGTTTGCACCGTAGTTTCAAGCAGTGGCGTAGCTCAGTGGTAGAGTGCTGGGCTGCCACGCAGAGGACCCGGGTTCGATTCCCGATCTGTCATAAATGATTTTTTATTTATTTAGTTTTTTTCTTATTTCGCGCGATATTGGTTACGGACACCGGCGGCGGCGGCGGCGGCGGACAACTACGGCGCAAAAACGACCCTTGTTGTGGTCTCATAACAGCTGTCGCTGTAAAACTAATCACGGTTGAGGTGTTCGTTGATTATACACATAAGCATTCGACTTAGTTAATCATGAAATACTAATAAAGAAGCTTAGTCGTTATGGCATACGGGGTTATACACTTTAACTAATAAGGTCCTACCTAAGCAACCAGCAGCAAATAGCCGAAATCGATAAAGCAGGCTAAAAGGCTCTGAGGGTACCCTGCGGAGTTCCACAGTTGAGCATATTAGGTCCTCTATTGTTCATTTTATATAGTAATGATGTGGTATGTATCAATTCTAGTGAAAAGTTCATTGTATATGCCAATGACATCAGCATTTTCTTTTCTAATAACAATATACATGCCGTCATAGGCATCTGTAATAACACATTACAAAAATTAGCAGCATGGTGATTATCCAATGGCATAAAAATTAATTAAAGCAAGACAAATGATGTTATTTTCAGAGCAAAGAATAAAGAATTACCCCCCCTATTGCAAAACCCAGCGCCGCTGGGTACCAGCGTTCAGTGCCATGCCGGATTATGGGCCCAGTATCGCGCTGGATACTGGGACGCCGGAGCGGAATTTTACTGGGAGGCGCTGGCACTCACGCGCAATTCGGCTCTACAGCGTTGAAATAGCGGTGCCTATGTGCCATAAAGAAATATATTAGTGAGAGAAGTGATATAGAACGCATTAACGCAATAAAAAAAAAAAAGCCATATGAAAAAAAAATAAAAAGTGCCCGTCAGGAGGATTCGAACTCGCCACCTCCTGTTTCCGAACTGAGTGTTCTACCCACTACGCCACGCCGGAACATGCTTAGGTACGCGTAAAACAACTATTTAAACAACAAACACACGATTCGGCTTCATGTTTACATGTCGCACAGTCACGATAGACGCGATCTTCCTTTCCAAATAACAACTGCGTCTTTATTAGACACAAACGAACGGCGGCCGGTACCGAATAACATGCCGATAATGGCAAGAGCGCAAAGTTTCTTTAAGAATTCACATGTTAACTACGAAAAATATGAAATACACCTAGAGCAGGCACTGTTTGCTGGCTGTTACTGCCGATTTTTTTAATAGCCGTTTCTCGCCCTTGCTACTGGTCAACATTTACAGAGGTTTTATGATGAGTAGTTCGATAAACAGGTGCGTACATGATTGAGTATTGAGTAGTGTTATCGCGCAAGCGACGATACGCCAGTACAGCGGGCGTGCCAGTGTACAGATTTGCAGTTCTATCGATACCTATAACTAAGAAACCGCTCAACTAAATACAAATACAATGCCCTAAAGGAATATGTCACTATGTTAGTTCACTAAGGCGTACCGAATTACCGACTGACAATTATGCGTTCTTACATAAGAGTCACGAGAAGTACCGGTAGCGCGGCCGGCAGCTTTCGGTTTCATGTAGCTTGTGTGCGTTGCTGAAAGCGCGTCGCTTCGATGGTCATCGCTCCTTGTGCGGGCACCGTACACAAAGAAAAATGGTTGATTTAGGTTAACGAATGTCCAAACTGTACTTTACAGTCATCCTTACGCTTTAGAATTGCGTGTACTTAAAGCGCGAAGCGCCGGTAACATGTAGACGTACACGGCCGGCAAGCTAGGCCTAACGCTCGCTGGGAGTCTCGCTGGGTAGCAGTGGCGTAGCCAGGGGGGGGGGGGGGGGGGGGTGTTCAACCCCCCTTCCCCCCCCCCCGAAATTTTTCAGTTTTGCTTGCGTATATATGCACGCACACATACAAACGCACGCACGAACATACACAAAGTATGGTTGAACCCCCCCCCCCGAAAAAAAATTTCGGACTATGCTACTGCTGGGTAGGACCGGTCTCGGCGCAGCTGAGTTGCGATGGTTGAAGTTTCTGCATTCAAGCTTCGGAGCCTTTCTAATGGTTAACTAAAGTTCAGATGAAGTAAGTGGAAGGGCAAACAGTGCCAGAGATGCGTTTCCGGTGTGGTGATATCGAACGGCGGCTGTTTTTCTGGCCTCCGTTGGGTGGGCTTGCGAAGCCATGCAGAGCTCAATTGCTTCTCGCCAACTGCGCGGCGATGTAACGATTTGCTGTTTCTGGTAGGACCGGCGCCTCCAGACTTATAAACACTGCAAAATGTAATCATTACAACAACCCATCCCTGATGCCAGACATGGTATATGCGCGGCGCATGCACAAAACGTGCATTCATCGCTGCTACGTTCTCCGCAGGAATTAACGCCGTTATTGAATCTGCGTGAATAAGAAAAAAAAAGCAAGCTAACAAGCAAAATAATCAGCGTTGGCTCCTTTGTGTTATTAACGATATTTTTCCGCATTCCAAAGGGAAAAATAAAAATGACGGTGATTTCGCATATAGCACATGTCTTGCGCTTATCATTCTCTTTTTCTGCCAAGGTAGAAGTTGTGAAAATGTTTGGACCTGTTAGCAGGCCCCTGGCCAGGGGGGAGGGGGGAGGGCTAGGGGCTTGGGCCTCCCCCTCGAAATTCGGATGGAAGGGGGCGTTTACCGAGGAAAAATAATAAAAATCGGTGTTTTTCAAGGCTTTCAACAAGTACCCCCCCCCCCCCCTCCCCGAAAAAAAATTTTGGCTACGGCCCTGCATGTTAGGGTAGCATCCATTGGTACCATCGAATCAAACATTCTATATTCAAAGATACCGAAACATTCCGCCGCATACACTACAGAAACTTGCATGCCGCACTGGAAGAAACAGTGCAGGCTCCAGTGTGCACCAGCGCACTCCAGTGAAAATTCCAGCGTTTCCAGCGCTTCCCAGTACGCGCCAGCGTCACAGCGGCCAAGCCAACGCCCCTACCAGTGCGACCCAGCTCCGTCCCAGTGCGCTCACTGAAGTGCCAGTGAATCCCAGCGTGTACCAGTGTTCCCAGTGTGATCCAGCGCCAAAAAGCGTACTGGTATCACGCTGGGGGGCGCTGGTTTTTGCAATAGGGCCCACATGCAGATAAAGTTTTAAACGGTTGCAGCATTGAAATCGTTGATAAATTTAAGAGCTTAGGAGTGATATTTTCTGCAAGTATGTCCTGGGCATAGCCATGTCAATGCAGTAATCCGAAAGTGTGCTGGCATAACAGGAATAGTTGGTCGCCTCAAACACCTTCTCTCCACGCGGGTGAAATTAATTATTTACCCTTGACTGATCAGCTCTTATTTAAACTACTGTGTACTTGTCTGGGGCACAACGACATTTTTAACCTGCAAAAAATACATAAAATGCAAAAAAACGTTCATTCGGTTTACTCATAATGTGCCTTTTGGGACAGAAACTGCTGACTTGGTTATTGATGGTCGCATTATCACCATTCATCAGCTGTATCGCTATAGACCAAGTGTCTGTTTTCAATTTGAAATTAAAGAGAACTTACAGCGCTTAAGAGAGATTGCTTGCCTGGAAAAAGAAAAAAAAAACAGAGTTATGCGACAGGAAAAGGGAGACATGGATGGTACCGGCCACGCGTTTAAACTCTTCAATGCAACGCTTGTGCCATACCTTGCCTTCCCTTCTCTGTCATTATACATTAACTACTTGCGATCTCTTTTGTAGTGCATCAAGAAGTTACGCTTGATATTTCAAACGCTAGAGGTTACTAATACGTATATATTTTTTTCTTTTCATTTTTTGGGCTCTTCTTGCTCTTCTCTTGTTCAAACCTATATTTCGAAGTGATGTACCGTTTTTACAATGATGTAACTTTCCTTTTTTTTTAATTCGCATGTAAATGTAACTGTCGCTGTGCTGCCGTGAGCCCTTGTAATGGGGGGCAGGCGGGCTCGTCAAGCTGTAGGAAGACAGCTTTTATTCACTGCTCCTCTGTCTGTTTGTGAAATGGACACAAATAAAGTTGATTGATTGATTGATTGTTTGATTGATTGATTGATTGATTGATTGATTGATTGATTGATTGATTGATTGATTGATTGATTGATTGATTGGATGTGTGCTATCAGACAGATGTGGTCTATGAAGTGAAGCAGTGCCTTGTGGAATGTGTTGTCATGTATCCAGCGGTCATATCTGGTCGTGTCACTGTAGCGAAGGCCAGCTTGTAGCGGGTGACGGGCAGCCTTCCGACTGTAACCCTTGACATGTCCATATTTTATGGTACGCATCTGCTTGCATTACTAGAATAGAGCATAATAATAATATCTGGAGTTTAACGTCCTAAAAACACTATATGAAATTGAGCAGTACGGTGATATAGCTGAATAGGCAATAATGCGTTTTGCTTTGTTGACCTAAGGTTGCCATAAAATAGCACGCCCGTGAACCATGGCATAAGTCAAGCGTGTGAAAAGTAGAATCAATGTTTTATCCAACTCCTGTTGTTCTTTCCGGGATAATTTTTCGGCCTTTAATGCTTTTCTGATAAAACAAGTAGGTAAAACAAGCAAAGCTTGAAGACTGCGAGGAACTGAGCTACGTCAATGAAAAATTGACGCTTTCTGAAGGGCAGCTTTGCTGAGCGAAATAAGTAAATCCAACAAGTGCGTGGACATAATCCCTCTAAACCGGAACACGACCATGCTCTGTGCACGTTATTTATTGCGACAACACCGCTAGCTCCCTTTTGTACTATGACAATTGCCAGTTTTGTGTCTTTTCTTAGCTTTTTTTTTGTTTGTTTTCTGAGCGTGGATTTGTTGTTCGGTGTGGCTGTGACACAGAAATGTTTTCCCCGAGACAAATGTCTACAGGAGATTGCATAGTTCTTGAATCCTTCCTTTCGCACAAAGCAAGAACACAGTTAACCAACGTTTTTTTTTGTTTTTTTTAATGCAGATAGCTTTTTCCTGTGTGTTCTCTCGATCGTTATCGCGGCAGTAAACAATGTCCCCATAGAAGGCCGAACGTTTTCATGCCAATTGTACGTGTTGTCGCGCAACTGACTGTTCGTCGCCGAGAGCTATATTATCTTTTTGGAACGCCCGTATAGAAAGGCGAAATTTTTGCGCCGTCATGATGATCGCAGTCACACAGGTTGATATTCTCGCCCTTAACAACTGGTCCGGATGATTTAACAGAGCTACCATGCACTCAGGTCCCCCCCTGCTTCCCTCCAAGCTTTCCGATTCCGCATAAGTACTAACGCAGGCGGCGCCATTGGCGGTAGAAGACCTTCGCGTTCTACGCCAGCGATTGCACCAAACTCGGAAACACACATGGATATACGTCTTATCTGTATTGGCATGTATACTGATAATACAGCGGCTTACGTAGCTCTCGCCGTCTGTGGCGTCAGCAAAATCAGGTATTTGAGGAAGGAATACGCTTTAATATATTTTCGGGAACATGTAATACGCTTTCGAGAAAGCTCTATTAGTCTAACAAAATCGCTACGTTTATGGTAGTATACGATTAGTAATTCGCTTACATCGCAAGTTCACGCGAAAGTTGTTGGCCAATTTTCTTCATTGTTTTTCCGTAATCTGGCGAAACGAATGCTGGCGCTAAAGAAACTCAGTAACGCTCACTGCATCAATGCTTCACTTAGAAATTTGGTTGTCGACGCATAAAAACAGTGTGTTCTCCGAAAAATTCCGCCAGACTGGCCGACAGAGAGTTCGTAATGATGTACAAGTATTATTTTGCACTTAAGAATTACTTTGTTCATCAGTAGGACGCGAGTGTCATAAGGCGAGTCACTTAGACGACCCTTGGCTTTCCAAAACCAGGCTTTCGGCCTAGCGATGTATACGAAGTACCTATAAAATTGCAATGGCATCGCGTTCTTAATAACAAGAACAAAGTCACAGTTTCTCCGCAAGGGCGAAGCAATGAATGCGATAGCAAACAATTGGAATGTCACGCGAAGAACGGCAACCAGATCGAAACGTACAGCGCGCTGCTCACGAAGATTGATCGCATGAAAAGAACACACACAGGACGAGCGCGAATTAACAACGTTCACAGCTCAACACTCAACGCGCTGCTCAGACTCAAAAGACGCACGAAACGTATACGCGCGGGTATGCACAGGATGAGCGCGAAGTAAATAGTGTCACAGTTGTTACTTCACTGTGTTTGAACAGCGCGCTCTTTTCGCAGCGAGTGAGCGAGTGAAGGGACCTTCGTGCGCTCCGTAACTACAACGCAATCGCTCCGGTGAAAGCCCAAGACGTACAAGCCATCCCAACGGAAGATAAGCGCACGCACACGGGCGACCACGCACCGTATACATGCCAAAGTACACGCTTATAGAAGCGGGAGCGCCGAGCGCGCCCTTCGCGCCATCTCGCTGGTAATGCTGTGAACACGCTGATATCACCCCCCCCCCCCGAGATCTACGTACCACCAGCGATAAATGGTGCACATAAATAGCTCGCCGTTACTATGTCGAAGGACGTGCGCTTTCGTGGCTCATCGGTTAACGAGGGATGCGATGCGGGCTTGTTGGTAGCACATCTTCATCGGTTAACGCCACGCGCTGCGGAGCGAGAGGTGACCCGTTCGATTCAGCGTGTCGGAAAATGTTTTTCTGAGTTATGTTTCCTCATGGCTTTTCAATATATATATATATATATATATATATATATATATATATATATATATATATATATATATATATATATATATATATATATATATATATATATATATATATATATATATATATATATATATATATATATATATATATATATATATATATATATATATATACGGCGCATGACGACGACGCCGACGCCGACGGCAAAAAGCAGCCGAGAGCGTCCATATAATTGATATCGTAATGAAACAAAAAGTTAAGAAAACAAAACATTCGAGCTCTCGTTTTCACCAGCGCGATGTAGCACGCAGCGCTGTGCCACAAACCCTCTGTTTTGGTTTTTACTGTGGAGCAGTTTATGGGACCGCCCCGTCCTCGTCTCGTGTCTCGCGTAATCGTCACGCAAATGCCACCTTTGATACACATCAGCGGAGAAGGCTGCACATTTGCAACGCCAGCTTGCGCTTGCCCGTGAACACCAAAGCTGCCGAAGTGATGACTTGTTTTTCTGAGCCAATGAAGGAACAGCGAAATGTTAGCGTCGCGAGTTCGACACTGATCCACACGGAAGAGAGAAGCGGTTGTGAAACGCCAGCGCTGGGAGTTGGACACACCGCACTCGGAGCTGCCGACATAAGAATTCAGTTCAAAGGAGGCAATACAACGGACAATAGGTAACCGCAAAAAAAGTCAGATAATCCCACGAGAAGCACAGAAAATAACATAAAAGAACAGATAAGCACCACATAAATAGAGGGAAAACACAGGCGAATTAATGCTCCGCAGTTCGTACAGCTTTCATTTGATGAGGGGCTATCTTATTTTTCTTTTTCTTGCGTTGTGCAACAAAGTCTCAGCAACGCAACTGTTTACTAGCCGCATTTTAACGCGATTGTGTTAAAGTGCTCGTTTCGCAGTAATTCCGATATCGGCATCGGTGCTGACGACGTAGGTTGTGAGCAAAAAATAAGCACTGTTTGTGACCAAAAAATTGAGAAAGATGCAAATGAAATAAAAAATAAAATCATTCGGTTCGAGTGCGTAAATAGTGACTGTTTTGATGGACCACTCATTACAAAGTGCTCATGCATATTTCACCATTATCCGCAACAAATGCATGAACAAAGAAGCAGCCTAGTAGGTTCACGCGCTGCCTTACGAATGTGTAGTGGGCTCTTCGCTGAGTCGCAAAAAGAAGAATTTTCGCGTCGTGGAGCCTGCAATTGTACTTGCAGAAGGCATTCTAGGGTAGTTGGAAAAGGCCAACGTTACGTGCACAGACATTCGTTTCCTTGCTGCACGGTTGAGGCATGCAATGAGAACGGAAGCCGGGCTAGCCATAGAGTAGGCACTGAGCACGGAGCCCGATTACACTATAGCGTTCTACTCTTCAAGGCGAAGTTTCGGCGTTCTTCGTTTTATTTTTATTTATGGTCTTCGATAGGAATGCATGACACGCCCGGATCCTGTTCCGTGTTAGCGTGGAGTGGTGCGATTTGCCTGAACTTTGATAGCTCTATGTTTTGTAAGGACAAATATTTTATTATCGCTCAACGCTGCCGCATGTCATTATTTCAGCACTTGGAAGAAATTATTTGCTTGAAAAAGAACAAAAAACCGTCGATATATAACGGAAGAATATAATATGAACAATTAATTGTTTCGAAGTAATTCACTAGATGGCTTCGCGAGGCGACGAAGCTTATTAACCTGTAATAACGTCGCTGATATGTCTGCACCGTTTCTCAGACAGAAATACTAAATGTTATGTCATACTGAGCGGCAATAGCAACACGAAATAAGAGAAGGGCTAAAGTATTGCCAGATGCACATATAATACGACACTGCTAGAAACAATGAGGATGATGCCGTTTGGTCTACTTCCAGGTCGAGAAGTTGCGACGATGAGAGACGCTATTCTCCCTCATTATTTGAGTGATTCAGAAACTGATGTTGGACATTTCGCTCATCGGGCCGAAGAAGGCAGGCAACTCGCACATGTCAGAATAACCAACCGCAAGAACTGGACTCTCGAGGATGCAGTTTTGAGTGTTCGCTTCGATTGGTCGTTGGACAGACTGGCGAAATTGTCTGGGTTTTCTCTCCTGCACGGCGTCGAGGTCTCGTGTAAAAACTTCTACGCCGATACTTCTGATCTTTCAAGGTACTGCTCCGTCTTAGCGAGGTCAACTATGAGGTCGTTGTTGATAGACTACCTTAATCAAAATGTCAACAGCATCACTCTGACGCTGTACACGTGGTGCGCAGGAAGTCATACCTATCGGAGTGATGTGTCCACCTTCGCGCTAAGTGCATTTTGCCTATTATTTATTATGGGTTTGGCTGCAAGTGTTCCCAGGCAACCAACGGCTCTTTTGTAATGTCTTTGGGGGGGAGGAGGGAACGCCGTCCTTTGCGCTCTTTGGTGTTGCAGAATTGCTCCATAGCGGCTAGGGACTGCGACCGGTTCACCGTCTATTGATCAACTGTAGTGTACTTAGCAAAATTTATCCGGCAACACATGGCTGTAAATGTCCGGTATTCAAGCAACACCCAACACTCTACCACGTTACATGGGCCTGCTAAAAATCAAAGGTAGTGCCAATGAACGACACACAAACACCGGTGCAGTCAGAGGCTGCACTGTTATGCACTGTCCTCCTGTTCAGACGAGTTTGGCTCATGGATCTGTATCTGGAGTACGATGAAGTATTTCCTGTGCTTGTGACAATAAAGCCCTAACCTGTGTGAACCGCGAAAACGCAGAACAAATGATTATGCGGATGTGTACCACTTTTGAGACTTCATGTGCTGCATGTGAACTCATTATCACGAAATCTGCGAAAGCGCGTGGTGCACCGAGTATTTCGTATTTTCATCTAAAAAATTGGACAGCACTTGCATGTTAACCTGTCTATGAGCAGACGTAATGAGTCCCTTGAGTGAATAATAAGTCATGTTACCTTCCCTATACTAAATTCATAATGATAAACAGATGAAATATTTGCGTTTAAAAATCGCATCATTCTTGTAGGCTATATTCTCGATACGGTGGCGGCGAAGGGAGGCTCACGAATAGCTACGGGGAAGAGCGTATTTCCTATCACCCCATGTGCACAGATATAACATTCACATCCCTTCTATTCACGAGATAAACCTTTATAGGATGTCTTTTTGTGGATTGCCTTTGTCTGTGCTGGTCCCCTCAGCAGAAGTACTTGAGCGACAATAATGTGAGTGCTTCTATTCTTGCTTTGTTTCTTGTGCTTGTGGGCTGGTGGAATCACACCAACACTTCCAAAATATTGTGCCCCTCAGCGAATGGTGTATCAATCCTAGCGAGAAGTATGAACGTCTTTAACAAAAGTTTCTTCTAGCCGGCAGCTGGGAGTCTACTAAAGCAATCATAATTAAGAAACTAACTGTAGTGAATTCAGGCTCACTTATGCAATGCACTGTTATGCTATTTTTCGCCGTTAAGGACGGCTCATGGTGGCAACGTAGCTTAAGGATACAAGAATGCTTCTGCGCATAAGCTTAAACTAAAGGCGAGCGCACTGCTGGCAATCGCAGATAGCTTCTGCGAACAGAAGAGCAGTCTATAGCTCTAAGTTGATCCGTGGCAACCACTTGAAGCTTGAACAATACACTTCTAGCAACTTGGAGAAGCATTGCTAGAGCATGATAGCGGCAACGGTAGCGCTTTGCACTCATTTTGGAGATTGGCCTGCACTAGAAGCTTGGGAGGCTTGTCAATGCTGGTGTGTCCGTGTAGTCTATGCCTTAGTGCATCATTTCAAGCTTTGTCAACTGGATTCAGTTTCTTATGGCAGACGTACAGCCAGGTAAACATCACAATCATTGACTAAAGAAATTTCCACCTCTCCAATCACTGCTTATCAATATAGCACTTTGAACTCGAAGTGGCACGGGGCCTAATCACTGTGGATGTTTCAGGATATTTCGGAGTACATAAGCAGCGCAATCAACTGAAAACAAAGCGAGCTCTTCACGCCCGTCGCCCATGTACCTCGGAAGGGCTTCTTCAGGTTTGATCGTGTTATTCCCCACACTCCGGCTTCTCCGTTTGCCTCTTAATTTCCCTAAAATACGATGCAACATTGCTGACCCCGCAAGAGGTCGATTATTTCGATAGGCCAACAATTACAAACAGTTGTCTTCAGCCACATTCTGAAAAAACCGTCGAGCTAACATGATTGTGGCGGAGTTTTGACAGCGTTAGGTCACGTGCCATTCGCCCATTCCCTAGAAAGCATTAACTCTCCGAGGCATAGCCTGCTTTCTTTTCTTCTACAGCATATTGGCCACTATTGAGTTCGGTCATTTGATTCTCGTAGTGATAGTGGCAACACGCACAGAAATACTTTCTCACTGAAGGCATATAATGTACGTGTAGATTATGAGAACAGCGACTGTGTGGGCGGTGGCTAGGATATTTTTTATTGCACAGCTATGCGAGGCAGATATTTATTGAGATGAAATTTAAAAGCAGACTTCTATTGCGTCATGGGCTTCTCGACAAGTAAATAATTTTATTTCTTTAACTACTAATAACATAAGGTAGTATGACAGTGATCAAACACTCTTCGGAAGAGGTGCATATTATAAATGAAGCTGTCAACAAGCGATGCCCATTAAGTGTTTTCTCAAACTGAAGATAAATTGTTCAATGCTATACACATATAAAAATAATAAATGAAGTAAGAAAACCACTTAGCGTACCCCTGATGTCCTGTCACATACTTTTCCTCTTGTCGTAGTCTATAAATATTTGATTATTTGTCCGTTCGTTTAAAAGCATTAAGGATTGTTTCAAAACACCAAACTCTTCCGGATTTCCTCGTCCGGAAGGTAACTGACACATTTAGATCGTTCTTAGCAATAAAAATTACACCATCTCCCGCTAAAGGGAACCATGTATAGATGTGAAGCAGCGGGCGCTAATGCTTACACTGGCGGCGGCGTTGACGCCGGCGCTCATCGCAGCGTTGCGCAGGAGAGAAAACTGGGGAGGCGCGAAGCAGGCAGTGATGGAGCAGTGTTTCCTACTGGAACATGCCAATCGCTGCTAATGGGCAATGAGAGACAGAAGACTCCGACTGGACATAGAGACCCGCAGTCGGCTTTTAGTTAACGCGCACGCTGCGAATTTTTATTGTTCAACAATGCACAGGAGAAATCTCCCACCGGCACCACCTTGGAGGTCAAGATCCATTGCGATATATACGGGGTAGCCAGTGAACGGTTGTGCAGCGCGAGCAGTCGGTTTTTTCAACCAAGAAACTCGCTAGCAGACGCTGCCTGCGTCAGCGTCGCGAGGCGAGAGGGGGGACGCGCATGCGCAGTGGGAGTGTAGACGCCGCGGACAGGGATGCCTAGAGGAGAGAGGGGGGGAGTGTAAGAGGGGAAGACGAGGGGAGGCGCATGCGCAGTGAGGGTGTGGTTGCCGCGGGGAGGGATGCCTGAGGGGGGAAGGAGGTTTTTAGATGCGAATCATCTTATGCTCGGGGCTCTGTCCGTCCCTCCCGCGTCCCGCGTCCCCCGCCCGCGTCCCGCGTCCGGCCACTGTCATGAAGTAGGGAAGCACCCATTAAGCGAACCAGAACACTTCAGTAATATGAAGGCCGTCAACCCTAACGCAGTCATCAGAGTCATGGCCGAGAGCACAGAGAGGCTGCTTAGCAATGGCTAGGCAGGTGGTGTGTGTCGCCCAGGTTGACCCCATTCCTAAATCTTGCTTGCATGTGTTTGGAGGGGGCTTAGTCCGTCCCTTTTTCCCGCGTCCCGCACCACCACAGCGCATTAGCGTCCCCTCCCCCCTCTCTCTCCTAAGCTCACCCCCTTTCTCTACTCTAGGAATCCTCTACTCTACGGAGCGGCCCCCCGCGTCCGACGCCCCCCCACAGCGCATGCGCGTCCCCTCCCCTGTGCTCTTTTACGCTTACCCCCCTTCCTCTGCTCTAGGAATCATCTACTTTACGGAGCGGCGCATGCACGTCCTCTCTCCTCTAGGAATACTCTACTATACGGAGCGGCTCCGGGGTCCTCTGCCCCTCTCTCCTCTTGGAATCATCTACTCTACGGAGCGGCTCACGCGTCCCACACCCCCCACAGCGCATGCACGTTCCCCTCCCCCCTCTCTCTCCTCTCCTACGGTCCCCCCCCCGTCCTTTCCTCTACGGAGCGGCGCGAACGACAGGTGGTGTGACAGCTGCATACTCCGCTGGGGGGCGCCACGGTAGTTCCGCGGTATGAAAATGACAGAGCGCGAGCGCCTCATTCTCTCTCCTGCGCATCGCCGTGATGAGCGCCCGGACCACTGCCGTGAAATGCGAGTGGCGACGTTTCTCCCGTTCAAGCTAATTATCTCCCCGCTGCTTCGCATCCACACATGGTTCCCTTTAGCGGGAGATGGGGAATTTTTTATTTTTATTTTTTTTAAAAGGTTTGCACATGCGCAGTAAGGGTGGGCACGCGGCACACCACCACCACCACCACCACAACCACCGGATAAAGCTTCGCCATAAGATGCTTCACATCTAAAACATACATGAGTGACATGGAAACAGGATTCGGACCTCTAGTTTGCCCAAGTCTGTACAGCGATCGCCATACGTCCGCGGTCAGTAAGTACGGGAACGATTTTCTCTTGCGAATCTGGCTGGGCAGTTGCAAAAACCAGTTTTAGGGCCTCCAGCAAATAGCAAAACTTGCCCTATGAAAATCGGCTCAAAGATATGTTCCGAAAAAGTGCTGAGGATCTGCGCTAATCCAGCGGAAAAAGTCCTTAATAAGATCCATACTGCCAAGCGTATCAAACGCCAAATGAAAACTGTGCCAAATGCGTCCCTGCATGTGCCATCGTGCTTGCCGAGAAAAGGACGCAGTAAGAAATGCGGCGTACATGTTACTCAGTGACACTACACCGAGATTACATTTTAGCAAAGGGCGTTATTTATAAAAAAAACGTAGAGGTTCGCATGAACTAAAATGTAGTAACCTATTAATAAACGAAGGATTAGGGGAGAACGAGCAAAAAGAGAAGAGATAGAAAGCAAATTGAACATCGGTAATCTAAAAAAAGGTTGAATAAAATATGCCCATGAACATATCTTGCAACAGAAAAAAAGGAAAACAACTTTGTCTCAAATAACGACGAAAAGGTGGTGATTACCCTTTCTAACATTTCACTTTCGAACATCATATTCGAATATTACCTCTTTCATTTTGAAGAATGCGGCACATGCTCCCATGGCGTGTCCTAAGTGGCGTGTTCCTTACATAAACACTAAAGGCCTTTCTGCAGATGATGCTCAAAACCTGCAGCTGCTCAACATCAGGCTTGGAAGGCCTGATGTCTTTTCGAGTTGAGCAAATATAGAACAACGATGGAGGCTGCTCGGAGCAATACTTTTTGTAGGTGGACCGTGTAGCTGCTGGAAGTGGTGACAGCTCTGGAAGTGGTGACACCACTCCAGAAAATGACATTAGGATTTGCTCCATTTCTAAGTATCTTAAATTTTCTGCGGGCGTACATTTGACATCTCAAGCGTGTAAGGGGGGCACCTTGGTGATCTAATGCGCTCGATAACTTTCCATGTTGCCATGACGCCTTCCCAATGACATCATGGCATATTTTAAGAAGAATTGTCCAACTCGCTATGCCTTATAAATAAACGCGTGTAAACTTCAAAATGTGCAGGAAATCCTTTGATACGACTAAAACAACACAGTTGCCTCTCAACGTATTGTGTATGTTTATAGAAAACATCAGCAAAATCGCAATGCCCATTCATTTCGAAAGTGTGCATCAATTATTGCCTTTACTAATCTTGTTGATACATATATCTTCCACTGAGTTTAATACAACTTAGAGAAAATGCAGCATAGAAGTTCGTCTTCTGGGAGACAAACTGATCCACCGCAATCATTCACCTTCTTGATGATTGAGTGGGGGCCAGGAAATGTTACTCCCAATATCGTCATCCACGTGGGCTGTAAAGTTGCAAATGCTGTTTTCCGGTGTTCCATGACAAGAGTTGCTCCTCTTAGTGTGCTTCGGAAAAAATCCCTCTCAAAGTAGCATTCAACAATCTGACGACACGGGAGCTGACCGCCAGAAGTGATGACGTTCACTCGTACGCCTCACGATGAATACTCATAATGTAAGGCATAATGGCTTGCATACAGCTGTTTTCTTTGTTGGGATAATAGGCACACTTTATGAAGTACGTGATTCGGCACGCACTGAAACACTACGCAAGAGGTGTGAGCTAAAATGAAACTAATCTTTCCGAATACCCACGACAAGCCTTAATTTGCTCAAAGTCAAGAAAATGCGGGTAACTGTATTGTGTTTTCTTATAATATTGCCTTTTGCGGTATTCGAAATCAACTGTCTGTGTGAAAGCCACTACGAGAACGTGCCTGATTCACCTCATCCTCTTGGTATTTGCACTGGCCCTGGGGATCTGCTCCAATTTTTATGGGACACTTGTTAAACTTAAATGAAGCAATCGAAGCAATCTCTCTCAATAATTTGTTCCTCTATCCGGTCTGTTGCAGGAGATCTCTTCCATCTTCGACGAAACTTATCTCTTGACTTATTTATTTCAAGCATCATTAATCATTTCCGTGCTCCGAACGTGTGCTTGAACCTCGGCCGTGTGAGCTTAACGGCCTCGATGTTATCCGGGTCTTTTGTGTGAGATTATTGATGAAGCAGCAGCACGTGCCTTGACACAATAGAATATTTGGTACAACAAGATTGGTCACAAAATGCCGAAATAAATTAGTGGTCTTCCGACCTGCAGATACTTGTTGCTCGCTGAAGCAACTTATCGGACAGCATGTGTGGAAGCAGGATTACGAAAAAATTTATTCAGCAGTATAACGAACGTGATGCCATTTCCGTATGAATCGTCCAAGGGTTCACATGATGACAAATTAACGCTTTGATAAAAAATCGTGGTTTGTAGTCTCGAGGACTAGGACTTGAGTCCCGGCCACAGTGGTCTCGTTTTGATGGTAGCGAAATACAAACGCGTTGTAATGAACCGCATGTTGTCAAAAGTATTTTGTTATATATCCTGCTCACACGTTAATGCGAAGGAGAACACCTTTTGAAAGGTTTCATCCGAGACACGTAAACAGCCTTGGCTGCACAGCGGCGCCGATCAGGTGGACGAACAACCGATACCACGCAATAATTGACCGGAGTTGTGTGCTCCTAGCCACGCAGGAGCCCATAAAACCGGAATTCAAACTAGTTGCGTGATATATATTCTACGGCGTAGTTGGATTGACTCTAATTTCCACTGGATGGATCAATTTACATTAGACGGATCTTCCCAAGCAAGTTCAGTTTGTAGAAGGCAGACAAGCCTACCTATTCTTTCACTGTACAATGTAGATAGAACTCGGTGGCAGTAACTGCTGCGCTCCTTCTCACAGGTAAGCCAAAAGAGTTATTTGGGCCTATTTGGAGTTTGAGAAATAACCCCTACGAGCGCACAACTAGGGTGGTTGCTTCACATACTGAACTCATCATTAGGCTTCGCGTTGCAGCGCGAGAGCAAATTCACTGAAATCAAGAACAGCACAGACACTAAATCTAACGAACCGGTAAATTGCAGCATCCCCAAACTCATATAGATTTCTTAGGTAAAAAACATCGTTTTTCTGATAGATTTTTATAGGCTTCGGCACCGAGAACAATGCGTACTTTAATAGTGGATATCTATAGCCAGCAGTTTGCGGATTCACCGAGTGATGAAACTTAAAAAAATCACAAGGTTGCTTATGTATTTGCCTGAGATGGCTCGAACGCGAAAGCTATCTTCTTCTTTTACCTCTCATTGTATTGATCTTCCCCCACCACCTCTGAAAGATTTATGCACCGAACCTGGCTTTTGCACTTAGTCCAGGATCAGATGCACAGTAAGCTATTTGCGCGTCGTCTCATTTTGCACTGTCTGTGGGATCGGTCCACTTATGAAAAAAATTGGCCGCGCATCTGCATGATTCGCTGCAAATGTCGTCGAAAGACGATAGCTGGAATTGATAAAATAGAGGAAGGGGCTGCGTGAGATATGGACGCCCTCTGGCAGTGGCGTCGGGAAACATGAGCTTGTGCAGAACTCAGGGCCGCTGCCGGGTGGCAACACCATATCGCCGGCAGAGAGGGCCTTTTCGTGCATAGCGTCGCATTTTCAGCAAAGCCTAAGAGACACTAGAGGGCCTTTAGAATTACGTAACTATGTATTTTCTAGTAAAGGAACACACCACCTAATACTTACGTAATGATGATGCGCCTCAGATATGCGTAATATTTGCTTTTTGATCGACAATGTTCTCAAGCATGAACGCAGCTACTAGTTCAAGATGGCTGGGCGTTCAGCAAGTGCTTAAAGTTTGGCCGGGTGGCTGAGAATTGGTGTGACAGACAGACAGCCAAAAAGACAGACCAAAATTTCTGCGTTCAAGTATGCCAAAAAGGACTATCGTCATTAAAAGCAATGGTGTCAAGTGTTGACGTCATCGTGTGATGTCACATTGTGTGACACCAGTGACGTCCACGATGGCGTCAAAAAGATTGACAATGTGTGACGTCTTGACAACGTTATATTGGGAGATCATCAAGGTGATTATTTTTTGCATCAATCATGTAGACGCCGACGGTAAATTTTCGCATTTTACGAGACATTTAGGGCTTTCGCCTTTATGAAATTTCTCCTCTGAACAAATTTTAGGGAACCACGAGGCCTGATCTATAGCAATCAAGTTCACAAAGGAAAGCTGGGATGCGTGGCGCGGCAGGTAGAGGCGGGTGTCATGGGCGCTAGCACATTACATGGGCTCAGAAGGGCATTTTGTTTTTAAACAGTTGTGGTTATTGTGAAAGATAACCTGTTAACTGACGGAACTTTCACTCACTACAAACTTTACTGCGCATTTCGAGCGGAGAGTGTTTCACTACTGAACTTTCTATGTCTTATGTATAAATGTTTCACTCGTTAAACGTCCCTTCTTCACTGAGAGGACTGGAAGATGGAAGGCGGAAAGCTGTCCTCTCCTGGTCTTAAGCTTTTTCTGGGCTGCCAAAGCAGTGCAAGTCGTTGAGCGAATGGGCCGGCGCACACCTTATGCTGTTGTGCAGTAGCAGGGCGACGGTGCCTTCACACCTGTTCTCATTTCGACAAGAGACGCGCATGCATACAAACAAGCTCATTACGGGGTAGCGAGGGAGCATGTATTCATATTGCCCAATCTCGTCGCCGACCGCGGAGGCGATGCGTGCTTCGGTGTTGAAGCGCTAGTCTCCACGCAGCTGGATATGACGACACAGGCTGCCGAAAGTCGCAGCCATCCGAAACCCAACGACCCAGTATGTCAGTTCTACTCATTCCTTTCACCTTTCCACTGATGACGTAGTGTGAGGGACATAAGCGTGCGCAGGGTTCGCCATCAAGGGGGGGCGAAGGATCATCGCAACGCCCGCCCCCCCCCCCCTTCGTACTAAGTCAATGCACGGGGCATATTTTGCGCCCCCCCTCTCTCAGGTAACTTGGAGAGAGGGGGGGGGGGTGCGCACACCTTGCCCCACCCAGCGCACACGCCTTGTTGTGGGATTACGGCAATCTTTCATTTAAGGCGATATGAGTGATTGAGTAGAAAATTAATTTTTGCCTTTCGCAATATACGTCCTAATGAAGCGAAATAACGAATCTTTTTTATAACTATTGTCGAGAACTGGGGATGCCCACGTAAGTTTATCTGAGCTCAGTAACAATCGGCTTTTAGTGTCCTACTTAGCTGAGTAGGTCTATTTATTTTAGTTGTACCGACACTCAGGTAGCCTCACTGGCCACTGATTTCTACCCCTTAGGTAATTCTCAGTACGCCATAAATGTACACTTTAAAAATTTTAGGATCGGTCTTACATAGAGTTAGCATAACAGACAGCACCCGAGATAACGAATGACATTTGCAGTGTTGTATACTCTCTTTCTCCTGCAAATATGCTGTGCATATACGCACTACAAAAACTAGGTAGGATTTGAAACACTACCTTAGTGTCATGATAAGTCTCCGTTTTGTTTAGTGGGCATCGTTTCAAAAGCGAGATTCGCATCAATGCAGGGAGTCTTTTCTTCCCTGTTCTACGAAGAGAGCTTGGTATAACATTTATGCTCGACCTTTTTTGAAATTTTGCGCATCGCAGATTTTCAGTGCTTTCGCGCGCTGAACGAATCGAAGTCTATATCCCAGCATTTTCTTTTCCTCCACCTTGAATAGGAATATCAGGCTATTTATTCCATGCGCCTGAAACTGTTACCAGCTTGCACTTTAGAGCCCGAATTCCAGAGCTGTTTGACATCCATAATGCAAGAGCTCAGTTCTTCGCTTCTGGCCTCTCTATTCCAAAGCCAGGAACGGCAAAGAATTGTAAAGGTGGTTGAGCGTTTCCCAGTATACTTGAGTGACCTCGGCTTTGCAATCCTCGTGCTTCCTCACTTGGCGCCAGGTTTTTAGATTGCAAAGCTACAAAAATATTCAAAAACCCCGTTTGTTCAATACGCAATGCTTTTATAGGTGTAGCTGATTTGCCAAAACCTGCATGACCAATGTGCTCGAACGTAGCGCAGTGTTGTTTGGCTTATAACATTGAGCAACGCTGGAATACTAGGTGATCCGGCCTCATATCTAAGGTACAGGCAGTAGAACAACAGCAGCAAGTAAAATTACTTCCAGTTGAAGCAAAGGTAATGTGATGCCCGCTGTTCCCACGGTGTGTTCAACGATGGGGCACAGTTGTGAAATAGCATAGAGTTAAATGCAATCATCGTGGGCTCATAAAAGAAATACCCAAAGAGCTGACGACTGTTAGTTTCTTTTATTTTTATTTTTTGATGGGTGAAGTGAAGAGAGGCTTCTCTTAGGAAAAGCGTTGGGGATCATAAAACGCTTTGCTCTGCAGATTTCCTAGGAATATGGAATATATTCCTGAGATACTTGATCCCCTTTTGGAGCTCAAAAAGTAGGTTTGCTTAGTGGCGAGAAAAGTAGGCTTTTTTTATTTAGTGCGTCTACGTGCGAAAATTCTATCCTCAAGGTACAGTGCACAAACTAGTCATAAAAAATGACAAAAATTTGTGTTTCTTGAACATATAACTCTACCGTTCTGAGTGCTCGGAGCCGCTTATCGAGTGTACAAAAATAAGCAAACTGCCCGAAATGTTTGAATGTTAAAAGTTATTAATTGATACAGGCTTCAACGCACGTTTCATAACTAGAAATAACAATTCATTTAGTAGGAGTGATATTACCGCTTTGTTAAGGAAACCTTCTTTTAACGCTACCAACACTTTCACCTCTTTCCCCACGAAAATTTAAAATCGTGACATCTACAATAACATTGGCGCGATTTACATCGCGCAAACATTAGCGCCTTCCGCACATTTTTGATTCTTTTTTTCTAAGTTAGATACGCAATTTGGGAGACAACCTAAATATCGTACCGTCTGACATCAATACTCTTAAGGGAGTGTGAATGACAGGCACTAATAAAAAAAATCGATCTGTTTGAAGTCGAATAACAAATGGTGAATTAGAGTAGAAGTCTTAACAAATTATATGGTGGCTGTTCGGGGCGGCAGTATAGCTCACCCTAACTGAAAGAGAAATATCTGAGGGAAAAGCTAGTTTTTAAAAGCTTAATCGGAGTTTTACGTACTACACCGTGAAATACAGGGATTCTGTGATAGTTTGCCTATCGTGGTATCTTAAGTTCTGAGAGTATTAGAATATATTGCAATGACACCTATGAAACTGCGCTGTCTGCCGCATGATATTGAAATAGTACTGGAATGTTATAGTACACAGGTGTCCACTATATATAGCCTTGAGCCGCTTTTGTACCTAGTTTCTTTCGTTAGATATGATCTCTTTCAACTATTCCACATTTAGTTAAGGCGAGTCGCGCTATCGCCACCGAGAGTTGGCGAGGCGCGCAGAGGTTCAGAAATCCCGCACATGCACGCTATTCGCTTTTGGGCTTGTGCACTATCAAACTGCCTTTTTATTTGCAATGGTAACTCTCGCATTGAATTCCCTAGGGGTCTTCATGTCAAACAGTGTGCGCAGGCATATGTACCACAAATTCTACGGTGTAGTGTGATAGCACAAAAAAAAAAACAGATGTTAAAGAAACCATTGCTTTCATTCGCGAAGTTTTAACAATGCTGGTTTCATAGCCGTGGGGTCAGGGTTCAATACGTAACAAACACGAAGGGGGCGACAAATTTCATCACTAATTGGCGAAATGCAAGTTACCAACTCATCGTGTAAGCATATAGCCTCCTAAAAGCCATTTTATACTTTTTTTTTCGTTTTTGGTAAGTTTTTCAAGACGACCCTACATTTGTATACATGGATCGCGTTATACAGCTCGGACGCGGCCCGCATGATTAGTAGACTCCAGTTGAGTTAGTCTTCTAGGGACAACACTGGGTGGCGATGCCAATGGAATATGCAAATACCCCGAAGCCAGCTGAAGTACACTTTTCCTAGGGCCACGAACGTGAGCAGCCAAAGGGTTCCTTGATGTTTCTGGCCTTCACTTATCGTTCGCCTTTTTTTCCCCTTGAGCTGGCAGTGACCGTCTCGTGTTATATTTGTTTTGTTGCTGCTACTGATGTATACATTCATGTTAGAGAATTTCCCTGCACTTAGTTTGCCTTTTCGTATTACACTCAATGTAAGAAAAAGCGACATGTCGCGAGAGAATGTGGAGAAGACAGCGGAGATATGCGCAGACATTTTGGCCCCGACGCTACTCAGAAAATAGAACAAAAATGTAAAAATAGGAACGAGATGAAACAGGAACGCGAATGACTTCCGAGCTCCGTGACAGCCGGAAGGCATGGCTGCATGGTTCCGGGTGTCCCTGGAATGGGATATGGCTAGTCGAATTTCGGCAGCGATATAGCGGTGCAGTTCTGCGTGACATTTCCGCGGTCGCCCTTCCCTCTATCGCCCGTGCATATTCTTTCCGCTGACTTTCCGCTTCATTTGAGGCGCTCGCGTCGCGGGAGCTTTATGGAGTGGCCAATTCCGCATTCTTTTAGGTGGTGGCATGCAAAGTTTAAGTGCGGACATATTGTAGATTTGCTGTTTTAGATGATGACACTGCTATAAGGCCTTACTTGGTCCACGAGTACTTTATCGACCATTGATGTTTTCTTTAATTTCACCTGTCACGATGTGAAGCAGTTCAGAATAAGCGTTTCCTGTGGGAACCTCAGTACTGTAAGTGTGGAAATCTTATTCTCCGAATTCATTTGTTTCCATAGCGCAGAAGAAACGGAAATAGGCAGTTCCGTCCGCGTCACCCGCTGAATAAAGTTTTTTCGTTCCATATTACAACGCACATAGATGCATAAGCTGCGCCCTTTATTGTGCGTTCTTCAATACTGAGAGGAACTGAGTCTGTTATCGTTAAAAGAGGCTTGCGAGGCCTGAAAACGTGCATAAAAGAAAATGTGGTTGGCTACGCATTCTCCATGTACCTGCTAACCAAAGTATCACCGATATAGTTATTATATAAATGTCCCTTCTAAAACGAAGGAAATCACTCTTGAATATTCGTAATTGCGTTCAAGAAAACTGGTTTTAAAACTGTACGTTACTTAGACTTCTTTTCATAACACTCTCAGGCTTGGTTATTCTGTCAGGGAAACGCTCTTTTCGTATTTGTAGGCATGCCACATAAAATGCAGAAAAAGGCACACTTCAAGAGTTTTATTTCTTGAAAGAAAATAGCTCGCGTAAGCGTATTTTCTACCAGCTTGTGTTTTCTGACTTGTTCAATGACGAAGGAAGTTGGAGGCGTGGCTAGCGAACGTCTGAGCTTTAGTTGCCAGGTGTTGGTGGCAGAGTTTTTGTTTTCTGCTGCCGGCACCGATAACATGTCACTTCCGTTTTATTCGACTGCAGTTCTGCTAAATAAAGCGATCATTTGCGCACTGCGTGGTCCGTTAATTTACGCTCAAGTAACACAGAAATTGCCCTAAACTTGAGTTAAGAGTGACACGACAGTTGTTTTGCCAGTGTTCGGAATGTAGATTAAGAGTGTTACATATGCCTTCTCGCCTGAACAAATGACGTGACCTAATGTGTATATCTAATCATGTTCTATATAATATGACATTGTTTTCACGGTGGAACGTGGTGTACGAATTCGGTTATTTACTGATGATGTTGATGATGATGACCAACTTTATGTCCAGAGAAGACGCAGGGCAGACCCTTCGCCACCCGGCTAGGCCCACTTGCGACCGCCAAGCCGAGCAGGATCATTACTGATTATTGTGTACTTTTTAAACATATTAGTTCTGTACCTTTCTGAAACTAGTTTATGTCGTAGCTTAAATAAGATATTTCTGGATGATGCATGTGCTAGGTAATGCCACTAAACAACGATCAAATCGTCCCAATGCAAATGACGCAGAAGAAATCGCCCTTGCTTTATGCTTGTGAAGTTACATTCACTACCTCCGCATCAATAAGTAGATATAACAGGTGTAACCCTATAAGCAACACGCTATAGTAAAATATTCACATAAACAACACCTTCGCCTCAGCCTTCTGAAAACTGTCTTTTGAGGCACTAACGGAAGATGCACTATCGAAAACTTCTGTTGTAGAATAGCTATGCTATGAATAGCTAGTTTTTGGACCGCTGTTGTTTTTAATCTATATTAACGACATTGCAATCAACATCGACTCTAACATTAAACTTTTGCCTACGATTGTGTTATATACCAGGAAATTAATAGCCATACAGACCACCTTGCCGTGAGTGCCTCCCTAAACACAATATCCGAATGGTGTAAACTATGGCAGATGTCAATAAACGTAAAAAAAATCCGC
This sequence comes from Rhipicephalus appendiculatus, assembly GCA_030522465.1. Taxonomy (NCBI): domain Eukaryota; kingdom Metazoa; phylum Arthropoda; class Arachnida; order Ixodida; family Ixodidae; genus Rhipicephalus; species Rhipicephalus appendiculatus. Next base: position 586,659 of record JALIZH010032966.1, read on the forward strand.
CGTGATTACCATAACTAAAAGGTCCTTCACTATTCGCCCATGCAGTCGACGACACCGCGCTACCTAAAGTAAACGAACATAAATATTTAGGTGTGACGCTTACTTCAGATCTTAACTGGACCCATCACATCTATAACATTACCGCAGCAGCACTACGCAAGTTATTTTTTCTTAAAAGATACCTAAAACTATCTATTACCCCGTTAAAGCTGCTTGCCTATAAGATATTTATAAGGCCTATTTTAGAGCATGTCAATGTGGTTTGGTTCCCCCCATAAAAAGACTAACTTAAGAAAACTGGAACCAGTGCAAAGAAAATCAATAAGATTTATTCACAGCACGTACAGGCGCACAGACTCGCCAACTAACCTTCTAAACGCATCCAATCTAAAAACGCTGCTAGAAAGAGCGAAACAAGCCCGGTCAAAATGTTTGTTTCAGATCCTTAACAACATATTGGAGATAAAAGCGTCGAAATTCATTTCGTTTTCCGAGTCCCGACCTACACGTCAAGAGCATGCCGATAATCACAATATTCATATAATAATGAAACTTGTAAACATTCATTTTTTCCCACTTGTCATTAGGAAACGGCATCAACTACACCCATCTATCACAAACACTAAATCGTTCATCGGAATTCTTCAATAAAATAGAAGGTACAAACAACTAATATTGTCCCAATCAAATGCCACAGTGCTACTCTCATCCCCCCACTAACAGTTCAAATTCAAATTCAAATTCAATTTTATTCAGCATTTTCTTTACAAAGCTTGCGGGAAGAAAATGCAAGGATAAGAGCAAAAAGCTGCTATGTTAGCAGCTTGACGAGGCTCCTACCCCTTTTGCTTGGCATCGGAAATCCGCAGAGCACAGATATGAAAACATTTGGGCATTGATCTGCAAAACTTCAGCAAAGAAAAAAAAAAGAGTTCATTACATCAGGGTTTCAGGTTTACATAAAAATGAATCAAGAACAAAAAAGGAAAAAGAACAAGTAATGCGAAAACCAGCATACAGCGTATTCATCCAAAAATGCACAGTTGTCGGTTGACTCCCCTTGACACAGAAAGAACACATCTGCCGGCTAATTCCTTGTTTTGATGCGAAGCAGCTCTTTGACTAGGCTGTGTAACGCTGTCCCTCCGTCGGTGCGTCCGTACGAACGTTCCGCAACGCGCTCCCCTCGCCGCAGGTGTTGGAGCGGTGCCAAGTAGGTCACGCCGCAGCTCACGCTCCCCTCGCAGTGCACGCTGACATCACTCTCTCCCTCGCCTGCCGCGCGCTCGCCGCAGCGCCCGCAGCTGCCGCCTGACGCGCGCCTAACGTATGCGTTGAAAAATGTCTGTACGTGTCACCTCTCTCTCGCTTCACCCTCTCCACTGCTCTCATGCGCAACGCTGCTGCTTCGCATCCCATCAGGGTTCCCTTTGGGAAGATGGTGTAAATTTTTCTTTGATTTGAACACTTTTCATGGGATGTGACATTGCTGTTTTATTTTATAAAGGATGTTTAACCTTACACACTTTCACTTGAGTAGTGTAATAAATGTATGCAAGTTCATTGCATGTATATTTGTAACCACTGTTTGTTGTTGTAGCATATCTACTGTAACCTCTCTTTCCCTACATTTGTTGCATATTTGATTCTTCTCGAAATTTTTCATATATTGTACTTACTTTTTTGTATTGCCCTCCTGCTGCGCTCTCAGGTGAGAGCACCAGTATTGCAAATAAATAAATAAATAAATAAATAAATAAATAAATAAATAAATAAATAAATAAATAAATAAATAATCTACTTTGACCTAAGCTAGAATATGCATGCATAGTTTGGGATCCGCACATGAAAACTAATATCAATAATCCGGGCAGAGAGGGCAGCAAAAAGAGGACAGATTGAGATACGATCAAATTTTTCAAGATCCGATTCCCGTACCGAGCTTGTGGAAATTAACATGGAACCACTCGAGGGTAGAAGACACAACCAGATAATAGAATTCCTTTTAACCTGCATTCCAATAATAATTTTTCTTAACTACTTATTTTTATTGCCTTGGCTCTGAGTTTTGTGAGACAGGCTACACACTTAAACAAAGAGAACTCTTTTTTTCACAGCACTCATAGAGAGACAGAGAGAGACAAATGCGAAGAAAAGGCAGGAATGTTTACCAGGTCACACCCGGCTCCTCCATCCAGCCGGGCGTAACCTAGTAAACATGACAACGGACCCTGTTCACTATCCGTTCCCTTTACATATTGCTGCGCCATGTACATGAAAAGTCAACGCGAGCTCAGTTGACACCGATAGTTGTGTTTGCAATTTGTTTTCTACAACGATCATCTGCTCTTGCCTTTATAATCTCAGTATGAGTGCTTGAAGGCACATAGCTGTAACAGACGCTCTATACCTAGAAAATAAGTCAGCTAGAAGAACAAACAACACGACAAAAATCAAAACAAAAGAAGAAGTGATGGTTGGCGTACAAGCTTGACAGCAGACGATAAAGGAAGAGTGACAGAAAATAAGGTTAGTTGGGCTATAGGCAAACAATGGCGAAACGGAACAGGTGCACGTGAAATGCCACTGGCATGCCATCCTTGTTTCAGAAGACCAGTACTCTGTGTCAGAAGACAAAGGGACACGTCGCTGCTTTGGCCGGCCTTACCTAACGCTGGTTGTTTGTGCACCCGCCATTTCTTCCTTCCTTTTGAGGCACAACACGTAAGACTGCCACAGGAACACAATAAGCGGGATTAGTATGGGCGCTGCAGATTTGAAGCAACACCATGAGTGGCGTGTATCTTCGCGCTGCACATTTATTCCAGATTGTTTTTTGTATTTTTACACAACAGGCTGCCCTCTTCTGTATAGTGGTGTAGTGTATTTTTTCAACGCATTGTACTGGTGCGTTTCCATCCAGCACTGTTACATCTATCTTCTGAGTCTCGCTACTGTGGTTGCGCAACATACCAGCGTATTGTAAAAGTAAGGAAACGTGAAGACACAGAGGGGGGGGAATATGTGCGAAGATATGCTTCCTTTCCAGAGATGTTATTGCGTAAAAGCAAAAATAGCAGGACAAAATATGCCATATCCTATGTCGAGTATGGGAAAATAAAAAGTGAGACGACAATGTTTCAAAATGAACGCTTCAAGAAAAAGAAATTTTATACTGGTATAGGAGTGAACGCGACAAACTCAACGCACTCATTAGAAAAGCGATCAAAAGTGCCATTGGCATTCCCTGCAGTACTAGCACGGATCGGCTCCTGCAGCTTGGTATCCACAACACCCTAGAAGAAATTGCGGAGGCACAGGAGCGCTCTCAGATCACACGCCTTTCCTCCTCAGTGACGGGCAGACATATCCTCAAGAAACTCGGCTACACGGAACACTCATACCATGGTGACTCTGTAGAAATCCCACCGAATTTCCGAGAGCTTATAACGGCCACTCAAATTCCCAGAAATGTTCATCCGGAACACAATTACCCAAGACGCCGGGCCCGGGCCGTCATTATCCTCAGAAATCATGAACACGACAGCAAAGCCTGTTTCGCAGACGCCGCCTCGTATCGAAGCGGTCTCAAATTCACCGCGGTTGTTATTAACCACAAAGGTGAGCTCACTAACTGTACCTCGCTCTACACCAAGGACCCGCTCGTGGCCGAGCAGGTTGCTATTGCACTCGCTATAGTCGACGATAATGTGGAAGTCATTTTTAGTGACTCTAGATCTGCAATCCGGTCCTTCGCTAATGGCAGAATTTCGCCGCAGGCCCTACGCATTCTCCAGAACAGTCCTAAAGAACTCTGTCATCATACGCTTATTTTGTTCCCTGCTCACGTCGGACAGATCCCTGGCTGCCCCGTCAACCTCAATGAATCCGCTCACAGTGCAGCGCGCGTATTGACTGACCGCGCAGATACTGGCCGATTCGAGGCCGTGGAAAACAGGGACGTGCCATCAACTTATAACGAAATTACCAAGCACTTCTACCTTTCCATCGGGTCTTCCCGCCACCTAGCCCTAAGCTAAGTCGGCCTCAAGCTCTCACTTTAAGGCTATTGCAAACGGAGTCGTACCCAAATCCACACGTACTCCACGTCATATACCCGGAACTCTACGATAATGATATATGCAACCAATGCAAACTCACGCCGGCAACGCTTAGCCACATGCTCTGGGAGTGCACTACAATATATAACGATGTTAACCCCGATGCTACTTCGGCGAGGTGGGCGGCTGCCGTGCGTAGCTCCAGCCTAGCCGACCAGAAATGGTCCGTCCAGCAAGCCCGCGATGCGGATGTTAGGCTAGGGCTCTCAGTCCCAACGTGGGAGCCCTGAGCGCGTTCGCGTGCTTCTTGCAGGACATTAATAAATGTTTTTCCATCCATCAGATCGAGTGCGAGCTCAAGATGAATCTGTTGACATTTACATACAGCTTCGCTATATCTAAATCTTCGCTGTACGTAGATCTAACGCGTATTTGCGGAGATGAGCAGACGACGACGAAAAAGAACTGATCGTGGGCTGCTGCCCCCCCCCCCCCCCAGCTAGCGCCAAGAGGTGCTTGCCCCAATATCACCATTATGTACTGTTTGGTGTTCTATTTTCGCCATTAAACGCATTTGTTGGTTATGTCGCGGCTCAGTCTTTCTGGCGGCGCGGGACCTATCGAAGGGCGGTGTTCCGCAACAAATGGTGCCGAAAACCCACGGGCCAACGAGCGGCTCCCGATGACGTAAAACCCCTAGCGACGGCGACTGTAAGTTTCTCCTAGAAACAGCAGCCGGCGCAACCTGATCCTCACCGGAACCGCACCCAGGGAAGCAACGAGCGTAACCGGCTGCCTTACGAGCAAGTAAGCCGTGATCCTAAGGAAACATGGAACGCCTTAAAGCTAGACGGGCTGCTAGACAAACCCAGTCAACGAAGGTTATGAATTAGGCGACGTCGCTGTTGGAGAGTGACTGCAACGACCAAACGGCGTTCAGTAAAGTTATAGACAAGCTAGTCGCAAGCCATGACGAGCTTCGGAATTTTGATGCCGAACTCAAGAAAGTGATTCCTGTCGAGGAACTTGAGTGGGAGTACGAGTCTGCGGCGCATTATGACGACCAGGCACTTGATACAGTGACGCGACTATGGTGCCGGCTTGAAGATCCCAGCCTCGGTAACACGCGACAGACTTCTCCTTCGACGACGCTCAACATGCCGCCTGCCCCAACGAAAGCTGCGTCCCAGAGCTTCGGATCTCGTCTCCCAAAGCTGACCATCAAGCCATTTATTTCATGGAGACGTGTGTAAGTGGATGTCGTTTTAGGAACGATTCAGCGGAGCTGTCCATATGAATCCAACGCTGAGCACGACGGATATATTTCATTACCTCCACAATTACCTGGTATGTAAAGCCACACCTGCAGTTGCCGGGCTACCAACGACTAAAGCGTGTTATGAGAGTGCCAACCATTTGTTGTAGCAGAGGTTCGGCGACAAAAAAGCAGGATTGTACAGCAGCACTTCAGAGCACTTCATGAACTGCAGCCGGTGACGTCTCCATCGGATACGAGGGGGGTTGCGCAAGCTCTACGACGCAGTCCGGCTGAATGTCCGCTGCCTCAAAGTCCTAGACGTCCCAACCAGCAGTTTTTCAGGGATGCTCTGCGACATTATGCTTCAGTTCTTGCCACAAGAAATCATCGTCGCGTTCCACCGCCATAGACATCTTCAGGGTGAAGCACAAGGCACGGAAACACCTGCTTCAGGGGAGGCAACCATGACGTCTTGCAAGAAGCTGGAGCAGCTCTTGCGATATACGCAGATAGAGCTCGAGAGGAGAGAGTAGTGTGCTCCATGGACGTCCTCTATCAAAGGTAACTGGAACTAGGGGATTCGCTTGGAGGAACTCGTGCTGAACGGTTGTGTCGTCCGCGATCTCCTGGCCCCGGCGTAGCTCTCGCCGATCGGCCCCGGCCATCCGCGATCTCCTGGTGCCTCGTAGCTCTCGCCGAGCGGTGCCCCGTCCTCGACCTGCTTCGACCGTCTCCCTATCTTTTAAGGCGAAAGCCTTTAACCCTTTGTGCGGCAGTGGGACGCATACGTCCCACTTTTCCGTCTACAGAAAAAAAATTTCTCCCACATCACCCGTTGCAATTAGCGCAACATTAAGTCACTCATATCTTACCTAAGTCTTCGCAATCTCGAAAAAAATTCTTTTACCACGCTTTCGAAGGGCAGATGTAGTGTTAAAATAGCGTTGAATTTCGGTCAATTTTTTAATCATCGCTTCTGAATTTTCCTCTTCTTGAGATACATAGAACCTACCAATCAAAATGCCGGATAATTTCCAGTTTTTCTGGTTTTTGAGAGAGGCAACCTTAGCTTCCATTCGTCACGTGTTTTTGTAAATTTGCGAAATAGCTTGACCGATAAATGCATCGGAACAATCCCCTGCAAAATTATCCCGCTAATCCCGCAGCGCCATTGCGGATATTTATGCGTGGAAATATTTTTCTTGATATCATATACCTCTTGAAATGTAGGCACATGTTCAGGGATAACATCTGTACTCGACAATTTCGACAGCAAAAGCAAGGACAGCCAATTGGACAAAAAAAGTGTTTGGTGCATGCGGTGAAGTAAGCTTTACAGGAACATACCACAGCGCTTTGAAGGCTCAAGAGACGCAACTGCAGGCGGCGTTCTCCTGCTGAAAGGAGGTCCGCACAACGTTTCTCTTCACAACTTTAAAAGTGAGACTCTGTGCCACTTGCTTCGGCCGTTTCATCCCAAAATTCCCGTTGATGCAATCGCGAGATGGTGCCTTCATGAGGCAGTGGGACAGTGTTTTCCCACTTTTTGAAAACCCTCTCATGAGTCAGTGGGACATATATGTCCCACTTTTTTTCAGTAAACTACTGGCTTGATTTTGATGAAATTTGTTTCATACTATTTCTATCTAGTTTATATCAATAAAGCACAGCGGATTTTTATGTCACCATGTCAAAAATATAGGACGACCTACAAAGGGTTAATGTCTCATGCTCACGTCCGTCCGGTGTCCGTCCGGCGTCCGTCCGTCCGGTGTCCGTCCGTCACTCTGTCCGTCCGTCCGCCCGGATGTCAGTCTGTCCGTCCGTCCGTCCGTCCAGATGTCCGTCTGTCCGTCCGGATGTCCGTCCGTCCGTCCGTCTGTCCATCCGTCCGTCCGGATGTCCGTCTGTCCGTCCGTCCGTCCCTATGTCCGTCTGTCCGTCCGTCCGTCTGGATGTCCGTCCGTCCGTCTGGATGTCCGTCTGTCCGTCCGTCCGTCCGGATGTCCGTCTGTCCGTCCGTCCGGATGTCCGCCCGTCCGTCCGTCCGGATGTCCGTCTGTTCGTCCGTCCGTCTGTCCGTCCGTCGGTCTTTCCGTCCGTCTTTCCGTCAGTGGAATGGCCACACGCTTTCGCCGAACACACTTTGGAATGTACAAAGTGTGCTTCAATTTTTGCATCTTCCACGATTTTTTGGTCACGGACAACGCTGCTTTTTCTCGCTCGCCTGCAACGACGTCAACACCGAAAGAGACACCAATGCCGACACTGAAAATTCTGCGAAACGAACTCTTTAATGCTCTACCGTTAATAGCGGTTCACATATTGCTCTAGATATGAACCAATGTTTTTTAAAGGGGCTAATAAAATGAAAAAAAAAACTTTTTCGTGCGTGATGGACGTGTGACCTAATTCTACAAATGTGTTTTCAAAAAGAACATAACTTCTCCAGCAATATCCTCCCAGCAGCGGATGCAGTTTTAATAATGGGCAGCAAAATTTACTGTTATGGCCCTCTCGGGTCGGGTAGAAATTGCGCTCCGAGATAGGCTTTCGGCGCGGTTTTGCGTGAAGGTCGCATAAGTTCGGCCAAGCACTTCTTAGGTTGTGTAATTCTACTTCAGCTGTTTTTCATCAACCTAGAAAGATATAAAAAACTTCTACACCTATTACACTTCACCCACTCCACATATTTGGTAAAGGACCTGATGAGGTGTATTTAAAATACAGATCAATAAACTTTTTCTCGACGTTGCCGCTGTTGATTTCCACGTATTTCGTAATTGAGCTTTTTACAAGGCACATTCTTGGGAATGATAACCATAATTATGCCGAATTTTTCCTTTAAAATACTCCTAGGGCAGACTCTTTGCGGGTGCAGGTTCTTTCACGGTGTATATTTATAGCGTATATTCTGCTAGCCTATATATACACAAGCCCCGCTTCCTGAGTAGTTCGCATGACAGATCAGCACTTTTGTTCTCTCTCTCTCTCTCTATTTTACGCTCTCATTCCTCCTCACATAGTTTTACGGCATGGCTACATGCCTCTAATACTTAGATGACTTGATGAAACCGCATTAATATCCGATACATATTAATCTTGCTTAATCTTCAGCCCGGCTGATTTAAAAAAAATTCGCACTTATTTCGGCGAGCTTCTTTTGATTATTCTGATGAACGGACCAAAAAATAAACGGTGTCCTGAAATAAAGGCATTTGGCTTCTCCGCAAAACTTCAGATGATCCTATAAGCGTGCAAGGGGAAACATACGGTAGTTTATGAAAATGCTAATAATAAATATATGCAGTAGAAGACATCTGACGAAAGATTTCTGAATTCCTACAGCTTTTAATGAGTACTGAAACAAAAATTTTTTTCAGTCGTTTTACTTATTTTTCTTCTTAAATATCCCTCGACTATTCAGCAACTATTTCTATTGCTTTCACAAAGAAAAGTGTCCACAGACAGCCACTTTATTTCATACCGTCTGGGAGTGCCAAAACAATCCCAATATATCGGCCAACCCCCCATTCTGCAATGGTCGAGTGGGAGGCGACCCTGTTCTGCTCTGACCTTGTGCAGCAGGGAACCTTTGTCGACCAAGCCCGGACGGCGGCAAAAGCCAACGGTTTCCGGACTAAGAGGTGCAACCACTAGCGACTTATTTGTTAGAAATTAATGTTTTGTTCTCTCTCAATGTCTCTCTTTCTCTCTCGTCTTTTAAATGAGCTCTCGCTTCTTCTCTATACGAGGTCTGATTGTGAATTGCTAAAAAATGCCAAATTTCGTCTATTGGGCCATGTTCTGCGCGCCATGTACTTGAGACTGGGCTTGCAAGAAAAACTTGAGACTGGGCTTGCAAGAAAAATAAGAATGGAGTGGAATGCATTTAGCTGACTTTCTGAAATCATGAATGTTAGTTTACCGTTATCCATCAAGTGAAAGGTACACAACAGTTGCGTCTTATCAGTATTTACCTACAGGGCAGGAACCTGTAGATTCATGAAAAGGGTTCATCTTCAATTCGAGACGGTGCAGAGAGTCATGCAAAGGAAGATGACAGGCGTCACCTTAAAGCACAAGAAGAGCAGAGTGGGCCAGGGAAAAACATGCGTTAAGGCATCTTAGTCGAAATCAAGAACAAGGAATGGGCATGGACAGTTCATGTAGCTGAAGGCAAGAGGACCGCTTGTATTGAGAGTAACTTATTAGACTCAAATGAAGGCAAGTGCGCGAGGGAGACAGAAAATGTGGTGGACAGATGAGGTTAAGGCGTCTGCGGCCATAATGTGGCAACAGCAAGCACAGGACCTAGTTAACCGGCGAAACGTAAGAGATTCATTTACCCTGCAATAGGAGTAGTCAGGCCGATGATTATTATTATGATGTTGATGAAACAAGTAAGGATTTCTTTGATTCGAAAGTTCACGTATGACTATTGATGGCATGTACCACTCTTTACATTTTATTGTAAATAGGGCGCGTACGTTATCGATGCTGCCAAGGTGTTTTTTTGAACTTGAAATTAGGAGTTTCCGGTACTCCCGCTTGTTTTCTTTAAAGCCCACACGATCTTTTTTTCAGTATCCGGTTGTTGAACGGGAAATCTGTGCAGAAGGCCCTAGCTCTTAAGTTACATCCGGCTCAAGAACTATATATCTATTGAGCCAGGGTGTAGGATACGTTTGCAAAGAAGATCTTGAAGCTTTCAAAGGCTAAATGGGGAAGAAAGAAAACTAGAAACAATGGATTTGCTGTTGTACAGCTACCAGCATCCACCAACGCAACCTTAAACATGAGTGTACCTGGGCGGTCAGCCGAAACTATGTAGACGCTCTAGGCGCTTGAGTGACACTCGAACATGGGAAGGACGTTATATAACGAAATGATCTCGGAAGAAGCTACTGGTTCTTAGAATGAAGTAGTACTTGAAAAAATGCAGCAGTGTTCATAGCTTCTTCAGGAGTGGAAAGAGGACAAGATCGATGACTAAATAATGTCACCGTTTGCCTTATAACCCTGTGGCAAATTAGACTGACTCTTCCACCATTGTAAATTGTAAAACTTCGCAGAAAAATCAGAGTTTTGCTTAAGGGCGAAGCAAAAAATGTGATAGGAACAAATTGTAGTCTTTTACAAAGTAAGGCTAGCAGCTGACTATTTTGGATATGATCGGACGCAACACAACAAAACGCCTACTTATGCTAATATGGCAGCTCTATATACTGAAGCGGAATTCATGCTGTGAGTTCTCTGAATTCAAAGTAAGCGTTCACAGCACAGCAAATAAACGAGCCGTCTCTTGATGCCTGTCGAGATAGCTGGTGCGCCAGCGACCGCGCCCTTCGAGTGGCGCGACCCCCCCTTCCACTAACCAACCCTCGCGTCCCTTCACGCTCCTTACGAAAGACTTACGGACGTTTCCTTTCTGCTTCATCAGCAATGGGCGGTAGGCCTTTAACGCGGGTGATACTATTGCATGCGCCCTCCGTGCGACACATAAAGCCGGCTCGTTTCATCGCCGCTTCCAGCCACGTTCGTCGCCAGCGCAAGTCAGCTCTTACTCACTGGTAGAACAAGAAATGCGTGCGGGGGGGGGGGGGGGATCTTACCAATTTGCACTTAATGGAGAGTGACGGCGATAGCGACGCCAACGTGTACGGCACGACGAAAACCCGTCGAGAATGTCTACATAGTTGCTATTGCAATAAAGCAAAAAGTATTTTACTTAGTCATAGCTTTTACAGGTAAAGCACTCTGAAAAATTACCTGGTAAGATGATGGCGTGAAAAGTAATAACGAATGCAGCTATATCATCTTGTCGTGTGAACTAGCATAAAACTTATTAATGGATTCTTGCTGTACAACAAGCGTCCTATGTTCTATCATGTTTAAAGGTTCGTAGAAGTTACTAGTAAGCAATTAGTACCACTTAGCCATTTAGGCTACAAGACCTAACACCTTCTGAATACTTTCCATTCACAGGGTCATATTTCTGAGCAAAACATGACGTCGCGCTGATTCTGCCGCCTCCCAAACACCGACAGCATTTATTAGACGTGGACACGTCTGGCTGCGTGAAGCGCTGATATTGAGAACATAGCATAGCTAGTCTTGGCAATTGCCGAAGTGTTGGGAATTAGGTCGCTGTAGCTCACGCACAAAAAACAGTAACTTCTATTAGAAAAGCGAGTTGGTCTAGTTACTCGATCATTCAAACATCCACCTGTCTGGCTGATGTAAATCTGTCAATGGGCGAGCAGAACAAGGTGGACCAACGCACAGGTGACGTAGTGCCACGCTTCTTACCTCAGAGGTGTTGAAACATGTGGGCACAGGCCCTACAGAATCTTTGGCGCAGAAAACACCAAACGTGCTTTATAGCTACTAGCCAGCTTTCTTTGGTAGTGTGCAAACTTATGGCACGTGCGGGACGACTAATATTGCAGAACCACTGGCGTTCGTTGTTTTCCCCTTAAAAATGATACCTCTTAATTTTCGTTTCTATTTTGCAATTCCGTGAAGCATGCGCCAACTAGTCCAACAAGAAATTTTACCTAACTGAAGACACATAGCTACGCTTCACCCTCTCACATTCATTTCCCTCCTCCTCAACTGCACTTCACTTTACCCACCCTCTTGGTGTTCTGTACTGTATAAAGATATGCCATGTCTTAATCCATCCACCCCACCATTTCCCTCCTCACCCTCCATGATTCCTTACTTCCACTTCCCTTTTCCAGACCTTCTTTTACCGTACAGTAGATTTCTGTGCCATGATTTGGTGGTGGTTGTGGTTCGAAGAAGGAAAAGGCGCATAATTTCTGCAGCCCGGTCGGGAGCACGGTGCAGCGCCTGCGGGATAGGGGGGATGGGATGACAGTGGATAGAAGAGAAGAGGTTAGGGGTGCAGTGGCGCAGAGGTCTCCAGCATGAACAGCAGCAGTCCGGCAGCAAGGATAGGGGTGGTGCCGGACTGCTGCTATTCGTGCTGGAAGGATTTAACCTCTCCCTACCGCCTCCTCACATTCATTTCCCTTTCCCAACCTCTTGCTGCGCTATATATGGCAATGCTATGCCTTTGCCTTCTCCCCCCTCCTTATGTCCCTCCTACTCCCCCCTCACATCACTCCTCTTTACCCTGACTTCCTATTGGACCTTCTTGCTATAGACTACTATGCTTCTTTCTTGGCTTTGCGTGCCTTGGCATATCTAGGCTGGGGTTACCTTCTCTTAACCTGGCTCCTAATTGCTTAACCAATTAATGGTGGACGACAGCGGAGTTTCGCCAAGCTTAAACAGCTGCGCTTTGAAAATTTTTGTTCCGTCTATATCTGTTAGCGAGTTTAGTGATACGTGCGTTGGCACAATAAATTTTGTCAGATAGCCTTGCATCAGTAGTCAGCCAACTATAATACTTTCTCAGGAAATAAAACCATTTATTCTCAATATGCGAATACGGCAGTAACACAGAAAAAAAAGTATTCGAGCTTGTAATGAAAAGCAGCTGGTACGGCTTTCTTCCACACGTAAACCACAGGCGCACTGTGGCTTTTTTCTTTGGTAAAGCTTGTACCAGAATCTTTAAATGCTTTTGACGGACACCTGCTTAGATTTATTTTTGGGTTTCAAGCTACTTCAGGCACCTTGTTCTGAGACGACTATGTTTGCAGATATGACAATACAATAAAAGGTGGTTAAGTCGATCCGTTTGCTTCGGAAAATCAGGTGATTTGGACATGTTCCCTGATCCCGGTCTGCATACGCTTTGTTCAAGGGCATCAAATTCTTGTTACTTCGGTCACACTTGACCGTAACCCGCTTAATTCGGGCGAATCCTCAGAGCACGCCGAGCGAGAAGTTTCGCGAATGTGCACCGCAAAACACCGGAGACAGCCTTCGCAGACAACGTAAACAAAGTGACGCTGTTTACATGGCTATCATCATGACTCAGTGACCATGGTTTTGTCCACATGCGGAGCCGGCACTCAGCAGCTTCGTTTTAACTTGATAAGATGCG